>CM076574.1:458975510-459575510 GCA_034641835.2 Pinus albicaulis | reverse complement strand
ATATCAGGAATTTTTATGGAAAGTATCCGATAACATGGATACTACAAATGGAAAAATATTTTTATCTCCATAATATGCAAAACACACAAAAGTTACGCATTGCAATTTTATATTTAGAACACAATACATTTGTATGGGATCAATTCCTTTGCTCTCGCAAATAAATTGTCATCTGGTCAATTTTTATGGAGTAAATGATAGCACATTATGAGGATACAAAGAGAAACACCTTCTTTAACCAATTGATAAATCTCAAACAATAGGGTTCAATGGTGGAACACATTGAGGACTTCCAAAAATTGAATATAAGGGTAACTCATATTCCAAAGGAACATATGATTGATGTATTCATAGGGACTTTAAAGAAAAACATCCAACATGAGATTCACCTTCGGGAACCTGATTCATTGGAGAAGGCATTCAGGTTTCCAAGAAAAATTGAAATAAGAAGTATGGCGATAAGGAAACCTACCACTCACAACTATAAATATGGAAGTGTTGCTACTCCTAGACTTACACAACCTACAAGTTTGACACCACAAAATTGGAAGAAAAAATTGCAAAAGGGATTTGCTATAGTTGTGATAGAAAATAAATTAAAGGTCGTAACTGTGATGAGAAGAAATTATTTTACATATATTATGAAGAGGAGGGATAAAATGAACAAGAAAATTCAAAAGAATAGGATATACACCAAGAACCAACCCTAGAGAAATAAGAAATGAATCTAACCATATCTTGTAATGCATTGGCAGGAATTAGAACTCTTCAAACTCTCAATATAGAGGGACATATCAAGAAGAAAAATGTAATACTGTTGATTGATTCTGGTAGTGCCCATAATTTTATTCATTGTAAGGTAATAGAGGAATTGAATCGCTTCATATACCCAACACATGAGTGTCAAGTGATGGTTTCAAATGGAGGAACTATAAATTTATTTGGAAAGTGCCATAACTTATTAAGCTAACCATGGGGGAATATGTATTAAATATTCCAATTCTCTCCATTCAAAAGGGTGGTGATGATGTTGTACTAGGAGTTCAATGGTTACAATCTTTGGGTACAATAGCTTTTAACTTTCAAGAAATTTTCTTGAAATGTTTTTGTGAAGGAAAGGAAGTTGACTTACAGGGTATCATAGGGAATCTGGGAAAGATAATCAGCTCTAATGTCATGAAAAATATTCTAAAGAAAGAAAGACGAGGCGTAATTGCACAATTATGCTCACTAGGGGTTTAAACATCAAAATCATTTATTTCTCCAGATCTCCAAAAAGTCTTGGACAATCATTCCAAGGTGTTTGAAACTCCCAAAGGAGTCCTTCCTATTCGTGATCATGATCATGCTATTCATTTGATTCTAGGAAGTGTTCCTCCAAACATCATGCCTTACATATATCCTTATGCTCAATAGAGTGAGATTAAACATATGGTTGCAGAAATGCTAGAGGTTGGTATAATTAAACCTAGTCAAATTTCTTTCTCTGCTCTAGTAGTATTGGTGCACAAGAAGGATGGATCATGGCGTATGTGTCCAAATTATAGGGAGATAAACAAGATCACTATTAAAGATAAATTTCCCACACCCATCATTGATGAATTATTGTATGAATTACATGGAGAAATTTACTTCACCAAGTTGGATCTTCATTCTGGATATCATCAAATTAGAATGAAAACCAAAGACATTCTGAAAATAGCATTCATAACTCATGAGGGTCATTATGAATATTTTTTCATGTCCTTTGGCCTTACTAATGCACCTTCCACATTTCAAGGTTTAATGAATTCCATTTTCAAACCTCCCTTAGAAAATTGTTGTTAGTATTTTTTGATGATATACTAATCTAGGACAAGTCTTCGAAGGATCATGTTCAACATGTTGACATCGTGCTCAAACTATCAGAGGAGAAACAATTATATGAAAAAACCTCCAAATATTTCTTTGGAGTACAGGAGGTGGAATATTTGGGTCATATTGTTTCTCATGAGGGTGTTAAGCTAGACCCTAAAAAAATTAAATCCATCAAGGAATGGAAAATCCCCAAAACCATAAATCATCTTCGAGGTTTTCTGGGGTCAAAAGGGTATTATCGCAAGTTTTTTAAGAATTATGGGATAATATCAGCACCTCTAACATCACTAATAAAGAAAGATGCATTCTCTTGGACTCCAGAAGAAACTAAGACCTTGAGCATCTTAAAGAGGAAATGTGCCAAGCATCGGTCTTAGCTATGCTAGACTTCAAAAAGCCCTTTAATGTGGAATGTGATGCCTCAGAAAATAGAATTGGTGTGGTTTTAATATAAGAATTAAGGCCCATTTCTTTTGAAATTCGTCCAATCAAAGGAAATTATTCATAGAAACCTATTTATGAGAAGGAAATGTTGGCATTACAACATGCACTAATGCAACGGTGACCTTACCTAATGGGAAGACACTTCAAGGTAAAAACAAATCATGATAATCTTAAATACTTTTTGGAACAAATATTATCTTAAGAAGAGCAAAAAAAATGGGTCACAAAGATGTTGGGTTATGACTTTAAAATCATCTATGAAAAAGGGAAGCAAATTGTTGTTGCACATGCACTCTCAAGAAAGGATGAGGATATGGAAGCATTTCTTTGTACCATTTCTATTATCCAGCCTGAGTGGATAACCAAAGAAAGGGATGAATGGAAGAATGATGAAGAGGTCTGGACACATTCAAAAGTTGTAGTAAGATCCCAGTACATATGAAACATTTAGCTGTAAAAATGATTCATTATGGTACAAATATCGCTTATATATTTGTAATAATTCCCAACTCAAACAAAATATTCTTTTGGAATTGCACATTCTCCCTTAGGAGGGCACTCAAGTTTTTTAAAAACTTACCATAGGGTCAAGAAGGATTTTTTTGGGATGGACTTAAATCTGATATTCAAAAGTTTGTGGCAGAATTTTTGGTTTGCGAACAAAATAAATTTGACACAATTAATACCCCAGGTCTATTAAAACCTTTATCCATTCCAAGTCAACATTGGGAGGCGTTTTCAATGGATTTTATCACGAGTTTACCCAAGTATGAATGAAATACTTGCATCATGGTGGTAGTTGATAGACTTACCAAGTATGCACACTTTTTTGCATAATCTCGTCCATTTAAAGCAAATACAGTTGCTACTGCATTAATGAAACAATTTAAAAGCTACATGGAAACCAAAATATTATTGTAAGTGACAAAGATCCCATTTTTATAGGAAACTTTTGGACGAAATTATTTTCTTGTTTGGGTACTCAATTATCTCATAGCTAATCATTTCATCCTCAAATATTATGGGAAAACGGAGATAGTGAACACATGTTTGGAAGGATATATTCGTTGTTTTGTATCTGATAAACTTACATAATGGGTCAAGTGGTTACCTCTGGCTGAATGGTGGTATAAAACTTCCTTCCAGTTTGCAGCAAAAATGACCCCATTTATGGAACTTTATGGATATCATCCACCCTCAATCACATCATCTTTAAAAGAAAATTATAAGGTTCAAGTAGTGGAATATCACATCAATCATCGACACCAAGTTCTCCAAATCTTAAAGGATAACCTCCCTTTGGTGCATAATCGAATGAAACAACAGGCAGATCAACATCACAGTGAAAGAATTTTTTATTTATGTGACTGGGATTTTTTATGGCTTCAACCATACAAATAATGTCCCTCAAGCAAGCTAAGAAGAATAATAAATTATCACCAAAGTATTATGGTCCTTACAAGGTGTTGCAAAATATTGGTAATATGGCATACAAATTGGAGCTTCCTGCATATTCCCAAGTGTGCCCAGGTTTCCATGTTTAATTCTTAAAAAAGGTTATAGGTGACAAGCTCCCAATTCAAACAATATTGCCAGAACTTTACGAGGAAGGAAAAATCATATTGGAGCCTGAAGTAGTAACGGAAACAAGAACTTGACATCTACGAAATCAATCAATTTCAGAGTATATCGTCAAGTGGAAGAACTTACCTGCTCAATATTCGACATGCAAGGATGAGAATTTTATACAGAAGCATTCAAAACTACTCAAGAATTGAGTACAACAGTGTTTTAAAGGAGAGGGGCATGATAGGTACCTATAATACTAGTGTATCTCCTTATTGTTATTATTATTTTACCCAACTTATTGTTATTTTTGTGCCCATGTAGTCCACATATTGTTATTATTGTGCCCCATAGAAGCCCACTATTGTTATTGTTGTGCCCTTATATCATTATTTTTATGTCGGCTAGGATTATATTGTGACCACTTGGAATCCTATATATAGAAAGGAGGTTTTTTCATTTGTATCATCCAAGAATTGTTCATTTATGTAATGTAATGGAGGTTTCCCCCTCGAATAGGCTGATTTCTAAGTCGTTTATCTATCGTTTCTTCTATTTTGTGAGTTGGTTTCTTAACATGCGATGTCATATATCATGCCTTCTATTTGGAATAACACAAGAATGGCTCTCCCAAAACTCTACCACAAGTGATCTGATCATGCTATAATCCCCTCTTGGTAGGGTTTCCTGATGATAATATCCCAAAAAGAAGATTCATCATTTTCATTTACACGAACCTTGAATTTGGTATGCTTGTGCATTGTTTTTGCTTGATACATGGAGAAATTTTGACATTATTGCCACATTTTGTTTTCTTGGTGTACTTGGTGCAACAATAGCAGTTATAATTGTTATGCCGGCAACTTGAATGCCAAGTTTTCTTGATTTTCCAAACACAGTGAAATTCATATGTCTTCCTACTTTGAGCATCTTGGACACACAAAAATTTTGTGGCATGCTTTAGTTTCTTATGTTTGATCAACCCATGTAGTATTTGAGCTTCTAAAACAACTGAAAGTTTCTCAAAATATTGTTGAATGATGTTATTGACATGCTCTCTAACAATGTGAGCAAGGATAGGCTCCCCAAGGTCCTTTGTTGTGCTTATTTTCTGCAAAAATTCAACCCCTTTCGAAACCACTGCAACTCTTTGTTATCCTATCAACTTGAGAGGAAATAACCCATTCTTCTTGTGGTTGATCAACTTGATAGAGAAAATATTCTTCCTCTAGTAGTTGATTAGCTTGATATGGCACATATTTTTCCCCTGGTGATAGTTCAACATTTTGATAGGGCACATGTTGTTCATGCAGTGGTTTATCAACTTCCATAGGGAACATATTGATCATCATCTAGTTGATCAACTTGATATACCGCATCTTATTCCTCATGTGGCTCCTCAATGTCTATCCCTGCATATTGGAATCCAAAATATAATTGGAAGTCAAGTAATTCATCATCATAATACAAGGGAATAGTAGATCTACACATGTTTATTTATGAAATCGCCATAGGTGGAAGGTCATGATATGATTTGATAATAGGAAGCTAGGTAGCAGAATTTGACGTACACCAAGGGTTCTAAGTTGAAATATGAAAATTAAATGGTTTCGAGGTCAAGGAAATATGGGTTGAAGAAGAGCACACCAGTAAAATTATTGTTCCATGTGTTAGCAAAAAATGTGCTTCAGAATATGATGAAAGATAAAATAATTCCTCCTTATTTAATAAAAATCAATTTTGAAAACCTAAGGTTCTAGTCACAAACCCTAGGGAGAAGTTAAATGAAAAACAAGTTGAGACTTGAAAGCTAGGTAACATAAGCTGACATGTACCAAGGGTTCTAAGTTGAAACATGAAAATAAAAGGGTTTCAAGCTCAGGGAAATATTGGTCAAAGAAGAGCACACTTGTAAAATTATATGTTCTTGTGTCCACAAAAAGGGTGATTCAAAATATGACGAAAGGTAAAAAATTTCCTCCTCAATCAATAAAAATCAATTTCAAAACCCTAAGGTTATAGTCACAAGCCGTAGGGAAAATTTAGATGAAAAAAAATACGAGACTTGAAAGCTAGGTCGTAGAAGTTAACATGGACCAAGGGTTCTAAGTTGAACATGAAAAAAAATGGTTTTGAGCTCAGGGAAATATGGGTCAGAGAAGAGCACACCATTAAGAGTATCGGTCATTGTATCAACAAAATGGTGATTTAGAATATGATAAAAGGTAAAATAATTCCTCCTAAGTCAACAAAAATCAATTTCAAAACCCTAAGTTTCTATTTACAAACTCTTGTGAAAAGTTAAATGAAAAATAAGTCGATACTTGGAAGCTAGATAGTATAAGTTGACATGGACCAAGGCTTCTAAGTTGTAACATGAAAATAAAAGTGTTTCGAGCTCAGGGAAATATGTGTCAAATAAGAGTGCACTAGTAAAAGTTTCAAACCCTATGTAAACAAAAAGGATGATTTAGAATATGATTAAAGCTAAAATCATTTAGCATGTATGAAAGGTAAAATCATTTTCATGATGATGTGAATTATATGTAAGAGGAATGTGAAGATGATATAATCTGTATGAAACATGTAACTAATGATAAGAATACTATTATGAGTAAGAAACCAGTTGGAAAGAAAGGAAACAAGTCAACAACACCCGAGATTGTTGCATCTATAAGCACACCTAAACACATAAATTTTCCTTAGAAAAACCAAATGAATCACATACATAAGACAAAGCGAAAAATAAATGGTTAATTTTCCCTTTAATTATAATGTGTGAAACAATCAACAAAAAAGGTTTTGTGAGGTTTTGCGTATGACAAAAATTCCTAAAAATACCTAACATCCTTCCGCTCAAGTAGTAACTGGGCCTTTTGAATATTTTAGAATAGGGTACGAGGGCCACATCATAAATGTAACTAGTGATGCTTCCAATAACCAAAAAACCAACCAAGGTATGGACAGGATTATAGTGGCCAAACATATTAGGTCTATGTCATGAAAGATTTGGTGATGCTTAAAGTAGACTGACTAAGATCACTTCAGGTCTAAGTGATCTCACACCTCAACCTATAGGGAAATATGGCCCAATATTTGACCACTAAGTTACTTGCGCCTAGTGGGAATGGATGAATCTCAACTTTTGGTTGTCAGTTTTGGATCCAAAACCCATGCCATGTGTCGGGAGACAACATGAAGGTTCATGATAATCTATTACCTAAGTCGTATTCCCTTCATGGGTTTATTTTCATGTTCCAGGTTTCTCACTCGATGATGCTATATTTTAAGCTCCCTAAAATACAAATTTATATGTTTCAATATTAAAAACAACCACAAAGGCTTACATGTTTCCTATCACCACGGTCCTAGCCTGAAATATAAATTGTATTGTGGACCCTGTCGGGAATTTAGAGTGTTCAGGTCAAGGTTTTTTTGAGAAAGGAATTGCTTCACTTAGGGTGTGCAACAAAATATAAGCTTAAATAAATTAGGTACAAATATTTCGGAAAGAATATACCCTTTATACAAACTTTAAGTGAGCTTAATGTGTGGAGTGAATGTGTGTGCAAGTGAAATGTGAGCATACAAAGTGTGAAATGATGAGGATATGCAGTGATCCTTTAGAATTCCCCTAATTACACTATGTGATGTTTTTTCATTGAAAGAAAAGAAATGATGTGTGGTTGGTGGGTGACTTACTTCTTTCCTAAATATACTATGTTAACATATAGGGAGATGGAAGCTTTAGTTCTTTAAGAAACAAACTAGATGCCACCACATGTTTGTGAAAAGGATGTAAAGGAGGAAGTGTCTACTTTATTTCTTTGCTAACACTAAATCTTGGTCCTAAAAACAAATTAATGAAATAAAAGCTTTGGTTAATAAAATAAGTAAAAACATATGTGTGGATGATGGTCCACTTACTTCTTTCCTATTTATACTATTTGATCATATAAGGAAATGGAAGCTTTAGCGCTTTGAGAAAGGGTGCAGATGCCACCATAGGTTTGCCACATGGACGTAAGTGAGGAATTTCCTACTTTCTTTCTTTACTAACACCAAGTCCTGGTCCCGAAAATAAATGAATGAAATAAAAACTTTGGTTAGCAAAACAAGTAAAGAAGATTTGTGGCTTTAGGGTCACTTACTTTACTCCTAGTTAAGCTTGGTCTGGTGTGAAGTGGAATGATAAAAATAAATAAAAAAGATATGTGGATTAGGGCCACTTACTTAAATCCTCCTAGTTTTAAGCTATGTTTGTGCGCAAAATTGCAATGTAAAAAATTAGAAATTACTCTACTTTTAATGGTTAGTAAAGAAATTGGTTAGTAGTGATGGTGTGTGTAAGGTGAATAATGCGCATACAAAGCATTTGAGTTGAAAGTATGTGGATATGTGGTTCATGAGCCTTTAATAAAATTCTCCTAATTATACTATGTGATGTTTGTTCCTTGCAAGAAAAAAAAAAATATGTGTGGATAATGGGCCACTTACTTTTCCAAATTATGTTATATGTGGGCATAATATAGGGAGATGAAAAAATATTGTTTTGTGAAACATTATATTTCCATTACCAACTAAATTGCATTATGTAACTGGATTTAATTAAATATATAAAATTTGTTGTTTATCCATAAATCATGATTTAACTTCAAGGGATGCCACAATTGAGAACACTCAATAGAGGAACCCCCATGTAAAGGATAAGAAATTTGCAATCTAGTTGAAGGTATGCAATTTGTAAAATATTTGCACTTAATAAATGATAAAATAATTCATTTATATATAAATTGTAATGATAAAATTAAATTTACCTCTTATATGTTAAATCATTACTGTGTTGGCAAAAAAAAATCATCAATTATATATAAATTTTAATGATATATTATAGTTAAGCGTTTAAAAAAATTCATTTGAAATATGTATTATACAGTTATAATGTGTGGCTATATATTTCTATAAACTGTTAATAAAATGAAATATTGATTTTTTTTAATAAGTTTTTTATAATTTTTCCATTATCATAATTCAAATTTTTTAATATATTTTAATCTTCTTTATGTCAAACTATTGTATTTAGTCAATTATTTCAAGAAAATACACCATACTACTAAAAAAATGGATTTTATTTATTCAATTAATAATGTGAAAAAAATAAAAATTAAATTCATAAATATATAATTTTTAATATATCTACCTCCATCTCTCCATTTACCAAGTGAAGCATTTGACATTTTTTTAAATTAGTTCTTCTTAGCAACAATTTTTTGTTTCTTCAAGAGACTATAAATCCTAAACTAAAAGTGGTATCTACAACATGGATGGTGTCATATTTTAGTTCATACATCTTATTCACTAAAAATTTGAATTAAAATCCAATTCCAACTAAAATGGATTGTGGGAAGAGAAGGAAAGAGAAAAAAGATTTAAAAAATAATAGGTGTTAAGAATAAAATTAGAGAAATTGGAGAGTAAATTTTCAATATACATATTTCCCAAGTAATCTAGTCCCACAAGTGATAATCTCTCTTCACTCACCCCCATCACATGTTTAAGAAATGAAAAAGCTTAAAACCATTTGGGCATAGTATTGAAGGGTGTGTGATAAAGGTGAAGTAATCTAGTCCCACAAGTAATAATCTCTCTTCCCTCTCCACCCATCACATGTTTAAGATATGAAAAAAACTTAAAACCATTTGGGTGTAGGATTCAAGGGTGTGTGATAAAGGTGATCTATTGTTAGATATAACCCGAAAATTTTACTAGATAATCTAGGTTTGAAGCTTTGTTTGGTTTCACAACAAGTCACATTTACTGAGCGAAGCATTTGACCTTTTTCAAAATCAGTTATACTTAGCAGCAATTTTCCATTTCTTCAAAAGAGTATATAAATCCCAAACTAAAAGTGACCCCTACTGTATCAGGGATGGTTTTATATTTGTCTTCATATATCTCATTTACCAAGAATTTCAATTATTTAAATCCAATTTCAAGTAAAAGGGATTGTGATGAGAGAATGAAATATATTTAAGCGATTAAAAAAGAATATTTTTTAGGAATAAAGTTAGAATATTTGGAGAGTTTACTAAAGAAGCCAAAGAGAGCGGCTCAAAAATGAGAAGAGGATGGAGATCTGGAAAAGTTGATGAAGAAGATATTGTATAATAATTTGCAATGTTGTTGAACTAATGATTAATATAAATTATGTTTAAATTATTATATAAGAAATCTAAATAGATACCTCAGAGGGAATTATTACTAACTTAATGATATGGCGAACCTTTTGAATTTGAGAGAATAAGCGATTCTTGAAAAATCAAGCTAGTGATTACCAAATTGAAGGGATAATTTTATTTCATGAGAGAAAAAAAAATATATATCTATAAATTTATACAAATTTAATCAACTATAAAATAAGTTGGCTAAAAAATCATACAATACATAAATATACACTCCATCATAGAAGAAGGAACCTATTCAACTAGTATTTAAGTATGTTAATATTTAAAATCCTACTATACAAAAGATGAAATTAGTTGGAAATTTTTTTCTTTATTAGAAGCACCATATCATTTAGTGCTTTAAAACGTGTAGCTAAAATTACCATAAAAAAATAGTAAGAAGAAATTTCTTAAAGAAATAACTTATCATAACTACATAGAATTTCACAATTCCATAAAGAAGGTGGAAGAAATGTGGGATGAGAAGTACTAGAAGTCCAATGAAATTGTTGATAAGGAAACACAAAGAAATCAAGAGATATAGGTTTTAGCGGATTTAGATAATAAGGAATATGCTTCAAGGTCTTACCAATAATGAATGTACAATGTTATCATTTTTGGTGAAGAGGGGCACAAATGATTTGATCTATTTCTTGGGAGAATGTACATAGAAATTTTAGCACAACAATCAAGTAGGGCACAAGGAGGGGTGAGAGGATTTTAAAAACTACATGTTTCTATAATGAACCTTTTTTATGCATGTGTGTAAATTTATGTAGATGTTCTATTCTTGATGCAACTTTAATTTTATCAACAACAATCACATGAATTTACAAGTAAAATGCAAATAGAACATACCAGCGATCCTTTAGAAGACAAGTTAGAAACAGATAAAGGTGATGGTGTGTTATGGCGGTCAACAAGATGCTTCAACCAAAAAATATTTCATGGTCAGCCAACCCATCATGTGTCACAACAGTCCTCAAAATAGTCACACGGTCAACTCAAAAGTCAACCTCAGAAAAGTCAACGCTGCCCAGAAAAGTCAACGCAGGGCAGCAGCACTAAAATTCAACGCAGCTCAACTTATGGTCAACGTTTGACCTCGATTTCTATGCCAAAGAGTACGGCCTCCTTAGATTGAAGTATCCTCCAAAATTCAGCCCAATCATACCATGCGTTGACCAAATTCAACACTGGTCAAACTTCCCTAGAAACCATAACCACAGATTTCTGGCTGCAATGAATTTCATCCTTCTTGCAGCGGTGAAGTTTGACCTTCTTGCTACGGTAAAATTCGACCTTATTTCCCACGTGTGAGATGAACCTGCTTCTCAGATGCTTGTATAAGAGGAGGAGATGTGTGATGATATGAGTGGAAAAATGCTCCAACGTTGACCTATAAATACCAATCATGAGAGGTGTGTGACACATCTGCTGGGGGTAAAAACCTTAAGGCCGACCTGCACTTAAATTTATTATAAATAATAAATTCAAAATAAATGTTATGCTCATCAGATTAAAATCAATTTTAGATCGATTTTACACCTCTCTGAAAGAGGAATCCAATACAAATATTGGAATCTTCATCTGAGCATCACAAGATGGAGTTTGGACCTAGTTGTCCAAATTTAACACTCCCTCTCAACTAGGGAGAACTCCATCCACTAGTGCAATCAAACATCGTGCGTCATCTCGTTGTAACTTGCTTTTTTGGCCTCTTTATTTCAGAACAGTAGTGGGTTAGTCACAAAGACATCATCCCCTGGCTGATAGATTTAGCCCAGAGGTCAAAAACCTCTATCAGACTCAAAGAGTCTCATACCGACCCAAAGTTGGTTTACCTAACCCGAAGTCAGTTGGAGGCCTGAAACTTGTCTATACTTGATCCCAGATCAAGTGGTTGGACCGTGCCATCCTAGATAAAGAGTACGGAAATCTCTGATACGTCCATCAGTCTTTGCTACTAGTCTCTAGATTTTCCCACCTCATTGTCCAAACGAGAGGTACTTCCCATGAGCCCTGAACTCAATGGGTAGGATGCATACGGGGCACAGATAATGAGAGGTGAACCAACTAAAACATCATAATGGTGGGGCAGAAGCACTACAAGGTTCGGCAAGCCTAGCCTCGTGAGTGCTTATAGCTCCGAGAAGCTATCCCCAAATCCCCCCAGAGCTCCCAGAGCTCATCATCCAACAGGACCCACATTATAGGGTCATTCCATGATACCAAGACTCTCACGGAAGGTTAGGAACTTGACCTTCCCCAGGGGCTTTGTGAGAATATCCATGACCTACTCCTCAGTTCCTATATGATCGAGCCTTATGGTGCCTCACTATACCATATCCCGAATATAGTGGTACCGGAAATCAATATGCTTGGATCGATCATGGAACATTGGATTCTCGGACAAGTGAATCCCACTCTGGTTATCATAGTGTATCATGGTGGTATCTAGCACATGTCCAAACAGCTCACTAAAGAGCTTTCGTAACCAAACTGCTTCACAACATGCCATACTTGATGCAATGTATTCAGCCTCAGCGGTGCTCAAAGCCACCCGACTTCTGCTTCCTACTCATCCATGAGATTGAAACAGAACCAAGATTGAAGCAGCATCCCGATGTGCTCTTACGATCCACCACACTGCCAGCCCAATCGGCATCAGTATATCCAAGGAGTGTGACGCTCCCAGTAGTGTATCTCAGCCCATGGTCTATCTTGCCTCGAAGGTATCTTAGAAGATTCATAGCACCAACCTAGTGAAAGTGATGAGGCTCAACCATCTATTGACTCAAAGTGTTCACTGCAAAACATATATCTGGATGGGTGTTCACTAAGAACATCAGGGCCCCTACGAGTTGACGATACTCAGTAGGATTTGACAATATGGGCCCAGCAGCATTTCCACTCAACTTCTTGAAGTTGAGTTCCATTGGTGTTGACACGAACTTGCAGTCCACCATACCAAATCTTTCCAGAAGCTTCACAATGTATTTTCCTTAAGAAAGGAAAATCTTTCCAGGTTTCTGCCAGACCTCCAAGCCTAGGAAATAGTGCATCAGTCCTAGGTCCTTCATCTCAAACTCAGCAGTAAGCTCCCTCTTGCATTGATGAATGAGAGGGTCAACACCTTTCAGGAAGAGGTCATCCACATACAACCCCAAAATGAGAGGCTTCCCCTCGACAACCTTGAAATAAAGGTTCGGATCAGCATTACTTCGAGTGAAGCCCAGCTTCATCAAGTAGCTATCTATCCTCTCGTACCAAGCTTTGGGTGCTTGCTTCAACCCATAGAGGGCTTTCTTCAACCTGCAGACATGGGTGCCCTGATCCTGGACTTCAAAACCCAGAGGTTGTTCTACATACACCTTTTCCTTTATTACATTTCTGTAGAAAAGCGGTCTTGACATCCATCTGATGAAGACTCCATCCTTGCGTAGTAGCAAGGGCTATGGTTGATCGAATGGTGGTGTATCATGCCACAGGTGCAAATATGTCATCATATTTTATTCCTTCCTTTTGATAGAATCTATGAGAAACAAATCTTGCCTTGAAGTTTTCAGCACTTCCATTAGATCCATGCTTGATCTTGTAGAGCCATTTCGTGGTGACAACTGATTTTTCCTTCAGTCTTGGAACCACATCCTAGATGTCATTCTTCATTATGGACTCATATTATTCATGCATAGAATCCTTCCAAACTTGATGGTTTATGGCTTCCTCAAAAGATCCAGGTTCAGATTGTACAATAGTACTCATGGCAGCTAGATACCCTTGGTATCTACATAGCTTCTTGCTTTCTCAGAATGTCCCCCTCAGGGCAGCATGTCCCTTAGCATCTTCGAGAGTATCTCTGAGGCATGATGGTTTCTTTCTCAGTGAAGGAGATGGATCAATTGGGTCCATTGGTCCTTTAGCATCAGGCATTGTCTCATCCTGCGGTTCTTCTTGATTTCCAGGCCTTGCTTCATGATTTTCCTCAGATCTCGGAAGATCTACTACTTTCTTCAGGGAAGCATCTTTGTCAAAATTTACATCATGGCATATCTCTACTTCCCTTTGACCAGGTACATAGACTCTATAGGCATTAGAAGTTTCATTGTAGCCCACAAATATTCCTTTCTTCCCAGAAGCATCTAGCTTACTTTTCTTTTCTTTTGGCACATGAAAATAAACAGGACATCCAAAACCCTAAAATGTGAGATGTCAGGTTTGTTACCATTGAAAACCTCTTTGGGATTTTTGGAGACTAGAGCAGAATGAGGGCATCGGTTTTGAATGTATACAGTAGTATTCACAGCTTCTCCCCATAGAAACTTTGGTAGACCCTGGTCACATAGCATGGCACAGGCAACTTCCACGATGGTCTTGTTCTTTCATTCAGCAACGCCATTCTGCTTAGGAGTATAGGCAGTAGTGGTCTCCCTCTTAATGCCAGCTTCTCTACAAAAATCCTTGAACTCATTTGACTCATATTCAATGCCATTGTTGGTCCTCAAAATCTTGATCTTCTTCCCTGTCATATTTTTCACCAAGGATTTGAAGGTACGAAACCACATGAAAGCCTCATCCTTCTTCTTCAAGAAGTATATCCAGGTTTTGCAGGAGAAGTCATCAGTGAATGTCATATAGTAAGAACATCCTCCCAGGGATGTCACGGGTAGCATACCAGATATATCAGAATGGACCATTTGCAAAATATCAGATGTCTTTGTGACACTTGATGGGAAAGGTCCCCTTGTATGCTTTCCTTTGGCACAACCCTTACATACACCTTCATGATTATTTCCAAATTCGAGCATCCTTGTCACCACCTTCCTTGCTTCGGGAAGGCCCTTGTAATGAAGGTGTCCAAACCTTCGGTGCCACAGTTGAGTTTGTCGGATAGTATGACATGTCATAGCTCCCAGTGGACTTCCTCCAACTTGGTAGAGTGTTCCAACTCTAAAACCAATCATGATAGCTTCCTTGATATTATTCTTCCACATGTGCACCTTTCCACTAGTGAATTCCGCATTGAAACCTTTGTCTTCCATGGCTGATATAGACACAAGGTTCTTCTTCAATTTTGGTACATAGAGTACATCCTGCAAATGTAGGACTTATCCTTGAGAAAAGTGGAGGGTCACAGTCCCTGTCCCTTTCACGGGATATGTGGCATTATCTCCAAAAATTATTTCCATATTAGTATCCTTCTCAACCATGTCAGAAAGTGCTTCCTTGAACCCAGTGATGTGTCTTGAGGCACCACTATCTATCAGCCAGACATCCATAGTGTCGGGCGGGGATACAACAGACAGGGCAGATATAAGAATTTATTCATTTCTTTTATCAACAACATTTGACTCCTCATACCTGGAGTTTCTAGACATTTTGAAAGGTTGATTGTTTTTGCCATAGGGAGCCTTCCTCTTTCCTTTGGACCTGTTTTTTCTTTGATTTCCATTCCTTCGGTTGTTGTTTTCATCACTATCGGGAGAATCCTTCTTGAAAGGAAATTCTCTAACATGATGACTTGGCCTATGACAAGTGAAACACTTGCCCTTCTTTCCTTGGGCCCCTACTCTTCCTTTGTTCTTTGAACCACCAGAGTTCTTCTTTCTAGAATGAGTAGCGTAAGCAACATTTCTGTCATTTTTGTATTCCTCCATTCTTGTCTCTTCTTGCATGCATCTTCATAGTAGCTCATCAAAGTTAGGAATCATATTATTATTGAGAATGGTAGTGTTGAATACTTTCCATTCATATGGGAGCCCTCCAAGTGTGGTGAGTACCATCTCATGATCAACTATTGCCTCCCCAATAGCTAGCAGATTGTTCGTGATCTCGGTCAGTTTCAAAAAGTATGTTTGGACATACTCATCCCTGCCTTTCTTCAGATTCTTCAATTTATTCTTGAATAATAGCACCTGGGTGCATTGTTTACTTTGAACATTTGTATCAAAATATCATACATCTCTTTGGATGTGCCTAGCTCAGATATGTAGGCAACCAGACTTTTATGTATGGATTTCCTAATCATTAGCTTTGCTTTGATCTCCCCCTTCTTATACTTGGTTTTGGTAGCAGCAGTAGAAGTGGATGGAGGTTCTTGTATCTTACCCGGTACATAGTCCATGAGATCGTGGTCTTCTAATTTGAGATCTAATATCATCTTCCAAGCATGGAAGTCATCCCTTCTAGTCATTTTGTCATCCTCCTTGAAGCCATAACTTGTGGAACCCATTTTTCTCTTTTTGTGATTGCTATAAGTTAGGGCTTGTCTTCACCTCAACTTCAATACCATGTAAATTTATTTAGATGTTCTATGCTTGATGAAAATTTACTTTTATCAACAACAATCATATGAATTTACAAGTAAATTGCAGATAGAACATACCAGTGATCCTTTAGAAGACAAGTCAGAAACAAATAAAGGTGATGGTGCGTTACGACAATCAATAGGATGCTTCAACCAACAAATACTTCATGGTCAGCCAACCCAGCATGTGTCACAACAGTCCTAAAACAGTCACATGGTCAACTCAGAAGTCAACCTCATAAAAGTCAACGCTGCCAAGAAAAGTCAACGCTGGGCAACAACACTAAAAGTCAACACAACTCAACTTCTAGTCAACATTTGACCTTGATTTTTGTGCCAAAGAGTACATCATCCTTATATCGAAGTCTCCTCCAAAATTCAGCCCAATCGAACCATGCATTGACCAAAGTCAATGCTGGTCAAACTTCCCCAAAAACCCTAACTGTAGATTTCTGACTACAGTGAATTTCATCCTTCTTGCTGCAGTAAACTTTGACCTTCTTGCCGCGGTAAACTTTGACCTTCTTTCCCACGTGTGAGATGAACCTGCTTCTCAGATGCTCGTATAAGAGGAGGAGATGTGTGATGAGATGAGTGGAAAAATGCTCCAACGTTGACCCTATAAATACCAATCATGAGAGGTGTGTGACACATCTGCTGGGGGTAAAAACCTTAAGGCTGACCTGCACTTAAATTTATTATAAATAATAAATCTAAAATAAATTTTCTTCTCATCAAATTAAAATTATTTTTAGATCAATTTTACACCTCTACGAAAGAGGAATCCAATACAAATATTGGAATCTTCATCTGAGCATCACAAGATGGAGTTTGGACCTAGTTGTCCAAATTTAACAATGTGCAAAGATGGATATCCAATGTCTTTTATGTTTTCAATTATTTTCATCAAACCTTGACAAATTTTAAAATGAGTTTCCTCGTTTTTACTTTTGAACCATAATTTGCAATATATCTCATGATTACGTGTTGAGGAAAAACTTGATGAATTTAATCAACATTATATTGCCACAGTCTAAGAAGATTAACATTGTAAACATTTCTAGAATATCATCAATGCGTGAATGCTAATTTTTTTATTTGGAATTTATTATATTGAATTTAATATTGATTAATCACATGATCCTTACATGGATCATTACAGTGATATGCAATAATACACTCCTTTTTTGCAAGCACGAATCTATAATGCACTTTGTATGTCTTTAAAAAACATGTTCTCTTTAAAAAAATCTCATAACTTTCATGATAATTGAAAGAAGAAACTTGCAAGGTTTTAAATGGTAGGGATCATCATTTAGTATTAAAGGAACCATTAAATGTTATATATGATGATGGATGTCATGGAAATTTAATCTTGTTATACATGTTTAACAAATAATTTCTTCTCAACATGCACATTGGAAGGAGGGATACTCTTGCTCCTTCTACTCCTACTCCTTCTATACCTTCAGACATTTTCTCTCTTTTTAACTCCTACAAGGATATCAATAAATAATCAAACTAAGGTTTATAGGTTTTGGAGCACCTATGTGGTCCAACTATTTTTGCTAATCTCTCTAGTAAATAAATTGAAATGAATTGTAATTCGTGTAAATAATATATGGAAGTTATGTTATAGTTGTTTTCTTTGATTAATTTGCATCATTATTTTTTGTGGGTTATCCACAGATATTACAATTCAAAGGTGGTTCATAATTTTCATGAATTCAAGTGGTTTCAAAAAAATCCAATAAACCATGGTTTCGAGTGGTTTTCAATAATTTTCATGGGTTTCAAGTGGTTTTCTTTAGTTTTTGTTACACCTCAATTTTTAACTACATGGTATTACTTTCAATGCTTATTTTATCTTAATTTTATTGATTCATTATCCATTTATTTCTTATTTTCAATCATATTTCCTAATGAATACAATATGGAGCAAGTAATATGAGAAGTGGGACAACTTGAATTACTTGTATTTGCATGAATTTCTTGAATTACATGAGATTCTTGTTCTCTCAATGTGTGCATCATTTTCTCATACTTTCTCTAGATTTTTCTCGCACTTCCTTTGTGATTGGAAATTTCTTTCCTTTTCTAGATCCAAATATCCAATTTCCCAAGTTGGTTGTGAATTCTTGTGTAATTTCCATACTCTTATATTTCTCTATGAATGAATGTTTGTTGTTATTTTTCTACATTCAAATTTAGACTTTTTTTGGGTTAAAAAGGGATGTTCGATCGAGCTATAAGCTCGATTGAGTTTCTAACCCATAACATTTAACATAAATGACATTAATAAAAGTTGGAAAGTGGTTGACAAATGGTTATCTTTTTAATGGCTTGATTGAACTTATAGCTCAATCGAGCTTATAACTCAATCAAGATGTTGGTTAACCACCTTCATGGTTCGATCAAGGTTTTCTATAATAATCAATAGAGATATTTTAATTTTGAAATCAAGTGCTTGACTGAGTATTTAAGTGCTCAATCGATCTCTTTATGTTCTATAAATCACAATTTTAGCACCCCTTCTGCAGATCTCTGTGCAACCCCATTTTTTACCATAGTAGATTTAGGGAAAAAAATTTCCTAAAGTGGCTGAGTTTATCTTGTTGGATACATGAAAGAATCCTCTATCCAATGGCATATGATTTTGACACTTTCAAATTCATATAATTTTTTTCAGCTAATTTTTTTTAAACATAATGCTTGAAATTTTTTTAGACGGTTTTAAAGGGGCTGAATTAAAAATCAATAACATAAAATATGCACAATGAAAAAAATTCAAAAAAAAAAATAAAAATAAAAAATAAAAAATAAAAAATAAAAAATAAAAAAAAATATTGTACTTTGTGTCAAGAAAATGATGAGATCAATGCTGCGCGCGCTGCTCCACCCTGTGCCCTGAGAAGCTAGGGTTCTTGGAGCCCTCTGCGCCGCCCTGGCTGCTGCGCTCCTGCGCACAGCCCTGAACCTACTCTCTGCTGCTCGATGGGGTCGACTGGGGGCTCTGCCCCCCCTCCTGTTCCACCTGAAGTCACTGCTTTTCGAACATTGATAGCTGCCGGATCGAAACGCCCCCCTTCCGCCATTCAACAGAAATTCATAAAAAAAATGGATTCGATCCCTGCTGTTGCTTTGCCTGAGGAAGAAACTTGTAAAGCGGCGCTTAACCTGGCAGAAAGGGGCCTCATTGGCCAGTTTACGGGTCTTTGGCCGTCCCCCAAATCCGTGGAGGATTGGTCACAAAGAAACTGGAAACCTTTGATAAAAGACGACGTCAAGAGTTACTTCGTGGGTAAAGGGTTCTTCGTCTTCGTCTTCGAAAATCCGGAAGACAGAAGTTTAATCTTCAGAAATGGCCCCTACTTCATGGGGCCGCATGGCTTGTATTTAAACAAATGGTCTCCGGATTTTGATCCCACACAGGACGTTCCATCAGCAGTGCCGGTGTGGGTAATACTTCCCCATCTGCCTCTCCACTGCTGGAATCAAAAATCGCTTCAAGTCATCGGGAACGCGCTAGGCAAATACATTGATCAAGTAGTAAGAAAAGACCAGTACTCTTGCGCCCGAATCTGTGTCGAAGTTGACCTCGAAGAAGGACTGCCTGAAGCGATCAAGCTCACGGCAGCAGGATGGACGCATGTCCAAGAACTCGACTACGAACAACTTCCCTTTAAATGTCAACATTGCCACGGACATGGACACTTTGCAAAGCATTGTAAGAAGCGAGCAGAGGAGCAAACGGACAAACATAACAGGGATCAATGGACACTAGTCCAGAGAGCTGGCCATGCAAAAAAAGATGCAGGAAAAAGCGCCGCAGTAGGAGCTAGGAACATTCCCACACCCACTCAGGAGACGGAAGAAATCTTAAAAGAAACTGAGGGAGCACAGATTGACCCATCGACCGCTGCTCAAGAAAATGAGAACCAAAGAGAAGTCTCTCCTCCAAGCAATGAGGGAGGGGTGGCCAATCAATCTGAAGTACCTCAAGGTAGCCCCCCCAACCCTACCTATGCAGAAGTCACAAAGAAAAAGGCAGCTGAAAGCTCAGATTCCTCAGAAGAAGAAATATATGAACGTCCATCAAAAAGAGCTGGAAGGAAATCACGCAAGGAACAGAGAGAAGAAGAAGCTGAAAGGCTTAAAACACAAGGAAGCCAGTCCACGATAGAAATGTCGATTGGAAGAAATAGCAGGTCCAGGCCACACAAGGGTGGCACCACTCCGCTCTCAGGCAAATAATGAAGCTAGTCTCTTGGAATTGCAGAGGTCTGGGGAACCATGCAAAAATAGAAGCAGTAAAGGATTTATTGAAATTGGAACTTACAGACATTCTCATGCTCCAAGAGACAAAGATAGCAGGGCAAGCTCTGCTAGAAATCAGTAAGACAAAATGGAAAAAAAGTGCAGGCAAAGCGGTCAGTGCGAGGGGTTCATCGGGAGGCCTAGCAACTCTTTGGTCCGAAGATAAACATCAGCTGATCAAATCTCATGAGACCCAACACTGGATATACACGGAAATCTGCCATCTTGCAAGTAAGTTGAAAATTGCTCTTGTCAATCTTTATGTCCCTGTCATTTATTCAGAAAAAAGAGACTGCTGGAACTCTCTGGCAGCCTTTTTAGAACAAGAATCCCCCAACAATATCATTCTTGCTGGGGATCTCAACATTGTTCTGAAAGCCAAAGAGAAAAGAGGTGGATCCAATTCCAAAGATCACATGGTTGCCATAGTTGAAGAGCTTGCACAGCAATGGGATCTATTAGATCTTAACCCAACTCAAGGCCTCTTCACCTGGACAAATAATCGAACTGGGGCAGAGCACATTTCTGCCCGGCTAGATCGCTTTCTAGTTCAATCCTCTCTCCTCATGAATAAGAAGATCTTAACAACTAAAATCCTGCCCAAGCTCACCTCTGACCACAAACCTATTCTGCTCTGTATAGAGGATGAAGAGGATCTGGGCCCCATCCCTTTCCGATTTTCTCCATTATGGATTGAGAGAGCGGGCTTCTCTGAAACGGTGTATGATGCATGGGCCTCCTCCATCTCAGGTTCTCCCAGCTACGTTTGGGAGCAAAAGTTGAAGGCCACCAAAAAAGCGTTGAAGGAATGGATCAAAAAACCAGCCCCCAATCCTACTTCTCAAAGAGCTGAAGCAGTTCTTACTCTGCACATTCTTCAAAACGAAATGGAAAGCAAAAACATAAACGATGAGCTGCTGGAAAAGGAAACTAAAGCCCAGAGAGCTGCCTTTCAAACCTTTAGAAAAGAGGAAGAATACTGGAGATTAAAGTCCAGAAGCCTTTGGTTAAAAGCAGGGGACCGCAATACCTCTTTTTTCCACAGACAGTATCGTTCTAGACTGTCAAGGAATCATATTGCAGAAATAAAGAATGCTGATGGTCATATCTGTAAAGGATCCCAACAAGTCAAAGAAGCAGCAGAAATGCATTTTAAAAATCTTTACAATTCAGATATCCAATGTGAAGAAGAAGAAGAAGCAGATTTTCTCAGTAACATCCCTTCCCTCATCTCTCCGGAGGACAATTCTGATCTTTGTAAACCTGTCACTGAGGAAGAAATAATCAAAGTTATCTGGTCCATGGATTCAGATAAGGCCCCGGGACCCGACGGTTTCACAATTCATTTCTACAAAGCATGCTGGGACATAATCAAACATGACCTGAAAAGGATGATTTGGGGATTCATGAAAAAAGCGAAAGTAGGGGGCAGCACCAACTCAACCTATTTAGCTCTGATCCCCAAAGACACCAATCCGGAAACCTTCACAAGATTCAGACCAATCTCGTTATGTAATGCCTCCTACAAGATCTTGGCAAAACTGTTGGCCAGCAGATTAAAGCCCTTTCTCCCACGACTGATCTCTAGCTCCCAAGGAGGTTTTGTAGAAGGCAGACATATATTGGATAATGTCATTCAAGTGCAGGAGACAATACACTCAAGCAAGCAAAGAAAAGAGAAAGGCATGCTCATAAAGCTAGACATGGCGAATGCATTTGACAGAGTCAACAGAACTTTCCTCAGCAAGGTTTTGCTCTTTTTTGGATTCTCTTCTCAGTTTGTAAAGCTCATCAAAGCCTGCACGGACAACCCATGGATTTCCCCTCTCATTAATGGCAGGCCAACCAGCTTCTTTCAAGATGGGAGAGGCATCAGGCAGGGATGCCCGCTCTCCCCCTTCTTATATATTTTAATGGCTGAAACTCTAAGTAGAAAACTCGAAGCAGAAAGAAGGGCAGGCTCTCTTCCGGGTCTCAAACCCACCAGCAGAGTCAACTCCCTGAACCATGCTCTCTTTGCAGATGACTCGATACTATTGGGAGGAGCCTCTTCCAGAATTGCTAAGGCCTTCGATTCAGTCATCAGAAACTACTGCAAAGTCTCGGGAGCCCAAGTAAATGAAAGGAAAAGCAAAGTATTTAGCTGGAACACTGGTCAGCAGGAGCTCAACAACATAGCTAATATACTAGGTTTCAAAGGGTACTCCCAATGGGAAAAGATTAAATATCTTGGGCTCCCCATAATTTCTGGAACGAATAGGAGGTCGCTCTGGAGTGACATTATCAGCAAACTCAAATCAAAAATTTCTTCATGGGGAGGTTTCTGGCTTACAAAAGGAGGAAAGGTCATCTTGATAAAATCACAATTGTCTGCCTTGCCAATATATCAAGCTGCATTCCTACTTGCCCCTAAGATTGTAATGGACCAGATCTCCACTCTCATAAGAGACTTCCTCTGGCAAGGAGGGAAGGGAAATGAAAAGAAACTTCATCTGGTCAATTGGGACCTCGTTAAAAATCCAAGAGATGAGGGCGGCTTGCAAATCCGGGACCCCTCACTGGTCAACCATGCTCTTGGTTGCAAAATTCTGTGGAAAATGCTCAAAGAGCCTCTGCACCCTGTCAGCGCTCTGTTGAGAGCTAAATACACAAATAAGGCAGATCTCAGAAACATACAGTTGGGGTACACAGCAAACAGCACGCTGCTGTGGAAGATTTGTTATAAGAGCAGTAAAGTGTTCAAAAGATTTGCGTACAGGATTCCAGGGAATGGGAAAGAAACAAACCTCTGGCACGACAGCATTATGGGTAGAGAGCCTTTGAACGATCATGAGGAAATCGCTGAATTGAAAGATTGGTTAATCACTGAAGGCAAGAGCAGAGTTTGTGATATCACGTCATGGGACGCCCGTGGAGATTGGGCCGGTTGGGCAATCGACTCTCCTGTTTGGCTGCAAGCTCAACGTATCAGATTGCTTGAACTTTTGGAAGGCGCAGCACCAATACACAGCACCATGAAGGATCGTTGGGGATGGGGTATATCTGGTGAATACTCAACATCTGCTGGGTACAAAGCCTTTCAAACCACTAGGAACAGCAAGCACAACGCTGAATTCTGGAAAAACGTATGGGAGCCTCTGGCACTCCCAAAGGTAAAAAAATTTTCTGGACATTGGTCCAAAATAAGATCTTAACTGGGGACAATATGGCAAAAGGAAACTTCGCCGGCCCATACAGGTGCGCTCTCTGCAGGAGCAACAATGAAACCTCACAGCACCTTTTTATTGACTGTCAATTCGCTAAGGCAGTATGGGAACTTATGCTTCAGGATTTTCATATGAATCCTCCCTCACATATTACTGTTTCGGAGCTATTTGCAGATTGGATACATCTCTACCCTCATAGTATCCCTCAAAAGTCCTTTTGGCGCAAATTCTGGAATGCCTTCCCCAAGTTTGTGTGCTGGCAGATTTGGATTGCGCGTAATCAGAAGATTTTCAACGAACTGTCTCAAACTCCATTGCAGGTTGCTGCAAAAGCCAGAACATTCCTTTTGGAAGCGGCCCAACAGCAGTACTACAAAGAGGATACTATGCTTCTGCCCATCGAGAAGAGGTGGCTTGAGTCTCTTGATCCCCATCGCAGAAAGTACCTTCTCCCTCCCCAAACAACTTCCCCTTCTTGGAGAAAGAGAGAACCTGATGCTTCATTTCAGCAATGGTGGAGAGCACAAAAGACATATTCCATCTTCTTCGACGGGGCGTCCAAAGGGAACCCTGGCCCCTCTGGTGCCGGTGGGATCATCTATTCCCCAAATGGCGCTTCCCGTGACTCTTTCTACTGGGGTCTCGGTCGGAAAACTAATAATCAAGCGGAGCTTCTAAGCCTCCTCAAAGCCTGTCAAATTGCTAGGGAAAAAGGGATCAAAGACATACAGATTTTCGGTGACTCGGAGATCCTCATCAAAAATCTGAACACGGAAGAGAATTTCAGAAATGCTGGCCTAAACAGGATTCTGGAAAGACTGAAAAGGGTACTCACAGCTTTCAACTCTTATAAATTTTATCACATCCTCAGAAGCTCAAACAGCGAAGCAGACTTGATGGCCAACAAGGGGAGCGCAACGCAGAAAGGGCTACTTTTTATAAACGAAGAAAGAAAAGTTGAAATGCCTTGTTAACGGCTAGCTTTAAAATCACCTGCTGATGGAACTCTAAGATGTATTCTGGGTCATTAAGGCACAGCCCTGCCCTCTCTTTTTATTATCAATAAAAATCTCATACCCGTTAAAGTTATAAAAAAAAAAAAAAAAAAAAAAAATACCACTATATTTTTTTACGAGTCCTCTTCAAAAGCATGCTCTTGGTTTTTCAATTTATTTAAAGAGTTGAAAAAATATTACGCAAACATGTGTCTACAAAATTAAATTGAAATACTACTTCACCAACTTCAAAAAATAATAAAAATATAATTTTGCATAAAAAAAAAATCAACATGAAAAATTTAGTTCTCCATGTAGATAATGCTGATATATGTATTTTTTTTAAATTACACATTTTATACTAAGTTATTCTACATGAACAGACGCATACCTCTTATGATGTGCAAAAATTTGAAAGCACGAGTATTGAATTTAATGTAAAATTGAGAGATTATAGAACACTAAATTTTTTTGCCAAGAATATCATTAGTAAAACAACATGATTCTTCACATATTGTATTTTTACTTCAAATAAAAATTCACAATGCTTATATGAAATTTGAGGGCTTCAATTTGATAAAAGAGGAAACTTTTGAAATTTCATCGCCACATTTGGCCCAAAAGTGTAACCCGTATTCATACATTTACCCCTTAGCCAAAATTGTCCATGGTGAAACTGTTTAACCTCAAGCTTCAATATTCCTATTTATCACAAAATCTACCTCCACAAACCATTAGCTAAACTATGAGTAAAACACCTTTATTCTCTAAATCATTAAATAAAATAACAAGGTTTTGTGGATAAACAAATCTCACAAAGTTCTGTGTTATAGATAACAAAAGTACATGAGTGTAGATCAAAAGGATAGCAGTAAAATATAAAAATGAAAGAATTAAGTGAAAAAATGAGACAATTATATAGCCAAACACCAATAGTTTTGGATACAGATCTTTACCCCAAATAATATCAATGAATTCAAAATCAGCATAAGTATTGACACCAGCTATATCTACCTCTACATATTCTAAGTGGCCAATAGGAAATATGCAATATTAGTTACCCATCCGTAGCTGAATCAAGGAAAACATTGGCTTTCGTTTTCCTAATTCCTCCTAAGTCTTCTTTGAAAAAATATTAAAATCATAGCCCAAATCCATCATAGTGTCTTTAATATGATACCCATCAATTTGAGCATCAATGCATAACGCTATCCTTGTTCTTTTCTTCTTGTGCCTAACTCTTCTACTATGTCTCCCTAGTAAATTTTTGGAAATAAGGTTGTTCGATAACTCCTCAACCCTCACAAATCCCTTCAGTTTCTTCCAAAATTGTTGATAAATTTGGTTATCACTCATAATATCAAGAGAGAGTTGGAACCACATAGTAAGATGTTGGGAAGGTTTTGAAAAAATCAAGAGCTAGCAGATGATATCCTTTTAGGGCCAAAGGTTTGGTATTTTCCTAATCCTGAAACCTTAGGACTATGAGAGAAAGAACAAATCTACTTAAAAATATCCACAACATCCTTATAATACTTATTCTACTAAATAATATCATATTGAGCTTACGTCGGCTCTACTTTCATGATGAGGAGTTGTTAAGAAGAGTCATTATCAGTACTAATCTTAGTGCCTCTATGGGTGACAATATTAATATTCCGCTATTGAGTTGGTTCTTACTTCCATGGTTTAGAGATAATCATATTATCCCCTCTTTTCAAATATCGCTCTTCTCGTCAAGGGATCAATTTCGGACAATCTTCAGTTTCATGAGCATTGATGCAATAATGAGAACACCAAGGCCTTTTCAAAAATGGAAAATCTCTAGCCATATGGTCGTCTTGGTCATAGTTATAACATCTAACCGAACCTCTTCCTCAAGTCCTTTCACCCCTGTATCATGGAACCACCTCTTCCATAACAGGACTCATTAACCAAGAATGAAGTACGGTCTAGAAGATTAGCCAGTGCATCCAAGGCTATGTAATGGCCGGTATGATGCGTGGGAGACTAAAAAAATCACAAAAATTAGAGTTAGGAACATTAGATTAGTTTTTCAATATAGGGTAGAGTCGAGGAGAATGGTGATAAATGTAGTAGATTTCATAGTACTCGTTCGAAGACATACCTTGTTGATTCAAAAAAAGTGTGATACTGAGTATGCCCCTGAAAAGGAACACTTATTGATGCCTACACAACTCATGTTGAAGGTCTCACATGTGTTGGATGGGGTCTTAGTAGAAAATTAGAATGTTCCACTCCTCGCAACCTCATACATTATGTGGCATAATTCCCTTCTGCACAAAAATTTGTACACCAAAATTTTGCATGAGTAGGTCTTGCAACGTTCACCTCCTTTAGTATTTCAATTAAAATAACTATCTAAT
The DNA here is from genome assembly GCA_034641835.2 of Pinus albicaulis. NCBI lineage: Eukaryota > Viridiplantae > Streptophyta > Pinopsida > Pinales > Pinaceae > Pinus > Pinus albicaulis. Next base: position 459,548,207 of record CM076574.1, on the reverse strand, counting down.
TATGCAAGACATTCAAGGTAGGATTAGTTAAAGTAGAGCATCGTTTAAATTTATCGGGATATCCCTCCATTGCTTCAATCTTCATCGCATGTTCTAAAGCTTCTTGCAAATTATTTATCTTATGTTGTGTCAGATGTATCCTTGTCAAAGGAAACAAAGCTTGAATGAACCATTCTTTTTTATAGTTTGGGTGGATGGTATGAGTTAGTTTTCCTAGAGAATCCTTAAATATATGAAAACATTTACATGCAGTCTCCCCATCTTTCTAACTAATTTCCCTTAATTTTGGCATACCTTGTTCCTCGGTAAGAGGCAATTTAAACTATTTAATGAACTCTTCCCTTAATGCATTTGTAGTTAAATTTGGATTTTTTTGAGTAAATTTTATATACCACTTAAGAGCCTTGTCCCTTAAATTGGTTTTGTATTTAGCTAGCTTGGTCACATCTAGAGTTCCTCTAGTCCTCTATATAGCCTCACAAAAGTACCATTGTTGATCCATGCCTTCATCACCGAGGCCATGGGACTCAGCATACTGGGTAAAGGAACCAGGCACATTGTTAACCATTGGAACAAAAGTAGAAGAAAATAAAACTAATCCTAGTGAACCAGGTTGGGAAATATTAACTAAACCTTGTTGACCACCATTAGTGGAACTAGTACCTATATTTATCTTGTGAAACATAAAATCTTTAATCAATTTAGGAAGGAGCCTTACTGAATTAGAATAACGTACCAGGCGAAGGGATGGAGGAGGATTAGCCGAGTTGCTACCTTGAAAAACATTGACTTTTCAGAAGAGATTGTCCTTATAAAATATCTCTCTCATCATGAAATGCATCTCTTTTTCTACAAGAGTGCTAGTATTAGACTATGGGATTGTTGGGCTTAGCATCAGGACTTCACTTGATTCCTATTAAACATTCTCACTTTGACTCAGTCCTCCTTATTAAATTCCTTTAGATCCTCTTCCTTCACTGAAGCTTGCATCTCCTTTCAACTCTCCCTTCCACATATTAGGGCTAACCAATAGGTATCCTATTTTCTTCAACTCCCTTCACCTCCTCTAAATATCTTGCATGTTTCACTCCCTCCATTCAATAGCCATTTGTTCACTCCTTGTTGCTCTAAAATCCTGTGCATTATGTGACTCCTCCCAATCCATTGCAACTCTTTCTCATCTTGCACAAATTATCAATGCTTCCCCCATGGTCCCCCCCTAGTATGAGGGTTTTACGCTTCCATGTCAGGTGGAAGAAACAGTAACAATATGTCTTCTACCATCAAAACCTTAATACACAAAGGGATCTCTTTCAACATGAATCTTCTTGCCCAAATCTGAATATATATTATAATTTGAAAAATGATTGGTGTTTATCTGTAGAAAACTTGATAATGTATCCCTCCAATGTAGCATGTTCTCAAAATTCCATGACTCTGGTATGCTCATAATCCAACTGATGTATTGTGGCTAGATAAATTATAGTCCAATTTATAAATATATAACTAATTATACCAATCCTCAAGGAGTGTCGCAACCTACTAAAACAATGATAAAACTTCTCAAGAAACTCAACCCATAATATCTTGCAGTAGTCATAGGTGGGTTCGGAAAAAATGATCTCGTCACAAACCCAATCTAGATTTTTCTACCATAGTTGTGCTTGCTAATAAATGAAGGAATATCACTTCTCTTGCCACCATTCATGAATGTTTCTCTTAAGGATCCTAATCACCATTATCTAAAACCCTAATTACTTTTCAAGTCCTAACAACAAAACTATTTGTTGGCGAAAATTTATTAGAAAACCAATGTTCTGTGTTACGCTGTCAACAAAGATTTCTGTTGTAATCTAGCCTAACCTCGGCATATTAAATGTTCTATAAGGGAAGAAGGTCTCACCCGAGGCATTATAAGGAGTTAGATGTGATAGACAGGCTTAGAAGGTGAAAATAGTTATTATGCTAATTAAATAAATATTAATAACCATTAATCATTACAAACTAATTAAATAAGATCTATGCAAGAAATAAATAAAGAACATTATACAAAAACTCAATACAGGAATCCAAAAATTTAAAATTGACCCACAATATCACATATAAGAATATAAATTACTGAATACGTTCTGCTGCAACAATCTTCTCATATTACTATCAGATCAAATCAGCATTACAATCATAGATCTACATCATCTTAGCTAGATATTTCAGATATCATTCCCAAAATATCCATTATAGATGTGAAATTATAATAGTCAAGTGTGAGGTAAAATCATAGAAACATATCAACCTTTCTCTACTATCTCTCTGTGTTGTGTAGGTCACCTTGCATGTCTATATATATTTTCGGTCCATTGATCTCGTCCATTTTAACTCATGCTCACTTAATAGGGTAAACTCTAACCACTCTGAGGAGATCCATCCACTTCACTCTCACTTGGTCCAAATACACTTGATTCTTTCAATTTTTATGCCTCGATCATTCTTTTGCGGGCTTAGAGAATTCCAAAATAAGCACTCAACCCTATGCTTCTCATTTACTTCTTTTTGTTGTTGTCTTCTGGTCAAGTTAACCATGCTCTTTTCCAGCTTCCGCTACCTAGTTTCAATGGCCATATTCCGACAAAACTATTAAAAATGGACCCAACAAGCTACAAGAATTTTCCGCAACTCTAAAAAATGAGCTCAAAGAAAGCTTTCCAACAAAATACTACATTTAAAAAACATAGCTGATATGAAGGAGTTGTGATTGAAACATTTCTTCATGCCAAAGAAGAAGTTTGTAGGACATATATTTTATAACTCAATCAAATATAGAGAAGACACATACATGGGATATTGAGAAGTGTTACCTAAAAGCATAACAAGTGGAGTTTTGATAAAACTCCTAAGGGTATAATATTTGAAACATATAGACTTGTTGGTGTGTTGGTGACTGGAGAAGTGGCATGTAATGATTTTTGTTGTTGAAACTCGATTTGTGTTCCTTTCTCTGCTCATATATATACTGATATCTTTTAAAATTGGGACCATTCCTCTTGTAATTTTACTTTCTCAGCCACAATAGCTACTTTTTCAACAATTTTCTTCTTGAACACACCCTCTGAATGTATTAATCATATAATAAACAATGGTTGGGATTTCCTTTATAGGATTAGAATATTAATGTTGTATAGTAGAATGAATATCAGTTTGTGTATGGCTATGTTGGGTAACTAGACCAATAGATGAAATGTTAACTTAAGGTAGAATTTTCTCTACGCCATGACTTTGTAAAAAAATTTGGGTGGCATCTTCTTCTATTTCTCTAAAAATTTAGATACTTGGTTAAGAAATATTTTGCGACTTGTTCAATCTGTTTTTTAACTCCATAATGTATTTTCCATTTTGAAGATGTCATTAAAATTGGATTCTTCTGGATTATTTAAAATGTATACTCTACTCATATACATTTTAAATAAGAGTAGAACACAATGTTTAGATACAAATTTTAGAGGATCATGGGCTTTAAATTCAATGCAAGAAAATTTGAGAAAAGTTAGGGTCACGGTTTCCTTGCCACCATGAACCAATTTAGCAATACAATATGGGCCAACCTACAAGGGGAATGATGGCTAGACGTTTTTGGAGGATTTTGAAAATTATTTCACTATACATTTTTTGTTGTCTGATATACTAGTTCCCTACAAACCAATCTATCTAGTGCATACCAGGGAAGGGAATGAGGAGTTTTATCACCCAAAAAGTGATCACCTAACCATTTTCCACTAGGATGATTAAAATGCACCGCATAATATGGATTTTACACATTAAACCACACTTTTTCCTTAGGAAATAGTTTATAGAACCACTTTACCTAAATTAATTTTGTTTAATTAATTTTCCCACTTTAAAACAACCGATAAATCTATTTAATTAATTTCATGTTATTTTCATATTTACCCCCTTAGTGAAAATAATTAAAAAAAAATCACTCATCCATAGGAATAATTAAATAAATCATTATTTATTTATTATTCCTTCATAATTTCACTTTTCTCCATTGAAATAATTAGTAAATTATTATTTAGTAATTATTTATAACTAATTTTGACCATATATCCTAGATATGTTTAATAAATCATTTTCATTTTTTAATTATTTCAACTACTTTTCTTAATTAATTCAATTAAACATTATTTTTTGAGTTAATTAACTAAATACATATTATTAACCAATTCTCTAATCTTTTCCTCTTCAAAAAGTAACAAAATACTCATAATGGTTAAATCTTAATCTTCTCAAACAAATATTTTATTATTTGACTAGATCTAGTCTTATCTAGCATTTTTTATAAATAGAGAGGCTTTCTCCTCATCACACACACATTATCACTATGAATGTCATTATTCTAATATTTCCACAATTGAGATCTCCACCGTGATTTTTTCCATTTTCTCGCATTCCCATTTGCAAATAGAGGAGAAAGAAGAAACCCTTGCAGTGTAGGAACATAAAAGAACCCTTGCACAAAGGAGGAGTTTACAGACCCATGCCAGGAAATATTTATCCACGAGTGTTATTTCCATTAATAAAACAAAAAATTTCATTTCTTTGGGTTCCACTTTTGTAATGTTTAGCATTTATTTTCAGATATGATGAGTCTTCTGCAAGTTTTTCGCTAACCTGTGTGCAGATCTGGAGATAGTTAATGAGTATTGTAGGGTTTTGGAGTTTATTTTACATTTTCCTTTGTTGTTACGATGTTTTTTCAAGAGTAGTAAAAATTATATTTTGGTACACATCCAAAATTTTCTTCCTAATAAATGGCGACTCTAATGTGATAAATCTTAAAATCCCTCGTGACTTCACTACCCTTTTTGCATTTTTTCTCATTTTTATTCTCTATTTTTATTTTTTAGAATTTTTATGGAAAATTTTATTTATGTCTCAATATTTTTTTCACAGGTTACAGGTAATAGCAACATATGATAAGACAAGATCTAACAAACCCTTGGAGTAGGAGTGTGGGATCCCTAATGTAGATTTATGGGGTTTATTAGTGATGGCTCATTATAGGAAACATGCCACGACCTGCACTGTAACATGAGATTTGGTCAATTTTCCACACTATCCAGAAAATTTATTTGTCTTTATTTTTTTTCTTAGTTTTGGTTCTAGGTGTCTGGTAGGGAATTTTTATACCCTTCCTTCAGTAAGAATTAGACCTCAATCTATTTGGTTTTTCCATTTTTAGGAGGAAGGAAAAAATCCCTTCTAGGGTTTTTAGTACACCTCCACCAATGGAGTAGTTTTGTTGATCTGATATTCTAGTGTTCGAAGTTACATACCATTTTTATTCCAACAAATTAAACCTATTGTTTCTACCCCTTTTTAGACTTTGGAACTTCAATTGTGTGTCATTTATTCCTTTTGTTTCATCATCATTCAAAGTTATTTTTAGTTGCATCATCATATAATGGGTTTTTTTTTTTTCCATTTCAACTCAGAATCCATTTGTTATTTCTTTTTATTCATCGCATAAAGTACACATATTGACCATAGTTCCTATCCCCTCCAATTCTAGATCTATTTGTCTCCCTTTTGTTGCCTTATTTTTACCATTTTTTTGTTGTTTTTAGCCTCATTGGGTGGGAAGTAGAGTATTGTTCCAATATATTTACTTTATGTGTAATTTCATTTAATTTTTTATTTTAGTATTTTACTTTTCAGCAGCACAAATTTACATGTTATGAAAACTAGTATCACAATACACATTTGCACACACTTCAAACTTAAAGTGAATGAGACCTTGGTTCAAAATTCCAAGCCAAGACCATAAAATTAACCACTTAATATAAACAACATAGGTTTAATCCCACTTGGTAACCAGGGAAAATAATATAATAGCTAGCTTAGGGTTGGTGGGGTAAGAACCCCATAATATCCACTAATCACTCTACATATAAGACATAGTGGTTTTCCTCTTAGGGTGCTTGACATCGTCCATAATCCAAACATACAAAAATAGTGTTGAGAAGAAAACCCTTAGAGGGGGTAAGGCCTAGGCCAAGGATACTGGAGATTTCCCTTGAAGCTCCTACTTCTTGGTTAGGAATCTTGGTCCGCGGTTGACATCTAGAAGCTAAGATTCACTTGCCCCCATTGGATGAAGCTAACCATAGTTTCCTTTCTTAGGATAAAACACCCTATAGGTGGTGGTTGTGGGAAGAAACCATGCATTTACCTTACCTTTCACTCAATTCTCTTCTTGTATCCATCAGACCCCACAAGTATGAAATAGTTTGGAAGGCCATCAAAAAATAGACTACAATTTGTTTGAGGTGTAGGTATCCTTTAGGATAGGAGTGATTTTATATTTATAGGATAATAGTAGTATATCATATTTAGATTCAATTTTCACTACTACATGTAGTGTTCTTCTTTCTCTTTGTTATTTTTTTACAACTAAATATAACCAAGAAAAGAATTCAAATAAAAGAGACTAACTACTAGTAAAATCAATAACAATAGTAATAATCAAATAAGAGAGATATAGAATACTTATCTTTGAGAATAATTCCATCTCCCTCTTGATCTAGGTCTTCTTTTATTAAAGTAATTCTCTTCCTCATTATCATAATGATGTGATTCCCTCCTTGCATGAGTTACGGCTTCTTCTTTCAACGGAAATGTCCAATCCTAGGTTTTTTATCATTCAAGTTATTTTAGTCTACTAGGGTTTAAAAACCCTGGATATCCAAATATCCAAAACCCTAGAATTGATTTACACATGTGATGAAATTCATTAAATAATAATCATTGGCTTCACCAAACCAAGTAGTTCATCTTCTTCAAAATATTTCATCAAGATAGATTTCAGTACTCAAGTATTTATAATAGTAGTAAGGCTTTCCACAGTAGCACACATGGCATCAATTCTTCAAGAGGTTTAGATATTAGCAAAAATAAGTTCATTTAATCCAATATAATTGGCCTACTATATCCACAAGTTTCTTGAACTTTGTTCCTTAACCTTGAAGAGTGACGTGGCCTCTCTACCATAGATGAAAACTTAATTTATCAAGGTGTGCTTTATACTAGGGGAAATTTTCCCCTTTTCTTTCCTTTCAAAATTTAGAATCTATAGTCCATGAGATATATATATTTCTTCAAAATTTCATGCCAGTAATATTTTACTATGTAGAGACATATGTTTCCTATAACACAACATTTACAAATAGATGCACTTTAATATTTAAAAGCCTAAGTAAGGGTCACATATTCCTTACTTGAGTTTTTGTCAGCTTAAAGAATATATTCCAGTGTTGGTCATCCATATCACATATAAGTCACAATTCATCTTTCAAGGGTCCTTTACAGTACAAGGTTCATTACCACAGAACTTTTCAAGCTTGTAACACTCTAATTTTGAACACAACATACGTTTGTTCTACTATAATTTGAAAATTCAAGATAATGTTCTCTTCTTTTGATCAGCAGGTGAACTTAACAAGGATTATATGTGAGACTGTGACTTCTTCAAACTTCATAATTATAGCCTTGCTAGTAAGACTTCATTTCTAGGCCTCAAACCCTTCAATTTGTAATATTATTTGCATAGAATGTATTCTAGTGGAGAGATTGAGATATTAGTCCAAAATAAAACATCAGATTGGATTCATAAGAAGTTTAATGGATCAGTTCCTTTGACCATTGTAGAAAATGTAATTTTTCAATCTTTTCTCAAATATTTTTACTTTGTTAATTGAGACAAGAAAACAAGCTCCTTTGTGACTATAATTCGTTTAGCCACTTGAGGCATCAATCCTTCATTTGTTGAGATAATCCTTGGACTGTTATTCATTCCATCACGAAAAAAAATCCATGACAAAGAGATAGACATTTTTTCTTCGAAGGGTTTCCAACAAGAGTCTTTTTTTCACTTTGAGAGATAAATTCATCCTTCATCTAGCCTTGGTTTTCGTGAGATGAGTTTACATCAAATAATATCTTGGTTTTTATTAGAAATATACTTCTTTAACTTTGCTTCTCAATAACCTTGACCCTAATATTTCTCAAATTAATTTCATGAACTCTTGACCTACTCTAGAGGTATCCATAGATATTTTAAGATCTTTGGCCTTGTAATCTATTATTAATTTTTGAGGTATTTAGCGTACAATTTCTGAGAATTAAAATCACATATCCCATTTCAATATAGGAATAGAAATTCAAATTTTTAGGTTATCATCCATATTATTGGATTTCCTGAGATTCCTCAACCTCTATAACAAGTTCAGACTGAGGCTCTACAAATTGAGATTTGGTCCATCAAAATTTGACCTTTTGAGGCATTCAGACCTCCTAAGAAATTTAAACTACGGATTTTCAAGACATTGACAATAGGGAAGATATAGGCTTCCCCTTTTGAGGATAATGTTTCACCCATACTCTTATACCATGTTGATTTTAAAAGAGTCTTCCAAATTGATAATTGTTTCTTATTATTATTTCTTAGATTGATCTTATCTTACATTCATTTTTCATCATAAAATAATTACACAGAGAAATTCAATAATAAAACAATATGCCAATAATATCATAAAGAGACAACCACACAATAACACATTATTTTACCCTCGGAAAACCCACATGGGGAAAAACCCAATAACCTTTTCAATAGAGAAATATCCAATTCAACACAGATACATCTTATTCAATAACTTAGTCGAACCCGGTACATCCTCCTAGTCAGGTCACCTGACCAAAGAGTAGATTAGGTCCTTTGTCTTCCTTAGAATTTTTTCTCTTTCACCATATAATTTTATCTTTATTCTTATCCTCAAATTCACCTTCTTGCCTCATACCAATTCTGTCTCATACATTTGCTACCTTAGTCCTTCATCTTCCTTTGAATCTGTTGCCTTTGTCCTTTTTTGCCTCATTCTTCGCTACCTCAAATGATGCAAGTTACTTTATTGGAGAAGGATGAAAATGATGTTAATATATAGTGATTTGGGATCCTGTTGAATAGGTTCCTCTAGAATTTGGGCCGACTTGACTAGGAGGAGGTAGGCTTCATCTTTTTGGAGCCTAAAATTCATTTCTTACAAATTCATTTTTTTTCTCTTTTACAACTAACATGAACATGTATTTTAAATTTAAATTTTCTTTTTGGCATGAAAAACATTATTAAAAATACAATAAGGACTCAAATATATAGTATGAAGCTTGACCCTAGTTACGAGAGTCAAAAATAAAAATAATGCTAAGCCATAGGTAGAATTAAGAGAAAAATAGTGCAAACCAATCCAAACATAAACCCCTCCAAACCCACACCAGAATTCATACAGGAATCCAAGAGACAAATTGATAGATATATGAATAAATTGAAGAATTACCCAGGGACATAAGAGCACAACAAACACCAAAGTAAGATTTGTAAGAAGGTTGTATAACTAGGCACGTTGGAGGAATGAATTAGGTCCGAAGAGTTGTGGCCTTCAATTGTGTTAATGTCACCCTGTTAGAAATATATTGTCATTGATGGAAAAGGTGTCAAAATATGCCTCAAGAGATCAGGTTTAAGGAACAAGAAAAAGAATGAAGAGAAACATGGATGAAAATGATTTTGATAAATTGGAGACATTTCTAGTGCGATATATCATGCCGAATGTAGATGGAACCTAAGTATATGGATACAAATCTGAAAGAGATTTATAGTGGTATGTGGAAGTTCATAAATGACCTGTTGGATCAAAAATTAGATCCATTCAAAGTTAAGGCTCCAAAATTCAAAATGTGCAAAGCTAAGATTGTTGGAAGTGCCTTAGATAAATTCAATTTTGCGTAGTTTCCAAATGTCGTAGAAGTGTAGCGAGGTGGAAAAAATAGGATCGGGAAAACATGGGTGATAGAACTACATCAGGGAAATCATTTTATTGGTTGACTGGTAGATCCCACCTTACATGGCAGCCCGGTGGAGGCAACCCCATTGTTATACCCCAACGTAAACTTAAGGAGCTCTAAAAAGAACTACCAGGATGACGTGTTCTGAAAACAGTAGCAAGTTATTGATCGTCGAAGGTCCCCACTATAAATATCATCCCAACGTTGCTACTGCAACATGTTTTTAATGAGTGCATGTAGAATGGAACAAGATGACACAAGAAACATGGTTAAACTACCCATATCATTGATATGGAGATCAATGATAAAGGTTCATCCTAACCCCCCCCACCCCCTTAATACTATAAACATCAAGCAAGGGGTGTCGAGATGGGTGGAAATTAGTGGTATTTACTAATGGTGGTTTTCAAAAGTGTTAGGAAATGTGGCAAGCGAAGGAGAAGCAGTGAAAGTAAAAAGGTGAGACACATAGAAATATTTTAACAAATAAATTTGGCGAAAAACCAAAGGCTCAAGACCCTTTCTCCCTCCTTTACCAAGAGGACACACGGGAGCATTTTATTAGATCTGAGAGATGATGGTGGTTAATGATATTAGCATGACATGGTCTAATCATAGGTGGACATGTGGTAGGAAGATTCAATGTTTGTGGGTACAAAATGGCCCATTTCTGGGTGACACATGTCACCACTCCAAAGTGAGACCTGGTATATGTGACTTCATCCTGCAGATCAATGTCTAGAATAAATAAGCAAAGTATTTAAGAAACAAGTAGGTTGACTAGTTGTTGGAATGACGTGGGAAATGTCAAAGACAACTCAGCCCGCACGACTAAGTCGGAAATAATTTAACGAATTCAAAGAGAAATAGGTAGGATATAGGCAACGGGACATGCCAAACTGATAACATGTAGTAACAACTAATGACAAGAAAGTATGTAAAACCCTAGAGATTTTTAATAAATCAAAAAGGGAATGCACCTAGTAAAGGGTGCAAGGGGCTTAGCCCCATGCGAAGTCATATGCATGAAGACCAAGGGTGTAGTGTTTTACAAAGTAAAATAAGATCTCACAGTCTTAAAAATAGGTTTGTCCCCAAGAGGCTTGAGCAGAGGTTACAATGCCAATTTTTATGGATGGAAAGAAGACAAGGCACAAACAGAAAAGGATTTTAAGGAAAATTTCGACAGAAATGACATTTTAGTTGTGGATTTTTGTAGTTAAGCTAAAGTTAACAGCCCTCTATTAATATAAAAGCCCTGCTAAAGCCTGGAAACTGTGAGAAATGCTAAAATAAGAAGAAAAAATTACTTTAACTTGTTGAAACAGGTGTTCAAGGTATGATAAATTAGTCATCATATCTAGAAGACATATTTTGAATGAGAGAAAACCAAAAATAAAGAATCATGCAAGAATACAAGAAAATCAAAGAGGCCAAAGATAACAAAGAAAAATATTTATAATTAGGCTTGCTCAAGCAAGTTGGATAGTTTTCGTGAGTGAGTTGAGTTGATGATGGTGTGAATGATGATTTTCTTAGTAATCAAATTTTGCTAAAGGTATTGGTGATTGAAGAATAAGGGGAAAATTGTTGTATTTTGAAAGCACAGGTGGCATGCATGGTTCGAGTGTGAAAATGGATGAAAGATTAATCATTGAGTGTCAAGAAATTTGTAGCTTGCAGATCATCGGTTGGTGCTCCTTCCAATAGTTGTTGGTATATATTTTGGATTTTATCTCCATTCACTTATAGTTAGTAAATTATGGAGTTGTATCTTCTTGTTGGTTGTATCCAAACAATTATAACAACAAGTTGTAGCTTGCCTTGTGAAGTAATTGGAGAACACTTTGAATAATTTGTGTGTTCCATTGTGATTGATAATGTTATTTCTTGGCATGCCTATTTGAATTAATTTTTGAAGTACTTTGTGGTGTCCTAATGTTCTTGCACAAGTGAAAGAAAGTTTTAAAATTCGTAAAATTACTACAATAATGATTCACTCCCCTCTTAGTATTGTCCTAGATTCTAACACATTGTTCTCTCTCATTGTCCTATAACTAGGATTTCTCCTCTCTAGCACAATGCAAACCACTCTGCTAATAAAATACATGTTTGGGATGATATTGTTCCCAACCAAATTCGCTCCTTGGACCCTGGAATAGAAACTTTGACTTATTAATAAAAGGGTAATATCTGGCCTCATGAAAAATATAAGTTTTCCCAAGCTAGTCCTCCTACAACAAGGGATCTGGTTTCTTCCTTCCTCCTCATCACAATAGCTATACGTAACAGCCTGAAGACTTCCTCACCTTATGATCCATATAGCCTGACTTCGTTATGGATTGCATGGTTGTGCATGAATTTGGATGGCCACACCACCCCTTGTATTTAATGAACTCTCCACTATGGGTTGGTGATCTCATCCACCAACCTCATTTCCCTCAAAGAACACCCCCATCAAGGTCTAGCCTGACACCATCAAACATTTTCATACAGATTGATTCTATGATTAGAACATTTGTTGTTTGTATTATCTCTAGATATAATGGACAATCCTTTGCAACAACATACCATAAATATGTGCAAGAATGAATTTGTTTATTTGTTTTAAATGTAAATCATTAAATATGACTAATATCTCTAGAGAATGTTAAAACTCGATTATTATCTCACAACTAAAGTTATAAATTTGAATTTCTTGCAAATAGTTTTTTTGGGATCTTTGTTTTCTAGAGAATCTAGAGTCATAAACCATAAGAATGTCATGAATTCTCAGAAATATAATTTTTTTATATATCTATATATTGTTTTTTTTTCAAAATATAGCTAAAAAAAAAAATTATAAATAAATTTGTTATTTTCTTTTTTGTTTTCTCTATTAAACTCATATTCAATTATATAATAATAAAAAAAAAACATAGTTTATATGATTGAAAACAAAATCAATAGTAAAAGATAATTTCTTTTATATCAAATGTTCATCTATTGACCAAATACATACAAAAATATATACTGACAAAGATTGCATTATGAAATAGATTATGCCACAATACCAATAAATACCAAATAGAAAAAGCATAAGTTAATTGAAACCCATCAAGAGGACGTAGAAATATCAATAGTGTATGGAATGGTTGGTGTTGGCTTGTGGTTTTTATGAAAGGATAAGGCAACATTCAGAGTTAAGCAAATGAAGAGCAGGAATGGCTAAAGTGAAGGCCAAGCAATTCAAGCGCAGGTCGAGCGGACACCCCGCAGTCAAAAGAGGAAAAAGCACTTACCACTTACCTTTTCACATCGCAAACTACATTTCACTTACACTTTTTTTAACCTCACCTGCATCATTTCCCCGATTGCTATGTAAATGGGACCCCCCTTGTGCCACGTCACCTCTCCTCCCATCGCACATTGCACTGCGCAACTCGTAACATTTCACCCCCACTTCTCATATCAAAACACTCTCGATTGCAATTTGTGGGCAGACCCACCTCCATCATGCCATGTCACTTCTCCACTCATCCCACATTTCACTTAGCATCGCTTAACCTTTACCCCCATTCCCTATAATATAAAACTCCTATTTCCCTAAATGCGATTTGCGATATGAGTTTGGGCCCCACCTCCATCATGCCACGTCACCTTTCTTCCCATCACACATCACAAATATTAACCTTTAGCCCCCGCTTCTCATAAAAAAACACTCCTGATTTCCATTTGCGTGTGGCCCCACCTCCTTCATGCCACGTCACTTCTCCGCTCATCACACATCACACTTCACATTGCTTAACCTTTACCCCCATTCCTCATAATATCAAACTCCCGATTCCCCGATTGCAATTTGCAATATGAGTTTGGGCCCCACCTCCGTCATTCCATGTCACCTTTACACCCATCGTACATCTCACTTCGCAAATATTAACCTTTAACCCCCACTTCTCATAAAAAAACACTCCTGATTGAGATTTGCAAGCAGCCCCACCTCCGTCATGCCACGTCACTTCTCTGCTCATTGCACTTCGCATCGCTTAAACTTTACCCCCATTCCTCATAATAGAAAAATCTTGATTCCTCAATTGCGATATGAGATATGATTTTGGGCCCCACCTCCATCATGCCACGTCACCTTTTCACCCATCACACATTGTACTTCACAAATATTAACCTTTAACCCCCGCTTCTCATAACAAAACACTCCCGATTATGATTTGTGGGCGGCCCCACCTCCGTCATGCCATGTCACCTCTCCGCTCATTGCACTTCACACTTTGCATCGCTTAACATTTACCCTTGTTTCTCATAATAACAAACTCCCTGACTCCAAATTGTGATTTGAGATATAATTTTGGGCCCCACCTCCTTGCCACTACATTAAATCCCTTCCATGGCCTTGTCCCGATCTTTTTTGTGTTAACCATCCCATGTGTGTTAATGTTGTAGGCTGCAATTCCAGCTCTGCCATCCTCCCCTCATCTCTGCTCCTTATCACGTATCTGATGGCTCACGATCTAGTTCGACCCCCCTCTAAAACTCGGTCTCCGGTTTTCAAGTCAAACATAGCATGGGTTTTCGGCGGGACAAGCACAGCTATGGTGTATTTAGTTTGTCTAAGAACTCCGCACTAAAGGGCTAGGCATGTGCAACATGACTGGTCATTTCGCAACAGTTAGTGGAAATCATGAGAATAAGGGAGTGGAGGCTTTCGACGACATGTGGAATCATGTGATTGAAGCCAAACTGCCCACCTGTTCACGGCTACTCCTTGCCACCCCATTTTGAAGATTCCAGGATTTGCCCTCCATGGCCAACTATGTTATTTATTTTACAGTTTGATTATGATGTTTTGTTGTTGAAATCTCGATTTCACCTGATTTTGTTTTGATTTTTTTATTATGGGAGTGATTGCTCGATGCACACTCTGCGATTTGGTTATGATATTTTTATTTTCACATGTGTTTGGGCTAATCATGAAAGTCGATTCGATCGTAAACCCTCATTGGTAACTCTATATGTAGAGAGTTCAGAGATGAATGAAAGGTTCTGAATTTTGGATACTTTTTGTTGTAGTTCTATATGATTGTACTCTTTATGCTGTGAGACACATATTTTGGAGAGTTGTTTTGAACATAATATGATATACAATATTGTTTATTTGGATTCCAGATGGAGAAATTAGTAGTATGTATCTATATTCTCTTGTTTATCAGTCATCTCTTGTTTATGTATAATAATCTTTCAATGTTCTGCTGCTTTGATTATTCGTGTAATGTAGTTGTTGGTGGTATGAATTTTTATTCATGAATTCATGTATGAATAATTCTCATGTCTTAAACTTGTTGTGCCCCCTTAATTCGCGCTCCACGAATCTCTATTATTGGTCACATTCCACTTGCAACTTCTTACTCGGAGTTCACTGGAGACAGATTCTTAAGACTTTTAAGCCTATCTCTTGTGGGTTCCTCCTTCGTTCCTTCTCAATACCTCTACATATTTTGAAAGCCTCTGCTCATTGTTTCATACTTGGCCCATTTGAAAAGCCACCGAGCCATACAGCTTCCTGAGCCCTCTCACAGTATAGGGTAATTCACATGAATCAAACTCCAAAGTCTTCATCATTCCTGAACTACCACAACCATTATCCTCTTAATCCATATTCTGTCAGAGACGCCCCTTAAAATTGTCTACATCTAACCTCTGATTTCAATATGTCCTAGGCACTAGTCTTTTGCAGCTTAAGGATGTCTCTAAGAGCTATAACATCTTTTTGGCATTGTTACCGGGGAGCAAATTAGAAAAAAATTTCCTGGGGATACAACATTATCTTGACCCTTCAATCATGTGAGCACAAATGGTTTAGAGTTTCATAACCCTCACCTTGGAAACTCCACTATTATCAAAGTTCAAATCAATTGTAATCTGGGCTTACACAAGGCCTCATACTCGATTAGATACTTCCCAACTGAAAACACCTTCTGTATCTGATCCCGAAAAGATCATATTTAAGAAAATTTGGAAGGAAAGCAACCAAGCCAAACTGACCTACCCTCATTTTCTCTAGATATTATCCTTCCTCATCTCAGAAATTTGACATATATGCCCTGGCTCCACAACCTGTGTACTTGGGTATTCTCCACAAGCCTCTAGTTTAACCAATTCAGTCATAAAAGATGAAACCAAATCTGTTGATACTTCTCTGCCTCACTTGCACCCTACTCCTGAGGCTAAAGAAGTTAAAGAAGTTGCAGTACTCCAAAGCTTTTTATAGACGATATCCAAACCTCTACTCATCACATACCTGTTATACCCTAGCCAACTCATCCTCATAACCTGCCACCACCACCCCTCATACATGTACCTATTTTCCTCATCAACAAGTATGCTCCATTGGCTCTACCTCAGTTGTTGAATGACATACCACAAGATTATCTATCTCCTGCCTCGATTCACTAGTGAAGATAATACTTCTACATAGAGACATATTGAAAACTTTTGCGCCTTTGCTAAGAATGTGAATGTAAGGCACTTAGATGTGGTGTTAAGGATTTTTGTCCAATACTTGGATGGAGAAGCCTAGAAATGGTTTAAGTCTCTAGCCGACAACACAGTCCACACTTGGGAAGAAATCGAGAATTTCTTCACAATAAAATGGGGAGAAAATAGGGACCATGGATACGTTCTCACAGAGTTCAATTCTCTAAAAAATAGACAGAGTGAAGATGTAACAGAATTCATAAAGAGGTTCAATAAGCACTATAATAATCTTCCTGTTGAAATAAAGCCTCCCCAAGCAGCAGCTAAGGTGATCTTCGCAGGAGATTTCAAACCGAAGTTTGGGTTCACCCTAAGAGAAAGAAAATCCACATCTCTGGATCAGATCCAGACTGATGCATTGGAGGTAAAAAAAACTTTTCTTGTACTGGTAAATTCAAGGGGAAGACAAAACATGAAGCCAGAAGAAAGAACAAGGAGGAGGCTTCTACTTCAAATCAGGAAAGGGAATCACAAAAGTATAGAATTGAAGAAATGAATAAGATAATCAATATCCTTTCAAATAAGCTAATTAAGCTTGAATTTGAGGCCAAAAATTCCCCTCCTTGTCCCAACCAATTGATTCCTAACTGGGGGTTTAATCATAAATATTGGAAGCCCCCTCTGCAATTGTTGCAGTGGGAGAGGAAGGAACAACAAGACCACACTCAACCCCCTCTATACTTGGAGGGATAAGTGGGGGGATAGGACAAGGAAGTCATAGATAGCCAAGAAGATCAATTCCTTGTTTAATATGATGATGAGGAGGGTGAACTAATCCTACAAGGGGAGTAAGAGGAGAAGGAAGTCCCTCCAAAGGATTAAGATATTGAAAGTTAATGTAGAAAGTTACTGCAAACAGGTCCTCCAGGAAGAGAACCTGAGTGCAAGAAAAAAATGAAGAGTCAATATCAAGAGAACAAACCCCTCCTATTCTTGCCAGTAAAGGGAAAAATCCATTAGAAGAGTCAACCCCTCATAAGGCCACTACATCCACTTCCACAAAGAAAGAAGTTGATCCTCCCAAAAATAAAAATTCCTCATCTATACCCCTGAAACTGCCCAACCCTCCTAAAGAACAGTTCAAATAAGTCATTACAGAAAAAGGTCCCACACCCTTTAATCTCTAGAAATAACTAGAGAAGGTCAAGATCTCAGTTCCCCTGATCAAGCTCCTGAAATAGACTTCCTACAGCCCCATTGTGTAATCCCTCTGCCTAACAACCTCAATCTCCAAGAAGAACGACCCATGGTGGTTTTTGGACCACATGTAGAAGAGCAGGACTCAGCCACTCCCCTGTTCTGTGTGACTCTGGTGATACAGGACTTACTATTGCACAATTGTAATATTCCTACTTAGCCTAAACTAAGAGGAATATTCATTTTTTTTTAACTTTATGTTGCATGAATAAATGAATAAAGGAGGACATGTAAAACTCCTAAAAAGACTGAATAAATAAATGCCCATGTGAACAAAGATAAATTAGGGCCATGTAAATAAATCACTTGCAGGTGTGAAGGGGGTTTGAGCTGTGAGAATGGGTCAATCTTGACCAAATCTATAGCGTTGTCTAGGCTCAATGTATCTCCTAAAGCGACAACATAGTTCTAGAAGGAGGCTCCTCATGTGAAAGGAGCTAACTCATCAAGGTGGTTTAGGGTTTTCAAAGGCTTTCATCTTATAAAAGGAAGGGAAGGGTAGTAATAGAAGGTTTTTGATTGGTTATATTTCTGAGTATCTTGTCTACTTAGACAAATACTATTCTCTGTTATTTAGTAGAGAATTTTTCTGCTTAGCACTTGGAAATCCTATGCAGGGATTTCACCTCTTCCTTTAAGGATTCTTGGAGGAGTGTTTGTTGATTTGATCCACTATCAGGCTTGAGGCCAAGCTCTACTTCCAATTGCAACGTTGATCCAGTGAGGGTTTTGATGCTTTTTTAAGCTGCAGCAAGTGGGATTCTAGATCTGCAGAGATCTAGCTTCTTTTGGGAGCCTCTTCTCATGGAGTGTGTCTTTTAACCTCCTGGAAGAGTGTCTCTCCTATTTTCACTTCAGATCTGTAACTTGGAAATGGGCCATCTATGTCATTTGAGCTACAACATTGTTTCCATTAAGGAACTGCATTATTTTGATATGATATTCTTCATGGTATTTTGATCACATTTTTTATGAGAGATCTTTGGTGCTGGGCTTTGCCTTCCACTTTGGTGAGCCATGGATTAGCTTGATGATCGATGTTCTGTTTAGATCTGATATATTGTCATGTAATGTTATATTCAGAAATTACTGCAGCATTTTATAGATCTTCAACTTGAAACTCAGATCTACTCTTTGTTATGCATGATCTTGTCAAAACCCCAAGGGGATCTTGTAAACAAGACTATGTAGTTTCCATATCTGAAATAGATCTGATGTTTTGTCCACAGATCTATCCTAGATATGAGTTGTAATATGTAGCTGTTACATCTCCTTTGAATAACATTGTTGAGCCATTTAAGCAGATATATGTGTGTTGTAGCTCTCTTTTATGAGGATTTATTTCTCTATTGCCTCATGTATTCTACTATATACTGAAATAGTTTCATTATAATTCTAATTTACTACTGCACATTCATAATTTAATCATATTTGATGCCCTCCTACTCATATTGTTCAAGACTACGTTATTTCTGAAGAATTTTGTTGTGCATAGCTGCAACCCCTCTTCTAGGGTGTTTTTCAGCTAGACTAGGTGGTGGGAGATCTGTTTACCACACCTAGTTTGATTTTTTTTTGCTCCCCTTTTGGATCTAGACTCCAAATCTGCTGATCTAAGGGATCCAAGGGTTGTAAACTCATTTCTATGCATCAATATCCAAAGAGTGCATTATTTCAACAGGCTTGTTGTGTTATTCCAGATCTTGAATATTACAGTGGTATTAGAGCTTCTTTATTGGCACAGCCTGTGCTTGCCTTGGAGCACCAGCCATGTTGCATTCAAAAGAAGATGATCCTCTTACTGAGAGGGAGAAGAGGTGCCAGAATAGAAGTCACAAGAATTTTTATTACACTATTGATGATCCTGACAAGGGTCAAGACAACGGTAAAACCCCTGAAGCTGTAAATGATAAAGAAGAAGAAGAGTTTGCAAGAACTCTTTTGGTGGCCATGAAAGATCTTGCTAGAGAGATCAAAGAGATGAGGGTGGACAGAATGAGGGAATCTCCTGGGATATTTCATCTGGGAGAAAAATATGACATGTCTCATCATGGGACTGGTCAACCAGTGGATCTTCCATAAGCTCCACAAGCTACACAACACTCCACTATGCCTACCTTCTTGGCTATGGAGGATGAAGGACTGCAAGAACAAGCTTCCCTTGAAGATTAATTTGTGGAGTATGATTTCCAGAGTCAGAGATTCAAGGATAACTTGAGTTTCTAAGACTTTTGTCACCTCAAGGACAGAAGAAGACCAAGGCAGCAGTATAGAGATGGTGGGTTCTTTCATCATCAGGATAAACACCACTCTATGGGCAGATTCATTTTTCCCAAGTTTGATGTATCATTCTCCAGTTCTGCCAAGGCATGGGTAGAAAATTTGGATATTTACTTCCAGTTGAACAAAGTCCCTGAGACTAAAGCCATCAATATTGCAGCGCTGCACTTTGAAGGTGAAGCACATAATTGGTGGTAGAGTCACATAAACTTATGTTTATTCAATTCTTGCAATTATAACCTTAAAATTTTGCAGAGATATGGAATTTTTGAGGTTTCCCCAGTTCATGAATAAGGGTTTGAAAAGTGGATGTAGAATAAAAGCACAATTTTTTTATTATGATGATTCTAAAAGTTTGGAAGGATTAGAGAATGATAATGTTAGTATCTCTGACTTTATTTTACATAAATGGTTAGTTGAAATTGAGAATAGTGTGGACAAGAAGCTTCACATTCAACACTACTATAACTTTGTGATTTTTCTCACAAGCCCCTGACAATTTTGTGATCTTTGAATAGAATATAAGTCTCAACTATGGATAATAAATTGAGGTATGTGTTGTTTCTCCCCTTACTTTGAGTGGGAGTTACTTTTCATCATCAATAGATGTGATAGTTTCGATTTTAACTTGAATCTAAGCTTTCCTGACTAATAAACTCCATATAAATGCATTGGTTTACACTTCCAATTTATGAAGAGTAACAATATTGCTATCAATTTTAATTGGTGAAACTGCTAGTTCTATAAATCAAAGGATTTGTGAGCATGCTGCTGACATTAAGCATGGAATATCTCGCTCCTCTCCTTAGCTAAGCATGCAGAAAATATTAATCATCATATTTGCATCAGAGAGGCTAAAGTTATTTCTAGGATTGACCATTTTCATCACCGTAAGTTAAGAGAGGCCTTAGAGATTAAAAAAAAAAAACCCGTTAATCTCAATAGAGATGAGGGCTGGAATATTATCACATATTGGATCCCTACCCTTTACTCCTAATTGGTATTATTTTCCACCCTTTCATGCCTTCAATTTTTTTTTTTTTGACTCTATTTGATTTCGGCTGATCATTGATTATGGTTTTGAATTATTGACCTCGTCTTCTAAAAAACATTTTTAAATCTAAAAGCTTAGTAACATAATCTCAAAAAAAAAATCAAATAAATAAATTATTATTTAATAACATAAAAATTAAATCTAAAAACTCACCAAACACACACACACACACACACACACACACACACACACACACACACACACACATATATATATATATATATATTTCTTTATAAAATCATTATTTGAATAAAATTAATCATTTTATTTAATTTAGTTCTTTCAGAGTCAAACTAGGCATTATTCTGTCACTTAGTCCTGATGATGAACCACACTAGTTGGTTCAAAACAAGTCGACAATGTTCTTTTGCATGTGATTAATATCGAAAAAATTCTAAATATTTAAGATGGATCACATAAACCTAAATTCTGAAATAAATCAATCCGTTTACATTTTATGAAGTGTAAACAACACTCTTATAGTACTAACTTTCCATTAATTTTGAATTGAAAAAATTTTATTTTTTTATATTAATTTTATAAAAATGTATTAGTTTTGGTGTTAGTTGATTAATACACACAATTATTAATTGTTTGTATGTAGTTGATATAAAAAATTTAAATTTAGAAAAATATTTATTATCTATCTATATATATAGCTTGAGTGGGCCTAATGGTTAAGAGCATGTGTTTCCTCCTAAGAGCTCACAGGTTCAAAACAACAGGGGGTAGAGTATGTATGATTTCTTAGACTTAGCAACATGGAGGTGGGTCACAGGTTCAAAACCAGAGGGGGTAGAGTATGTATGATTTCTTAGACTTAGCAACGAGGAGGGGGGTAGAGTATGTATGATTTCTTAGACTTAGCAACGCGGAGGTGGGTCACAGGTTCAAAACCAGAGAGGGTAGAGTATGTATGGTTTCTTAGACTTAGAAACGTAGAGGTGGGTCCCTTGTCCCACAAAGAAGGGGGTATCATTGTCTTGTCCCACAACCAAGGGAGTCTCATACGCCAATTTAGTGTCCCTTGTCCAAGAAACAAGGGGGTCTCATATACCAATTTGGTGTCTGGCTTGGTCGTGGCCTTAAAATTGGATAATAATAATAACAATATATACCAATTTGGTGTTTGGCTTGGTCGTGGCCTTAAAATTGGATAATAATAATAACATTATATATGCCAAATTTTATATTTGGATTATTATTAAATATTTTAGATTTAGTTTATTAATAAATATAATTATTATTATTTTGTTTGTATTAGATAGAGAGAATTTAAATTTAGAAAAGTGTTTATATATGTGTGTGAGCCTGTGTTAAAATTTTATATTAATGTTATTATTAAGTAATTTAGTTTTTAGTTATTTTATTGGAATTTAGTAATCTATTTTTTAACAAAATTATAGTTTTGTGTTGTTTAAATCAATTTTTTTTAAAATATTATTGTTTTTATTATGATGTTTAAGATAAAACATACTTGAAATATGTTTAGTAAATTGTTCTCCATGATATTTTAAAATGTTTTGTTTATTTTTTTTTAACATAGTGGGAAAATTTATTATAATCTAGTTGTCAAACTCACAATGGGGACAATCATCACTCGTGGTTTTCCATAATGCAGGTTGACTCATCATAGTTATTCAAGAAAAACCATGCCCCTGGAATTACCCTACTAGTGGTCCAGGTGTGGCACTCTTACCAAATACCTCTGGGTCTTCGGCCATTAACTCATTTCCTTGTGTCCCATGAAATGAAACTCTTAGCCAAACAAAAGAAATTTTATGGCATACCCTAGACCTAAAAAAAATTGTCAACAATTCCAATTTAAAAATATAATTTTTTTATAAAAATTGTAAAAAGTGTGCATATATTTAACTATTACATTTGTTTACGTTTTACTCCTCTATCCATCACCAATGAGGTGTTTTATTGAAACACTTAAGTTAAGTGATTTTTTAAGTGGGTGATGGGTAACCCAGTCCACACCCAAGTCAGTGTTATAAACAACAACAATTCAACAGTGCAATGCCAAACAAAAAGTCTTTTTTTGTGTCTACGTGGCTTGTTAATTAAACTCCGAATGCATACACGTCAGTTTGTAATTATGGTTCATAAATATATCTCAGTTTTGTAACACTCCGTAAGTGCTAATCCCGTGAACTCAGTGATTCGCAATTAATCACTGTGCGATTGCCTCGGTCCAGTCTATATGCCTGTCAGTACCACTGGGTTCTCGCACTGTTATTCGGCATCTGTTCCATTTTTTTGGCGGTCATTTGTTCTTTGTCTGGCGGTTGTAGCGTGAGGATTACACTTCCAATGATCCTCCAGAGGGTTTAGCTGTGAATTCCGAATTCTTATTTCTCCGACTTCACTGTAAACGTTATCTGTGGCAACGATGTTCAACTGCTCGGCTTTGTCGACAAGGGTCGGCCTCCTTCTACTATAAATCATGGTCTTTCCTGGTTTTTTTTCCAGCCACACCTGTAGGTTTTGAAAATTCTATTTCCACATTTTTTTTCGTGAGCGTTCTCCGCCACTAACAGTTCATTCCCTGCGATGCATAGGTGATTCTTTTTTTTTGGCCGAGATTCCTTTCAGGATTGCTCAGCTCCTGTTGGCGTTGGGAAAATGGTAATCTGCAATTCTATGATTCAATTTCTCATTTCTCTTTTCCTTGCTCTAACTCATGTGCTCCTTCGTGAGTAGGTTTGGTGGTTTCCTCTACCAGTTTTCCAGCTCCACAAATGTCTGTGTACTCTGTCCTCCTATCAGGTAACAACTTAGAATTTTCTTTCTCATTCATTAAAAATTTGTAAATATGTCACATAGGGTTTAGCTAATTCATCGTCTTTGTTGTGCAAGTATCCCAGGTTTCCTGGCTTTCCATTCCTCCGTCTCGTCCTACGTCCGGTCTTCACTTTCCAACGGTAGAACTTTTTCCTGCTTTAATTCCCACTTTAGGTCGACTCTATCAATGAATTTTTAGGCGAAATCGTTTTCACCTATTCCAGGTTCTTCCTGTAGCAATTGGGCTTGTTATATGTCGTGCTGCTGTGTCTTTTACTTGTTCCAAAGTCTATCTTTCTGAAATGGGTTGGATCTCAAGAACTTCCGAGTTTTGAAACCCTGTCTATGATTTTCCTCATGTTTTCGCAGTTGTAGTTGTAGGGTTTCTGACTGAAACCCTAACCATAAATCTTGATTGCAAAATGTAACTTAACAGTCTTGGACTCAGACTTTTATTCGACTGTTAAAATTAATACAGAAAGATTTCTTTTTCTATTTTCCAGTTTGCTCATGAAATTAGATAAATTTTTATGAAATGTACCTATGGATTGATGCTTCATGCGTCCAACTTTATTTTGGTTTTTCATTTGTCAGTAAGAGGTTTGCCTTGCAATATTTCTCCAGATTTCCATTAATTCGCAAATGCTATGGAGTCGAACTTACGTAGTTGTAATTTTCCTGCACTATATTAACTGTTCTTTTTCTTCGAGGAAAAACAAATGTTTGTTACTGAGTCTGCATGTTCATTTCTTGACAGTGAGATTATGTTATTTGAAAACAAATTTTAGTAATCACAAGACACAGATGGTTTTTTCTTCCAATAGGAATCAATACTTTGTTTTATTCCTCTTCCATTCTCTCTGTTGCAGAACCCCCACAAAATACCCCTCCTCTCCTTTTTGTATCTCAGTGGAGGACCAATTCGTTACCATTTGGTAACTGTCCCACTGTCAGTTACACAGTTACACTTTAACCATTATTTCTATTTTCCTTTTATCACTAACGAAAATAAAATAGCTAAATAACCCTACCACAGTTTCTTAATAAAAAATTAAAAACAAAAAGTTAGCTATACTACTAAAAAACTCCCTACTGGTAAACAGTCATCTAAAAACAGATTAAACATGTACAGGTTCAAGGACCTGTCAAAATATCACATCACCAAAATACAAAAACCTGCTGCTGCTTGTCTTCCCTTAGTCGGATGCTCCTGCATCAGGCTCCCGGGGTAACAAAAATTCATGGCTCCGCTCCATGAGATCATCCACTGAATAGCCAGCTTTCTGGATCTGTTCTGCGTCAAGCTAGGAACTGTCCTCAATAGGATGGTTCTTCCACTTGACCAGGTACTGTAAATATTCCTTCCTGCATGTTCGCTTGGCTACCTTTGTTTCGAGGATACCCTCGATTTCAAGGGGTTGCACTGCAGGCATCTGCCTCAACCAAGAATCCTTGCTAACTTGGGTGTCCCATTCTGGCCTTGCTGCCCCATCGTCTTCAGGACTGGCAGTGTAAGGGTACAGATCTGCCACATTAAAAATGGGTGAAATGCCTATTCTTGGCGGCAACTGTATTTCGTAGGCATTGGCAGAAAACTTGCGAAGAATTTTGCAGGGACCAATTTTTTTAAACTTCAGTTTGTTATACTCCCCTTTCGGGAAACGTTCCTTGCGTAAGTGAGCAAGTACTTCGTCCCCAACTTTAAATTGAACTTCCCGCCTTTTTAAATCTGCCCACTGTTTGTATTTTTGACTGCTGTCCTGCAACTTCGTCTTCACCTGCTCGTGCAAATCACTCATCACTTGAGTCAAATCTTCCCCATCTGCGCTTCTTTTTTCAAGTTTTCCCAAATCCCGTAGCTCATGCACTCCGTGAGGATGCATGCCATACAGAACCTGAAAAGGGCTATAACCCGTGCTGCAATTTGGTGAATTGTTGTATGCAAATTCCGCTTGGGCAAGTACGCGACCCCACATTCACGAATTTTCTCCTATCAAGCTTCGTAGCAGGTTTCCAAAACTCTTGTTCACCACTTTTGTTTTCCCATCGGTCTGCGGGTGATAAGCGGAGCTAAATTTTAATTGGGTGTCCAACTTTTTCCACAGGGTACGCCAAAAGTGTCCCGTAAACCGCACATCCTTGTCAAAAATAATGGACCTCGGCAAGCCATGCAGTCTAACAATCTCTGTGAAGAACAAGTGGGCTACGTGAGTAGCATCACTGGTTTTTTGACAGGGTATAAAATGCACCATATTTGAAAATCTATCCACCACCACTATTATTGAATCAAACCCCCGCTATGTCCTGGGTAGACCTAAGACAAAGTCCAAACTGACTGAGTCCCATGGTCTACTCGGAATGGGTAGTGGCATATAAAGTCTTGCATTTTGACTACCACCTTTCGCTAACTGACACATCTTACACCTTCTTACATACCTTTGCACATCTCGTCGCAAATTTAGACAGTAATAAAAATGCTCTATCTGGGATAATGTTTTGTCTATGCTGAAATGTCCGGCTAGACCTCCACTGTTCTTTTCCCGAATAATGTTCTCCCACATTGAACAATCGGGAATACACAACTATCCTCCCCTAAACAATAGTACTTCTTGTAGATTATAGTCCAACCATGGACTATGGTCCCGCAACAAAGGGTTTTGACACGCCTCATGGGCCTCCTTAAAATCTGTATCTGTCTGATATAAATATTTCAAATGTTCAAAACCCAACACCTGCACCATACTCTCCTGCAAGAGAAAATCTCTTCTGCTCAATGCATCCGCCACCTTTTTGGACTGCCCGCTAATATGCTTCAATATGAATGTAAAGCTTTGCAGATATTCCACCCACTCTGTATGCTTATGATTCAACTTATGATGATACATAACGTACTGTAAGGTAGAATTATCAGAAAATAAAACAAACTCATTACCTAACAAATAGTGCCTCCAGTGCTTCAAAGCTTGAACGACAGCATAAAATTCCTTTTCATGAGATGAATACTTCTGCCTACTTTCGTTCAGTTTCTCACTGAAATAAACGACCGGTCTGTCCTCCTGGTTAAGTACTGCCCCAATGGCTGTACCGCTGGCATCACAACGAACCTGAAAAATTTTGCTGAAATCTGGCAATCTCAAGATCGGTCTTTTAGTGATCTTCTTCTTTAAAGTCTGGAAACTATTTTCTGCTACTTCAGTCCAGCAAAAAGGTTGATTTTCTTTCTTGATTGTGTCCAACATGGGTGCGCAGATCCCACTAAAATCCTTGATAAATTTCCTGTAGAAGCTTGCTAATCCATGAAAGCTTCGAACCTCAAACAAATTCTTTGGGGATAGCCAGTTCACTATAGCTGCAATTTTCTCTGGATCCATCTTTAACGTGTTTTCTGCAATCACAAAACCCAAATAAACTAATTCTTGTTGGAAAAAAGTACATTTTTTCAAATTTATCAGCAGCTTGTTCTGCTGCAATCTTCTCAATACACTTCGAACATGTCGGAAGTGCTCCTCCTTTGTTTTGCTGAAAATCAAAATGTCATCCAAATAAACAATCAAAAATTTCCCAATGAACTCCTTCAGCACTTCGTTCATTAGGTGCATAAATGTACTAGGGGCGTTACTCAAACCAAAGGGCATCACCAGCCATTTGTACAACCCTTCATTCGTTTTGAAGGATGTCTTCCATTCATCCCCTTCCCGAATTTGGATCTGGTGGTAGCCACTCTTCAAATCAATCTTCGAAAAATATGCTGCTTCACTCAAGCAGTCCATCATGTCATCCATTCGTGGCAGCAGAAACCTGTACCTGATCGTAATCTTGTTAATAGCTCTTGAGTCAGTGCACATTCGCCACTTGCCACCTTTTTTTGGAGCTAAAACTGTCGAAACTGCACAGGGACTCATACTCTCTCTAATCAGTCCTTTATCAAGCAATTCCTGTACCTATTTTCGAATTTATTCATTATCCTTCGGGCTCATACGATAAGCTGCCTTATTCGGTAAGCTAGCTCCTAGTATAAAATCAATGCAGTGACTGATGCTTCTTTTAGGTGGAAATTCATCAGGTAAATCATCTACTATGATATCGCCAAAATCCTGCAACATATCCTGGATCTCCTCTGGCAGATCTGTAATCTTGGTATGTAGGACCATTGTCTTTGGTCTCCTTATAACAGCAAAATTAACATCATTATCCTCCATCTGCTTCAAAAACTCCTTTCCGCCCACAAGTAATGCCTTCACTCCACTAGCTTCTGCTGTGTTTTCCTCCTTGATGGGAACAAGCGTGTGCTTGACCCCATCTTTGACAAACTTGTAATAGTTTGTCTTCCCATCATGAGTTACTTTCTGTCATACTGTCAGGGCCTTCCTAACAGTAAATGACAGACATCCATAGGCATAATGTCGCAGATAATTTTGTCCTTGTATCTGCCTATCTGGAATTCTACTTCACACTGTTCGTCCACCAACAGTTGATGCCCCTTTTGCAGCTACGACACTTTGTAAGGAGTGGGATGCTTCAGCCTTTTCAGTCCCAATTTCTCCACCATTTCCGTGGCCACCAAATTATCAGTGCTTCCGCTGTCAATTATCAGTTTGCATCACTTACCCAGTGAATTGCAAACTGTCCGGAACAAGGCCTTTCTTTGATCTGGTTCTGCCATTTCTTTTGTTGGTTTTATCAGTACCTTGTTCAGTACTAAGGCTTCCCCTGTCTCTGGTGCATTTTCCACTTCCTAGGGAGGTGTTTCCGCCTCCTCTGTTTGGGAAACATACATTCCTCTCCCACCTGCTGGTTCTCCTTCAAGACATTGATACGACTTGTGCCCCCACTTGTGGCACCTATAGCACTGGACAACACCTCTGCCCCGACCATTACCTCTCCCTCGCTGGTTTGGTCATCCCCCTCTAGTGCTGTTGTCCTTTTCTACCGTTCCTGCAAATTTGGAACTACTGCCTTCTTCATTGGAATCTGTACCTCTGCCTCTACCAAAAGCCTTCCCCTTTCCTCTGCCAGATCCACCTCCTCTTCTAGCATTCTGCTTCCTGATTATTTTCTCTTCCGCCTTCAAGGCAAACTGATATGCCTCATCCAAAGTTCTGGGTGAGAGAATACCGATTTCATCCAGTATCTCCCCCCTCAATCCATTTACAAACCTGGTTGTTTTTTCTGGAGTATCTTCTATATATCCTTCCCTCAAATTCAACTTATAAAATTCTTCTTTATACTCTTTGACCATCACTCCCCTCTGCCTCAAATTCTGTACTTGCCTGTACAACATAATTTGGTAATCTTTAGGCATAAAATTTTCTTTCAGTTTGGCCTCCATTCTGGCCCACTTCTTTATAGGCTGTTTATTTAGCCTTTTCCTTTCTACCTAAACGTTGTCCACCATAAGGACGCATGTCCTTTCAACTTGGTGGCAGTGAACTTCACTCTCTTGTCTTCACTGATCTCTTCAAAATCAAAATATTTGTTCACTTCACTAAGCCAATCCAGCAACACATCTGCTGACAAACTTCCATCATAAGTAGAAAGTTCATGTTTTGGCTTATGACTGGATAACAAAACTGACCTCAATAATCTGAGTTCAGGTGCTTCTTCCTCCAAACCATCTGCCTGTTCTGCAACCTCCTCGTCACTATCATCCCCTCCTGTGGGGTCTCTCCTCCGTCCAGCCTCTACTGTGGCTAATCGTTCATTTAATATTCGAATCTCCTCTCTAAGTCCCTCTTCTGCAACTCTACGGATTACTCTTCCTCTTCCCCGTCCTCGCCTACCAACCCCCATATTTTTTGTTCAGCAACCTAGCTTTGATACCAAATTGATGGGTAACCCAGTCCACACCCAAGTCAGTGTTATAAACAACAAAAATTCAACAGTGCAATGCCAAACAAAAAGTATTTTTTGGTGTCCACGTGGCTTGTTAATTAAACTCTGAATGCATACACGTCAGTTTGTAATTATGGTTCATAAATAGCTTTGATACCAAATTGATGGGTAACCCAGTCCACACCCAAGTCAGTGTTATAAACAACAACAATTCAACAGTGCAATGCCAAACAAAAAGTATTTTTTGGTGTCTACGTGGCTTGTTAATTAAACTCTGAATGCATACACGTCAGTTTGTAATTATGGTTCATAAATATATCTCGGTTTTGTAACACTCCGTAAGTGTTAATCCCGTGAACTCAGTGATTCACAATTAATCACTGTGCGATTGCCTCGGTTCGGTCTATCTGCCTGTCAGTACCACTGGGTCCTCGCACTGTTATTCGGCATCTGTTCCATTTTTTTGGCGGTCATTTGTTCTTTGTTTGGCGGTTGTAGCGTGAGGATTACACTTCCAATGATCCTCCGAAGGGTTTAGCTGTGAATTTTGAATTCTTATTTCTCTGACTTCACTGTAAACGTTATCTATGGCAACGATGTTCAACTGCTCGGCTTTCTCAACAAGGGTCGGCCTCCTTCTACTATAAATCGTGGTCTTTCCTGGTTTTTTTTCCAGCCACACCTGTAGGTTTTGAAAATTCTATTTCCACATTTTTTTTCGTGAGCCTTCTCTGCCACTAACAGTTCATTCCCTGCGATGCACAAGTGGTTTGTTTTTTTTGGCTGAGATTCCTTTCAGGATTTCTCAGCTCCTGTTGGCATTGGGAAAACGGTAATCTGTTATTCTATGATTCAATTTCTTAGTTCTCTTTTCCTTGCTCTAACTCATGTGCTCCTTCGTGAGCAGGTTTGGTGGTTTCCTCTACCAGTTTTCCGGCTCCACAAATGTCCGCATACTCTGTCCTCTTATCAGGTAACAACTTAGAATTTTCTTTCTCATTCGTTAAACATTTGTAAATATGTCACATAGGGTTTAGCTGATTCATCATCTTTGTTGTGCAGGTATCTCAGGTTTCCTGGCTTTCCGTTCCTCCGTCTCGTCCTATGTCTGGTCTTCACTTTCCAACGGTAGACCTTTTTCCTGCTTTAATTCCCACTTTAGGTCGACTCTGTCAATGACCTTTTAGGCGAAATCGTTTTCACCTGTTCCAGGTTCTTCCTGTGGCAATTGGGCTTGTTATATGTCGTGCTGCTGTGTCTTTTACCTGTTCCGAAGTCTATCTTTCTGAAATGGGTTGGATCTCAAGAACTTCCGGGTTTTGAAACCCTGTCTATGATTTTCCTCGTGTTTTCGCAGTTGTAGTTGTAGGGTTTCTGACTGAAACCCTAACCGTAAATCTTGATTGCAAAATGTAACTTAACAGTCTTGGACTCGGAATTTTATTCGACTGGTAAAATTAATACAGAAAGATTTATTTTTCTATTTTCCAGTTTGCTCATGAAATTAGATAAAGTTTTATGAAATGTACCTGTGGATTGATGCTTCATGCGTCCAACTTTCTTTTGGTTTTTCGTTTGTCAGTAAGAGGTTTTCCTCGCAATATTTCTCCAGATTTCCATTAATTCGCAAATGCTATTGAGTCGAACTTACGTAGTTGTAATTTTCCTGCACTATATTAACTGTTCTTTTTCTTCGAGGAAAAACAAATGTTTGTTACTGAGTCTGCATGTTCATTTCTTGACAGTGAGATTATGTTATTTGAAAACAAATTCCAGTAATCACAAGACACAGATGGTTTTTTCTTCCAATAGGAATCAATACTTTGTTTTATTCCTCTTCCATTCTCTCTATTGCAGAACCCCCACAAAATACCCCTCCTCTCCTTTTTGTATCTCAGTGGAGGACCAATTCGTTACCAGTTGGTAACTGTCCCACTGTCAATTACACAGTTACACTTTAACCATTATTTCTATTTTCCTTTTATCACTAACGAAAATAAAATAGCTAAATAACCCTACCACAGTTTCTTAATAAAAATTAAAAGAAAAAAGTCAGCTATACTACTAAAAAACTCCCTACTGGTAAACAGTCATCTAAAAACAGATTAAACATGTACAAGTTCAAGGACCTGTCAAAATATCACATCACCAAAAGACAAAAACCTGCTGCCGCTTGTCTTCCCTTAGTCGGATGCTCCTGCATCAGTGGGTTAAGAGATTAAGTAAGCCAAAATCTAATTTATTAATTGTAATTGTAATTTTTATCATTAGAATCAAATGGATCCAAAACATCACTCAAAAACATTTATTAATTTATTAAAATTAATAAATGTAGAAATGACATTGAAGAACTCAATTGAAACACGATAAAAATGTAGATTTCTTGCCTTGGAAACCTTTTTGTCAAACATCTAGAAAAGGCCTTTGTTTTTCTTTTTTTATGCTTTAGGAATTATTACAAATGGAAATTATAAACCTTGTAGATATATTTTTTGTGTTATTTTACACCTAAGCTTCACATTCTTAGTCTTTCTCTATTTGCTTGTGTTCCATTAATATTGGAAGCTTTAAATTTTCCATGGGTAGATCTATTTAGGCCCCTTTTCACCTTTGATTGATTTGCTTCCTTGTTGATGAAAATTGAGATGCATGTAAGTAGACTATGTCAATTGAAGGGAGCTTCCTAGTGAATTTGAATGTGCACATACACACAAGGAAAAACATATTTTTATTCAAATAGTAATTAAAATACATCCAACTTGTGCAAAAGCACCTATAGCATAAGGATAGGCAACCGCAGAAATAGGATTTGAGACCATTCAACAAAGACTAATACCTAGCCTCCTTAAATATATGTCCATAAAAAATAAGTGATCAATAAGCATCTAGTCTACATAGACTTTATATCAAATAATGTCGTGTGTGTGTGTGTGTGTGTGTGAAGTGGATATAGATATGCCCACAACACAAAAAATTTGTCTTGGTTTGAAATGTTTTGCTCATGATGAGATCTCATCCGGTGCTCGATCTAGTATGATTGAATTCCCATAGGTGTCACCTAGCCATTCACTATGTTCACCTTCAAGACAAGGGGAAGAAACATACATATTTCATACTCGTTGGAAGGGATGTCATTCAATAATTCCAAATTCATTCATTTGATCAAGGTAAGTT
The DNA here is from genome assembly GCA_034641835.2 of Pinus albicaulis. Taxonomy (NCBI): domain Eukaryota; kingdom Viridiplantae; phylum Streptophyta; class Pinopsida; order Pinales; family Pinaceae; genus Pinus; species Pinus albicaulis. The sequence goes on along the minus strand of CM076574.1, from coordinate 459,515,458 downwards.
GTGTTAGAATGCAAGTCCAAATAGTTTCCTTGAATCCAATGAATATGCATCTATCTCTTATGTAAACATCATTTTATATCCCACTCGAATGAAATAAATAATCAATCCATGAGTGTGCTAGTGCATCATCAAACCTACGTAGCCGAAAGCACAAAACTTCTTCCTTGTCATAATGAATTTGGACCACAATTCCGCTTATTTCCACTTTCTCTCCTTAAGTTTATTGGCTACCCACCCTTATTGGATTGTTCGGGTTGGAGGCTTGTCACCGACTCACCACTGACTTATGAAAGCTATCCTATGTCATAGTGCCACATGTGGAATAATGGAATTTTCGCTTCAACTATAGTCTACACCAAATCTCCAGTGCCTCAACATATGAGTTAAAAGCTATGAAAAATTTGGCTCATGAAGAAAAACATCTACCACTACAAATGAAATATCAAATCACGTTTAATATATTGTGGTTGCTTGACAACAAACTCTCCAGTGTGGAGCCCCACATTGGTTCCATGTGATTATGAGAGGACGCAGAGGATTAGCTCATCATATAGTTTTACTTTGTTGGTCATCTTCTATGTCCCATAAGATCTCCTTATCCATATCTCGTATATACAAATGCTATGACATGTTTGAGTTAAAAACATTTGATTTCAAAGTTATGAATATTTTATTGTGAGTATTCCATACAATTTCAAACCAATATTCGTAATTCAATAAATCATTTGTGTTTTATGATATTTTGTTTTTTTCATATAAATATTTTTTTAGATAACTGTATTATTAAAAGATAATTAATTAATGAAACCTTTATTGATAAAATCTTAATTTATTATAAATCATCACTTTTCAAATAAATTGTATAACGAGTCAAAACGAATCCAAATTCCAACCGTATTGACGCCCGCTAGAGTAATTTTCATTATTAAAGTGTATAACTTACAGCTAAATTTACTATTTAGTTATAATTGATAGGCATGGCAAGTGCGGAGTAATTTTGATTTTTAAGGTGTTCAAGTTAAAGCTATATTTAATATTTATATGTAATTGATAATTGATAGGCATGGCAAGTGCGAAGTTATTTTTTAGGTGTTCATTATGCTGACATGTTGTGAGTTCATTTTTCTTTTATTATGCATATATGTTAGGAGTTCCTGTTGTTGTTATTATACTCGCGGGAGTGTGTATAAACTATATCTAAGAAAAATGGACAATTTTCTCTCTTCACTCTGATTTTTTTCTCAGTAAAATGAATATGCTCATAGTCTTTATATTGCTAAATATTATTAGCAGAAAATAACAATGCAACTTATACCTAGCAATCTGATTTGTGTAAATTTCCAAATATTGTGTAAAAAAAAATATATATCTCTTATGAAATATTGGCAATATCTTTATTTTTATTCATCAGTTTTAAGCATAATTACCAAGTTCGCCCGAATCGGGGCAAAGAGTACGGAAATTCGCCAGTCGAAATTCGATCCGATTCTTGCATAATATGGTTGATTAGGGGTTAATGTAATTGGTTAATTCTTTGGCACCGGGCTATTCCACAAGCTACCTGCCTCAACGCTAGATCCAACAGGATTTTGGGCTTTTGTGCCAACGCGCGAGATGCCCCTGTTCTTTTGTCGCTGCTTAGTATGCAGAACCTGTAACAGGGTAGCTGGTTGACTAACTGCCTGGCATTTGGTTAGCTGGACACCTTTTTAGTCATGCCTTCTTAACATTATGGGTTAATTTATTAGATTACATTAAATGAATATTTATGGTTTATTTATTTTGTATTATAAAATGTTGTGAACAGAAATAATAGAATGGGATTGCAATATAAAAGAAAGAGAAAGTGAAATTGGAATTTTTTATTTATTTTTTAATCTTAGAGGTTAGATGGGATGGGATATATAAAAGAAGAAAGAAAATGACAGGTAGAAGGAAAAAAAAAATGAAAGTATAAGTGAAATTAGAAAATTTATGTTTTTCTGATGCTGGAAACTTAAAAGAGAGAAAAAGAAAGAAAATGTGTGAAAGTGGGTTAATTTATTTATGGATAGATTATAAATAAACAAGTTTTTAATATAGATTTTATAAATTTGCATTTACTGTTTAAATAAATTTCAGTAGTTTCAAATTAAAGAAGGATATGACATCAAAGTTTTGAGAAAAGAAATTTTTTGGAGGAAAAAGAAAAATAGTAAATCTTTCAAATAAGTTTATTAGTAGTATTGTTATATGATTTAAAATTAATAAAATTTATTCAAATTTCAAAATAAATTTAAAAAAAAAAACTTAAAAAAACACAAGTTTTTATGATATCTATTATCTAATTTATTACAAATTGATTTTTTCATTCAAATTTCAAATTCAAATTCGGATATTTCCAATTCTAATTTGGTAATTATAGTTTAAGACAATGATGCAACCCCTATTCTCTGTACATAATACATATATTTGTAAAAATGTAAATGTGGTAAGATTCCCGTAGTGAGATGCTACTCCTGTAGGTAATACGTATACATGTAAAAATGTAAATGTGGTTATAGGATTCCCTTCGTGATGCTACTCCTGTAGGTCCAGTGCCGAGATTTTGAGGAGCTACCAGCCACAGGGTTTATGTTATCGACATCATGGACTTGGTTTTCTACTTGGATGACCAGTCACTGCAAGACATAATGAGAAGCATTGTCATACCTTTAGACTGGACCTATATTGTGTTGTGGTCGTTGGATCAACCATCACAAATAATATATTTCCGTCTATTCTTATGGCTTTGTGTTATGAATATCAGTCGAATAAACACTAACGATATTACATTTTGAATCTAACTTTTGGTTTACAATTTTAGAGAATTAGTGGGGTTTTTAATTTTATGCTTTCTTGGTAAAAACATATGTGTTATGTGTTATTGATCTTTCTTCATGTGTTTATTGGCGATCGTGTTTTAAATTTCCGCAAATTTTTTTGTAAAAGCGATTATGTATTTAACAATGGCATATAATTGTTAGATCAGGAGAATCCAGACAATACATAATTTTATTGAAATTTCTACATGGTATCAGAGCAAAGAAGATTGCAATTTTGAAGCAGTAGCTGAGTTTGTTGGTGGAAACAATTCAAATTTGCTACAAGAATTTCTTGGTGCAACAGTTGAGTAAACATCGAAATGTCTTTCAATGGCTTGTGGCTAGAGTATGCACTCGAGGGAAGCTCGAACTACATTTCCTGGAAGGACAAGATGGAGGCGGTGCTTGAAGATAATGGCTTGAAGGAATTCATCGACAATGATGTTCTTAAGCCCACTTCGACAAATGTTGCATTACTTGACGCATGGCAAAAGAAAGTAGCGAAGACGAGAAGGATTCTGTTGGAAGGTGTACAAGACCACATTATCTCAAGCCTTCATGGGAAAGCCACTCCACATGCTATGTGGAAGCCTCTAACAGATCTTTTCCAAAGCAGCAACGACCATAGGAAATTGGCGCTGAAGGATAAACTCAGAAAGGTCAAGATGGAGAAGGGCGACAATATTCCTAAGTATCTCACAAAGTTTGTCCAATGTCGGGATGAACTGGGGAGTGTAGGAATCATGGTTGCTGATGATGATTTGGTGAGTTTGGCTCTCTTGGGACTTCCTAAGAGTTGGCACAATTATCAATACTTTGTCAACGGATGGGAAAAACAGTCGGATTGAGAATGACTATGGTCGGATCTAGTGCAGGAGGAGTTAAGGTGGAACACCAGAGATGGCTCTTCATCAAAGCATGATGATGAAGAGGATTGTGCTTTCGCTTCCAAGGCAAGGAAAGGGAAGGGGAAGAAATTCCACTCAAAATCGAGTCTAAAGGCAAGAAGCTGGATTTGTCCAAGGTGAAGTGTTTTCACTGTCACAAACATGGGCACCTCGCCTCTAACTGCCCACAAAAAAAGAAGAACAACAAGGTCGTTGGAGCTACAGCTGGTGATGCCCTTGCCTCACAATTTGAACTTGATTTCTCTTTGATCGCATGCTTAGTTTCAAGTGCAATGGGATCAGTGTCGTATCTTGATAGTGGTGCTTCCTTCCACGTGACGGGAGGTAAGGAGATTTTCAATGACTCGGAGGAGAAATATCTCCAGATGCATATAGATATGGGCGACGATGGACAATACAATGCGATTGGAATTGGTACCATTACCTTTGATAGTGAGTGAGGTAAACCATTTCAATAGAAAAATATTATGCATGTTCCAAGTCTGAAGAAAAACTTGGTCTCAGTCGCGATGTTGGAGGACAAAGGCTATGACATTGTTTTCAGAGATGGAAAAGCTTTCCTGCGACATAAATCAATAGGTCAAGCCAAGAAGATAGGGATTCGAGTCAAGATTATCTACAAGCTGGAGGTAGAAGCCTGCACTGCAATGATGGGCAAGGCAAAAAACATGGTGAGTCGGGATGAGGGCGAATTATGGCACAGGCGATTGGGTCATCTTCATCATGGAGCCTTGAAAGTCATGCAACAAATATCTACTGGACTTCCAATGGGAACACTTTCTCAATTAGATCAGTGCAAGGGTTGCACCATGGGGAAGTATGTACAATGCACCTTTCATGAAAAGGAGAACCGTGCTTTGGTGATCCTGGAGAGAGTTCACACAAACGTGTGTGGACCATTCTCGGTTACTTCAACAAAAAAACATAGGTATTATGTTATTTTTTTTATGAATTTTCTCGTAAATGTTGGATCTTCTTCATGTAGAAGAAGGATAAAACATTCTCAAAGTTCTGTGAGGTTAAGGCATTGGCTCTGGGGAGTGATAATGGTGGAGAATACATCTCGAACAAATTCAAAGACTTCTGTAGCAAAGAAGGAATTCGAAGAGAACTCATAGCGTCTCATAACCCACATCAGAATGGGGTCGCAGAGAGAAAGAACAAAATGATCGTGGGTGCTGCATGAGAAATGTTGCATGATTAGGGCCTACCAATGCATTTGTGGGTGGAAGCATGTAACACTATGGTTTATGTGCAAAACTGTTGTCCTCATAAAGTACTTGGCATGAGTACACCTGAAGAAGCCTTTACTGGTAAGAAACCAGATGTTTCTCACTTTAATATTTTTGGCTCATCTATTTATGTGCATGTGACCAAGAACTTCAGGAAGAAGTTGGAGCCGACTATTGAAGTTGGGATATTTGTGGGGTACAGAGAGACACCCCATAATTATCATGTGTATTTTCCAAACAGTCAAATGACTGTGGTGTGACGGGATATAAAATTCAATGAGGAGAAATCCATGAAGTTGTTGCTTGAGAGGGAGCTAGACTTATATGCAAAGGAGGAACTTTTGGTTCCAAAAGATGAGTCTCTAGATATGGATTAGCCACAGGAGGAGGTTTATGGAGTGGAGGAGTCCACTCACGCAGAGCCAAACATCATAACTGGTAGAAGGCGTACCACAAAAGCTGAGACGTTGAAACTTGCTGCAGCATTGAATGTAGGAGTCCCTACTTCACAACGCAGATAAAGACAGACTCCTGGCCGACTCACTGGATACATGGCTCTCATAAGCAAATGTATTATGACTAAGCCATCTTCCTTTCAAGAAGCAGTACAAGAGCCCCCATGGGTAGATGCAATGGTGGATGAGTATGACTCCATTGTCAGAAACAATGCTTGGGAAATTGTTCCAAGGTCGATTGATAAATTAGTGGTAGGCTCAAGATGGATCTACAAGGTAAAGCAAGCTGTTGATGGGAGTGTTGAGAAATACAAGGCCAAATTTGTGGCTCAAGGCTTCTCACAGATCAAGGGGATAGATTATGAAGAAACCTTTGCACCTGTCACATGGTATTCTTCCATAAGGACCATCCTTTCTCTCTCAGCGCAGATGGGTTGGCACATTCATCAGATGGATGTGAAGACTGTGTTCCTTAATGGGATCATTGAGAAATAAGTTTAAATTGAGCACCCTGAAGGATTTGAGATCTTCAGCAGCGAGTCACATATGTGCAGACTCAAAAGAGCGTTGTATGGGTTGAAGCAAGCACCTCGTGCTTGGTACACTTGGATAGACAGCTATTTCACCAGACTTGGCTTCATCATGAGTGAGGCAGATGAAAACCTATACCAAATTGTGGTGGAGGGTAAGCTTTTAATAATTTTTCTTTATGTTGATGATTTAATACTGACTGATGATGAGCAGTTGATATACTCATGCAAGGAGGACCTTGCAAAGGAGTTCAAGATGAAGGATATGGGCCTCCTTCATTATTTCCTTGGATTGGAAATATGGTAGCGAGAAGGTGAACGTTTTGTGTCTCAAGGCAAGTATGCAAGGGAGATATTGGGTAAGTTTCACATGGAGGGATGAAAACTCATGGATACTCCTCTTCCAAGAAACTAGAGGAAAGAGGACGCTACATCTGGAGAGGTAGTGGATGCTACTGTCTATCAACAATTAGTGGGTTCGCTAATGTATTTAGTAAATAAAAGACCGAACATATGCTATGCGGTGAACCAACTTAGTCAAGCGATGGTTAAGCCTACCAAGCTCTTTTGGAAGGTGGGCAAGCATGTCCTGAGATACCTCAGGGGCACATTTGAGTATGCCTTATGGTACAAACAGAAGGATGAGGTGAAGTTGCATGGCTTCACGGATACAGATTGAGCGGGCAGCCCAACGGACAGAAAGCGCACATCAGGAAGGGTCTTCAATATCTGATCTACAGTTGTTTCTTGGTACAACAGGAAACAAAGATCCGTGCCACTCAGTTCAGCGGAAGCAGAATACATGGCAGCAAGTCAAGCTGCATGTGAGGCTATCTGGATGAGAAAGATCCTGGTTGGTTTTTTTGGTTTTCATTTAGATCCTATAGTGATTCATTTTGATAATCAGAGTTGCATTAAACTCTCGATTAATCATGTGTTTCATGATAGATCTAAGCATATATATATCTGGTATCATCATATTATAGATTATGTGCAGTGGAAGATCATGTTTCTTTAGTACATTCCTACGGAAGATCAGGATGCAGATATTCTGACGAAGACACTCACTAGGAGAAAATTCGAATACCATAGAGACAGGATCGAGGTGAAGGATAATCCCTTTCTTGTTGAGAGTGAGTTTTGAGATTCAACAAGATGATGGTCCTAGTGAAAATTAAGCACCTACACTAGTTGGGGCCCACAGGCTATTTTTAGGTGTATGTCTATTTTTAGAATGGTGAGAAAATTCTATTTATAGATGATGTTCTATTTTTAGATGCATGTGCGAAATCTATTTATAAATCACATGTCTATTTATAGAATGCATGTCGATTATTATTATCTCTTAATAATAATTGGACAATAAACATTAATCTATTCGCAATGAGCACTTGGAAATAGTTAACTGAAGTGGAAAATTAGTTAGCTAAGTGGATTTCGAGTTGAGTGGTTGGTTTGTGGGACATGCAAGTGGACTTAGTTGTAACTGAGTGATTCAAAGTTGTAACAGAGTTGGATGTGTAGTTATGTGAGTTGTAAAGTAGTTTAACTCGGTTAAGTGAGTTAAACTCAGTTGTGCTAGTTGTAACTAGTTGTAACTAAAGATACACTAGTGAGAGATCAGTGAATTAAATATTAAATTAATTCACATGGAGTGATCTCACATGAAACTGAAGATTTACTACTGTTAACTATATGCATGTCAGATCCAGTGGAGACTCAGTTGAGATATAGGTGAAAGGGACAGTTTGACTATCAGTTGTGAAATTTGTGGGTGCACTCATGCAACCACACACACACATTGGAGATGCCAATGAGGATTTCACAGTCAAGGCAAGGTAGGATCTCATTCATTCAGGGATTTTCATCAGCAAGGATTGCACAGTGGAGGCATGCTGTCAGGAGGCAGTAAATTGGCGCATGTATTTGACAATTTTTGTATGACAGTGTGAGACGATTGTATATTGTACTGAGAGCTCTTGGAGTAGAGTTTTGTATGATATTGTTTCATCATACATGATATATACATAATATATGATAGTCATTTTTTAGCTTTATGTTTTCCCGGTAAAAACATATTTGTTATGTGTGATTGATCTTTGTTCATGTGTTTGCAATTGGCGATCGTGTTTTAAATTTCCGCAATAATTTTTGTAGAAGCGATTCTGTATTTAACAGTCGCATATAATTGTTAGATCAAGATAATCTATGCAATACCTAATTGTATTAAAATTTCTACAGTAGCAACTCTGCTAGTGGTTCTTCTCTGTTTAAGGTAGCGGTTCTGCAGGCCATTAGGTACTTGCAAAGTTGCTAAGCTCTATGTTGGTGGTTCTTCCATGTTGAAGGAGGTAGCAGTGCTGGTGGTTCTTCTCTGTTAAAGGAGGTAGCGGTTCTGTAGGGATTCGTTCTCTGCTGAAAGTTGTTCCAATCTGCAAGAAGTGGTGTTGTTAAGCAATTCCAATTTGCAGGAAGTGGTGTGAAGTTGTTTTGTTAGGAATCCACAGAGGAAATTCATGAAAGCATTGTAGGAAGCCCCATGTACTAGAAGTGTACCAGCAAAATGTAGTGTACCAGAAGAAGCCGCATGTATTGGGCAAGATATCATGGCAACAATAAGAGATATCAAGTAAGAGATATAGTTGATCCGGCCACACATCCAGCAAAACATCTAATGCTAGTGGACTAATGCTATCATTAGTCAACTATGAATTCCCATAACATAATTTTTAGCTGTTATTTCCTCTTAACCTAAGGAATTGAATCCCTTTCCGACTCTCTTCCTCGAGAAGGGACCAATAAGACCTCAGAACCAACCATTGGCTAAAAATGACGGTGCGAGTAATTGGTAGGATATTCGAAAAACAGAAAGACAAATTCTGGAAAAAACTTTAGGTTTAATACTATAAATTTCTGAGAGAACTAATACTAACTAAAAAAACCGATAGGGACTAATAAGATTGATGCATTCAATGTATTTTCTAAATTTTATGGTAAAAAAAATCGCATTGTGTTCTAAATTTAAGATGATTATTTTGTGTTGGGACCTTCTCTATCATGGATTGAATATTTCAACACTACATTATAATGTTCTTTATTGGACATTGTCATCGACCATAATTTGCAATTCAAGTCAATAAATGATTGAATTCTTAAGACTATTTATCGTGATGTTTGTGGAGCTCATATAGTATGAATAACTTATTGACAAAATATGACTTAGAAGATGGGTAGTATAAGTAGATTGACCTATTTGCAAAGAAATAAGCCTTTACAATTGTGTTAAATGTAGAAGTATTTAGGGATAGTTTCTTATGTAGTAATATTTATGTAATTTTTTAGGTAGAGCTCCCAACGATATTGTATGAATGGGTGTGAAGATTAATATTGCACCCACGATCAACTTAGAAGGAAAGATGGGAAATACAATGAAACGAATAAAATTTAGTTGTGTGTCATAATTATGAGGTCACAATAGAAGTAGACCCATATTAACCAAATTGTTTTAAAGAGATATATTATTGAGTTTGTTATTAATTTACACCATTATTACTCATATACATAGGGATAATTTATGAAGAGGCTCCATGGTAGATTAGGTAAGGAAATCTTGACTTGGTTGAAGATGTTGTTGGTGGAACAATTTTTTATATATTTCAATACTTTTGTTATAGTAGCTTAAATGTTTATTCCCATGTAATATCACCCAAAAATCATCCACATAATTTTATATGTGATAATTAGAGAATGTCATTTATCCATCATATAAGGGTTTGCTAAGGCTATTAGTCATCAACTCAAAAAGAAAGAAATTGACTTTATAAAGTGGGATTTATCTATCCACACACACACTAACAATTCATATTTTATGAGGAATCATGCAATTGTTCCTTTGACAGTCACACAAATCCATAGACATTGTAGATCTGCATTGAAAAGCATGGTAAATCTCACCAAATCTAGACTATCGAAAGTATAGGTTGTGAATGGGAAGGTTAAGGGTTGAAGGCAATTTATGAAGGAGTACTTAAAGCCTTTAAGGCTCCATTATATTCATTTCAAATATGAAATAACAACCACCTTCATTCAATGAGCTAACCACCATGGGAGCTTGGAAAAATTCTATAAATACCAATCTTGGGGGACCATTTCAATATAGAATATAATTGCAAAGTCATTTTGTCAAAATATCTTTGAAATTCAAAGCTTGGTAACATTCATATTTCATATTGTGGACATCCACCATTGGAATTTTCGAATATATCTTGTAGAGATAGATCCTGCAAAGGGAAGGAGAAAGATACCCTCCATTGGGAGATTGTAAAAGGCCCACACTGCTAAACATCTCTTTTTGTGTATATGAGTAGAGTAATTTGTCTTCATTCAATTGGAAATAAAAGAGTAATTGCTTCCCTTATCTTTTTGTATTTTCCTATTTGTGCTTCTTACTCATTTAATCATACACTAATGAATGAATGTAGTTCAATATTTTTGTTTGATTTATTATTGATTCTAATAATTTCTATAGTTGTTGCAAATAGCAACAACTTTGCAAATTACTATAACTACCCACCTGCTCAACCAAATGCACCATATAGATTGGTGATTCCACTTCTTCATTTTGCACGCCATTTCTCTACCACTTTCCCTCCCAAAACCCCTTAGAGACCTCTATTAATGCTCAATAGCATTCAAGTGGTTTTTGAGTGAGGAATTTCATTCTACTCATTAAGTAGGAAAATCACATTATTGTCAAAGAAACAATTGCTTTTCTTTTGTAATTTATAATTGTAGAAAAAACGGAAGTACGTGATTGTCCACTAATTACCCACACAAATCTATATTTTGTAATTTTTTCAATATTTTCTCTCTGATTCCTAAGTTGGGTGGCATCCAATAATAATGCTCCCTCACTCTTGATATTTTGTAGGTTAGTTTAGATTAGAGTTAACCATTAATAAAAGATCCAAAGTTTTATTTCCCACTTGGATGACATGTATTACTTACTAATTCATTTTCAATTATTAGATTAGGACTTGAAGTGGAACTCATATTCCTAAATATCCTCTTTCCCTTGCACCCTTGGTGATTTAGGGGAATCAAAAAAGATTTGGGAACCATTTTCAACTCCTTTGGGATTAGAGAAAGAATCATATAGTTTAATTAGGGGAAAGTAAGCTCCACCATATACACACATGATTTTTTTTCAAGGGACAATATCACATAGATTAATTAGTTGTTCAAAGTAAGGATCACAAGATATCCACACATTTACAATTTCTTAACTATTTTGATTGACACACTTGTCACCTTTTACACACCTCACTTCACATGCTAAACTTCTTTTAGTTATTCCTTATAAGAGTATGCTCTTCCCCTTGCACTCTTTGTAATTTAAGGGGAGTAAAAAATTAGATTGATCCCTAAGAGGTTCACGCAATAAGTAAAAAAGTTTGGGCCATCCTTATAACATGGAGCCTCTTAAAATTCACTATAACTTTACATGTTAATTTCCCCCATCATGGGGTCACAAAAGGATTTTTATAGTCTAAGTTAGGAACCTGGAGTAGGATTCCAAATAATATCTTTTATTTACATCAAAAAAAAAAAAATTGTTCTTATAGGGAACTTTAAATCCTCCATTATCGTTTCTAAGAAAAGCTAGTGGTCAGGGGGTAATACCTTGGCTTACAATATTGTGGACCTCCTTGAGTCTCCCAACTATTGGTAGGGGTTCTAGATTTGTGGCTAGTAACCAACTGATGGAATTATATCACTTGCAGTGGAAGGAGGTAGCTTAGTGGCCAAAATGAGGGTATCCACCTGTTGAAGCCTCGAAAATCGTTGCAACAACATTGGGGGATAACCACTCGGTCCAGATCTTAATACAACTCATTTTCCGTTTATGATAGTGGCTCCGACTGGTTTGACTAGGTCCAGTTACATTTTCCCTATCGCTATTGGTTTAAAATGTATCTTTAACTACCAATAGACAGGGATATCAGATCAATTTCTCTTGTCGATCTGGCAAGAAAATGACCCTTAAGCTGATTTGGGTTCAACCAAACCACAACTAAGATTTTGCCTCTTCGAGAAGAGGACTTAAAAGAATGTAGAAATTAATCTAAATGCAAAATTATTCTATAATGCAAGCAAAAGAAACTAATCTAAATCCTATCTTAATTAGGTAGATATAGATCTAACCCAACTAAGAGCAAGATAATTAAATGATGAGAATTTAAATATGTCTGGCTTTTAATTAATGTCAAACTAACAAAAAAATTCAATTAGCTCACATTTATGAATACCAAAACACATTCTATTGAGACCATTTAACTGAAATGATAAATCACCAACACTCTGGAAGAAATTCACAAAAATGATATCGATTGTCAAATCAGTCAAGCTAATAATTAAACAATAATATGTGGAAGAAATTCACAACACATTACTATTTAATAAATCAGTTTTATAAGACATATTTCTGAGTAATGGTTACTCAAAAATCAGAGTTTAATTCATAAGAGCAGAGATACATAACAATTTGAGACAAATTATCCATATCAACAGAAATGCCAAAACATGAATAAAATGAAACAAAAATTTTATTAACATAAAAATAAAACTAGTATTTGATACAGAAATGCTAGAAATATCAGTTAATTGAATCCGCTTCTCTTATCCTGGTCTCTAATAGTACTTTACATTACTTGAATTTTTTCTTTCAAAACTAGAGCTACAGAAATGCAAACTCTGTCCATCATGCATAATTCAAGATATAAAGAAAAAACCCTCATTAGTTTTCAGATCTGAAAATTTCTCTCCTCCCCATCTACAAATCTAAATTCCTATTGCAAAAATGCTTTTAGAAGTCTAGAATCACAGAGGAGAGCCCCCCCTTTTACATTTTTCAATCTGTAATTTATAATTTTTCCAAAAGCATTTTGAGAGGAGAGTTTGTTGAAGAAAAATCTGTCCAATCCAATTTTAATTGCTCAAAAATTCCAATCTGTAATTGCTGGAACCTTTTCATTGATTGAGATTTTTTTCTCCATATCCCTTCTACTGTTTTTCCTGCAAAAAAGAAATTAAAATGATTTAAAGATGGAACAATAAAATCAAAATATTATTTCTAGCATTTAAAACAAATCCAATCAAAATTTATTTAAATAAATAAAAAGGAAATTTGAGCTTCTTATTGATGCTCATAATGATTTTAATTAACCAAGGATATTATTGATGCATGAATATGAAATTAGAAAAGGCTTGGGCAAATGAAAATGAAGAAAAAAAAACTCAGAAAATTGATTTTATTTTAGAAATTCGGAGCTGGATCTTCTGTCTGATTTTTGACCCAATAAATGATCAAATCTATTAGTGAAACTCCTTAGAAATGTTCTCCTTGATTTTCTCTTTCCAATAAGCCGTCCTGGGGCTCATTTGGCCAAGTAAAACTCAATCTATGAGCCTCCAAAGTTGATAAGTCAAATCCGAAATAAATCTAGAAATTCTGTTGCTGAGCTAAAAAAATCAGAATTTTAATTCAAAATCTAATCCTAAATTAGCCTACAATTAACTAATAATTAATTCTAATTTAATTCTTAATTATAGACTAAACTAATTATTTAATAACCTATTTATTAATGAATATTAATCTAACTAACAAATATAATTAACTAACAAATTAATCCAATTAATAATAAATTTAATTAAATTAATTATATTTTAAATATTAATTAATTTAATTAATTATTTTAAATATTTAAATATTAAATTAATTATTAAACTAAAACTAAACTAACACTAATATATATTAACTTATGTTAATTTTTAAACTAACACTACATTAATTTTAATCTAAAAATTAACACTAACATAATATTAAGTTAATACTACATCTACCACTAACTAACATATACTAATCTTAATACTAACGTTATAAGTCTTACCTTAAACTAACACTACCTACTATTATAATATTAACTTAATGCTAACTTTTAAATCTAATTTAAAACTATACTAACTTAACTCAAACTAACGTTACACCTATTATATTAACTTACAACTAAAACTTTATTACAATACTAAAGTTCCACCACCTACTATCTAACGTTAATACTAACTACTAATCTAACTTAAAATAACACTATGACTCTTACGTTATGACTCTTACCTTACCTTAAACTAACACTACTTACCTACCTCTTAACTTAACTCATCACATCGCATGAAATGAATGCACCTCATCACATCGGCATAAAATGAATGTGATTCATCGCCTTGGATAAAACAACTGAACCTCATCACATCGGAAATAATGAATTCATCGCATCGGGTAAAATGAGTTCATCGCATCGCAAATAATGAGTTCATCGCATCGCAAATAATGAGTTCATCTTATCGCATAAAATGAGTTCATCGGGGTTTTAAAACTTCCAATGCAATGAATTTTAATTTTTGATTTGTTTGTTTTTTATTTTTTATATATATTTTTATATTATATTAAATTTTAATTTAATTAATTAATTATATAATAATTAATTTAATTAATTTAAAATTTAACATTAAATATTTTATTTTATTTTATTTTTATTTTTTTTTCATTTTAATGATGTTAAATTAGATTATGAATTTATCTAAGATGATGATTTTCCTATCTAAATTACAACCACTTTGTCACTTTAAATTTTTCGAGATTAGTAATTTCGAAAAAATGGAAAATTGGAATAAATGACTGAAATCCCAATGCTTTATAATTTGGCTGTATAAGTAAAAAATGAAAAATAATAGTCATAACTAACTACGAGTTAATATTTAAACTAAATGCATTATTGAACTAATTTTAAAAAAATGAAATATTGTACATTTTACGCATTTTCTAACCTAGACGACATAATTGATTAGACTTCAAAGGAGTGTCATTTACAAACCAGTTGACCAAATGAGACGAAACAAGCATCAACGGGAAGCTTATAAAAAATCGATTTCAACCAAGCAATCAAAACAAAAATCTAAAGAAAATGAAAAATCAATAAAATGATGAAGTAATTAACTTAATGAAAATATTAAAAGGCACTTACCCAAAATTTTATAGTAAGAGTCCCCATTATTTGATGTGAACAAGTTAAAAATGGGGGGGTTGTTGTACCATACAACAATTGGCGATTCACTGGAAGAAACAATTATCTCTGTTTGATATGAATGAGATTTTCTCAAAATTAAAGTAAAAATAATTAAAGAAGAGAAAATTATTTTTGCAATGCTTGACTAGGTTCATTAATCTGAATAAAAACAATAATCATCTTACTGTAATTTTCTTGAAATTTCTCATAAAGTAAAATATTTCATAACTCTATATCATTCCTTAAGTAGTTGTAGAGATAAAACAGAAGTCACTTTACATCTTCACTTTTAAAATGTACTCATTTGTCACAGGTAGAGCCACTGCTACCAGCAAACATCGATAGTCTCGACAGGATTACCTTTTAATCATCAATGATTCAGAATCCCATCTATTCAAGAATTATTGACCTAGAGATAAATCAATTTATATATTATTTATTTTTTATTCTTAAAAGCCATTGTCCTGGTTTGGTAGCCAGATAGTTGACAATGTCATTCACTAGTTATAATTGGACTGAACAAGTTGGCTCGTGATGAGACTCCTTGTCTTACAATTGTTTGCAATTATAAGCCATTACCCTGGTTTGTTTAGAAATTTTGGTAATGTCAGCCTATTTTTCCCCTATGATGATGGTAAGCAGGCTCGCGATGAGATCTCTTATCTTTTAAGTTTAAATATATTTGTGGATTACACTCTAGAAAAATAAAACTCTTATAAATAGGGAGAATCATTAACTCCTTAAGAGTTCAAAATGACAATCTCAGAGTTAAAAGTGCTTTTCTGTGAAGTGTCTTTACTTGGTTAAAATTAACTTTTCTTGACTGATAATAGAATTTTGAAAGATCTTAATAAAATATTGAAATCTCAAAATAATTATAATTTTGATGAAAAACAAATTTCTCAGTTTTCATGATACTTCGTCAACTTCTCTTGTTTTGTAATCTCTTCTATAAGCATGTCTACCTTTATAATAAGAAAAACAAATTTTTCTAAGAGATTTAAGAAAAATCTAATAGGAGACTATTAACAATTTTTTCTATGTATGCCAACCATTGTTAGGTAAAAAGAAGGTCTTCCATATAAATCATGGCAAAGTCACCAAAATAAAAACTGAAAACCAAAGGAAAAGAATTCTTAAGCTAAAGTGAGAAAAGAAATCAGCAAACAAAAATGAAGCAATTAAAAAGTGGAAAGGAAAATCCAAGTTTTAAAATACAAACTCTAACAAGAATGTTTATACCAATACCTCAACAACATGAAGTAAAAGAAAATAATCATGTAATCATTCCTTCTTATGTTGAGATCCAGAAAACTTATACCTTGCAGGGTTGTAAATGTTTTAGGCTTTAGATAGCAGTGATCATAAAATTCAGCCATAATGAAAAAAATTTGTCTGATGTCAATCTTCTCATTTTCAAAGCGTTATCTTAATCATTTTGTAATGAAATGAATGCTTTAAAGAAACAGATTAAAGGTTCAGAAACTTCCTAGTGTAGTTGTTTCAACGAAGACTATCGCTGCTTTTTGAAAATAAAACCAGAAAAAGAGCACAACGCTTCCAAACTATGATTTGGCAGATGATTGAAAGCTTTTATGAAGAGCTGCAAAACAGATTTTTTATATCAACATAATTTAAAAACAAAAATGAAAGTAAAGTAATGAAATGGAAATTAATGAAAGTGGGTACATGAATCTTACCATTGGATAATTGCATTTGATCTTACCTGAAGGTATCAATTTCTCCAATACTAGCTGACTTCTTCTTTTAGTTGACATTAAAAAATATGGAGAAGGCAAACTAACCAAAATCCTATAACCCAAAATCATTATTTATTTTACTTAAACTAAAGCAAGCAGTAAAATGTAAAAATGGAATGTTTTGTGTTCAAGGGAGTTGCAATTAAAACAAACCCATCAGAAATGAGATTGAGAATTTGCCGTGATGAATGTTCTCAAAATGTTATAAGTTTTATACAAATTCCATGATTTTATAAATTGTTCAGAGTTAAGACCAAATTTAAGATAATGAAATTTAAAATAGAGAGGTCTTGAATTTCTTATTAAATCATGAAATTATATATTTAATACTGAAATGTATGAGAAATTAAAATGATTTGAATATGCTACAAATTTGTCATCAATTGCTTTAATATCATAGCGGTTACCCAAATTTACTTTAAATTAACACAATACCTTATCGGATGATGCGTACTGCATGTAGAGGCATGCGTTGGAGTTTATCGCATCGGGGGTTGCAGTAGCAATTTTCCGATATGAGATCATGCGAAAAGAATATGTGCGATGAGATGGAGTGATCATACCATTGAAGAAATGTTGTATTTAGGATCGGGGACAGTCATGTCGCAAATTTCACATCGCACGCCGCATCTCACAATTTATATTTTGTACATTGCACATCGTAGATTTATAATAGTGGCATGACCATGAATACAAATGCGATGAAGCGATTACGATATCAGCAATGCGATGGATGACGTGGCTTTCAGCATTATGATATGAGCATTAAAAATGCGATCAGATATATTGATATCAACATATCGGAATGTTGGAAAATAATCATATTAGAAATGCCAATATTATTCTTGCAATAGCAGCAATGCGATGGATATTATAATTGGTGATGAGTGAAGATCGATAAGCGATGAGAAATCGGTGATTAGTGAAAAGCGATAGCGATGAGAAATTGACGATTAGTGAAAAGCGATAGCGATGAGAAATTGGCGATTATTTATCGCATCGCGACTTTAAAAATGAGTGCACAATGATGTATTAAGTTTTCCTCCCGATTTGCAATTTTCGATTGGGCTTATCGCATTGGAGGTCTTTCAAACAAATATATTAGAATGTGATTTCTCGATTTGCGATTGTGATCAAGCTTTTATCGCATCGGAGCTTTTCAAATGGAAGGATTAACATTATGTTTAATGTGATATGCATGTTTGCGATCCGATTCATCGCATCAGAACTTTTGTGATGAAAAAACAAACTTTTCAATTTATTCCAATATGATATGTGATCGGCGATCGGAAAAATTAAGTGCATGATGTAACAATATGATACATCGATATGCGATGGAGAATGAGCCCAATAAATCTATTATAAAATTTTAATATCACATCGGGTTCGAGACATCGGTGCTTTTAAAATTATGACCCTACCACTATTGCGATTGAACGGACGTGATATTTCTTATGAACTTGATTTAAATTTAATATCAGGTCTCGAATTATGTGTATATCACAATATTGGTAAATTTGATTATTCGAGATCGGTGATTCAAGATAATGGAAATATATTCAATTGAAAACCTCTGAGATGAAAAATGCGATATGGTATTTTATGAAAAAATGAATGATGTAACACATTGGAGATCTTGCATCAGAAATATGAAAATCAAGTTGGAACATTTCTGATATGAATCATGTGATACTGTTTTAAATTTCAATTGGGTTTTCTAAATGAATGAATGAAAGCAAAGTTAAATAATGCTTCAAATTCTAATGAATCACAAAATAAAATTTCTCTGAACCTGTTGCAAATTTGAAATGGGTTTGCTGCTTACTTCAAGTTTTGAAAACAAATGAAAAACTGCAAATAAAATAGAACAAGAATAAAAAATAAACTAAGGAAAAGAGAAACTATTAATAGATGAAAATGAACATGTAAATGCGTACCTGGAAGAGAAATGTCTGTGGATTTTACCTTATGAATCTTCCAATTCTTCCTTCGATTTATCAAAATTCTGACTTTGTTCAAACTCATCTCATTATTTATTTTAAATCGGAGTGTGCAATCAGCCTAAATAAAAATCTGTTTATTCATGTTCTGAAACTCATAAAATTCACCAGAGATAAATATGAAAATAGGCTTCTCTTTGAATTGCAACAACAATTTATTATCTCTATTCATTCCGAATTAACTTGAGAAAAATCTATATTTTTATAGTGACTATTTAATAATGCCTTTAGTAAATAAATATGATGCACATTGTAGCATCAGATAATAAACGAAAGATCAGGATGGGATAAAACCACTAATTGTGGAAAAATATCAACACAGATTTGAATGTGTGCACACAACAAAATGGACATCCTTAAAGTCATTTTAACAAATTTTGAAGAAGATAATATGAACTTCATGTGATTACAGAAAAAAGTTAAACTGACTAATAATGATTAAATTGGCATTAAGCTTATAATAGATAGTCATACATTTCATGGGATAATGAGATCATGAAGCTTTATATCCTCAAAACCTTTAACAAATAAATTTTAGAAGAAAATCGTATGAGGACATTTCAAAATAGAGAAAAGTGGCTTTGAAGTGATTGGTGCCAAGTGCAACCTCAATTGAATTTAGCTAAGACATTATTCAAAATAGGCAGAGTAGAGATATTGCTGCAATAAATTTCGATTTAAAAGTGAGAAGCAAGAATTAGAAATTTTCTGATAAGAGGAAAATATTTCCCTGAACATGTATATGATATAAGAAGGCCTGATTTCTCACTTTATTTTTATCTGAAAAACTATTAAGAATAAATTAACTACAATAAACAAACTAACTAAATTAATTCTACTTCTATTCTAACCATATACATGAAAATGACTAGGTATAGTCATATTTCCAATGTAACCACTCTCTCATTTTAATTCCTGTATATATGTACAGCTCAAATGTTAGTAATAAAAATACAAATCTAATTGAACTAAGAAAATCAAATCTATAATCAGAATGTACAGTTATTATTAACAACTTATTTTCAATCACCTTCTTTTGAAATGTCTTTTCCAATTGAATTCCAATTGGATCATAGAAATCTGGATGGGTTTCTATTAAGGATTGGAAAATATTTAAAAGAGAAGACGACAAGCCAGATTTTGGATATGATCTTTTGAATTCAAAGACCTGAAAAATATTATTAGTGTTATGTGTAAGTGTTAAACTATTATCAATCTTCCATGAAAGAAAACTTTCCAAACAATTTTCGAATGAGTTAATGAAAAATGGATGGAAATCTATCAAATAAGATGGAAAATTATTAATTGGATTAGATTGTTGGCGAGATTGTAAAAATACATTCTCTTGTTGACACTGCCTTTGGGAAGATAGAAGCTTTTATTTAAACATTAGCGTTGATTGAAATTGAATTATTAATAACTTTTGATGTTCATGATTATAATATGAAACTTCAATTTCCCAATAGGGCAATGCATCAATTGAGTTTTCACTATTAAAGCACCCAATATGCCAGTGTAGAGTGCCAAAAATTTGAAAAATAAAATCAGAAAATAAATCTAAATTTGAACAAAATAAGTGTGAAATAAAAAAAAAATGAAATCCCTATTGGTACAACTAATGTTACAGCACAATTGGGATTGTTTTGAAATAATTTATTTTTCACAAGGATTAGCCAGAATAATGGAATTTGAATAATTGTCAATTCCAACTTGTGAATTAAAAAGAGACTTATGATTATGAGTAGGAATGGGATTTTGATCATGATATGAATCATAAATTGGAATGTTTTCCCGAATGGTGAAATCATGAAGATAATTTGCTGCTCCAAAATGAGGATTTGTTGGAATAATTTCTAAATTGAAATGTTCCTCATTCTCAGATGTTATTTGAATTTTATCATAAGGATTCTCTTGAGAAGAACAGAAATAAACATCCTTGATATCAGAGTAATTATCATAAATGACTTCACAATATTCTTTAGAATTCCCTTCGATCTCGTCCAATATATAAAAACAAGGAGGAATAAAAAATTCATGTTCATTAATGGCAAAAGAATGATCAATAATTATTTCTCTATCTTGATAAAATTTTATTGGTAATTCATTTAGATCATCCTCTTTATTTTATGAAATATCATTAATACCAAGAGGGGAGAAATTACCAACATTAAAAATATCAGGATAAAGGGAATAATGAGAATCGGAAATAATGAATCCAAAGGTTTCTTTGTTTGAGAAATCTTGTGCGCTCTGTTCATTATAAATTTTAGATTCTGGATCATTCCTTTGTATACTCATACCTTCTTGAAGAAGGTTGTTTTGCTGCTTTGTTTTCAGCATTTGTTCATCATGAAAAAATTCAAAAAATTTTACAGCAGTTTGTATTTTATTATTCACTTTGATTGTTGCTTGCACGTGTTGATTTTCGATCTGATTTTCTGAATTTAATGCAGAGGAATTTTCATATTTCAAGGCAGCTCTTTCTCCAAAATTGTTGTTATTGTCTTCTTGCATTTGAATAGAAATATTTTCCAAGCTTTGTGAGACCACTTCATCATAATTTATTTGCACATCGATATTGGAATTCTCATTTATGTTAGAAGGAGATGGAACAAAGCTTGAACTAATTTCATATGGATTGGGAATGGGAGGAAGAGAGAAAATATATTCAAACCAATCTAGTGATTCGTCTTCTGTAGGTTTATCTGCAACTTTAAATCTTAAACAATTCAAATGAAATCGAATATTAAAATCTCTAATAGATTCATTTTCAAATCTTCGTAGATATTTAATTTCATCGCATACATTTTCATAATCGTATCCGTCAAATTTACAAATTAAAAGTGTAACAAATTGATCCCAACTGTGAATTGAGGCAACCGGAAGAGTTCTACACCAGTTTCTAGTTTTTACCGCAAATGTGAGAGTAAAAAATCTGCATAAAATGCCTTCATCAATTCCTTGAAAATCATAATTTGAAACATTTTGAATAAATTGAAAGACATGGTTAAAAGCAGAAGAATTTTTATTACCATTAAATTTTACCTAAGACAAGAGTCCTACCACTTCGGGTGGAATATTGGAAGATGCACGTCCATGTATACAACTCCAAATTAGAAGTTTAAGAGGAGCCATCATGATTTAAATAAAATTTTAAAATTGAAAAGACTCCAATAGAAAACAAGTTGCAAGCCCTCCTTCTAGTGCCAAAAAAGTTGGAGCCTCGAAAATCACTGCAACAACATTGGGGGATAACCACCCTGTCCGGACCTTAATACAACTCCTTTTCCATTTATGATAGTGGATCCGACTGGTTTGACTAGGTCCAGTTACCTTTTCCCTATCGCTATTGGTTTAAAATGTATCTTTAACTACCAATAGATATAGATATCAGATCAATTCTTCTTGCTGATCGGGCAAGAAAATGACCCTTAAGATAATTTGGGTTCAACCAAACCACAACTAAGATTTTGCCTCTTCGAGAAGAGGACTTAAAAGAATGTAGAAATTAATCTAAATGCAAAATTATTCTATAATGCAAGCAAAAGAAACTAATCTAAATCCTATCTTAATTAGGTAGATATAGATCTAACCCAACTAAGAGCAAGATAATTAAATGATGAGAATTTAAATATGTCTGGCTTTTAATTAATGTCAAACTAACGAAAAAAATCAATTAGCTCACATTTGTGAATACCAAAAACATTCTATTGAGACCATTTAACTGAAATGATAAATCGCCAACACTCCGGAAGAAATTCACAAAAATGATATCGATTGTCAAATCAGTCAAGCTAATAATTAAACAATAATATGTGGAAGAAATTCACAACACATTACTATTTAATAAATCAGTTTTATAAGACAGATTTCTGAGTAATGGTTACTCAGAAATCAAAGTTTAATTCATAAGAGCAAAGATACATAACAATTTGAGACAAATTATCCATATCAACAGAAATGCCAAAACATGAATAAAATGAAACAACAATTTTATTAACATAAAAATGAAACTGGTATTTGATACAGAAATGCCAGAAATACCAGTTAATTGAATCTGCTTCTCTGATCCTGGTCTCTAACAGTACTTTACATTACTTGAATTTTTTCTTTCAAAACTAGAGCTACAGAAATGAAAACTCTGTCCATCATGCATAATTCAAGATATAAAGAAAAAATCCTCATTAGTTTTTAGATCTGAAATTTTCTCTCCTCCCCATCTACAACTTTAAATTCCTATTATAGAAATGCTTTTAGAAGTCTAGAATTGCAGAGGAGAGCCCCCCCTTTTACATTTTGCAATCTGCAATTTAAAATTTTCCAAAAGTATTTTGAGAGGAGAGTTTGTTGAAGAAAAATCTGCCCAATCCAATTTTAATTGCTCAAAAATTTCAATCTTTAATTGCTAGAGCCTTCTCATTGATTGAGATCTTTTTCTCCATATCCTTTCTATTGTTTTTCCTACAAAAAATAAATTAAAATGAAATAAGATGCAACAATGAAATCAAAATATTATTTCTAGCATTTAAACAAATCCAATCAAATTTTATTTAAATAAATAAAAAGGAAATTTGAGCTTCTTATTGATGCTCATAATGATTTTAATTAACCAAGGATATTATTGATGCATGAATCTGAAATTAGAAGAGACTTGGGCAAATGAAAACGAAGAAAACAAAACTCAGAAAATTATTTTATTTTAGAAATTCGGAGCTTGATCTTCTGCCTGATTTTTGACCCAATAAATGATCAAATATGTCAAACCAGGAGGTAACTCCTCAAATCAGAATGTGTATTAGCTGAAGAATGTACATGTATTTATACATGGAGGTGAGGCTATTAGGATTCATCTCCCAATGATTCTTGGCCTTCCTTATTTCCTAATATTATTTATTATACAATATTACATATCCACACCCAACCCTTAGGATTAGGTGTCAACATTCCCCCCTTTAATCCGAAGGGATGTTGGTGAGTCCAAGCATCGATCTGAACTTTTCAAACTTTTCTCTGCCAAGTGCTTTGGTGAAGATATCAGCGGTTTGCTCATTTGTGGAACAGTGATGTAGATGGATGGTTTTGGCCTGAACATGATGTCGAATTAGATGGTATTTTGTATTGATGTGCTTTGTTCGATCATGGAACTTTAGGTTCTTGGCCAACTTTATTGCAGAAGTGTTGTCAATCATGAGTGGTGTGGAATAAATTTGTTTCATCTGCAAATATTCCAGGATTTTCCGGAGCCACACAATTTCCTTTGTTGCTTCAGCTGCTGCCACATATTCTGCCTCGGTCGTGGAATCTGCTGGAATTGACTGTTTGCGTGATCTCCATGAGACAGCTCCTGATCCAAGACTCATGGTGTAACCTGTAGTAGATGTTGAAAATGCAACAAGATGATGGAGCTTAGTGAAAAGAAGTCGCCTTCACTAAGTGGGCTTGCAGGCTATTTTTGGCGCAAAGTCTATTTTTAGACATATGGATCATGGTCTATGAGTTGTAGGATGCTATTTATGGATGATTGGTAAAGTTGGTAAAAATAGATGGACCTTTATTTTTAGACATTGGGTGGAGTCTATTTTTAGACTGCCAGTCTAAAAATAGATCAGTCGAATATTATTAGCCCTTAATAATATTTGGACTATAAACATTATCTTATCCTCTTGGAGCACTTCAGTTCGAGCTACGGATGTGGCACATGCAGCTGACAGAAGGAATTATGCTATTCCTAGGGGTTAGTTGAGTTATTGCATGGTTGACTTTAGTTAGCACTCATGTGGCAGAGTTTGGTGGAGTTGATGAGACAGTTGATGGAGTTATGTTCGGTTTAACATAGTTGAACTAGTTGTATTTAGTCTAACTGATAAATACACTAGTGATGAGTGGTGTGAATTAATTATTAATTAATTCACTAATTATTAACTCATAAATCAACTAAAGAATACATCAGTTAATTCATGTGCATGGACAGTTCAGTGGAGACCAGTGTTAGAGGTGGGTGAAAGGGTGAGTCTACTATCAGTTGTGACTATAGTTGTGCATGATATTTGCACACACATTGATTGAGATTGCCAATGAGGATTGCGCAGTACAAGCCAGTGGGATTCGAACTTGGATCTCATCATTATTCATCTTGGATTGCGCAGTAGAGGCAGGCAGACAGGTGGAGGAGATTTGAACTTGTGACTTGTTCAAAGCCGAGCTAGTTTGTGTGTAGCATGTGAGATAGTGCTGAGAGCTTGTGAGGAGCTTTGTGCTATGTATTGTTACATGTTCTCTATCATTATAATATACAGATAGTTGGGGGTTTTCAGCTGTAAGCTTTCCCCATTACATACTGTGTTATATGTGTGATTGATTATGTTTTAATGTGCGCATGCGACTGCTTCTATTTCCGCAAATTGATGATCAATTGTAGAAGAGGTTATGTATTATGCATGAAGCTCAAATAGTGTGTAATCAGGATAATCTCGGTGAATAATTCATCTATTATTCAAATTTATACATGGTATCGGAGCGAAATTGATCATCGGATCTATTACAGTGATTACATTTTATTTCGGTAGACAGAGTCTGTACGAGGGCCAGGTAGCCTCTGGATCCATCCTTTCTTTGAAAGGTGATATATCCAATAAATGCCCCTACATTCGATCTCTGTGCTAGAAATACCTTTTTCTCACAGATCAGAAGCGGTTGAGTTTTGAGCTAGTGGAATTCAAATTTGCAGCAGTGTTTTCTTGGTGTCGAAGTCAAAATGTCTTTCAACGGATTGCGATTGGAGTATGCCCTTGAGGGCAGCTCGAATTATGTTGCATGGAAGGACAGGATGCAGGCGGTGTTAGATGACAATGGGGTGAAGGAGTTCATAGATGCTGAAGTCGCAAAGCCTACTGATGCTGCTCAAGTTGAGGCTTGGCAAAAGAAGACAACAAAGTGTCGAAGGATTCTATTGTAGGGCGTGAAGGATCACATTGTATCCAGCCTGCATGGAAAAGCTTCTCCATACTTGATGTGGAAAGCGTTGACAGATTTATTCCAAAGAAAGAGCGACCAGAGGAAGTTGGCGCTCAAGGATAAACTCAGAAACATAAAGATGGAGAAAGGCGACAGTATACTCAAGTACCTCACGAAGTTCACCAATGCAGGGATGAACTGGGAAGTGTGGGGGTGACTGTAGATGAAGAGGACTTGGTGGACTTGGCTCTCCTTGGTCTTCCGAAGAGTTGGCATTCCTATCAGGATTCTGTCAATGGTCGGGAGAAATTCCCAGGATGGGAGCGACTTTGGTCGGATCTTATGCAAGAGGAGATAAGGTGGAGTACCAGGGACAGATCTTCATCAAAGGCATCTGATGAAGAAAATTGCACTTTGGTTGCCAAAGCAAAGAAGGGGAAGAGAAAGAAAGCTTCTCATTCCGGTGTGAAAGGCAAGAAGTAGGACATTTCCAAGGTGAAGTGCTTTCACTGTCACCAGCACGGACATTATGCCACAAATTGTCCGCGAAAGAAGAAAAATAAGCATGCTACTGGATCTGCAGTAGGAGAGGCCTTAGCCTCGCAGTTTGAGCTGGATTTTTCGCTGATCGCATGCTTGGTATCAAGTGTGATGGGTTCAGTTTAGTTCTTGGACAGTGGTGTGTCTTTTCACATGACAGGAGATCAAGATTTTTTTTGTGATCTGGATGAGAAAGATCTTAGAGTGCACATCAAGATGGGCGATGATGGTAGATACAGTACGACCGGTATCGGTACCATTTCCTTTGAGAGGGAGTCTGGTAAACCCTTCGTATTGAAGCAAGTGATGCATGTTCCAGGATTGAAGAAGAATCTTATCTCTGTGGCGATGTTAGAAGACAAGGGATATGATGTTGTCTTCAGCGAGGGAAAGGCTTTCCTGCGCAGTAAGACAACTGGAGAAACCCGGAAGATAGGGGTTCGAGTTAAGAACCTGTATCAATTGCAAGTAGATGGTTGTGCAGCAATGGCATGCAAGGCAAAAAGAGTGGTGATCCGGGATGATGGCGAGCTGTGGCACCGGAGATTGGGCCACCTTCACCATGGAGCTTTGAAGATACTGCAGCATATTTCTACTGGGCTTCCTAAGGGTACTCTTGCACAGTCAAATCAGTGCAAGGGATGTACCTTGGGAAAATTTGTGAAAGCCACCTTTCACGAGAAGGATAGTCGTGTCACGACGATCCTTGAGAGAATTCACACAAACGTGTGTGGACCTTTCTCAGTAGCTTCGACAGCAAAGCACAAGTACTATGTGATCTTTGTTGATGATTTTTCTTGGAAGTGCTAGATCTTATTCATGCAGAAGAAGAGCGAGACATACAAGAAGTTCTGTGAGTTCAAGGTGCTGGTTGAAAAGGAATTGGGGAAGCAAGTGAAGGCTCTTAGGAGCGAAAATGGTGGTGAATTCATCTCTGGCGAATTCAAGGAATTTTGCAGCACAGAAGGAATTTGAAGAGAGCTCATAGCACCTCATAACCCACAGCAGAATGGGGTTGCTGAGCGAAAGAACAGAACGATCGTGGGTGTTGCACGGGCGATGTTGCATGATCAGGGCCTAACCATTCACTTGTGGGCGGAGGCATGCAATACTGCAGTATATGTGCAAAACCGTTGTCCTCACAAGATACTTGGCATGAGTACACCCGAGGAGGCATTTTCTGGTAAGAGGCTTGATATTTCCCATTTGAGGATTTTTGGTTCACCTATCTACATTCATGTGACGAAGGATGCCAGGAAGAAGCTAGAGTCGACCGCAGAGGTTGGGATATTTGTGGGGTACACTGATACGCCCCACAACTATCGTGTGTATTTTCCAGACAGTCGCAAGACTGTTGTGCGACGGGATATCAAATTTCAGGAGGAGAAATCCACGAAGTGTTCGCTTGAGAGGGATCCACACTTGCATGCAGATGAGGAGCTATTAGTTCCTAAGGATGAGCTTCAGGATGTGGATCAGCCACAAGAGGAAGTTCAGGGAGTGGAAGAGACCACTCATGCAGCGCCAACCATCAGAGGGCGGAAGCGCACTACAAACGCTGAGCGACTGGCTCAAGATGCAGAGAAGGTTGTAGGACCACCTACAACACAACGCAGACAGAGACAGTCACCGGACCGGTACACTGGATACATGGCTCTTGTGAGAAAATGTGTCGTGACAGAGCCATCCTCTTTCGAGGAAGCTGTGGAGGACCCCGCATGGGTAGATGCCATGGTGGAAGAGTATGATTCGATTGTCAGAAACAGTGCATGGGAGATTGTCCCGAGACTGGAGGGGAAATCAGTGGTGGGTTCGAGATGGATCTACAAAGTGAAGCAGGTAGCTGACAAGAGTGTGGAGAAGTGCAGGCAAGATTTTTTGCCCGAGGCTTCTCACAGATAGAGGGGATCGATTATGAGGAAACCTTTGCACCTGTTGCAAGGTATTCTTCCATACGGACGATCCTAGCTCTCTCAGCGCAGATGGGGTGGCAAATTCATCAGATGGATGTGAAGACTGCATTCCTCAACGGAGTCATTAAGGAGGAGGTGTACATAGAGTAGCCCGAAGGTTTTGAGATCTTCAGCAGTGAGTCGCATGTGTGCAGGCTCAAGAGAGCATTGTATGGGTTGAAACAAGCAACTAGTGCTTGGTACACACGGATAGACAGTTATTTCACTGGACTTGGATTCTCCAATAGTGAGGCAGATCCTAACCTATACCAGATTGTGGTGGAGGGTAAGTTGTTGATCATTGTACTTTATGTAGATTATTTGATTCTGATAGGTGATGAGCTGTTGATACTTTCATGCAAGGAGGATCTTGCTAGAGAGTTTGAGTTGAAGGACTTGGGCCTCCTTCATTATTTCCTGGGATTGGAAATTTGGCAGCGCAGTGATGGACTATTTTTTTCTCAGGGTAAGTATGCCCAGTAGATACTGGAGAAGTTCAACATGCATGGCTGCAAGCCTATTGATACTCCTCTTTCTGGAGGTTGGAGGAAGGAGGATGCTACTTCAGCGGAGGTAGTGGATGCCACTGTTTATCGATAGTTGGTGGGGTCGCTTATGTATCTGGTCAATACACGACCCAATATATGCTATGCTGTTAACCAGCTGTCACAAGTTGTGGTTAAGCCAACCAAGCTCTTCTGGAAGGCAGGCAAGCATGTATTGCGTTATCTTAGAGGCACATCAAGATATGGATTGTGGTACAGACAGGAGGATGAGGTGAAGCTATGTGGCTTCACGGATGAAGATTGGGCAGGGAGCCGAACGGACAGAAAGAGCACATCTGGAGGGATCTTCAGTATCGGGTTGACAACACTTTCTTGGTACAACAGGAAGTAGAGATCCGTGGCACTCAGTTCAGTAGAGGCTGAGTATATGGCATCAAGCTTGGCTGCATGCGAGGCCATATGGATGAGGAAGATCCTGGTCGGGTTGTTCGGGTCACACTTGGAGCCTACTGTGATTTATTGTGATAACTAGAGTTGCATTAAACTCTCGGCTAATCCAGTATTTCATGATAGATCCAAACACATCGACATCAGGTACCATCATATCAGAGATTGTGTGCAGTGGAGAATCATGTTACTTTCATACATTCCCACGGAGGATCAGGATGTTGATATCTTGACGAAGGCGCTCACCAGGAGAAAATTTGAATACCACAAAGGCAGGATAGGGGTTGCAGATAATCCATATCTTGTTGAGAGGGAGTGTTGAAAATGCAACAAGATGATGGAGCTTAGTGAAAAGAAGTCGCCTTCACTAAGTGGGCCCGCAGGCTATTTTTGGCGCAAAGTCTATTTTAGACTATGTCTATTTTTAGACATATGGATCATGGTCTATGAGTTGCAGGATGCTATTTATGGATGATTGGTCAAGTTGGTAAAAATATATGGACCTCTATTTTTAGACATTGGGCGAAGTCTATTTTTAGATCGCCAAATAAAAATAGACCGTCGAATATTATTACCCTTAATAATATTTGGACTATAAACATTAGCATATCCTCGAGCACTTCATTTCGAAATACTGATGTGGCAATATGCACGACGAAGGAATTACGCTATTCCTAGGGGTTAGTTCTTCCATTGCAATATCGACTTCGCACAACCTAAGCTTAGTGACATCCACGTGGAGTTGATAGAGACAAATACGGAGTTGTGTTCGGTTTAACTTAGTTGAACTAGTTGTATTTAGTCTAACTGATAAATACACTAGTGATGAGTGGTGTGAATTAATTATTAATTAATTCACTAATTATTAACTCATAAATGAACTAAAGAATACATCAGTTAACTCATGTGCATGGACAGTTCAGTGGAGACCAGTGTTAGAGGTGGGTGAAAGGGTGAGTCTACTATCAGTTGTGACTATAGCTGTGCATGAGATTTGCACACACATTGATTGAGATTTCCAATGAGGATTGCGCAGTACAATCCAGTGGGATTCAAACTTGGATCTCATCATTATTCATCTTGGATTGCGTAGTAGAGGCAGGCAAACAGGTGGAAGAGATTTGAACTTGTGACTTGTTCATATCTGAGCTAGTTTGTGTGTAGCATGTGAGATAGTGCTGAGAGCTGGGAGGAGCTTTGTGCTATGTATTGTTACATGTTATCTATCATTATAATATACAGATAGTTTTGGGTTTTCAGCTGCAAGCTTTCCCCATTACATACTGTGTTATATGTGTGCTTGATTATGTTTTAATGTGCACATGCGACTGCTTCTATTTCCGCAAATTGATGATCAATTGTAGAAGAGGTTATGTATTATGCATGAAGCTCAAATAGTGTGTAATCAAGATAATCTCGGTGAATAATTCATCTATTATTCAAATTTCTATAGTAGACACCCCTATTTCTTTGTCGCCATCAAAGTCTGAATCAGAGTATCCGATCAAGCTGAAGTCGCCTACCTGTGTGTATTTGAGTCCAAAGTCTTGAGTCCCCTTCAAGTACCTTAACACTCTTTTTGCAGCAGACCAATGTCCTTCACAAGGTTTTTGCATGAACCTTGAGAGGATTCCAACAACAAATGAAATGTCAGGTCTGGTGGTGGTCAGGTAGATAAGACTTCCTATAAGCTATCTATACTTAGTTGCATCCTCAAATTCCTTCCCTTCAATAGATGTGAGCTTCAAGTTTTGTTCCATTGGAGTGGTTAAGGGATTACATTCATCCATGCAAAACTTGTTCAAGAGATTTCCAATGTACTTCTTTTGAGAAAGAAATATAAATTTAGGATGTTGAATTACTTCAATACCCAGATAGTAATGAACATGACCCAAATCAGTCATTTCAAAACCTTTCTTCAATTCTTTCTTCATGGATGCAATATAGCTCTCATTATTCCCTGTTATCAAAAGATCATCTACACATACCACAAGATATACAACTGTTTTTCCAACTTTCTTAACAAACAAAGTTGCATCATCAAGATCAAAATGTTTGAAGTCAAGTTTCAGAAGATGCTCGGTTAATTTCTCATACCAGGCTCATGGTGCTTGCTTGAGGCCATACAAGGATTTTATAAGCTTGCAAACTTTTTTTTCTTGACCCTTTACCACAAATCCTTCTGGATGGGACATATAAACTTCTCCTTTAGATCTCCATTCAAAAAAGTTGTTTTTACATCCATCTGATGGACTTTCCATCCATTCTGAGCTGCTAGGGCAAAGAGAGTCCGGATGGTGGTCCATTTTGTTGTGGGAGCAAAATTTTCTTCATAATCGATTCCTTCTTTTTGTGCAAAACCTTTTGCCACAAGCCTGGCCTTGTGCTTGTCAAGTGATGCATCTGCTTTATACTTGTTCTTGTATACCCACTTACATCCAATTGGTTTCGTTCCCAAAGGTGGATCAACCAGCGTCCAAGTGCCATTCTTTATCAAGGCATCATACTCCTTCTGCATCGCTTCTTTCCATTCATCATGAGAAGCGGCTTCTTTGAAGGAAGTTGGTTCATGATCTGTAGACAAACTCAATTCAAAGTTATAAGCAATATCCATATCAACAGGGGAATCAGAATTATCTACATCACCTTCGATTTGTTGAGTGGAACTTCTTGTTCCTGTTTTTCCAACCTCATCAGGATGAACATTCTCCAGTGTCTTTGTCATCCATTTGGGAGGACCTTTCTGAGATGGCCCAGGCTGGTCATTTGACCGAGTTGGGATTGATTCAAGATTCAATCTCCCAATTCTGTCAATCACATCATCCAATGTGTCATCCGTGGTTGTTTCTTCATGTGGGGGAGAGAGTGCTTCAGGACATGATTCCACAATTTGATTCAATATCGGAATCCCCCCTTCAAGATGTGGAATCTCATTATCAAATTCTTGGAAAGACTTTGCATGTGTGAATCTATCTAGGCGATCAAGTTGCCACTCAACAACCTTGTCACTCTTGGAAGATTCAAGAAATATGACATCTCTTGCTATTACAAACTTCTTATTTGTTTCATCATAGAGACGATATCCTTTGAGGTATTGGAGTACCCCAAGAAGATACATTTTTGACTTCTAGCACCAAGTTTGTTCCTTTGACCCTTGGGTATCAAGGCATAACAGGTGGACCCAAAGACCTTTAAATGCTTTACCGAAGGAATGTGGCCATGCCACATTTCAAAAGGAGTTTTGTTTCTAATTGAACTTGAAGGACACCTATTCTTTATGTAAACAACACATAGAACTGCATCGGCCCAAAACATCAATTTTACATTCTTGAAAAATAACATGGAGTGAAACATATTTAAAATAGTTCTGTTCATTCTTTCAGCTACACCGTTCTGTTGGGGATTATATGGCACAGTTGTTTGATGTTTGATTCCATGTTGACGAAGATAATTTTCTAATTCATTTGAAGTGTATTCTTTTCCATTATCAGTACGTAGAGAGCCAATATGTGTTTGTGCATCATTTTCTATCCATGCATGAAAATTCTTGAATGTTTGAAAAGAATCAGACTTATTCTCCAATAAGTAAATCCAACACATTCTGGTGTAGTCATCAATAAATGTCATCATGTATTTATTTCCATTTGCAGTGATCCAGGTGGATATCGGTGGCCTCCCACCTATTCCATTTGGACCCGCAGCATCAATTCTTTCAGTTTTTCAGCTTCAGCACAGCTTACTATTTATAGCAGGTTTTCGGGTCCTGCACACCCGGAGCCGTTTTGGGGCATTAATAATCCAGGTGGATATTGGTGGCCACCCATCGAGTCCATCTGAACCCCCACCATCAGTTATTTCAGTTTGTAAGTTTCGGCACAACTTAATATTTTTAGCAGTTTTTCGGGTCTTAAACTTCCGGAGCCGTTTTGAGGCCCTAAACGACGTTTTTTGGGAAAACGGAGAGCAACATGGGTCCATGGACCGATGTTGCTCGTTCAAAAGTTGTACTCCTCGGATAAATCTTTCTAACGAGCTATTGAGCGCGTCAAACGTAGATCGGATGCCAAAGTTACGCCCCCGGGAAGTTGAACCACCAATTTACCCAAACGGGACCCACAGTTTTGGCGCTTCATCTTCTACGGTTAGGGTTTTGGACGTTTCGGATTCTACATTGTTTCTCAACAATAAATAGGCCCTCGAGCCTCATTGTAAGACAGTTCAGGGGGTTGGGAGCCGATACATCTCTTCTCAGAGATAAGCGCTACCAGTGCCCTAGCTCGCCGCATCTCCATCATGTCTGCATTGTAACACAGTTCAAGGGCTGGTAGCCGCCACATCTCTTCTCAGGGATACGCTGCCAGTACCATAGCTCTTTTATTTCCATTATGTCTGTAATAGGCCCGCGAGCCTCAATGTAACACAGTTCAGAGGTCTGTAGCCATCACATCTCTTCTCAGAGATTCGCTACCAGCACCCTAGCTATTTTACTTCCATTATGCCTGTAAGCATATTTCTGTTATTTGATATTAATGAAATGAAGCATTATTTCCACTGCATCTCTGTCTTTATGGTTATATGTTTATTCTGTTGCGTTCCTGCATAAATCCGGATCAGTGGTATCAGAGCGGGTCTGCTCTTTCTCTGTTTTTCTCTTCATGTCCCCAATGCGGCCAGGGTATAAGGAGTTCAACCTCACAACCCCGACGACCCCCCCATGGCGGAAGGAAAGAAAGACGAGGGAGCAGGAGGTCCTGTCAAAATCTTGCTCGAGGATGCCCTCGAGAAACAGAGGAACACGATGATGGACAATTTTTTTTTCAGATCCTTCAATGGCTGCCCAGCGGTGGCACATCTACATCCAGCACGGCTGCCAACACCAAGTTCAGCAAAATTTCCCCCCCCCCATGGAGGAACTTAACGCAATGGAGACCATTGCTTCCTAAGGAGGGAGGAATGATCCAGGTGGATATCGGTGGCCTCCCACCTATTCCATTTGGACCCGCAGCATCAATTCTTTCATTTTTTCAGCTTCAGCACAACTTACTATTTATAGCAGGTTTTCGGGTCCTGCACACCTGGAGCCGTTTTGGGGCATTAATAATCCAGGTGGATATTGGTGGCCACCCATCGAGTCCATTTGAACCCCCACCATCAGTTATTTCAGTTTGTAAGTTTCGACACAACTTACTATTTTTAGCAGTTTTTCGGGTCTTAAACTTCCGGAGCCGTTTTGAGGCCCTAAACGACGTTTTTTGGGAAAACGGCTAGCAACATGGGTCCATGGACCGATGTTGCTCGTTCAAAAGTTGTACTCGGATAAATCTTTCTAACGAGCTATTGCGCGCGTTAAACGGAGATCGGATGCCAAAGTTACGCCCCCGGGAAGTTGAACCACCAATTTACCCAAACGGGACCCACAGTTTTGGCGCTTCATCTCCTACGGTTAGGGTTTTGGACGTTTCGGATTCTACATTGTTTCTCAACAATAAGTAGGCCCTCGAGCCTCATTGTAAGACAGTTCAGGGGGTTGGGAGCCGATACATCTCTTCTCAGAGATAGGCGCTACCAGTGCCCTAGCTCGCCACATCTCCACTATGTCTGCATTGTAACACAGTTCAAGGGCTGGTAGCCGCCACATCTCTTCTCAGGGATACGCTGCCAGTACCATAGCTCTTTTATTTCCATTATGTCTGTAATAGGCCTGCGAGCCTCAATGTAACACAAGCTTCTCGTAGGTCTCAGAGCCATCACATCTCTTCGTAGATTCACACAAAGACCCTAGCTATTTTACTTCCATTATGCCTCGTAAGCATATTTTTGTTATTTGATATTAATAAAATGAAGCATTATTTCATCGCATCTCCTCGTTTGCCTGGTCATATGTTTATTCTGCGTTCCCGCATAACCGATCGGTATTAGAGCGGGTCCGTTCTTTCTCTATTCGTTTTTCATGTCCCCAATGCGGCCGTGGTATATGAGTTCAACCTCACAACCCCGACGACTCTGCTGGCTAAGGAAAGAAAGACGAGGGAGCAGGATCCTGTCACAAATCTTGCTCGAGGATGCCTCGAGAAACGTAGGAACGCGATGATGGACCAATTTTTTTAGTCGCATCCTTCAATGGCTGCCCACCGGTGGCACATCTAAATCCAACACCAAGTTCAGCAAAATTTTCCCCCCCATGGAGGAACTTAACGCAATGGAGACCATTGCTTCCTAAGGAGGGAGGAATGATCCAGGTGGATATCGGTGGCCTCCCACCTATTCCATTTGGACCCGCGGCATCAATTCTTTTAGTTTTTCAGCTTCAACACAGCTTACTATTTATAGCAGGGTTTCGGGTCTTGCACACCCGGAGCCATTTTGGGGCATTAATAATCCAATTAGATATTGGTGGCCACCCATCGAGTCCATTTGAACCCCCACCATCAGTTATTTCAGTTTGTAAGTTTCGGCACAACTTACTATTTTTAGCAGTTTTTCGGGTCTTAAACTTCCGGAGCCGTTTTGAGGCCCTAAACGACGTTTTTTGGGAAAACGGAGAGCAACATGGGTCCATGGACCGATGTTTCTCGTTCAAAAGTTGTACTCCTCGGATAAATCTTTCTAACGAGCTATTGAGCGCGTCAAACGGAGATCGGATGCCAAAGTTACGCCCCCGGGAAGTTGAACCAACAATTTACACAAACGGGACCCACAGTTTTGGCGCTTCATCTCCTACGGTTAGGGTTTTGGACGTTTCGGATTCTACATTGTTTCTCAACAATAAATAGGCCCTCGAGCCTCATTGTAAGACAATTCAGGGGGCTGGGAGCCGATACATCTCTTCTCAGAGATAAGCGCTACCAGTTCCCTAGCTCGCCGCATCTCCATCATGTCTGCATTGTAACACAGTTCAGGGGCTGGTAGCCGCCACATCTCTTCTTAGGGATACGCTGCCAGTACCCTAGCTCATCTATTTCCATTATTTCTGTAATAGGCCTGCGAGCCTCAATGTAACACAGTTTAGAGGCCTGCGTACGCTACATCTCTTCTCAGAGATACGCTACCAGCGCCCTAGCTTATTTCCATTATGTTTGTAAGCTTATTGCAGTCATTCTTTTATTAATAAAATGAAGAATTATTTCCGCTGCATCTCTGTATCTATGGTTATATCTGTATTCCGTGGCGTTGCTGCATTAATCCGGATCAGTGGTATCAGAGCGGGTCTGCTTTTTCTCTGTTTTTCGTTTCATATCCCCAACGCGGCCAGGGTATAATGAGTTCAACCTCGCAACCCCGACGACCCCCCATGGCGGAAGGAAAGAAAGACGAGGGAGCAGGAGATCCTGTCAAAATCTTGCTCGAGGATGCCCTCGAGAAACAGAGGAACGCGATGATGGACAAATTTTTCTTTTTCAGATCCTTCAATGGCTGCCCACCGGTGGCACATCTAAATCCAACACCAAGTTCAGAAAAATTTTCCCCCCCATGGAGGAACTTAACGCAATGGAGACCATTGCTTCCTAAGGAGGGAGAAAAGATCCAGGTGGATATCGGTGGCCTCCCACCTATTCCATTTGGACCCGCAACATCAATTCTTTCAGTTTTTCAGCTTCAGCACAACTTACTATTTATAGCAGGTTTTCGGGTCCTGCACACCCGGAGCCGTTTTGGGGCATTAATAATTCAGGTGGATATTGGTGGCCACCCATCGAGTCCATTTGAACCCCCACCATCAGTTATTTCAGTTTGTAAGTTTCGGCACAACTTACTATTTTTAGCAGTTTTTCGGGTCTTAAACTTCCGGAGCCGTTTTGAGGCCCTAAACGACGTTTTTTGGGAAAACGGAGAGCAACATGGGTCCATGGGCCGATGTTGCTCGTTCAAAAGTTTTACTCCTCGGATAAGTCTTTCTAACGAGCTATTGAGCGCGTCAAACGGAGATCGGATGCCAAAGTTACGCCCCCGGGAAGTTGAACCACCAATTTACCCAAACGGGACCCACAGTTTTGGCGCTTCATCTCCTACGGTTAGGGTTTTGGATGTTTCAGATTCTACATTGTTTCTCAACAATAAATAGGCCCTCGAGCCTCATTGTAAGATAGTTCAGGGGGCTGGGAGCCGATACATCTCTTCTCAAAGATAAGCACTACCAGTGCCCTAGCTTGCCACATCTCTATCATGTCTGCATTGTAACATCGTTTAAGGGCTGGTAGCTGCCACATCACTTCTCAGGGATATGCTACCAGTACCATAGCTCTTTTATTTCCATTATTTATATAATAGGCCTGCGAGCCTCAATGTAACACAGTTCAGAGGTCTGCGTATGTCACATCTCTTCTCAGAGATACGCTACCAGTGCCCTAGCTTGTTTCCATTATGTTTGTAAGCTTATTTCAGTCATTCGTTTATTAATAAATTGAAGCATTATTTCCGCTCTATCTATGTATCTATGGTTATATATGTATTCTGTTGCGTTCCTGCATAAAATCTGGATCAGTGGTATCAGAGCGGGTCTGCGTTTTCTCTATTTTTCTTTTCATATCCCCAACGTGGCTAGGGTATAAGGAGTTCAACCTCGCAACCTCGACGACCCCCCATGGCAGAAGGAAAGAAAGAAGAGGGAGCAGGAGATCCTGTCAAAAAAATATTGCTCGAGGATGCCCTTGAGAAACACAGGAACGCGATGATGGACAATTGTTTTTCAGATCCTGCAATGGCTGCCCACCGGTGGCACATCTACATCCAGCACGTCTGCTAACAGGTCCGCGACATCCTGGACAAATCCAACACGAAGTTCAGCAAAATTTCCCCCCCATGGAGGAACTTAAAACAATGGAGACCATTGCTCCCTAAGGAGGGAGGAATGATCCAGGTGGATATCGGTGGCCTCCCACCTATTCCATTTGGACCCGCAGCATCAATTCTTTTAGTTTTTCAGCTTCAGCAGAGCTTACTATTTATAGCAGGTTTTCAGGTCCTACACACCCAGAGCCGTTTTGGGGCATTAATAATCCAAGTGGATATTGGTGGCCACCCATCGAGTCCATCTGAACCCCCACCATCAATTATTTCAGTTTGTAAGTTTCGGCACAATTTACTATTTTTAGTAGTTTTTCGGGTCTTAAACTTTCGGAGCCATTTTGAGGCCCTAAATGACGTTTTTTTGGAAAACGGAGAGCAACATGGGTCCAAGGATCGAAGTTTCTCATTCAAAAGTTGTACTCCTCGGACAGATATTTCTAACGAGCTATTAAGCGCATCAAACGGAGATCGGATGCCAAAGTTACGTCCCCAGGAAGTTGAACCACCAATTTACCCAAACAGGGCCCACAATTTTGGCGCTTCATCTCCTACGGTTAGGGTTTTGGACGTTTCAGATTCTACATTGTTTCTCAACAATAAATAGGCCCTCAAGCCTCATTGTAAGATAGTTCAGGGGGCTAGTAGCCGATACATCTCTTCTCAGAGATAAGCACTACCAGTACCCTAGCTCGCCACATCTCCATCATGTCTGCATTGTAACACCGTTTAAGGGCTGGTAGCTGCCACATCTCTTCTTAGGGATATGCTGCCAGTACCATAGCTCTTTTATTTCCATTATGTCTATAATAGGCCGGTGAGCCTCAATGTAACACAGTTCAGAGGTCTGCGTACGCCACATATCTTCTCAGAGATACGCTACCAGCGCCCTAGCTTGTTTCCATTATGTTTGTAAGCTTATTTCAGTCATTGGTTTATTAATAAATTGAAGCATTATTTCCGCTCTATCTCTGTATCTATAGTTATATCTGTATTCTGTTGCGTTCCTCCATAAAATCTGGATCAGTGGTATCAGAGCGGGTCTGTGTTTTCTCTGTTTTTCTTTTCATATCCCCAACGTGGCCAAGGTATAAGGAGTTCAACCTCACAACCCCGACGATCCCCCATGGTGGAAGGAAAGAAAGACGAGGGAGCAGGAGATCCTGTCAAAAAAATCTTGCTCGAGGATTCCCTCGAGACACAGAGGAACGCGATGATGGACAATTGTTTTTTAGATCCTTCAATGGCTGCCCACCGGTGGCACATCTACATCCAGCACGTCTGCCAACAGGTCCGCGCCATCCTGGACAAATCCAACACCAAGTTCAGAAAAATTTCCCCCCCCATGGAGGAACTTAATGCAATGGAGACCATTGCTTCCTAAGGAGGGAGGAATGATCCAGGTGGATATCAGTGGCCTCCCACCTATTCCATTTGGACCCGCAGCATCAAGTCTTTCAGTTTTTCAGCTTTAGCACAGCTTACTATTTATAGCAGGTTTTCGGGTCCTACACACCCGGAGCCGTTTTGGGGCATTAATAATCCAAGTGGATATTGGTGGCCACCCATCGATTCCATATGAATCCCCACCATCAGTTATTTCAGTTTGTAAGTTTCGGCACAATTTACTATTTTTAGCAGTTTTCGGGTCTTAAACTTCCAGAGCCGTTTCGAGGCCCTAAACGACGTTTTTTGGGAAAACAGAGAGCAACATGGGTCCATGGACCGATGTTTCTCATTCAAAAGTTGTAATCCCTGGGCAGATATTTCTAACAAGCTATTGAGTGCGTCAAACGGAGATCGGATGCCAAAGTTACGTCCCTAGGAAGTTGAACCACCAATGCACCCAAACATGGCCCACAGTTTTGGCACTTCATCTCCTACGGTTAGGGTTTTGGACGTTTCGGATTCCACATTGTTTCTCAACAATAAATAGGCCCTCGAGCCTCATTGTAAGATAGTTCAGGGGGTTGGGAGCCGATACATCTCTTCTCAGAGATAAGCACTACCAGTGCCCTAGCTCACCACATCTCCATCATGTCTGCATTGTAACACCGTTTAAGGGCTGGTAGCTGCCACATCTCTTCTCAGGGATATGCTGCCAGTACCATAGCTCTTTTATTTCCATTATGTCTATAATAGGCCTGCGAGCCTCAATGTAACACAGTTCAGAGGTCTGTGTACGCCACATCTCTTCTCAGAGATACGCTTGTTGGGAAAAATACTGAGAGGGGGGGGTGAATCAGTATTTACTGTATATTCAAAACTTTTACTTTTTCTTTCTTCTAAAACCCATACGCTACTTTCCTGATACAGACTCGCGTATATACGCGGATAACCTTTATGAAACTTGCGTATACACAAAGATCTAATTATGTCATTAATTCTTCACTTATATCATTCCATCATTCATTCATCAGATGTTCAATAAACATTAAACATGTGCAGTAAGAACAGAATAAACCATCACACAAAGCATCACATATGAACACCAGGATTTTAGGTGGAAACCCAAGTCGAGAGAAAACCACCGCTGCCGTTGCTCAGCCTTCAATATTTTATTATAAAGAAAACATCTTACAACATATGTACTGGCGCAGACTCATACCAGTATGCAGGCACCAACCTGCGCTCGTTTACCAGCCTTTCCTGGAAGGGAGCTACAACCCCCTGACTGAAGGCTACAACCCTCAGCACCTCTATGGACCACGTTTCATCAATTTTCACACTGGATCCAACACACATATTTAAGCTCCATCATACAACCAAACTGAAACCGACAACTCAGAACTGTAGAATACAGATAGCAGCAACACAGCAGAACAGAACAGACATTTCATACCCCATGCTTCAGCAAACCCTAGTTTTCATACGCTCTTTCATTTCACTGATCCCGCGTATATACGCACCTTCTACCATACAAACCCGCGTATACTTTTGTACATATTACAGAGCTAATTTCACTGCGCATACGCGCTTTCTCTTCAGCGAAGCCGCGTATATACGCACTTCTTCTGCGGCAAACTAGCATATGGTTCTTCAGACATTTAGGTCATTGCAATTCTTCAGAACAGACACATCACACAGATTTTACCCTTTACTTCAGACAGATGTTCGCCTCATCTCAGATCTAATCATTCCATAAACAGATCTAACAAATACAAGTACGTTTCAGATCTAGATACCCTTCTTCATAATTGGTGCATCATGCATTCAGATCTATCATTCAACTGTAACCCTTTCCTTTCAGATATCCTTCAGAGAGAAGTATTCATTTAAGCTCAGACATCTTGCACCCACGCCCATGATTTTCACAATGAATTTCTTCTCTTTATATAGGTTTACCCTTTTTCAATACCAGGAGCCAAAACCACATTACTTCCGATGGTATTCCTGGACGGGGTCACATAGACGAATCATTACCTAACAGACCAATAATACCATACAGGTTACCCCTGATTTTGCGCTTTATGAGCGCGTCTCATACGCGACTTGGCATCGTTCTTTCCGCGTGCATACGCGACTTCTCCTAGACAACTGTGTATTCCTATTTTCCTTGAGACATACTTTTTCATCACAGATCTAGCACATATCGAATTCCTTTCTTCATTACCTCCTTATGTACTCACCGTAGGTACATCAGATTTACATCATTTACTAAGTCCATCAAGTCAAGAATGACTTCATCAGGTGGATTGCCATC
This sequence comes from Pinus albicaulis, assembly GCA_034641835.2. Classification (NCBI taxonomy): domain Eukaryota; kingdom Viridiplantae; phylum Streptophyta; class Pinopsida; order Pinales; family Pinaceae; genus Pinus; species Pinus albicaulis. Next base: position 459,473,722 of record CM076574.1, on the reverse strand, counting down.
AAGGACAACACATGCCAACAATCTCATGTCTTCATCTTCATTCAGTGGGTTGCCATCAAGGACAACACTCTGCATCATATTTCCAACAATCTCCCCCTTTGTACTTGATGGCAACCACGCTGGTGTTTGATCACCACAACAGATAGACACAATGTCACTCTCCCCATTCTTTGACACCATTCTTTCTCTTAAACACCATGTCACTCTCCCCCTTTGACATCAAGGGCAAAGGGCAGATCAAAACCAACACAAGGTTTTTCTCCTCATGTAGAAGGAAGCATTTTGCAGATCTGATGTACACTGAAGTGACCAAGCTCCCCCTGAGCTCATGTTGAATCTTCAAACATATTTTTCAATGAAGTACATGACTCTATGACCTTCCTATCACCAAAGACTCATACATACATCAAAGATCCATCCAAATGGATTTACATAAGAGACTCAAATACCCAGCAAGTGTGTTTACACATCTTAACTCAACTACCCAACCAAGTGGGTTTACAAATTTGACTCAGCTACCCAACCAAGTGGGTTTACAAATTTTGACAAGTCCTTGCATGACTGAATATTACAATTTTACATCATGGGTCTCAACATGACCTTTTCATCAAATTACAAATATGACTTTTCATGACCAAAACCAGAAAGACCTCAAGAGAGATCATATATCAAAACCATCATAATGCCAACAATGCATTATACTAGGACTCCCCCTGACAATGTGCAGCCAATGCATCCTTTCCATATGGCCAAGGCTCCTCCTTAACTTGTGCAACCTGAACACTTTCAACAACAAGTCATTAGCAACAAACTCTGCATGATTTGTCCATATCTCTGAATCATAAGACTTCCATCTCATCCAACAGATACTCTTCATCAAGTAACAATTCGGGCTCATCCATGATCTTCAACATAAGAAACCAAGTATCATTTCATCAATATTTTGAGCTGAGAAAATAAGTTGATACAGAGTCAATAATGCAGTTATTAACAGTCAGAATGATGCTCCCCCTGAACCTCTACTCCAGATCTTCAGCTATCATATAAATTCTCTTATCAGCAATGAATACGCGATTGTGTCTGCCGTAACTCGCGTGTATACGCGACTTTTGTTCATGTAACCCGCGTATGGAAAGTGAATCATTGAAAACTTCACATTCCTTCTTCTCCCCCTGAGTTTGTCCTTCCTGTACCTGTCTTCTTTACATCAAATGCTCTGTCAGTGATAATCATAACCAAAATAACCAACTCAATACTGAAAAATGCTGACCCCAACAAAAAATTGTCAGCAATTATCCATACATGGCTTGATGTTAATATACTCGTGTATATACGCGACTGTGTTTCAGTAAAACTGCGTATTCAATTTAATCTTCTGAATTTAAGCAGATTTGTTCTTTTGACTGGCAGAGACTACTCCCAGTTTCTGTCTTAGATACTTGAACGCTTCCCTGGGCAGAGGTTTGGTAAATATATCAGCAACTTTTTCCTTGGAAGGAACATACTCCAACTTCACCTTTTGTTCAAGCACTTGTTCACGTAAGAAGTGATACTTGATGGGAATGTGCTTGGTCTTCGAATGCATAACAGGATTCTTTGAGATACTGATGGCACTTGTATTATCACACCTAATGGGGACAAGAGGTGTACATTTGATTTGAAAATATTGCAAGGTTTGCATCATCCAAAGGAGTTGAGTGCAACAGGATGCGGCAGCCACATATTCTGCTTCTGCTGTAGATAATGCAATATAATTTTGCTTCTTGTTGAGCCAAGATACCAATCGGGGTCCCATATAGAATGCACCACCACTCGTGCTTTTCCGATCATCAACATTTCCTGCCCAATCTACATCAGTGTAAGCATGAAGAGTAATATCAGCATTCTTTGGATACCATAGTCCAAAGTCTTGAGTTCCTTGTAGATATTTGAATATTCTTTTGACAGCCTGAAGGTGAGACTCTTTTGGATTAGCTTGGAATCGTCCAACAATCCCAACTGCATGCATAATGTCTGGTCTAGTCCCAGTGAGATAAAGTAGACTTCCTACCATTGATCTGTACTCTGGTTGATTCACCATGGGAGAATCATCATGAGAACTAAGATTGCATCCGGTTATCATTGGCGTACTTACAGGCTTGCATTCTTCCATGCCATACTTCTTTAGAATTTGCTTGAGATATTTTGCTTGTGATAAGAATATACCATCTGTAGTTTGATGTACTTGTAAGCCAAGAAAGAATGTTAGTTCTCCAAGTAAAGACATTTCAAATTCTTGCTGCATAACAGAAGCAAATTTATGACTCATAGATTCTTCATTACTCCCAAAAATGATATCATCAACATATACAACTACAATCAATAGTTTATCATTTTCAACTTTTGTGTATAAGTTGCTATCAGCCGACTCTTTTGAAAATCCTTGTTGATGAAGATATTTGTCAAGACGATAATACCATGCCCTTGGAGCTTGTTTGAGACCATATAGAGCCTTTTTAAGTCTACAAACAAGATTTTCATCATTTCCCAAAATGAATCCTTCCGGTTGTTCTATATATACTTCTTCTTCCAGATCACCATTAAGAAAAGCAGATTTAACATCCATTTGATAAACTTTGATTTGTTGATAACTTGAAAAAGCAAGAAACATTCTTATGGCTTCAAGTCTAGCTACAGGAGCAAAAGTTTCTTCAAAGTCTATACCTTCTTGTTGAGTATACCCTTTCCAGACCAATCTAGCTTTGTTTCTTACAACATCCCCATTCTCATTCAACTTGTTCTTGAAAATCCATTTAGTTCCAATGACATTTTTATCATGTGGTCTTGGTACCAATTCCCAAGTGTCATTCTTTTCAATTTGATCAAGCTCTTCATTCATGGCTTGCTTCTAACATTCATCTTTGCTAGCTTGATTGACATTGTGTGGTTCAATTGTGGATAGAAGTGCTAGATGACTAGTAGATCCCACAAGAGTTCTCCTTGTTTGTACACCTGATTCCTTGTCTCCCAAAATTTAAGATTCAGGATGATTCTTTTGAACATATCTAGATGGGGCTTTTTCAGATAGATCATTTTCAGGTTCTTCATTGGATCCACTGTCTATATCATTTCTATTTGATGTAGAAGGACAAAAGTCACCATCATCTTCTTTTGTTGTTTGTTTTTCTTCTTTAGGAGCTGCAGGAGACTCATCAATAACAACATCAATACATTCAACAATCTTTCCAAGCCTTTTATTGTAACATTTGTATGCTTTGCTTGTAGATGAGTAACCAAGAAATATCCCTTCATCTGATCTAGGTTCAAACTTGCCAAGCTTTTCATAATTATTTTTGATAAATCATTTACTTCCAAAAACTCTAAAATGCTTCACAGAGGGAGAATTACCATACCAGAGTTCATATGGAGTTTTGTCACTATTTACCCGAATACACCCCAGAACATGTCAGGAGTTCCAGAATCATCAAGCATAGCTCTAGCCATTTGTTGAATTGTTCTGTTCATTCTTCTACACTATTTATTGGAATGCGGTGTCGTTTTACAGAGAAATCATCTTTGTTATGTCATCCTGATAAATTCATAATTTGTCTATGGTCTCTCCAACGGTCTGTGATAGACAACACTTTTACTCACTATCAATAATGCTGAAGATCTGAAATTTTTCAAATGCTTCATCTTTGTGTTTAATGAGCCCGATCCAACACATTCTAGAGTAATCATCAATAAATAAGATATAGTATTCTTCCCCACGTGGTGACTTTTTCCTCATAGGTCCACATATGTCAGCATGAATGAGTTCAAGAGGCTCACTTGATGATCCTTCTTTGGCATTAAATCGTACTCTGGTCTGCTTACCGAATTGACAAGATTTTCATATGATACTTTCTGGTAGATTAATATTGGGAAGACCACGAATAGCTTGAAGTCTGCTTGCTTTGTTGATTTGAGAGAAGCTCAGATGCCCCAGCCTTCTATGCCATAGCCAATTTTTTGAAGACTTGCTCAAGTAACATTGATCTTTGCAGTTCTTCAGTACATATAGGTTACTTGGATTTCTTTTCCCTTTTATAATAATTTTACCTGTATCAAGATCACGAACCACACATTCTTTTGAACTAAAGACAACTTATGTTCCTTGATCACACATTTGACTTACACTTAACAGGTTATGCCTTAATCCATCCACATACATGACATCATTAGCCTTCACCTTTTCTTTTAAAAACACGGACCCTTTTCCTTTAATTACAATAGGAGTATCATTTCCAAATGTAACTTTCTTTTCATTTTCTAGAGCATTATATGCAAGAAGTTTGCTTTTGTCACCTGTCATGTGTCTTGAGCACCCACTATCAATGTACCATTGATTTTCTTCACCTTCTGCAAATAACGCTATCCCACAATTTTCAACCGGCGGTTCTTTCTTTTTCCACACTTTGGAGCTTGAGGGAACATGTTCTTTTGGTTGGATCTTGCTCCTGCATTCAGATTCTTCATGACCAAAGTTATTGCAATAAGTACATTCAACTTCATTTTGAAGAGGAGAAAAGTTGTTATAGGTGTTCTTCTTTGGTTCAATATTCATCCTTTTGTTTCTTGCTTCTCTTGTCATGATGGTTTTATATGCAACACATTGAACAGCTTTATGACCAAAATTGTGACATGAGAAACATTGTCCATTGAAGTAGAAATTTCTATGATCATGAAATCTTCTATTTGAATTTACCTGTTGGTTGTAGCTTCTTTGAAAGATCTCCCTGTTAGTGTTCCTTGAATTGAGATGATCATGCTTTACCTGTAAAGATCCTTTGTTCCCTTGCTGAGTGGTTGAATGAAGTGAACCAGCTGTGGCTGCTTTCAGATAATTTGGTGCTGAAGTCTGGGAAGATTCCCCAGTATATCCAAGACCTGTTTTTATAAGAGGAGACCGTTGTACCTTGATAATCTCATCTAAGGTTTCTGAACCTTTAGCAAATCTAAGATTGAGAGATTTCACTTTCTCATTATCTTTCCTTAGACTTACTACTTCACACTCCAATTCCTCAATGCGTTTTTCCTTTTCTTCAAGCTGATTTTCAAGAGTTTCTATGATTATGTTCTTTTCTTCTAGGCTTACTTTGAGTTGATTGTTTTCTTCAAGAAAATCATTGTCTTCTAGAGCATCCACAAAAGTATCATTTTCTTCTCTAGATTCTTTTGCCATGAGCAGTCTAATATCTTGTTCACATTCTTCCTCACTATCAGATAACCCATCACTGTCTTCATTAATATAGTAACTTTTTCTTGTGCTAGATCGATTCTTATTCCTTCTTGCTACTTCTTTCCCTTTAGCAGATGTTTCTTTATAAGGACATTTTTCAGCATAATGACCAACTCTTCCACAATCAAAACATTTGAACGGAAGCTTACCTTTGAATCTTCCGGTTCCTAGTTGGAGTCTTCTCACAAAATTTGCTTCTTCTTCTTCTTCAGATATATAGCTGGATTCCTTGACAACTTCCTTTTCTTTTCCTTTTGCAGACGCCTTAAAAGCAGCTTCTTTGATTTGAGAAGGACCTCCTTGTCTCATTTCAAAAGTAGTCAGAATACCATGTAATTGAACAATAGTAAGAGTTTGCAGATCTTGCCTTTCTTCAATAGCTGAAACTTTAGAGTCAAATTTTAAAGTCAAGGATCTTAAGACTTTTTCCACCAGAGTAGTATCGGTTATGGTTTCACCCAAATTTCTCATTCGATTTACAATATCATCTAGACGAAGAAAGAAACTGGCAATAATTTCATCACTATGCATCCTTAAATTTTCATATTCAATTCTGAGAGTTTGGAGTTTTGCACTTTTTACCTTTGTATCTCCTTCATAGCTCAGAATGACTTTGTCCCATATTTCTTTTGCTGAATTTAGCTGCATCACCTTAGAAAATTCTGGTTCAAACATGCTTCCTAATAAGACATTCACTTCTTTGGCATTGATTTCATACTTCTTCCTTTCAGCCGCATCAGTAGGAATACTTGCCGGATATTGATAGCCTTCTTCCACGATTGCCCATACTTCTGCACCAAGACTTTGCAGATATGCTTTTGTTCGTACCTTCCAGAATATCAGATTGCTTCCATTGAATAGTGGTGGCTTTAGAGACATTACTCCTTCATGACTTCCCATTGCGACAGATCTCCTTCAAGCGATCAAGCTTCTGTAGAAGAACCCGCTCTGATACCAATTGTTGGGAAAAATACTGAGAGAGGGGAGTCAATCAGTATTTACTGTATATTCAAAACTTTTACTTTTTCTTGCTTCTAAAATCCATACGCTACTTTCCTGATACATACTCGCGTATATACGCGGATAACCTTTATGAAACTCACGTATACAAAAAGATCTAATTATGTCATTAATTCTTCACTTATATCATTCCATCATTCATTCATCAGATGTTCAATAAACAGTAAACATGTGCAGTAAGAACAGAATAAACCATCACACAAAGCATCACATATGAACACCAGGATTTTAGGTGGAAACCCAAGTCGGGAGAAAACCACCGCTGCCGTTGCTCAGCCTTCAATATTTTATTATAAAGAAAACATCTTACAACATATGTACTGGCGTAGACTCATACCAGTACGCAGGCACTAACCTGTGCTCGTTTACCAGCCTTTCCTAGAAGGGAGCTACAACCCCCTGACTGAAGGCTACAACCCTCAGCACCTCTATGGACCATGTTTCATCAATTTTCACACTGGATCCAACACACATATTTAAGCTCCATCATACAACCAATCTAAAATCGACAAATCAAAACTGTAGAATATAGATAGCAGCAACACAGCAGAACAAAATAGACATTTCACACCCCATGCTTCAGAAAACCCTAGTTTGCATACGCTCTTTTATTTCACTGATCCCACGTATATATGTGCCTTCTACCATACAAACCCGCGTATACTTTTGTACATATTACAGAGCTAATTTCACTGCGAATACGCGCTTTCTCTTCAGCGAAGCTGCATATATACGCACTTCTTCTGCGGCAAACTAGCGTATGGTTCTTCAGACATTTAGGTCATTGCAATTCTTCAGAACAGACACATCACACAGATTTTACCCTTTACTTTCCCTGCATGATGTTCGCCTCTATTCCCCCTCAGGTCTAATCATTCCATAAACTTTCAGATATCCTTCAGAGAGAAGTATTCATTTAAGCTCAGAAATCTTGCACCCACGCCCATGATTTGCACAATGAATTTCTTCTCTTTATATAGGTTTACCCTTTTTCAATACCAGGAGCCAAAACCACATTACTTCCGATGGTATTCCTGGACGGGGTCACATAGACGAATCATTACTCAATACAATGGGTCAATACCATGGTGGTTACCCCTAGTTTTGCGCTTTATGAGCGCTTTTGCCCATACGCGACTTGGCACGTTCTTTCCCGCGTGCATACGCGACTTCTCCTAGACAAATCTGCGTATTCCTTGAGACATACTCTTTTCATCATAGATCTAGCACATACTGAATTTATTTCTTCATTACCTTCTGTACTCACTGTAGGTACATCAGATTTACATCATTTACTAAGTCCATCAAGTCAAGAATGACTTCATCAGGTGGATTGCCATCAAGGAAAACACATGCCAACAATCTCATGTCTTCATCTTCATTCAGTGGGTTTCCATCAAGGACAACACTCTGCATCATATTGCCAACAATGCTACCAACACCCTAGCTTATTTCAGTCATTCGTTTATTAATAAATTGAAGAATTATTTCCACTCTATCTCTGTATCTATGGTTATATCTGTATTCTGTTGCGTTCCTGCATAAAATCCGGATCAGTGGTATCAGAGTGGGTCTGCGTTTTCTCTATTTTTCTTTTCATATCCCCAACATGGCCAGGGTATAAGGAGTTCAACCTCGCAACCCTGACGACCCCCCATGGCAGAAGGAAAGAAAGACGAGGGAGTAGGAGATCCTTTCAAAAAAATCTTGCTCGAGGATACCCTTGAGACACAGAGGAATGCGATGATGGAAAATTGTTTTTCAGATCTTTCAATGGCTGCCCACCGGTGGAACATCTACATCCAGCACATCTGCCAACAGGTCCGCGACATCCTGGACAAATCCAACACCAAGTTCAGAAAAATTCCCCCCCCCCATGGAGGAACTTAATGCAATGGAGACCATTGCTTCCTAAGAAGGGAGGAATGATCCAGGTGGATATCAATGGCCTCCCACCTATTCCATTTGGACCTGCAACATCAATTCTTTCAGTTTTTCAGCTTCAACACAACTTACTATTTATAGCAAGTTTTCGGGTCCTGCACACCCGGAGCCGTTTTGGGGCATTAATAATCCAAGTGGATATTGGTGGCCACCCATCGAGTCCATCTGAACCCCCACCATCAGTTATTTCAGTTTGTAAGTTTCGGCACAATTTACTATTTTTAACAGTTTTTCGGGTCTTAAACTTCCGGAGCTGTTTTGAGGCCCTAAATGACATTTTTTGGGAAAATGGAGAGCAACATGGGTCCATGGACTGATGTTTCTCATTCAAAAGTTGTACTCCTCGGACAGATCTTTCTAACAAGCTATTGAGCGCGTCAAACGGAGATTGGATGCCAAAGTTACGTCCCCAGGAAGTTGAACCACCAATTTACCAAAACAGGGCCCACAGTTTTGGTGCTTCATCTCCTACGGTTAGGGTTTTGGACGTTTCGGATTCTACATTGTTTCTCAACAATAAATAGGCCCTCGAGCCTCATTGTAAGACAGCTCAGGGGGCTAGGAGCCGATACATCTCTTCTCAGAGATAAGCACTACCAGTGCCCTAGCTCGCCACATCTCCATCATGTCTGCATTGTAACACCGTTTAAGGGCTGGTAGCTGCCACATCTCTTCTACCAGTACCATAGCTCTTTTATTTCCATTATGTCTATAATAGGCCTGCTAGCCTCAATGTAACACAGTTCAGAGGTCTGCGTACGCCACATCTCTTCTTAGAGATACGCTACCAGCGCCCTAGCTTGTTTCCATTATGTTTGTAAGCTTATTTCAGTCATTCGTTTATTAATAAAATGAAGCATTATTTCCGCTGCACCTCTGTATCTATGGTTATATCTGTATTCTGTTGCGTTCCTGCATAAACTGATCACCTAAGATCATGGTCAAACATATGGTCAAAGTACATTATCCGAAATCAGCAGGACTCTTGATTTTCTCTATCGTAGAAAATCAAGAGTCTAACAGTCCTATTACAAGTCTAATTTGAATTAAGCCACCTGTAGCAAGTTTATCTCACAAACTGTAATGTATTTTCCTTTAAATATCTGTTGTAAAAGGCTGATAAGATAGTTCAGAATTCAAGTGCTAAGTTTAATTTTTTTCCTAATACTCTATATTTAGACTTCATTTTATCATAATACAAAGTTCATGTTGCCAATGACTGTTTAAGTGCATCTTTAACCAGCTAGTAGTTCAACCGAATCAGTTGCAAAGAGCCCCTACACCAGAGGAGGTTTCTCCTTTGATGTTTTTAGTTCAATTCCCATTACTCTGTTTTCAAAAAATATGTTTTCTAATTAGGTTAATGTTCATTCTAGTTTTTTATCAATAACATAATATTAAATTACAATTGTGAAGCCTTGTTCTTCTAAGATATTTCATGAAGATAGATAACTCTGTTTTCAAATCGAATTAATATTGGAGTAATAAGATTACACAATTGCTTATTTTCCTTATTGTTTTGTCATTCATTTCCATAGAACAGAATTGTCAATTAACTGTGTCAATGGATGTTTTCAAAAGCCATTTCAATATGATGATCCTAAACTAAATTATTAAATTTCTAATTCATATAGTGGTTCAATCTATTTTGCACATTTTCATTTTCTTCCTAGGAACTTAGAGACTAAGGAATAATTGACTTCTCACATAGCATCTCAAGAGGTTAACACTTCACATTGAATGTTGCAAAAAAGTCAAATATACATTATTTGTTTTTAGTTAGTCTTACATGCTTTCATATTTTGCTTTCACGTCCTCACTTAATTGCATCACCGATATTCCTAAAGATCATTCTAAAATAAATTGATTTAATCATGTTTCAAGATTGAATGGTTGAATGTTTAATGAGTGCAATTATTGAGTTAACTTTTGTAGACTTTACTTAGTTTTCTAGTTCATTAAAGTATAATTGGTTACTTAACACTATCTCAAGAATATCACACTTCATAATTGAATATTGGAAGTAACTGAGTATACATTAGATGTTTTCATTGCATTATTTTCTTATTGTTCAAGGACATTAGAAGTTTAAGTGCAGACAGTTACTTAACATCATCTCAATAAGGTCATAACTCATAATTGAAAGCTGGAGTAACCAGAAGTACATTAGTTGTTTCATTTTCTACTTTTACTTAATCCAAGCACTGCAGTCTTCATCTTAGTTTTAGAATTAGATCCATGGAATAGAACTAATGATAAGATAAGATAGATGCTCTTTTTTCTAAATTAGGTCTTATCTAACCAACAATTTTTGGTTTATTTTTATGAAAATTAGACTAGCTTAGGAACACTTCCCTTTCTTCCTTCTTAAAATTCATTAGATTCATTTAAATCTTTTCATAGTTCTAGACTAAACATTCTTAGACATCAAGGAACAAAAACCCCCCAAAACAACATAAAATACAAAACAACGAAGTGAATGCTAGGTCGCTATATTACTAGTATAGTCCCTTATTGTTGTTAGTAACCCCTTGTCATTATTGTACCCTTGTAACCCCCATATTGTTATTATTGTGCCCTTAAATTATTATTGTTAGGTCAACTAGGATTACATTGTGGCCCCACTAGGATTACATTGTGGCCCCATGGACTCAAATATATAGAAAGGAGGTTTTGTAATTTGAATCATCCAAGAATTGTTCATTCATGTAATGTATTGGAGGTTTCCCCCTCAAAGTGGCTTATTTCTAAGGCGTTGATATCTCTTTTCTTCTCTTTTTGGATCTGGTTTCACAACATTTGGTATCATAGCTTTGAGATTCTAGGGTTTCGCTGCTCCAAACAAGTCATCGTGGAATTTTCACTATAATTTTTTTTCTACAAAGGTTCAGAACCTGAAATATTTAGAGTACGAAGAAAAAATACTGAGGAACATCGTCACAAAATTTCAGATCTTGGTTCGCAATATTTTCGGAGATATGATCTGTGCAAGTTAGGTCATTTTGCAGGATCCTGAATTTAACCTAAACAAGTCATCGTGGTATTTTCGTAATAACCTTTTTTCTACGAAGGTTCAGAAGCTGAAATTTTTAGAGTACGAAACCACAATCTTGAGGAACATTGTCACAAAATTTCAGATATTTTTTCGCAATATTTTCGGAGATATGATATGTGGAATTTAGGGCTTTTTGAGGCTTCTAAATTTCATCTCAAAGAGGTGATCTTGGGAAAATATTCATAGCTCTCTCTCTACGCATCGGATTGGAATGTTGTAAAAATAAAACCACAAGTACAAGGAATGTAGTTTTTTTTTTTCTATAAATTTCATAGCCAAAGGAGGAAACAGTGACACGTGGCAAGTCGTACAAGTTTTCTCCACTAAACCAATCCATAATTGGGTCATTGTGGGAGATTGGACATAACCTTGTCTTGTAGAATCAAAATCAGGTCAGGCCTATGGCATTTGAAAGAAGCTTTAGAGGGCTACTAAAGGGCCAAATTTCAGATATTGAGGATCCAAAATTATAGATATAATTCAATTTCAATATCGAGCTCCTCAAAACCAAGTAAAATGTGTGTATTTGTTTTTTTTGAATTGCATAAGTCTTGTTTGAAGAATCAAGGTGAATTGATTCTAAGGGCATATTGTAGAATATATATCAGTATTGGATTCCAAAATGGCCCCTAAAAATAATTCAACACCCATTAAGCCTTTATAAGGCTCTACTATGACTCATGAAGACGAAGAATGGCAACATGACATATCAAAATTACAAGAGCAAGTGCAACAATTTTTTCTCTCGCAAAGAGCAACAAAAAATGACATGGAAGTTTTGAAGAAAGGCGTGAAAACTAAGATGGATGGTTTGAAGAAAGGCGTGGAATCTAAGATGGATGGTTTGAAGAATGGCATGGAATCTAAGATAGATGGCATGGAAGCTGGCATGGAATCTAAGATGGATGACATGGAAGCTAAGATCGATGAGAAAATAGGAAACATGAAGAATGATCTAAAAGCAGACATGGAAGGTTTGACAAATTTGATACAAGAAATGTTTCCCAATGGTGAAAAGAGAGTATAGGAAACTCATGATGAGAACAAAATAAATTTTAATCGTGATTTCATATAATCTAATGTTGGCAGGAAGAACCACCATATTCCAAAAATAGATATGAGGAAGTTTGATGGAAAGGATCCTCTAACATGGATACTACAAATGGAGCAATATTTTGATCTCCATAATTTTAAAAACACACAAAAGGTACGCATTGCAATTTTACATTTAGAACAAAATACATTTGTATGGTATCGATGGATTTTCTCTTGTAATTTTTTTTTCATTTGGTCAATTTTTACGGAGGAAATGATAGCACATTATGAGGATACAAAGAGCAACACCTTCTTTATTCAATTAATAAATATCAAACAAAAGGGTTTAATGGGGAAGCACATCGAGGACTTCCAAAAATTGAATATAAGGGTAACTGATATTCTAGAGGAACACAAGATTGATCTCTTCATAGGTACTTTAAAGGATAACATCCAACATGAAGTTCACATTTTGGAACCTGATTCATTGGAGAAGGCATTCAAGTTGGCAAGAAAAACTGAATGTAAAATTATGGTGACAAGGAAGCCTACCACTCACTTCTATAAATATGGACGTGTTGCTACTTCTAGATTTCCACAACCTACAAGCTTAACACCACAACAATTGGAAGAAAAAAGAGCAAAAGGGTTTTGCTATAGTTGTGATAGAAAATACACTAAAGGTCATAAGTGTGCTAAGAACAAATTATTTTACATAGATTGTGAAGAGGAAGAAGAAAATGAACAAGAAGAGGATATACACCAGGAACCAACCCAAGAAGAGGAAGAAATGAGTCTAACCATATCATGTGATGCATTGGCAAGAATTACCACTCCTCAAACTCTCAAGATAGAAGGACATATCAAGAAGAAAAAGGTAATAGTGTTGATTGATTCAGGTAGTACCCATAATTTTATTCAGTGTAAGGTAGCCAAGGAATTGAATTGTTTCCTATACCCAGCACCAGAATGTCAAGTGATGGTTGCAAATGGAGGAACTATAAATTGCTTTGGAAAATACCATAATATCAAGCTAACCATGGGGGAATATGTATTGAATAGTCCAATGCTTTCCATTCCTATGGGATGTGCTGATGTTTTACTAGGAGTACAATGGTTATAATATTTGGGGACGATAGCTTTTAATTTTCAAGAACTTTTCTTGAATTTTTTTTTAGAAGGAAAGGAAGTCAAATTACGGGGTATTGCAGGGAAGCTGGGAAATATAATAAGCTCTAATGTCATGAAAAATCTTCTAAAGAAATAACAACGAGGCATAACTGCACAATTATGCTCACTAGAAGTTCCAACATCAAAATCATCTATTTCTGCAGATCTCTAAAAAGTCTTGGAAAATCATTCCAAGGTTTTTAAAACTCTAAAAGGACTCCCACCTATTTGTGATCATGATCATGCTATTCCTTTGAATCCGGGAAGTGTTCCTTCAAACATTAGGCCCTATAGATATCCTTATGTCCAAAAGAGCGAAATTGAACGTATGATTGCAGAAATGTTAGAGGCAGGTATAATTCAACCTAGTCAAAGTTATTTCTCTACTCTTGTAGTATTGGTACACAAGAAGGATGGATCATGGTGCATGTGTCTGAATTATAGGGAGCTCAATAAGCTCAGCATTAAATATAAATTTCCCATTCCTGTGATTGATGAATTATTGAATGGATTACATGGAGCAATTTATTTTACCAAATTGGATCTTCGTTCAGGGTATCATCAAATTAGAATGAAGACTAAAGATATTCCGAAAACAACATTTCAAAATCATGAGGGTCATTATGAATTTTTGGTCATGCCTTTTGGCCTTACCAATGCACCTTCTACATTTCAAGGGTTGATGAATTCCATTTTCAAACCCTTCCTTAGAAAATTTGTGCTAGTATATTTTGATGATATACTAATCTACAACTGGTCTTGGAAGGATCATGTTCAGCATATTGACAGGGTGCACAAAATATTGCAGGAGAAACAATTATATGCAAAAACATCCAAATTTTTCTTTGAAGTACGAGAGGTGGAATATTTGGGTCATATTGTATCTCACGAGGGTGTTAAGGTAGACCCTAACAAAATTAAAGCCATTAAGGAATGGAAAGTCCCCACAACCATAAAGCAATTGTGAGGATTTCTTGGGTTAACAGGGTATTATTTAAATTTTGTTAAGAATTATGGGATAATAGAAACACCTCTAACAACATTATTGAAGAAATATGCATTTTCATGGACTCCTAAAGTAGCTCAGACCTTTGAACATCTTAAAGAGGAAATGTGCCTAGCACCAGTCTTAGCTACGCCAGACTTCACAAAAACCTATATTGTGGAATGTGATGCCTTAGGAAATGGAATTGGTGTTGTTTTAATGCAAGAAGGAAGACCCATTACTTTTGAAAGTCGTCCAATCAAAGGAAATTATTTATAGAAACCTATTTATGAGAAGGAAATGTTAGCAATACTGCATGCACTAAAGAAATGGATAACTTACCTAATGGGAAGACACTTCAAGGTAAAAAATGATCATGATAGTATTAAACACTTTTTGGAACAAATAATTTCTTCAGAAGAGTAGCAAAAATGGGTCACAAAGATGTCGGGTTATGACTTTGAAATAATATACAAAAAAGGGAAGATAAATGTTGTTGTAGATGCACTCTCAAGAAAGAATGAAGAGGTGGAAGCATTTCTTTGTGTCATTTATATTATCCACCCAGATTGGATAACCGAAGCAAGAGATGAATGGAAGAAGGACGAAGATGTGTGGACACTAATTCAAAAGCTGCAGCAAGATACTAGCACATCTGATACATTTAGCTAGAAAAATGATTTCTTATGGTACAAATATCGCTTATATCTTTGTAAGAATTCCCAACTAAAGCAAAATATTCTTTTGGAATTGCACACTTCTCCTTTAGGAGGACACTCTGGATTTTTAAAAACTTACCACAGGGTGAAGAAGGAATTTTTTTGGGATGGCCTTAAATCTGATATTCAAAATTTTGTGGCGGAATGTTTGTTTTGCCAGCAGAATAAAGTTGAGACAATTAAGACCCCAGGTCTTCTACAACCTTTATCCATTCCAAGTCAACATTGGGAGGATATTTCAATGGATTTTATCATAGGTTTACCTAAGTCTGAAGGAAAGAGTGTCATCATGGTGGTAGTTGATAGACTTACCAAGTATACACACTTTTGTGCATTATCTCATCCATTTAAAGCAAGTACAGTTGCTACTACATTTATGGACACAATTCAAAAGCTACATGGAAACCCAAGGGTTATTGTGAGCGACAGAGATCCCATTTTTACTGGAAATTTTTGGATAGAGTTATTTTCTTGTTTGGGTACTCAATTAGCTCATAGCTCATCTTATCATCCTCAATCTGATGGTCAAACTGAGATAGTAAATAAATGTTCGGAAGGATATCTTCGTTGTTTTGTATCTGATAAACAAACACAATGGGTCAAGTGGTTACCTCTCGCTGAATGGTGGTATAACACTTCCTTCCATACTGCAGCAAAAATGACCCCATTTATGGCACTTTATGGATATCATCCACCATCCATCACATCATCTTTAAGAGAAAATTAGAAGGTTCAAGCAGTGGAAGATCACATCAAGCATCAACAAGAAGTTCTCCAACTCTTAAAGGATAACCTGAATTTGGCACAAAATCGAATGAAACAACAGGCAGATCAACATTGCAATGAGAGAAGTTTTGATGTAGGAGACTGGGTATTTTTACGGCTACAACCATACAAACAAATGTCCCTCAAGCAAGCTAAGAAGGATAATAAATTATCGTCAAAGTACTATGGTCCTTACAAGGTGTTGCAAAATATTGGTACTATGGCATACAAATTGGAGCTTCCTGCTTCTTCGCGAGTGCATCTAGTTTTCCATGTTTCATGCTTAAAGAAGGTTATAGGTGAAAATATTCCAGTTCAAACAACATTTCCAGAACTTGATGAGGAAGGAAAAATCATATTGGAACCTGAAGCGGTCACGGAAACAAGAACTTGATAGCTACGGAATCGATCAATTTCAGAGTATCTCATCAAGTGGAAGAACTTACCCACTAAAGATTCTACATGGGAGGATGATAATTTTATACAGAAGCACCTAGAGCTACTCAAGCATTGAGGACAAAATTTTTTTGAAGGAGAGGGGCATGTTAGGTCCCTATATTACTTGTATATTCCCTTATTGTTGTTAGTGTAACCTCGTTATTGTTATTATTGTACCCTTGTAATCCCCATGTTGCTATTATTGTGCCCTTAAATTATTATTGTTAGGTTGGATAGGATTACATTGTGGCCCCATGGACTCCTATATATAGAAAGGAGGTTTTGTAATTTGAATCATCCAAGAATTTTTCATTCATGTAATGTAATGGAGGTATCCCCCTCGAAGTGGCTTATTTCTAAGGCGTTGATATCTCTTTTCGTCTCTTTTTGGAGCTGGTTTCACAACAAAGAAATAGGTTAACTAAGCACATAAAATGCGCCACACTTCACCAGTTTACTAACCCTGGTTGATAATTAATGACTGCAATTTAAGACATTAAATTCACTAAACAAGTGTTCTCTCAACTAGTAGCACCACTTATAGATGTAACTAAGAAGGGAGCTTTTAGTTGGACAGCCACATCGCATAGAGCTTTTGATAAGCTCAAGGAGGTCATGAGTAGCTACCCATTATTGGTCCTACCTGATTTTACCCAACCCTTTTTGTTGGAATGTGATGCTTCGGGAGAAGGTATTGGAGTAGTATTGATGCAAGGGGGACACCCCATAGCTTTTGAGAGCGGGAAGTTTCTGCCACATGAGAGGCTATACCCCATATATGATAACGAGATGCTAGCTATTATGCATGCTTTAGCCAATTTCCAGAAATATTTGGTGGGTAATAGATTCTGAGTGAAGACTAATCATAATAGTCTTCGATTCTTTCTTGAGCAGAAGAAGCTTTAGGAGAGGTAGCAGAAATGGGTGAGTAAGATCCAAGCATATGAATTTGACATAGAATATGTCAAAGGGAAGAGTAATGTAGTGCTAAATGCTCTATCTCGAAGGCCAGCAATGCTGTCGTTGATGAGTATGGATGCAAATTGGAAGGCTCAATTTCTAGTGGAATACTTTAAAGACCACTTTGCATGTGAGATCCCAGATGGATTGGTGACCGATGAGAGGTATAGATTGATGGATGAGCTCATCTATTACTGGGATTGGGTTTTCTTGGCTAGATATTCTAAGCTCAAGAAGAATATTTTGTAGGCATCACATGATTCACCACTTGCGGTGCATGAAGGATTCACCAAGACATATCGGGCTATTCGGGAGAGATTATCATGGAAGTTTCTCAAGGAGGATGTGCTCCAACACATCAAGGAGTGAAAATTTTTATAGCAGAATAAAGGAGAGCACAACCATCTCGCAGGATTATTGTAGCGACTCCCTATTCTGAATGGAAAATGGGAAAGTATTTCCATGGACTTCATTGTCGGTCTACCTACAGTTTAGGGTAAGGATTGTATCTTTATAGTTGTTCATCGACTAACAAAGTATTCGCATTTCTTCGCTATTTCTACATGATATACTACGTCACAAGTAGCTGAGATCTTCTTTAGGGATGTGTTTAGACTCCATGGTCTTACAAAGACCATAGTCAGTGATCAAGATAACCACTTCGTGGGAGGATTTTGGCAAGAGATTTTTTAGTTAGTGGGTACTGAGTTGACACCAAGCACCAGCTATCACCCTCAAACCGATGGATAGACAAAAATAGTGAAAAAGTGGTTGGAAGGGTACTTGCAGAACTATGTTTCGGGGCAACAGAAAAAATTGCTGCGTTGGCCCCATTCGGGGGATAATTGCTACAACACAACTTTTCATATGTCCATTGGCATGACTCCATTTTGAATCCTCTATGGGTATGATGCACTATCATTTTCTGATGTGATTTTTGGGGAAAGTAAAGCACCTAGAGCAAAGGAGTGGATTCAAGAGAGTCAGGATATGCTCTGCGCCCTCAAGGATAGCATTTCTACAACACAAAACCAACAGAAAATGTATGCAAACCGTGGTCGGATAGAGAGGTAGTTAGAGGTGGATGATTTGGTCTATCTTCATCTTCAACCATATAGACAGTCTACACTCAAGGAAAGAGCAGATGAGAAGCTTAAACCTTGGATATATGGGCCATACAGGGTGATCCATGGTGTTGGAGAAGTAGCATATGGGCTAGAAATTCCTATTGGGAGCAAGATCCATAAAATTTTTCATGTATCATGCCTCAAGAAAGCCATTGTACAACATGTGGTTTCCACTATGGATATCCCACCCATTTATGATGAGGGCCTTCTATTTTTGCAACCAAAGGCTATTTTGGATACTCGGGAGAGGAAACTAAGGAGCAGGGTGATTAAAGAATATTTGATTCGATGGATGAATAGTACTAATGAGGATGTCACTTGGGAGGAGAGAAGATTTTGAAGCATCCTTATTTACTGTTGCTTGAGGATAAGAAAATTTTGGGAGGGTAGGACAGTAATATTCCCAATTATCTTTCAACTAGTTGGAATATTATATGTTGATTCTATTTTCAGTTTAGAGGAATAAGTGGGGTAGGGAGACCCTTAAATATCTTTAGTAGGAATAAATCACTTCGATTATGGATGTGGATCAGTTTAGATAGTAAAAATAAATCCATATTGGGTGTCAAATGGGGCAGTGCATGTAGACTAGATCAAGGTTGACCAAATCAACAGTGCTGCCAAAAGAGGAGAGTGGAGCTAGTGAGGATAATGCAGTTTTCGAGGAGGAGTCTTTGCATGGAATTAACCTCATAAATGAGTGGGGCCAAGGGTGAGGAAGCTCACCAAGAATATAATGGAAGGGATGGTAGCCATGAGAGGCATTCATAATATTGTTTATGTTTGAATCTTATGACTTATTGCATGCTTCAACTGTTTAGGTGGGTTTTCTGTACTGTTTAGTACAAGGGCATTTCCATGGGGGAATTCCCCACTCTTTCTTGGAAGAATTGAGAAGGCAATATGAGAGGAGTATTTTGAGCTTCATTTCCACCATCTAGAATTGGGCCAATAAGTCATCTACAGCCACATCATAGTCTCTTTGAGGAACTGCGTTATTTTTCATGGTGTTGTGGAGGGGTGAAAAACCCTGGTTATGAGCTAGTTTCCTAGTGAAAGGAGCAGATTTTCACCCAAAAATATAGGGAGGAGGAGTTACAACCATATATTTATCATTTCAGCCATTTTTCAGCAAGCATTTAGTGATACAGTGTGATTCAATCATAGATTTGTACATATTGTATCTTGTGTATTTCAAGAAACCCTTGCTGGGTTATCCTAGGATTGTGTTTGAGAGACTAGTTCTCCATTTTGAGGTCCTTTGGAGTAATATATCAGCAGATCCATTCATATTTATTTTTCTGTATCAGTAACCCTCACTGGGACTATTCTGTCATGTATTCCAACAATTTTGTGTTGCAACATCCCTTGGGATTCTAGTATTTCTAGGCTTGGAGGCTTGTTTGCCTAGTTTGAGGGATTTGTTCCTCAACACATTGTATATTTTTCTACTCTAATACATAATCTAATGGATCTTTTGATTTTCTCATATGTTTTGCATCATTATTTTTTGTACATTTTAGTTTAGTGTTCAATATTGTTCTCTTTCATATTTTGGAATATTACAAAGGGTAGCACCAATAATGTTCTAGACTACCTCAGTCGACCACCGATCGTGGCTCTAAACACCGTTCTCAAATATTGTGGGCACAAGACTTCTGATTGGCTACTTCTCTCCAAAAGTGATCCAATTTTCGACCACACATACAAGGAAGTGTTGGGGGGTACGCAAGTTCCAAAATTTCACCTCCAAGATGCACTATTATGTCACCTGGGACACCTTTGTGTTCCTTCAAGTGAGTGTCCGAATATGATATGGGAAGCACACTACAGTCGAGTCATTGGGAGTTTTAGGGCTGAGAAAATAGTGGCAATAATGTAAAAGTATTTCTATTGGTCGAACCTTCAACGAGATGTCAGGAAGTACATTAGGTCTTGCACTGCCTGCGCCATTCCAAAACTAAAAATCAAGAAGAAATACCTCTATACTCTGCTACCTACCCCTAGTAGACCTTAGGAATCCATCTCCATGGATTACATGTCGTGCCTTCCTTCTAATAATCATGGAAAAAATTGTGTTTTCGTGGTCGTCAACAGATTCTCAAAGATAACCATTTGGTGGCCTGCAAGAAGAATATCACAACATAAGACAATTCTAATCTCTTCTTTGAACGAGTGTGGGTGCACTTTGGGATCCCACAATATATCATCTCAGATCAGGAGAGCAGGTTCCTTAGCACATTTTGGTCTAGCCTCTGGTTAATGCTAGACACCAAGCTCACTAAGTCCACAACTTTCTATCCCCAAAATGATGGCCAGACAAAGGTCGTCAATAGAATAATTGTACACATTTTGTGCATGTAAAATTCAAAGCATCCATGCACATGGGATGTGAGCCTCACCTATGTACAAAAAAGTTATAACCGGGCTCTCCACATCTCAACCAGCCACAACCCCTTTCAGGCGGGCTTGGGATTCTAGAAACTATGTCCCATTGACATATCCATGTCATTTGCGGCTACTCAGGCCGATTCGGCTGATGTCAAGTCTGAAGCTGACAAAGCGAAAAAATTCATCGAGCGCATTCAGCACATCTTCCAACATGTTCATGAAATATTGGATAGAGCCAATGTGAAGTACAAGCAATAACATGATCAACATCGAGTGCCACACAACTTCCAGGTGGGCAACATAGTGTGGCTACATTTTCAGAAGGAGCACCTCACTGGACCCCACCACAAGATTTTCCCGCTTTGATATGTGTTGTATACCATCACCAAGGCTATAGGGAACGATTACTTTGAGCTCATTATTCCACCATTCCTTGGTCTGCACCTAGTATTCAATGTGGATCGCCTTGTTCCCTACTTCCCACCTCTACTAGACACCTCTGACATTGCAGAACAACTCACACCAACAGAGTTAAACCCAGACTACATGGAATAGGCCACCACATATTGTATCATGGAAATAAAAATCAAGAACACTTGCCAACATAATATAGAACTATATTGGGTTGTGAAAGCCAGCCAACTCCTCCTCCAAGGCAAGTGGTTCACCAGGGACCAAGTTCAGGAGAAGTTTCCTCATCTCATGGAGGAACTCAACTCAATGGGGAGCATTGATTCCTAAGGGGGGAGGAATGATCCACGTGTATATTGGTGGCCACCTGCCTATTCTACTTGGGGCCCCACCATTGTCTCTTTTAGTTTTTTAATTTCGGCACAACTTATTATTTTTAGCATTTTTTTGGGTCCCGGACTTCGGAGCCGTTTTGAGGCCCTAAACGATGATTTTTGGGGAAAACGGGAGAAAATCGATCTATTGACCATTTTTTCTCACATAAAAAGTTGTAGTCCTTGGATATATATTTCTAACGAGGTATGGTGTGCGTCAAACGGAGAACATATGCCAAAGTTACATCCCTAGGAAGTTGAAACACTAATTTACCCAAACGGGGCCCATACTTTTGGCGCTTCATGTCCTAGGGTTAGGGTTTGGTTTTTTAGGGTTTTCCATTGTTTCTAAATAATAAATATGCCCTCGAGCCTCATTTTAACACAGTTCAGAGGCATATATCCGCCACATCTCTTCTTAGAGATAAGCTACCAGCGCCCTGGCTAGTTTATTTCCATTCTCTATAAGCAAAATTTTGTCCTTTGATATTAATGAAATGAAGTGTTATTTCTATTGCATATTTGTATTTATGGCTATATGTGTATTTTTTTGTGTTCTCACATAAATATGGATTATTAAAAGCCTCATGAGATACAATATGACTGAAATAGTCCACATCCTATACTCCAATGAAAAATTTGGAGGTCTTTTGCATATAATTGTTTCTCCTCCAATAGTCTAAGCACCCTTTTAACATGTTGAACATGATCCTTCAAATACTTGTTGTAGATTAGTATATCATAAAAAAACACTAACACAAATTTTCTAAGGAATATTTTGAAAATGGAATTCATCAAACCTTGAAATGTGGAAGGTGCATTAGTAAGGCCAAAAGGCATGACCAAAAATTCATAGTAACCTGCATGAGTTTTGAATGTTTTTTTCAGGATGTCTTCATTCTTCATTCAAATTTGATGATATCTTGAATGAATATCTAGCTTTGTGAAGTAAATTTCTTTGTGTAATTCATCCAACTAGTAATCAATGACATGAATGGGAAATTTATCTTTAATAGTGAGATTGTTCAACTCCCTATAATCTGGACACATGCTCCATGATCGATCCTTCTTGTGCACCAATAATATTGGAGTAGAGAAATAACTTTTACTAAATTGAATTATAACCACCTCTAGAATTTGTGCAATTATACATTCAATTTCACTCTTTTGGGCATAGAGATATCTATAAGGCCTCATGTTTAGAGGATCAATTCCTAGAATCAAATGAATAGTATGATCATGATCTTGAATAGGTGGGAAGCCTTTGGGAGTCTCAAATACCTTGGAATGATTTTGCAATACTTTTCAGAGATATGGAGAAATATATTATTTTGATGTTTGAACCTATAGCGAGCATAATTGTGCAATTAATCTTCTTTTTCCTCTCTTTAGAAGATTTTTCATGCCATTATAGATGATTATCTTTCATGGTTTCCTTGCGATACCGCTTAAGTTAACTTCCTTTCCTTCCCAAAAAGATTCAATAAAATTTCATGAAATTTAAAATATATCGTCCCCAAATATTGTAACCATTGGACTCATAGTACAACATCATCACCACCAGTTAGAATGGAAAGCATTGGACTCCTCAGACAACATTGGCACCACCAATTGGAATGGAAAGAATTGGAATATTAAATACATATCCCCCAATCGTTAGCTTGATATTATGGCACTTTCCAGAGATATTTATAGCTCATCCATTTGCAACCATTACTTTGCACTCTGGTGCTAGATATAGGAAGAAATTCAATTCCTTGGCTATCTTACAATGAATAAAATTATGAGTACTACTTGAATCAATCAACACTATTACATTTTTATTCTTGATATATCCTCCTATATTGAGCATTTGAGGAGTGGTAATTAATACCAATGCATTGCAAGATATGGCCAGATTCATTTCTTCGTTCTCAAGGGTTGGTTCCTGTTGTATATCCTTCTCTTTTGATGTTTCTTGTTTGTTTCCTTCCTCCTCTTCACAATCTATGTAGAATAATTTATTCTCAACACACTTATGTCCTTTATTGTATTTTTTATCACAAATACAATAAAGACCTTTATTATTTTTTTTCCTAGAATATTTGTGGTGTTAACCTTATCGGTTGT
The DNA here is from genome assembly GCA_034641835.2 of Pinus albicaulis. NCBI lineage: Eukaryota > Viridiplantae > Streptophyta > Pinopsida > Pinales > Pinaceae > Pinus > Pinus albicaulis. The sequence goes on along the minus strand of CM076574.1, from coordinate 459,449,959 downwards.
GGAAGGTTAGGTGCAACAACACTTCCATATTTATAGCTATGAGTGGTAGACTTCCTTGTGGCCATAATTTTTCTTTCCAATTCTTCCTGCCCTGAATGCCTTATCGAATGAATCAGGTTCCCAAAGGTGAAAATCATGTTGGCTGTTATCCTTCAAATTCCCTATGAAGACACTAATCTTATGGTTCTCTATAATATCAGTTACAATGATACTAAATTTTTGGAAGTCCTCAATGTGCTATGTCATTGAACCCTTTTGTTTGAGATTTATCAATGGGATAAAAAATGTGTTTCTCTTTGTATCCTCATAATGTGAAATCATTTACTCCATAATATTTACCAAGTGAGAGGTGGTTTTTGAGAACAAAGCCATTGATACCATACAAATTGATTGGGTTCTAAATATAAAGTTGTAGTAGGTGCCTTTTGTGTGTGTTGCACATCATGGAGATCAAAACATTGCTCCATGTTATCATATCCTTTCCATCAAAATTACTCATATCAATATTTGGAATGTGGTGGTTCTTAAACCAATTTTTGGATTCTCTAAAATCATATTTCATATTCATTTTGTCTTCATATTTATTTTCATGCAGTACCTTATCACCACTTTGAAGCCTTTCTTGCAACAAATTTGTCAAACCTTCAATGTCTACTTTCAAGTCATCCATATTAGCTTCAATGTCTAATTTTTAAACCATACATGTCCCCTTTTAATCCATCTATATCCCCTTTTAGTTCTCCTTTGGTTGCTCTTTGTGAGAGAAAACTTTGTTGCACTTAGTCCCGTAATTTTGATATATCTATTGCAATTATTCATCTTCATGCGTCATAGTAGAGATTTCTAAGGGCTTACGGGGTGTATATTTCTTTTGTTTGGGAGGAATTTTAGAACCCAATACTAATAACTATGCTTCTATATACCCTTGGAATCACTTAAAACTTTTTTTTTATACAAAAGTTATGCAATTTGAAAAAACAATGCACACATTTTTCTTTCTTTTAGGAGGTCGATGTTGAAAGGGTTGTAACTCTGTCATTTCATATCTTCAAGGTTAGAAAATATGTCTTGTGGTAGCCCTCTGATTCTTCTTTCCAACTCCATAAGTCATACAAAAATTGGAATCTTTAAGATAATTTTATGCTCAATATCCCATGATAAATTGATTATGGATAGTTCTAGTAGAGAAAACTTGTACGCAATGCCATGTGTCACTATTTCGACCTTTGGCTCTGAAAATCATACAAGAAAGCTATAGTCTGTGCACTTTCAGTAAATTTTTATGAACATCAAATCCGATGCTCGAAGAGAAAGTTGTGATGATTTTCTCTTGGTCACCTGTTTGAGACTGAATTTTAGATCCTGCAAAAACCTTAAGTTCCTCAAATCATATCTCTAAAGACATATCAAACCAAGATCTAAAACTTGTACATTAATTTCATCAATATTTTTCCTCCACGTGGTCGCAATTGTAGCATATGAAGCATATGAAGCGTTATAACGAAAATTCCAATATGATTTTTTTGAAGAAGAAAAACCATAGAATCCAAAGCTCTAATACCAAATGTTATGTAACCAAATCACAAAATAGAAGAAAAGATAGATCAACGACTTAAAAAGTATCCTCTTTGAGGGAGAAACCTCTTTTACATTACATAAATGGAGAAATTCTTGGATGATACAAATGATAATACCTCCTTGGTATATATATGAGTCTAAGGGGTCACAATATAATCAGAGCCTACATAACAATAATAAGGTAAGGGCACAACAATAACAATAGTGGGATTTTATGGGGCACAACAATAAAAACATGAGGGATACATGGGCACAACAATAACAATAGGGGGATACACTAACAATAACAATAAGGGGAATACACTAATGTTATTGGGACATAACAGACACCTTTAGGGGTGCCTTCACTCTCACTGACTCTTCTACAAACTAGTTTTCTCTTAAAAATAGTAAAACATATTTTTTCCTAGAACTAACTAATTTTTTATCTTCATTGGCACTTACTAGAGAAATATTTTATTTTTCTTTACGCTCGTTGATGATGAACGATTTTCCATCCTTGGTGAGGTGGCATTGTTTGGTTGTCTGCATGAATACAACATCCCACATATACATATAGGGACTTCCAAACACCATTTCACATAAATCAAGGGGAACTGCATCTAGTTATACTTCGTTATTAAAATCAGCATTGATCGTAAGTATAATTTTTCATTTTTTTGTTAACTCTATCTCTGCACCCTAATTTCAACATCCCAATGGATATGGGCTTAAATGATCATGAAATTATAATCCTAATTTGTTGACTAGATGATTCAGATTTATGTAGGAACACAATGAAATATAGAAATACACATAAAAGAAGAGATGCAGTAGAAATAAAACTTGATTTCGTTATAAAAAAATAGCTGAAATATGCTTACAGACAGAATCAAAATAAACTAGCTAGGGCGCTGGTAGCTTATCTCTTAGAAGAGATGTGGAGGCTACAAGCCTCTGAAATTTGTTACAATGAGGCTCGAGGGCCTATTTATTATTGAGAAATAATGGATAACCCTAAACATCCCAAAAATAACCCTAGGAGATGAAGCACCAACACTATGGGCCCCATTTGGGTAAATTGGTACATCAATCTTCCCTGGGACATAACTCTCACATCGATCTTCGTTTTACGTGCACAATACCTCGTTGAAAGATATACCCAAGGACTAAAAATTTTGATGTGAGAAAAATCAAAGGAGCTTCCATATTGATCTTGATTAAAAAAAAAAAAACATCGTTTAGGGCCTCAAAATGGCTCCAGAAGTTCAGGGCCCGAAAAATTGCTAATAATAGTAAACTGTGCTACAATTAAGGAAACTGAAAAACTGAAAGAAACAATGGTGGGGCCCCCAAGTGAAAAAGGTGGGTGGCCACCAATATCAACCTGGATCATTTCTCCCCCGTTAGGAAACAATGGTCCCCATTGCATTGAGTTCCTCCATGAGATGAGGAAAATTGTGCTGAACTTGGTCCTTGGTGAACCATTTGCCTTGGTGCAGGAGTTAGCCAACTTTGACAACCTGATAGAGTTGGATCTTCTGCTAGCGATTATTCTTGATTTTCATGTCCATGATATGATTTTTGGTGGCCTATCCCATGCAGCCTGGGTTTAACTTTGTCGTTGTGTGTTGTTATGCAATGTTAGAGGTGTCCAGTAGAGGAGGCAAGTAGGGCCGAAGGTGGTCCACATTGAACACTAGGTGCATACCAAGAAATGGTGGAATACTAAGCTTGAAGGAATTGGCCCCTAAAACCTTAGTGATGGTGTATGACCCATATCAGAGTAGGAAAAGCTTGCAGTGGGGTCTAGAGAGGCCCTCCTTCTGCAAAAGTAGCCACACTTTATTGCCCACCTGGAAGTTGTCTAGCACTCGATGTTGATCATGTCATTGGCTATGCTTACCATTGGCTTTTTCCAATATGTCATGAACCTATTGGCAGATGTTCTTAGTGTGCTCAATGATTTTGTTCACCTTTTCATCTTGGGACTTGACATGAGCTGAATCGGCCTGGGTAGGCCCTGTTATGAAACTAGCTCAGAAAATATAATAGAAGAGAGATCAATGCCTTAGAAATCAGCCACTTCGAGGGGGAAAGCTCCAATACATTACATTCTTGTATATAAAAATGACAAAACCTCCTTCTATATATAGGGTTCCATGGGATCGCAATATAATTGTAGCCAACCTAACAATAATTATGTAATCGAATAATAATAACAATATGGGGGTTATAGGGGCACGACAATAACAATAAGGGGGCTACACTAATAAAATTAAGGGACTACACTAGTAATATGGGGACCTAACATGCCCCTCTCCTTCAGAAAAGTGTTTTCCTCAATGCTTGAGTAGCTCTGGATGCTTTTTTATAAAATTTTTATCCTCCATGTAGAATCTTCAGTGGGTAAGTTCTTCCACTTGATGAGATACTCTGAAATTGATCGATTTCGTTGATGTCAAGTTCTTGTTTCCGTGACTGTTTCAAGATCCAGTATCATTTTTCCTTCCTCATCAAGTTCTGGCAATATTGTTTGAACTAGAGTTTTTTCACCTATAACCTTCTTTAAGCATGAAACATGGAAAAATGGATGCACTCGTGAAGAAGAAGGAAGCTCCCATTTGTAGGCTATAGTACCAATTTTTTGCAACTCCTTGTAAGGACCATAGTATATTGGCAATAATTTATTATTCTTCTTAGCTTGATTGAGGGACATTTGTTTGTATGGTTGTAGCCATAAAAATACGCAATCTCCTACATCAAAATTTCTCTTGCTGCATTTTTGATCTGCCTGTTGTTTCATTTTATTTTGTTCCAAACTGAGGTTATCCTTTAAGAGTTGGAGAACTTGCTGTTGAATGTGATTTTGCACTACTTGCACCTTACAATTTTCTCTTAAAGATGATGTGACGGACGGTGGATGATATCCATAAAGTGCCATAAATGGGGTCATTTTTGCTACAGTATGGAAGGAAGTGTTATACCACCATTCCGCCAGAGGTAACCACTTGACCCATTTTGTTTGTTTATCAGATACAAAACAACGAAGATATCCTTCCAAATATTTTTTCACTATCTCAGTTTGACCATCAAATTGAGGATTATAAGATGAGCTATGAGCTAGTTGAGTACCCAAACATGAAAATAATTCCGTCCAAAAATTTCTAGTAAAAATGGGATCTCTATCGCTTACCATAATCTTTGGGTTTCCATGTAGCTTTTGAATTGTTTCCATAAATGAAGTAGCAACTGTACTTGCTTTAAATGGATGATATAATTCAAAAAAGTGTGCATACTTGGTAAGTCTATCAACTTCCACCATGATGACACTCTTTCTTTTGGACTTAGGTAAACCTGTGATAAAATCCATTGATATCTCCTCCCAACGTTGACTTGGAATGGATAAAGGTTGTAGAAGACCCAGGGTCTTAATTGTCTCAACTTTATTTTGCTGGCAAACCAAAAATTCTACCACAAACTTTTGAAGATAAGATTTAAGGCTAACCCAAAAAAATTCTTTCTTCACCCTCTGGTAAGTTTTTAAAAATCCTGAGTGTTCTCCTAAAGGAGAAGTGCACAATTCCAAAAGAATATATTTTTTTATTTGGGAATTCTTACAAAGATATAAGAGATCTTTGTACCGTAAGGAATCATTTTTCCAACTAAATGTATCAGATGTAATAGGATCTTGCTTCAAATTTTGAATGAGTTTCCACACTTCTTCGTCCTTATTCCATTCATCTCTTGCTTCACTTATCCAATCTGGTTGGATTATAGAAATTGCACAAATTAATGCGTCCACCTCTTCATCCTTACTTGAGAGTGCGTCTGCAAAAAAAATTATCTTCCATTTTTTGTAGATGATTTCGAATTCATAGCCCAACATCTTCGTGACCCATTTTTTCTGCTCTTTTAAAGATAGTATTTGCTCAAAAAAGTGTTTAATACTATCATGATAAGTTGTTACCTTGAAGTTCCTTCCCATTAGGTAAGGTCACCATTTATTTAGTGCATGTAGTATTGCCAACATTTCCTTCTCATAAATAGCTTTCTATATATACTTTTCTTTGATTGGACGACTTTCAAAAGCAATGGGTCTTATTTCTTGCATTAACACAACACCAATTCCATTTCCTGAGGCATCATATTCCACAATAAAGGTTTTTTTCAATTCTGGCATAGCTAAGACCGATGCTAGGAACATTGCCTCTTTAAGATGTTCAAAGGCCTTAGTTGCTTCAAGAGTCCATGAAAATGCATCTTTTTCAATAATCTGGTTATAGGTGCTGCTATTCTCCCATAATTCTTAACAAACTTGGGATAATACCCTGTTAACCCAAGAAATAATCACAACTGCTTGATGGGTGCGGGGACTTTCCATTCCCTAATGGATTTAATTTCTTTAGGGTCTACCTTAACACCCTCGTGAGATACAATATGATCTAGATATTCCACCTCTTGTACTCCAAAGAAACATTTGGATGTTTTTTTTCATATAATTGTTTCTCCTCTAATAGTTTGAGCACCCTGTCAACATGTTGAACATGATCCTTCCAAGACCTGTTGTAGATTAGTATGTCATCAAAAAATACTAGCACAAATTCTCTAAGGAAGGTTTTGAAAATGGAATTCATCAACCCTTGAAATTTAGAAGGTGCATTGGTAAGGAAAAAAGGCATAACCAAAATTTCATAATGACCCCCATGAGTTTGAAATGTTGTTTTCATAATATCTTCAGTCTTCATTCTAATTTGATGATATCCTGAATGAAGATCCAACTTGGTAAAATAAATAGTGCCATGTAATTCATCCAATAATTCATCAATCACAGGAATGGGAAATTTATTTTTAATAGTGAGCTTATTGAGATCCCTATAATTTGGACACATGCACCATGATCCATCCTTCTTGTGCACCAATACGACTAGAGAAGAGAAAGAACTTTGACTACGTTTTATTAAACCATCTTCTAACATTTCTGCAATCATATGTTCAATTTCGCTCTTTTGTACATAAGGATATTTGTAAGGATTGATGTTTGGAGGAACACTTCCTGGAATCAAATGAATAGCATGATCATGATCATGAATAGGTGGGAGTCCTTTGGGAGTATCAAACACCTTAGAATGATTGTCCAAGACTTTTTGGAGATCTGTAAAAATAGATGATTTTGATGTTGGAACTTCTAGTGAGCATAATTGTGCAATTACACCTCTTTGTTCTTTCTTCAGAAGCTTTGTCATGAAATTAGAGCTTATTATCTTTCCCGTCTTCCCTGCGATATCCCATAATTCGATTTCCTTTCCTTTTGAAAAAAAATTCAATTAAATTTCTTGAAAATTAAAAGCTACCATCCCCAAAGATTGTAACCATTGTACTCCTAGTACAACATCACCACCTCCCATTGGAATGGAAAGCATTGGACTATTCAATACATATTCCCCCATGGCTAGCTTGATATTATGGCATTTTCCAAAGAAATTTATAGTTCCTCCATTTGCAACCATGAATTGACATTCTGGTGCTGGCTACAGGAAACAATTCAATTCCTTGGCTACCTTACAATGAATAAAATTATGGGTGCTACCTAAATCAATCAACATTATTACCTTTTTCTTCTTGATATGTCCTTCTATCTTGAGAGTTTGAGGAGTGGTAATTCCTGCCAATGAATTACACGATATGGTCAGACTCATTTCTTCTTCTTCTTCTAGGGTTGGTTCTTGGTGTATATCCTCTTCTTTTGAAGTTTCTTGTTCATTTTCTTCCTCCTCTTCAGAATCTATGTAAAATAATTTCTTCTGAATACACTTACGAACTTTAGTGTATTTGCTATCACAACTGTAGCAAAGCCCTTTTGCTCTTTTTTCTTCCAATTATTGTGGTGTCAACCCTGTAGGTTTTGGAATTATAGGATTAGTAATACTTTCATGTTTATAGATGCGACTGGTAGGCTTCCTTGTCGCCATAATTTTACATTCAATTTTTCTTGCCAACCTGAATGCCTTCTCCAATGAATTAGGTTCCCAAACACGAACTTCATGTTGGATGTTATCCTTTAAAGTCCCTATGAAGACATCAATCATGTGTTCCTCAGGAATATATGTTACCCTTATATTCAATTTTTGGAAGTCCTCAATGTGCTACACCACTGAACCCTTTTGTTTGAGATTTATCAATCGGCTAAAGAAGGTGTTGCTCTTTGTATCGTCATAATGTGCTATAATTTCCTCCATAAAAATTGAGCAAGTGAAAAAAATTTTACGGGAGCGAAGCCATCGATACCATACAAATGTATTTTTTTCTAAATGTAAAGTTCCAATGCGTACCTTTTTTGTGCTTTAAACATTATTGAGATCAAAATATTGCTCCATCTATAGTATCCATGTTACATGATCATTGCCATCAAACTTCTTCATATCCATCTTTGGAATATTGTGGTTCTTCCATCCAACATTAGAGTTTATGAAATCACGATTAACATTTATTTTGTTATCAATATGAGTTTCCTCTACTATCTTTTCAGCATTAGGAAACATTTCTTGTATCAACTTTTTCAAATCTTCCATGTGTGCATTTAGATCATTCTTCATGTTTTCCGTGTTGTCTTTCATGTCATCCATATTAGGGTCCATGCCAGCTTCCATGCCATCCATCTTATCCTCCACGCCTTTCTTCAAAGCTTCCATTTCATTTTTTGTTGCTCTTTGCGAGAGCGAAATTTGGTGCACCTGCTCTTGTAATTTTGATATGTCATGTTGCAATTCTTCGTCTTCACGAGTCATAATAGAGCCTTATAAAGGCTTAATGGGTGTTGAATTCATTTTATGAGGAATTTTATAACCGAGTACTGATATATATTCTACATTACTCCCTTGGAATCAATTCAAACTGATTTTTCACACAAGACTTATGCAATTCGAAAAAAAAAAAATACACACCTTTTTATTGATTTTGAGAAGCTCGATATTGAAACTAAATTATCTCAGTGATTTAGGATCTTCAATATCTGAAATTTTTCCCTGTAGTATACCTCTAAATATTCTTTCAATTGCCACAGGTCTCACCTGATTTGGATTCTTCAAGGAAAAGTTATGCCCAATCTCCCACAATGACCTAATTATGGACTAGTTCAATAAAGCGAACTTGTATGGTGTACCACATGTCATTGTTTTTTCCTTCGGCTTTGAAATTGATATAAAGGAAACTACAGTTCGTGTACTTGTGTCCACTTTTAACAGAATTCCAATCCGATGCTCATATTTAGATTTATGATGATTTTCCCAAGGTCACCTCTTTGATATTAAATTCAGAAGCTTGAAACAACACTAACTTCCACAGATCATATCTTCAAAAATATTGTGAATAAAGTTTATAAAATATTCCACGACATTCTTCATGATTTTGGCTTCACTCTATAAACATTTCAGCTTCTAAACCCTCATAGAAAAAAAGTTATTACAAAAATTCATGATGACCTGTTTAGGTTAAATTCAAGAGTCTGCAAAAAGCCCTAACTTCCACAGATCATATCTGTGAAAATATTGCGAGCCAAGATCTGAAAATTTTCCACAACATTCTTGAGGAATTCTGCTTCACGCTCTTAAAATTTTAGCATCTGAAACTTCATAGAAAAAAAAAATTAGTAAAAAATCCACGATGACCTGTTTGGAGGAGTGAAACCCTAGAATCCAAAGCTCTAATACCAAATGTTATGAAACAAGATCCAAAAATAGAAGAGAAGAGAGATCAACGCCTTAGAAATCAGACACTTTGAGGGGAAAACCTCCAATATATTACATAAATTAACAATTCTTGGATGATACAAATGACAAAAACTCCTTCTATATATAGGGTTCCATGGGATCACAATATAATCCTAGCCAACCTAACAATAATAATGCAAGGAAACAATAATAAAAATATGGGGGTTACAGGGGCACAACAATAACAATAAGGGGGCTACACTAATAAAAATAAGGGACTACACTAGTAATATGGGGACCTAACATCCCCAAATGGCATGGCTACGTCAATCGGACATAGTGGCTGGAATCCCAAGCCCACCTTAAAGGGGTTGTGGCCTGTTGAGCTATGGAGAGCCCGATTATAACTATGTTGTACATAGGGAAGGTTTTCATCCCATTTGTGTGGATGCTTTAAATTGTACATGCGAATAATGTGTATGATCATCCTATTGATAACCTCTGTTTGGCCATCAGTTTAGGGATAGAAATATATGGACTTGGTGAGCTTGGTGTCCAGCATTGACCAGAGGCTGGACCAAACTGTGCCGAGGAAACTGCTATCCCAATCTAAGATGATAGACTGTGGGATCCCAAAGTGCACCCACACTAGTTCAAAGAAGAGTTTAGTGGTGGCTTCTATTGTGATATTCTTCTTGCAGGCCGATATAGTGGCCATCTTTGAGAATATGTCGATGACCACAAAAAAACAGTCGTTTCCATTCTTGGTAGAAGGAAGGCACAACATGTAATCCATGGATATGGATTCCTAAGGTCAACTAGGGGTAGGTAGCAGAGTATAGAGGCCTTGATTCTTGGTGGTCCGTTTGGAAATAGTGCAAGCAGTGTAGGATCTTATGTACATTCGGACAACCCATCAAAGATTTGGAAAATATAAATACTTTTGCAGTAGTGGAACTGCTTTATCGACCTTGAAATTCCCAGAGACTCGAATGTAGTGCACTTCCCAAATCATCTTGGCACGCTCACTTGAAGGAACACAAAGGTGTCCTAGGTGACATAACAGTGCATCTTGAAGGTGAAAATTTGGAACTTGTGTACTCTCCAACAGTTTCTTGTATATGTGGATAAATTCTAAATCACTCTTATAGAGAAGCAGCCAATCAGAAGTCTCATGCCCACAAGAGTTGAGAACGGTGGTTAGCACCAAGATCGGTAATCGGCTGAGGCAGTCTGCAACATTATTGGTGCTACCCTTCTTATACTTGACGTTCAAATTAAACTGTCGCAGATATGTTGACCACTTCTGATGGCGATCGTTCTGGAACTTCCCTTACATGTATATGAACTACAGGTGTCGATGGTTTGTGTGTATGAACATTTACTTCCCCAAAATGTAATTTTTTCCATTATCGGAAAGCTTACACAATGGAATACATTTCTTTGTCATAAGTAGGATACTTGTGGACTGTGTTGGAAAATGTCTCACTGTGATATGCCATTGGATGCCCCTATTGAGTAATAATTTCCCCAATAGAATAGTCATAGGCATTTGTATCGATATCAAATGGGTGTTGCAAGTTTGGTAATGTGAGCACTGGGGAAGAGCAGAGGCGATGTTTCAATTCTATGAATGTCTTCTGTTGAGATTCCGACCAAAAGAATTTTTCTTTTGCTCCTCCCTTGGTGACTTGACTCAAGGGCCAAGTGATATGAGAGAATCCCAACATGAACCTGCAGTAGAAATTAGCAAGACTCACAAATATGTGAAGCTCTGTTAGAGTATTTGGGGTTTTCCAATCCCGAATGAATTGCATCTTGGTTGGATCCACATGTACCCCTCGCTCATCAATAATGTATCACATATACCTCGGTCATGCCAAAATTTCACTTCTCCAAATTGGCACACAACTTGTGTTGTTGTAGTGTTTGGAGGACCTGTCGGATGTGTTGGAGGTGCTCTTTCTAATTCAGGATGAAGATCGGGATTTCATCCATGTACAATTCTACAAATGAGTTGGTGAATGGCCACAGGATGTCATCCATCAGCCTCATGAAGGTTGCGGGAGCATTCATCAACCCAAAAGGCATGACCAACCATTCGAAAAGGCCCTCCTTTGCTTTGAAGGTAGTCTTCAACACATCAGAGGGCTTGATTGGTACCTGGTGATACCCAGACTTCAAGTCGATCATGCTAAAATATTTCTCCCCTTTGAGTTGGTGCAGAACGTCATCATTATATGGGATCGGGTACCTATTTTGGATAGTGATCTTGTTCAACACCTAATATTCAATATAGAGTATGCAATTCCCATCTTTCTTCTGCACCAACATGAGCGATCTCCCACATTGTGATGAACTCGGCCGGATGTGACCTTTCTGCAACAACTTCTGAATTTTCCTCTTGATTTCATCATTCTCCATAACATAGCGCCGAAAGATTAGTACATTGGGTAGCGACACACCTGGCGTCAGATCTATGGGGTTCTTTACCTAACAGTGTAGAGGCACCCCTGTGGGTGAGGTGAATATGCCCACGTACTCCTCCACGACCTTGTTCATTTTTTGTTGTCATACGGAGGAGCACTGTCTCGAGGTCATGGCCATAGTATTATTTTTTCCATGAGGGTAGATCATCAAGAAAAAAAAAAATTCCCAGTTTTGGAAATGAGCTTATGGAATTTTTTTGCAGTAACGAAAGAGATAGCAACCGGCGGTGGTACCTCTGGTATCCTATACAACTTATTGCCAAAAGTAACAATAACAACATGAGGTCGGGACTCATAAACCTCATATCACTTCCACAAGTATGGTTGGCCTAATAATACATCACAAACATCAAGAGGATTGATGCCACATAATACCTCATCCATGAAGGACTTGATGTTGTAGGGAAGGTGGCACTTCTTGCTAACGCGGAGATCTTGTCCATGGAGAAGCCACCCGATGGTGTACGACTGTGGGTGTGTTATGGTTGGAGAGCCCAACCGCTTCATGACCTCTGCTGAAATGAGGTTCTTTTAGCTCAGATTTTTGACAATGAACTATAGTGGGGAACCCTTTACCCAATTTTTGAGTGGAAGAGATGCTCCTTCTCCTCTCAATCTTCTGGTTCCTCCTTCTGGATCTTCTTGGTGGCAATGGTGGAGTTGGGCTTCGCATTGATAATATGCTTCCCTCTGTCATTCCCCTTGTCGGGTTCTGATTCAGGGTTAGAGCATGCATCTGATTCAAAAGCCTTCATCTCGGCCACCAGTGAATACTTGGCCCGACACTCACTTGTGTTGTGAGTGGAGCCCTTATGGAACTCACACCACTTTCTCCTGTCCTTCTTCAGCTTCGTAGTGTTGTTATTTTATTGTGGATTTGGTAGGTTGTCTTGGGCTACCATGCTTTGGATTTGTCCTTCATTATGTAGTTTGGGGGCACCTTTCACTTTCTTTTGATTCATAGATCCAAAGTCTCGCTTCTCTTGTTTGAATTTCTATTGAATCTTGGCAACATACCGATATGCTATACCAAGACAGGAGATGTCGAGGAACTCCATTTCCTCCTGAATGCATATGTGAAGACAACTGCAATACTTCAGCACTAAATGTTTCTCCGAATCTTTCATACCCAAAATTGTGCATAGGGTATGGAACATATTCATCAACTCATGCATATCTTCATCTCTTTGTTGTTATAATGTAGTCCATTGTATGTACTTGTCCTCATAGCTCCCCATGTGGTAATATTGTTCCTTGATGGCGTCTCGGAAAGAATTACAAGTGGTATGAATGAGAATAGAGAGGGTTCCCCGTCGTCCTTTTTCTCACAGTAGGTTTTCCATGAGTCCTTGACATGGGGACAACTTTGAGGAGTGCAAAAATAATCTTCTCCCAGTCATAAAAGTCATGAAACGAGAAATATCCTTCTAATATATTCAACCATTTATCTACGATGTTTGCATCTATTTGGCTCTCAAATATGGGAATATCAAATTTTACATGTACCTTAAAAGAAGTGGTGCCTCCAGAATTACTCTTGGATGTAGATGCACTGCCGGTGGACGGTCATTGAAGGATTTGGGGAAAGTTATCCATCATCGCATTACTTTGTTTCTCGAGGGCCTCCTTGAGCAATATTTTGATAAGATATCCTACTCCATCATCTTTATTTTCTCCTCCATGGGTTTCCATCAGGGTTTGTGAGGCTGATCTTGCAGAGGTTCAACCAGATCGAACCCTAAATCCTTATACCCTGACCTCGTTGGGGACATGCAAATAAGGATCGAGAGAGAGAAACCCGCTTTGATACTACTGATCTAGATTTATGCAGTAACATAATGAAATACATAAATATGCATAAAAGCATAGATGCAGTTGAAATAAGACTTCATTCCATTAGTAAAAAATAATTGAAATATACTTACAGACAGAATGTAAATAAACTATTTAGGGCACTGGTAGCTTATCTCTGAGAAAAGATGTGGCGGCTACAGATATTAGGGGAATTTTGAGGTCTGAAATGTGCCTCCTAAGAAAAATGTACAACAAAAGTAAAATTTATAAGAACAAATAGGATTCAAGATGATGATGTCAACCATGGGGGATGATTCACCATTTTTGGAGTAGAAAAGTAAAAATATTAAAAAATAATAAAATAATAACACTACTTTTACAACTCATATTTTCAACTTATATCCCTAATTTTTTACTCAAATTTCGAGCGGGAGTACTAACTGGATGAAAAATTTAATTCCTCAGCCAAGGAGTACCCATGTTGCATACTTTTGATGGACCCTTCTACATGAAAAAAGAGAAATACATGAAAGTTGTAATTTCAATCACGTTTTTCATGTATATCTTATTTTTTTTGTAACAAAATCCATCAAAAGTGTGTAACATGGGTACTACTTGGATGAGGAATCAGTTTTTTCATCCAATGAGTCTTCCCACTTGAAATATAAGTAAATCCATAGGGATATAAGTTGAAAATATGAGTTGAAAAAGTTATTTTTTTATTTTTTCCCTCTAAAATTTGATGATGTAATTTAATCTTATTTTATTATTTCCACTATTTTTTTATAATTTTCTTAGGAGGCCCATTTTAGACCTCAAAATTCCCCTAATTCCTCTGAACTATGTTAAAATGAGTCTTGAGGGTGTATTTATTATTAAGAAACAATAGATAACCCTAAACATCCAAAAACCTAACCCTCGGAGATGAAGCGCCAAAACCATGTGCCCCGTTTGGGTAAATTGGTACATCAATCTTCCCAAGGATGTAACTTTATCATACAATATTTTTTTGACACGCATAATACCTCGTTAGAAATATCTATCCAAGGAATACAAATTTTGATGTGAGAAACATCAAAACAACTTCCATGTTTCTCTCAATTTTTCTAAAAAAACATCATTTAGGGGCTCAAAACGGCTCCTGAATTTCATGACCTGAAAAAATGCTAAAAATAAATAGTAAACTATGCTACAGTTAAGGAAACTAGAAAACTAAAAGAAACAATGGTGGGGCCCCAAGTGGAATATTTTGTGGCCACCATTATCCACCTGCATCACTAGCTATGTTGCAATGAGGTTTTCCTACAATCCTGAGTCAAACAATGTATCAATATTGGTCTGTTAAAAATATATCTTTGTATTGAATAACTTGGTATTTTAATTATCTTCATGTTGTTGAACGAAACTCAGATTCACCTCCTTCTCCACTGACGCGCAATTTATCTTATCATCAATTCCCAAGCCACTTTCAACTTATTTTCTTATATTACTGGCCATGATATTCTTCCTATTATTATATTTATTTTTTCTCATCATGTTAAGCTTCAGATGCAAAGTCTAACTCTTCTCCTCTATATTAATATCAATGTTACAATGGTTGTGTAATATCCCAAAATAGGGACAGTAGAAATATATAAACAGTTATGCAGAGAAAGAACACAGTTCATCTATGTAAGAGGAGGAGAATATGGAGGCTCTTTATTTACATTTACATCAGAAAAATAGATGCACAAGAAAGCCCATGAAATGTACAACAGGAAATAGAATACTTTAATGGAATAAATTCCTCAAAAGGAGGTGTTGCAACCATACATTAAGACTGAAAAGAGAATGATAGTGTTATTTTATAGGCTGCAACAACTATATATTACACTTCAAATCTATAGCAGATTTGTGTAGGAAAATCTAGATCTATATTAGATCTATACACTATATAGGCTCTTATTCAAATTCCCCTTGGGGTTTTCAACAAAGATGAAGTACAAGGAGTAGATCTGAGATCTAATGTAGCAGATCTGCAAAAATATTTAGAAATTCATGGACATACAGATCTGATCTGAAATATACAATATGATGATCCGCTCCAATAGATCTAAAATATGAAGAGCAGATCCCCATCACATGAAAACCACTCCTTCAAAAAGTGTGCCAAAATACCCTGAAAAAGTACCCACACAAATAATGCAGTTCTGGAAGCAAGACTGCATTGTAGGCCTTAGAACATGTTTGGCCTGATGCCAAGATCTGAAAATGTAGCTCCAATGATCCAATACTCTCTTTCCAATGGGATAGAAGCATTCCCCACTGAAAAGGAGCACTAGAATGGCCTAGATCTGAGTAGATATAGCCTCCACTTGCTACAGCTTGCAAAGACAACCAAACCCTCAACATGATCGACATTGTAGTTGGAAGAAGAAGCTTGACCTTCAGGATCTGCGTTGTAGTTGGAAGAAGAAGCTTGGCAATACAAGACTCTCCCAAGATCTACTCAATGGGAAGAGGTGGGATTCCCGATCAAGAACACCCAATGCTAAATAGCATTTGCAATCTAGGCTAAACAGCTAAAAAAATCTTGTATGTCTAAACAGACAATACTTCAAAAATATGATATCATTCAACAAACTTTTCATGCTTCCATCCTCTTCCTTTTATAAGTTGAGAGCTTGCAAACCCTAAACCACCTCTAATGAAATAGCTCCTTTCATATGAGCCACCTCGAACTAAGACTATGTTGTGACTCATTGATGACCACTCCTCCAAGACAGAGTTGTTGATTTAGTCATGGTTGACCCATTCAAAAGATTCAGCCACTTTCACACCTAAGGGTGCTAATTTAAATAGTCCATATTTAGCCTTGTTCACATGTGGCATTGATTTATTTACTGTTTAGGAGTTTTATTGATCCTCCTTTACATATTTATTCATCAAAATAAAAATAAAACAAAATTGAATATTCCCATTATCTTGAGACTAATTGGGAATATTACAGTCCTCCCCTCCAAAATGTTGCTTGTCCTCAAGCAACTGATAAGGTGAGTACTGCAACTCTTCTCCTCCTCCATTGGTGACACCATAATCATGTGTTAGGATTCCTCCATAATCTAAGTGTTCCCCAATCCAACCCTCCATGAATTGTTCCTCCAAAGTTCTTATGAGATGTAAATAGTCCATCCCACAAGGAGTCAATAACTCAAATGAAACAAACATGGCTGAACCAATGCTCTCCCTGAAACATGTAGCATAAGTCACATAGAGAGTCTCCATACCATGTCATACATACATGCCTCCCATCCTCGCTCCATACATTACCATAAAAAGTACAAGTATATCATCAATGTATGGGAGAAAAACTACATACATGCAAACATAAATTTGAGCATGTGGAGGTGGGTCATAGTCCCACATATGAAACCTGCACAGTGTATCTCCTACCTGCATCAGATATATATGTGGTAAGTGGTTTCCCACCACTTACTTGCTTCACATGTTATCTCACCATGGCTGAAAGTGTGAGATATATTTGGGGCCTTAGGAAAGAACCCATCATGATAAAATATCTCCCTTTTTCCACCAAGGCAGTGGCCAAATTCAGAAATTTTTGTAGCCCATTGTTGGCCATGAGATTTACAATATGTATTACTCCTCCTTGGAGCCATGACCTACATAAACATGGTGAAAAAATGTATAAAATCATAAAATAAAACATGCCTTACACGATCAGATCATTCACCAACAAGACTCCTCATACAAATGGAGTGGCGCATGGATCTATCCCCTCTCTCAAAAGAAGGAAGAGATGGCTGAAATAACTCCCTCATAGAGTCATGTTTCTACCCCAACTCCACATAGCTCATGCATTCTTGAAAATGCTGATGTAGTTCTTCTTTCAAGCCTTTCCAATCAAAGCTCCTCATGATGATGTTGTCGATCTTCATGAAATACATGTGGCTGAATCAGAATTCCGTGTAGGCCCTTTGTAGCAACTTCTCCTTGAGCTTGGAAGCTCTAGACAAGAAGATCATACCATGATGATAGATGACTCCTTCATGGAATAGATGGTGCTATTAATGCAGCTGGTCATAAAGTATCATACGAGTGTGAAGATCCTTGGAATAATCCAACAACAGTTGTGATTTCCAATATATATCTACACTCCACAACAATGACATCGTTGGTAATGTATCAACATAAATGTCTGTCATGTTGCTACTCTCCTCCTTGACATATTCCATTCCAAAGCTATATGTTGGAAGTCCATTCCTTCCATTATTCTCCTCACATAGCACAGAACCAGAAATGAGAGTGGGTGATGATGATAAAGGAAGAATATTGCCCTCCTTCTTGAGCTTACCCAAGACTCCCAGTGATGTAGCTTTGTATTCTAGTGCTCAAATCCCCCCTGGATCTAAGCTTGGAGCATCATGCTATGAGGTCTTCCCCACCAAATATGAATCAAGTGGCCTGCCAGGTGGTTTTCCACTAGATATTTATGTCCCATGGAACATCCTCATATGCATAATAGATGGAATCCTCATGTCCCTACTTCCACTGCGAAAATTCAACTCTTTTTCATGTGTGGAAATTTCATGAAAGTTGGGTACCACCCTTAGTGATGCAAGAGACCCTCTAATTAGAACCATTTTCCACCCTCATCTCCATGTGATGGTGGTTCATCTGCTGCAATTCCAGTGCTGTGACCCCTCTCATGTTCTTCTTCTTCTTCCTCCTCTTTCATATCTGAGAAGACCTCTATGTAATGTGCCTTCCCAGCAACACATCTATGCCCTGGTGCCCATGATTCTTGGCAAGTGAAGAAAAGCTTATTCTTCCTTAATTATTTCCGAACATCAATATCAAGAGGCTTCTTGAATGTTCTCTCCTTTAAGGGAGCAGCTTTATCTTCCTTTCTGTTGGAAGGGAAAGAGGGCTTATTCTGAAAACTTGCCTTTGCTTTTGGCAAGGCATCTTGAAGGTCTCTAGCCCTCTCAATAGCATCATGCAAGGTAGTGGGCATGGTATATTTTACCTGTTAGCGCTCAAATCTACCTTAGGCTGAAATAAGGTAAAACTCAAGGCTACATCAAACCACGCTCAGCCTCGTAGCTAGCCCTACGAGGATAGGAGAGGGCTCTCTCCGGGTCTATCTCGGCAAAAGGTTTTCAGAGGGGCTGAGATGACTTATAATGAACAATGAATACGGATTTTAGGCTAGTAAAGAGATAGGAATGTTTGATTTTGATTTTTTGGGTTTTCGTTGGAGAAATGGGAAAAAACAATTTTGGGTCCGGGGATAAGGTCAGATCTTTGCAGATTTCGAGTTGGGGCGAGGTAGGAAATAGTCTTAATGCTTTTGATTGGATATTTGGATAGATCAGAACAAAAGGGAGCTGAAAAGGGCAAGGATTAACATGGATCCTTCTCAAACAGGCGAAAACATGTAAAGTTAAATGAATTCAAAGGCAGAGCACTGTGAACAATGGATTCAACCTCATCTACTCATTCATTTAAGTTAAGAATAATAAGTGAGAAATGGCATACATAAAACATGAAGAAAATTACAATAAACTGAGAGAAAACACCATTAAGAACAAAAATCCACAATAATCCCAACAGGTGCCGCAAAACCTCTGATCTTTCCTTAGCCAAAATATGAAAAATATGTACAATGTGTGCCAAAGTTTCCCAAGAGTCCAACCTGTAGAATGTCTCAGAAATTACAATATATAGATCAATCTAACCCCTTCCCACACCTCTAGGGGTCGAAATCCTCCTTCTAGGAGTAGTTCTAACAAATTCTAATCAAGGAGCTAAAATCTAGGCAGCTAACAACTTGCCTCTAAAAGAGTGGAAACTGATTCATTTACATGATTTTCACTTTTTTGAGAGTGAATCTTCTAGAATAGGTAAAAATGAGCCAAATTTACATGTCAACCATCAATTTACATCATGAAAACCCAAAAATTTCATCCACAAGAAAAACTGGTCCCAACTGGCCGAAATTCTGAGCTGGAAGTTGAAAATTCAGCCAAAAATTTAAGTGGGTAGCGCCCCTGAGCTGAGTGGGTAGCGCGCCTTTCAGACTGCTTTTGAAGTACTTCCCGGCATCCAAATTGAGCTCATGATAGCTCTTTGGAAAGCCCTGGATGTTGGCTATCCAACCCAAGTGTAATTTCCAAATTTGGAGCTCATTTGACCCTCCAAAACTTCATTCTCCCAGAAGTACTTCCTGCTGGTGCAAAAGGTGGCAGCAAGGTGGTTTTCATGGTGTTTTTGAGCTTTTTGACCATCCAGAATCTGATGAAATGCTTCGGCAATGCCTGAGGATGCATAAATTACCATGAAAAATCCAAAAATGCAAAAATTTCCTTCAGCAAGTGTCCCGAAAAAAAGTGAGCATATGGGCGCGCTACCCGCTTAACTGAAAAACCTGTTTTTAGACCAAAAAATTTCAAAATGACAAATTTTTTTCCGAATTTGCTCAAATTCGGAGCGAAGACCCTCCATCATGTATCTTGCCCAGCCAATGAAGCCTCAGCCAAAATCCGGAGTGGATCAGGCCTTTTCTGCCATTTTAGTGCTTCGCTCAACCTCCTCTTCAAAATCTTCATTCTCGCTTTGCAGACATGCACGCGAGCCCAATAATGGCCTTTCATGTGATGAAGCATATCTTTCTCTCTGTTAGTTTTTTCCAACAACTTCTCCAGATGAATGTTAACATGCATGAGTTCAGTCTCCCGCTCAACTGGTGTCATATCACCTGGTCTCTTCCGGGCCAATTGTCGATCCTCACGGATTCGACGCAGCTCATAAAGTGTGTGCTCATCCTCTAGCTATTTGTTGCACTGCTCCAGATAGTTTATCATCAACTGAGCTTTCTGCAACTGATCTTTCAGCGTGTCATTCTCGGCCCTCTGCTCCTGGATGATCTCCCTCAGTTTCGAGCTAGGAGAGCTCGCATCAACATCAATGATTGTGAAATCTGTGTCCCGGCCTCCTGATGGGCCCTCATCATGCATGGGCTTCTTGCCCCTGTCCTGGATCTGTACCTGTGCTGAAGAAGAAGGCGAGACCCCTTCCACATCATGTGGAGATAATACTCACTCTGCTGATGAAGTCGGCAAGACCCCTTCCACCCTGGGTGGAGATAATACTCGCTTTGCTGATGAAGTCGGCAAGACCGCTTCCACCCTGGGTGGAGATAATACTCGCCGTGTAGCTGCACATAAGGCCCTGTGGCCTCGATGATATGTCACAAACAATGGGGCGCTGATATGCTCAATCTTAGGAATGCCAGGTTGCTGTGAAGGCTCTCCCGCATCATGAACTACCTCGGGAAGCGGCTGTGACGCTGTGAAAAAGTCGCGGGAGATGAAATCCTCCCAAGCGATGCCCTGTTGTGCCAACTGATGTAACACTATGATCTTGATCAAAGCGTAATGATATATACTTCTATGCTGCTGTGCTGGGCTCTTCTTCTGTACAAAAATCATCATCCTCTCTATGTTGTGATACATGAAATACGGAATGTTCATCATACGTACCCTTGTGAAGTGCATCAACAAACGAACATGGTACGCAAAGAGACGCGCGAATCTGCCCTCGCAACTGAAATACCGAATGATGAGTTTCATCAGCGGTGCAAACTCATCCCTTAGGAATCTGAAAGGAAAAACTCTGCCCAAGTGCCTCATATACCCAGGTTTGATGTATGGCTCATAGTGGGATTTCTCTAAATGCTGACGTTTGTTCCATTCCTCTCCTAGATTTGGTATAACAGTGGCCTGAGCAATAGTCATTGGTGATAGAAAGAAATCTACTCCAGCGAGATTTACACGGCCATTACGTAAATGAAGAACAAACATACGAGCTAGTTCACGATGAAGCTGGGTTTGTGAAATCATTTCATAGAATCGAAAACATGACTGAACCCAAAAACAATCCATTGCAAGCGGACATGCCTGCAATTGAGCCAAAGAAGTAGGCTCCTCCCTGAGATGTTTACCACCTTTGCCACCTCTGTGAGGCCTCCGTGGCACATTACCCTCTGCTGTGGAATCACTATCCGACTCCTGCTCATAAACTGACTCTGTCTCTGACATGGCTTTGAACAAGATATTTGTAATATGGATGTTGATATAGGTGCAGTGAAAGCAAAGTTTTAATGTATGTTCAAAACCCAATAGATATCACCCATGTACCCAAGCATCACAGGAAAACAAAATCATAATGAGGATGACTCTGTTTTAATGGCATAAAAACTATCACTGTTTCGATCATAAGTGAGTTTGACAAATGAGTGCCAACTGCAAAGTATGGTGCAAGCTTTTGGTAATGATGGGAAAAATTTGTCAAAGAAGCAAACAAGTATAGGACTGTGTTTATGAACTGGAGAATAGGGAGAACATGACAATAACCATAGTGACCCAAATGACTATCACAGTGGTAATAGAATGATAACAACAACAATGGTGATATTATGGTGATGAGGGCTATAAACTAGTCCACATAAGACTGTGCAAAAATATGAAAGGGCATAAACAGCAGTGATAAGATGATAACTGAGGGTGTGAGGATCATATATACAACGTGCCATGGTGTGAACATATTTACCATTCAAAGGTTTTCAAATTTTTCATAAAACTGTCCATACAATTTCAAAACCCTTACGGAATTAACTTGCATGTGAATGAAGGATTCATATATTTCTCTCCAAGCATGGCTTGTTTCCCCAACATCAATGACATCACAACCATATTAAAAAATCTACTGAGCAATGATTAAAACCTGTTTGCAAGCTGTTGGAGTTGATTTGAATCAAAACTAGGCGCAAAACACAAATTTCTGGGCTCTGTTGCTAAGTGGGTAGCACCCCTGCTCAAGTGGGTAGCGCCCCTCAAGTGGGTAGCGCCCGTTCAATTTTGCACTGGCTGTGGCGCTCAAGTAGGTAGCGCCCCTCAAGTGGGTAGCGCGCACCTCAAGTGGGTAGCGCCCACCTCCAAACGCTGTCAACAATTCTGCAAATTGTCTTCGGCCTTCAAAAACTCGATTTCGACCTCTGCCTTGCGGATTTTTTACAAATGAGTTTGTTTGTCATGTTTTATACATGAAGAAAATATCTCATGCAATTAGATTTGATTTCAAATGTGTTTGATAACCCACTCTCATAATGTTTCTGCATTTTGACATTTGGCTATTTAATACAATGTTTCTTCTTTGGCTTTTCTGAATTTTGGACTGAAAATGCTTGTTGTCTTTTGCAGGGATGCGGCACTGTGGCTTTGGAAAAGATTAGAGGCTTGCACTGAAGCTTTCTGATAATGAAATAAATACAATTATTACAAAAATGAAATTAGACAATTTCTAGTTCCAAAACAGAGTTTTAGACTAGAAATGTCTTCAAATGCTTTTGATGATAAAAATGTGAAATCAAAACTTGCGAAACCAACCTCATGGCCTGCGGGCTTTATGACATGTATGCAAAAGACTCGAAAACCCTAGACTCTAGGACTAAAGACTCTTTTTAACGAAAATGACATTTTAATGATCATGAATGAAATGACGATGAACTTTAGTAATTTTTGAGGAATTTTTAAATAGCCCTGCAGGTACAAGCATGAGGAAACACATCACAACCAGACCCCCTCGTCAGTCAGTGGCATGCTCCTAGCGAAATGCAATGAAGTGGAACAAGCGAGACACCTAAGAATGAATATGAAAAAAGCAAAATGATCTCTGACGGAGGGCTGTAAGGACCGACTCTAACATTGGCTCCAATGGGGATGGTGGCTCCATGGAGATGCCAAGAATGGCAGATCTCTGGGGGAGTCAGACAGTGCCTTCATCCATTGGGCGATGGAGTCATTATTGCAACAAATAAAACAAAATTTTGGAAACATTTATTGACTGCAAACTTGACTGAAAAGCGACTGAAACTTGACCAAAACTGACTCGATTCTAAAACTGAAAAGACTGATAAGACTGACTTGACAAAATTCAAACGAACCAACCTCCATCTCCAGAATTATAGCCTTCGCTCTGGGCCCCAGACTGAAGATGAGAGATCAGTACACACTTGCAATAAAACAGAAGTAAAACGATATATACAATGATGATGAAATCAGCAGAAAATACTCAGAAGTGATATCGCTTCAGCAACCGACCATTGATCGGTCCTCCAGGATAATCATCTCCATTTATTTCCTTGAGAAGAAAGGCATTTTGACCACGATACGCTGCAATCTTAAAATGACCCTTCCATAGGTTTTCAAATTTACCATGCTTTCCCTTATCTTCATTCCGAGCATCCCACTTCAAAACCACCTCATCCAACTGAAACTTATCTGCTTTTGCCTTTCTGTCGTAGATTTTATTTATGCGCTCCTGCAACTTGAAAGTATTTTGAAATACCTCTTCTCGTGTCTGCTGTAAATGAATCATCTGATTAATCCTCCGCTGCATGGGATCTTCCTCGCTACCAGCTTCCTGAAGCAATTTGACCACCGGGATAGCAAGTGAAGTAGGAAAAACCGTGTCTATTCCGTACACCAACTTGAAAGGAGACATGCCAATAGACTTTTTCTAAATTACCCTATCAGCCCACAGTGCATTTACTAGCTTCTTGTGCCAGCCCTTTTTGTTGATTTCCAGCAATTTATTAATGATATTCACCAAGGATTTATTTGAAGATTCCACCAAGCCATTCCCTTGTGGATGGTAGGCAGTCGAATGTCCCAAACTGATATTGTACTTATAGAAAAATTCAACCATCCTTTTAGACTTGAAGGCTGCTACATTATCTGTGATTATTTTACTAGGACACCCAAAACGTGACAGAATATTGTTTTCAAGAAAAGAGATAATTACCGCATCCGTGGCCTGTCGAGTGTGAATCGCCTCGATTCATTTTGTGAAGTAGTCCGTAGCTGTCAATATCCATCTATGCTGTCCGGAAGATGCTGTGTGGATTTCCCCGATAAAATCCAATCCCCACTGCTGGAATGGTGCACTAACTTTGATTGGTTTGAGAGGCAAAGGCTGTAGTTTCTGCTTCCCTTTGAAAATTTGACACTCATGACAATTCTTAACAGCCTTAAATACATTAGAAAAAAAAGAAGGCCAATAATACCCTGCTCTTAGAATCTTATTCGCTGTGGTCTTCCAAAACAAATGGCCTCCGCAGTCACCTTTGTGAAAGTCCTCCAGAACTCTTTGAGCTTCCTCCTCTACCAAACAATTCAACAACACTCCCCCAGGGTCTTTCTAATACAATGCAGAATTCAATATACAAAATTTTGCAGCTCTCAACTTCAATGTTCTACTCTTATTTCTAGTCATCCCAGGAGGTGGAGACAAATTCTGAAGCACGTATAAAATTTCAGCATACCAAGGGGAAGAAACAAAAATATCAGATACCTGAACTGACGTACTTTCCTCATCTTCATCGGACATGGCAGCAATCAAATTTATATCTAGAGCATGCAGATTTGTTTCAGCCATGAGCTTGGCGAGTCCTTGTCCTTTGATCAGCTTGGTTGGTTTAATCTCCACATCGTATTCTAACAACGCAGCGATCCACTTACCCCGTCTTCCTTCTGGATCTGCCTGTACCAAAACATCTTTAACTGTTGCGTTAGGAACATATGCTATAATGTGGGAATGCAGTATATACACACGGAAATCTTTCAAGGCCTTTACAAGCGCAAGTGCTTGTTTCTCAATAATGTTGTATTTCAATGCTCCGTCCCTTATAATCTGACTGAAAAAAGCAATGGGCTTCTCAACTCCATCTCTTTTTTGCATTAAAACAGCTGCCAATGTGTGCTCAGAAGCAAAAGAAAACAAAATGAAGTCCTGTGTGTAGTCCGGGCTGATTAAAATAGGGGCTGAAGAAAGAGCTATCTTTACCAAATTGAATGATTTCACCGCCTCTTCTGTCCACTTTACCTGACTGTCCTTTTTCAGCATGTTCGTGATTTCTCTAAGATGCTCTGCAAGATTTGGAATGAAACGACGCAGAAAATTCATTTTACCATTAAATGACTGTATTTCTTTCTTCTTCCGGGGCTGTTCAATCTGCTGTATGGCTTCAACACGTGCAGGGTCAACTCGAATGCCATCTTTTGATATGATGTGGCCAAGGAGCTTGCCTTCATCCATGGCAAAAAGACTCTTTTTCGGATTCAGCGAAATGCCATATTTTCTGCACTTCTGGAAAACAATTTTCAAATGATATAAATGTTCCTCATCAGAATTTGAAAACATAGTTAAATCATCAAGGTAAACAACCAAAAATACATCTTTCTCGTTGGCAAAAGCCATGTCCATTGCACGCTGAAAGGTGGCGCCTGCATTCTTCAAACCAAATGGCATTTTTTCATAATGAAACGTTCCCCAAGGAGTGGTGAACGCAATCTTATCACGATCATCTTCATGCACTAAAATCTGATTATAACCTGAGTATCCGTCGAGTAGTGACATCCTTGATGCTCCAACTACTCGCTGCAATATATGATCCATTTTTGGCAGCGGATAATTGTCTTTTAATGATACCTTATTCAAATTTCTGAAATCGATACATAAACGGATCTCACCTGTTTTTTTTCTCATGGGCACCAAATTTGATATCCAATCTGAAAATCGGATAGGCACAATAATTCCTGACTTATACAACCTGTTTACCTCTTTTTCGATCGAAGGCAGCAGCTTTGGATTGATTCTCCTCAACTTTTGACGGAAGGGCTTCTGATTTGGTTTGATGGCGATAGTATGCTGAATGATGTTAGTGTCATATGTTTTTAGATCTGAGTAATCCCACGCAAAAGCATCAGAAAATGAAGACAACAATTTCACATACTCTGCCTTTACCTTTGGTGACAATGACTTTGATAACTTAACCATCTTGGGATTCTCAGCTGTCCCAATATTTACCTCTTCAACACCCTTTTCAGTCGGCCTCAATGTCGGTTTGCGGGCCACATCGTCTTGATCAAACAATTCTTCCAACGGAATCAATCCCTTAGGAATGATGTTATCCTTAAGTTGCAGCACTTCCATTTGGTTTATTTTTATGTCATCATTACCATCATCATGTTCTATATCTATGGAGGTGTCTTTAAACTTACCCTTATTCTGCAGAAATTCACTAATCTCCTCATCATCCTGAAAGACTTGCCAACATCGCTGATTGTCTGGAACGGTGGGGCGGTGTTTCACATGAATCTCGAACTTGTTGCTGGAATTCATTGGAATTTTAAGATTGCTTGCTACCTTAGCAAGACCATCAGCAACACCATTTTGTATGCGAGGCACACATGTCAAGGTATGATCAGAAAATAATTTCAGAATGTCTAAAACTGCATTACGGTAAGCCCTCATGCGAGGATGCTTGGCCTGAAACTCACCTTTAACCTGCTTTATCACCAATTCTGAATCACCATACACTGCAATCTTTTTCGCTTTCAGCTTCTTAAGAATCTTAAGGCCAGCAATTAGAGCCTCATATTCCGCTTCATTATTAGAACAGTCAAATGCAAGCTTGTAGGAACACACTCTAACATTTCTTGGAACCTTATCCGGAGTGGAAAATGGACTACGAATCCAAACACCAATTCCAGCACCGTCACTGCCCACTGCGCCATCAAAATCCATGGTCCAAAGACCATCTTCATCATCCTCTAGATGCTGAAATTGCGTCAGCTCTGTTTTTTCTGTTTGCTGCCCATTGTCTTTAGCTGATTGCTCCACAGTAGCTTGTTTTTCTCTTCTTTATTTTTGCAGAACTTTCCTAAAATTCTCAGTGATTTCTGGTATATCTTCCACCTGAACTAATTGACTATCTATATCATTAAAACTATCAGCAAGAAACACAAACGATTCTAAGTCGGTATGTACATAATTTACAGGATGATTGATTGGCTTCTCTTTGCTGGTTATCATGTATTTCATCTTCTGCTCTCGATATAACTTTCTCATTTGACCGAAGACTGGAATTGTAGCATAAGAGAAATCTAACTGAAGTGTACCTTTCAACTTTGCCCCCCAGGATCTTGAAAGGAGCATACCAAATCGCGGAGGAATGTGCGCCACCACCACGTCCATTAAGACATTCTTCGCTGGAATTTGATCTAAGCTTACAACCAAATCTTTGATGAGTCCTATACACCTCACATGGCTGGAATCAAATGAATACAAATCATGATATTTTCGTGTAATGTCTAGTCCCAACTTTTCCATGATCGCCTTTGGCATCAAATTGTGCGAAGCACCCGAATCGAACATGGCATTGTGAAAAACATATTCATGCAGCCTCAAACTGATATAAAAGGGAGGAACATCACTGTCAGGGGACTCACCATCTAATGCAGGCCCGAAAATCAATTATGGCTGATCATCCTCAACATTTACCGTATCGAACATTGGATCAAAGTTCAGAATTTTGGAGACTTGACCGCGGTAGCTGTTGTTCTTCATGATCTCTGTCAAGGGAATAGATATTTTTAATTTGGAAATTTCATTTTCCAAAATAAATGCTGAAACTTTCTCTACCTCTTTGACCAGAACTTCCTTCTTTTCAGCCTTGTATTTCACTATGTTTGGCTGATTTACCTTTTCTGCTGATGATACTTTACTAGCTGCGGGATCAATTGTCTCTTTTCCTTTCTTCTGTGGTATCGGTGAATCTGCCTTTGGTGCCGAAGCTTCTTTTCGTTTCTGAATTGGATTTATGGGCACATCTCGGTTTCTCAATGAGTATTGCTTCTATTGAGCAGACAAAGCATTCAAATACCCTCTTTGGTAATCATCTGACTCTTCCTCTAACTCCGCATCATTTGCTAAAATGAAATCTTCATCTTTCTGTGCAGCTGAACTTTCTCCATATTCTTCATCCTCAGTAATATAAATAGGCAAATCATCAGGAGTGAAGAAATGATTTTGCTCACCTGCTACATCATCATCATCGTCTGAATCTTGACTCACAAAATTCTGCAAAAGAGGTGTCTTGATCTGCTGTTGGGCTGCCGGCTCTTGTGGTCTTTGTTCACGCTGCTTTATTCTGAACTGTGGCTGCTGCTGGCCACGATAGTTTGGATTCCGAATCTGCATTTCTGGTTTGTCAAGTGTCATCCTTTTGAACATTTTTTACATCTCACGAAGCAAGTGCTGTTCGGATGTAGATGTGGAAGGCTCTTCTTTTATAGTCACTCTTTTCTCTGCTTTCAACCGTGCTCTCTTATCGTTCAGATTTTCCTCAACACTAACGGCAATCTTCTGCATATCTTCTAAGGTAGGCGGATCTCTGTCACGTAGCAAATAAGCCATCTCTAGATCAAAACCATCCGGGAATTTAAGAAGAGCTAACTTTTTAGATGGTCTTAAGTCATCTGGAATTGCATTATACACTGTATTGAATCTGATGATATAATCCTGAACGAACTCACCAGGATTACGCTTGATGTTTGTATACTCTGAAGTGATCTGCAGCGGATCCTTTTTCATCTCCCATCGGTCTAAAAACTATTTCTGAAGGTATTGCAATGTATTGATACTTCTGGCCGGTAGAGCTCTGAACCATTTACGAACCTCTCCTCCAAAAGTCTGGGCAAACAATCTCATTGAAACATTTTCTGCATCAATTTCATGCAGGTCCAAAAAGTCTGTCATCCGGACAATATGCTGCTGAGCTGATATACTCTGTGGTGTACCATCAAATATGGGAATCTTGCTCTGGTAATTAGCAGGCATAGGATCTAAATTGGCCGGCAAAGCAAGAGGTGCAAATTTGGCTGCCATGACTCTTGGCGGATTTATAATCTGCTGTCTCGGAGATACAGGAGGACTAGGAGCAGCAGGTGAATGAGGTGTATGCAGTGGAGACGGAGGAGAAACTACTACTCATTACTGATCAGAAAACTCAGACTGAACAGGAATGGTAGGGATAAAGGAAGGTTCAGTGGGAATCTGTGAACTTGATGCAAATTCAGATGGTTCAAGAGTTTGTGAAGCAGATTCAGTGAATTCGGGAGTGTTGGTAGCCACAATGGAATCTTGCAACTGTCTGTCCAAGTGATATGAAACAAATCTGTATTGCAAATCTTCAAAAAACAATGGATCTGGAACTAATCTTGATAACTCAGTTTCAGAAAAATTTACAAATAAGGATGTTTCAAATCATGCATCAAAAGGAATTTCGTCAACATATATAATTTTCACAGGACAGGATGCAGATCTAGAAAGCGATCTGGAACTTCCAAAACTCACTTGACTTTCTCTTTTAGAACTTTCTTGACTTCCTTGTCTTCTAAGGATCCTAGGAATCAGATTTGGATTTTCAAATATCGTTGGTGGATCAGGGTCAGGATTCGACCTAGTATTCCTTCTTGAAGCCAGTGTATTAATCTTCTCGGGATAAATTTCAAAGAACACAATCAATTATCTTCAGCCTTTCGACTTCTAGACTCAATCATCCAAAGGTCTAGAATGAACAAGTATACTGGGGTAATTTGCAGATCAAGTGCTGCATTCACAAGCTTACCGGAGATCGACTGAAGCAGCGTTTATCTACTTCGCTGATGCATAGCAAAAGCGTTTCGAAAGCTACCTGGCGTGACTTCAGACTCCGTCTAAGACTTATGATACCAACACATCAACAAGCAAACCATTGAGATTTTTATTTCCCCAGTATGGTCGCCACTATGTTTGCGCTCAAATCTACCCTAGGCTGAAATAAGGTAAAACTCAAGGCTACATCAAACCACGCTCAACCTCGTAGCTAGCCCTACGAGGACAGGAGAGGGCTCTCTCCGGGTCTATCTTGGCAAAGGATCTTAAAAGGGGCTAAGATGACTTATAATGAAAAATGAATACGGATTTTAGGCTAGTAAAGAGATAGGAATGTTTGATTTTGATTTTTTGGGTTTTCGTTGGAGAAATGGGAAAAAACAATTTTGGGTCCGGGGATAAGGTCAGATCTTTGCAGATTTCGAGTTGGGGCGAGGTAGGCAATAGTCTTAATGCTTTTGATTGGATATGTGGATAGATCAGAACGAAAGGGAGCTGAAAAGGGCAAGGATGAACATGGATCCTTCTCAAACAGGTGAAAACATGTAAAGTTAAATGAATTCAAAGGCAGAGCACTGTGAACAATGGATTCAACCTCATCTACTCATTCATTTAAGTTAAGAAGCATAAGTGAGAAATGACATACATCAAACATGAAGAAACTTACAATAAACTGAGAGAAAACACCATTAAGAATAGAAAGCCACAAGAATCCCAACAGGTGCCGCAAAACCTCTGATCTTTCCTTAGCCAAAATATGAAAAATATGTACAATGTGTGCCAAAGTTTCCCAAGAGTCCAACCTGTAGAATGTCTTAGAAATTATAATATATAGATCACTCTAACCCCTTCCCACACCTCTAGGGGTCCAAATCCTCCTTCTAGGAGCAGTTCCAACAAATTCTAATCAAGGAGCTAAAATCTAGGCAGCTAACAACTTGCCTCTAAAAGAGTGGAAACTGATTCATTTACATGATTTTCACTTTTTTGAGAGTGAATCTTCTAGAATAGGTAAAAATGAGCCAAAGTTACATGTCAACCATCAATTTACATCATGAAAATCTAAAAATTTCATCCACAAGCAAAACTGGTCCCAACTGGCCGAAATTCTGAGCTGGAAGTTGAAAATTCAGCCAAAAATTTAAGTGGGTAGCGCCCCTGAACTGAGTGGGTAGCGCGCCTTTCAACCTGATTTTGAGGCACTTCCCGGCATCCAAATTGAGCTCATGATATCTCGCTGGAAAGCCCTGGATGTTGGCTATCCAACCCAAGTGGAATTTCTCAGTTTGGAGCTCATTTTCCACTCCCAAACTTCATTCGCCCAGAAGTACTTCCTGCTGGTGCAAAAGGTGGCAGCAAGGTGGTTTTCATGGTGTTTTTGAGCTTTTTGACCATCCAGAATCTGATGAAATGCTTCGGAAATGCCTGAGGATGCATAAATTACTATGAAAAATCCAAAAATGCAAAGATTTCCTTCAGCAAGTGTCCCGAAAAAAAGTGAGCATATGGGCGCGCTACCCGCTTAACTGAAAAACCTGTTTTTAGACCAAAATATTTCAAAATGACAAAATTTTTTCCGAATTTGCTCAAATTCAGAGTGAAGACCCTCCATCATGTATCATGCCCAGCCAACGAAGCCTCGGCCAAAATCCAGAGTGGATCAGGCCTTTTCCGCCGTTTTAGTGCTTCGCTCAACCTGCTTTTCAGAATCTTCATTCTCACTTTGCAGACATGCATGCGAGCCCAATCATGGCATTTCATGTGAAGAAGCATGTCTTTCTCTCTGTTGGCCTTTGCCAACAACTTCTCCAGATGAATGTTAACATGCATGAGTTCAGTCTCTCGCTCAACTGGTGTCATATCACCTGGTCTCTTCTGGGCCAATTGTCGATCCTCACGGATTTGACGCAGCTCATAAAGTGTGTGCTCATCCTCTAGCTGTTTGTTGCGCTACTCCAGATAGTTTATCATCCACTGAGCTTTCTGCAATTGATCTTTTAGCGTGTCATTCTCGGCCCTTTGCTCCTGGATGATCTCCCTCAGTTTCGAGCTAGGAGAGTTCGCATCAACATCAATGATTGTGAAATCTGTGTCCCGGCCTCCTGATGGGCCCTCATCATGCATGGGCTTCTTGCCCCTATCCTGGATCTGTACTTGTGCTGAAGAAGAAGGCGAGACCCCTTCCACATCATGTGGAGATAATACTCGCTCTGTTGATGAAGTCGGCAAGACCCCTTCCACCCTGGGTGGAGATAATACTCGCTCTGCTGATGAAGTCGGCAAGACCCCTTCCACCCTGGGTGGAGATAATACTCATCGTGTAGCTGCAAATAAGGCCCTGTGGCCTCGCTGATATGTCACAAACAATGGGGCGCTGATATGCTCAATCTCAAGAATGCCAGGCTGGTGTGAAGGCTCTCCCGCATCATGAACTACCTCGGGAAGCGGCTGTGACGCTGTGAAAAAGTCGCGGGAGATGAAATCCTCCCAAGCGATGCCCTGCTGTGCCAACTGATGTAACACTATGATCTTGATCAAAGCGTAATGATATATACTTCTATGCTGCTATGCTGGGCTCTTCTTCTGTACAAAAATCATCATCCTCTCTATGTTGCGATACATGAAATACGGAATGTTCATCATACGTACCCTTGTGAAGTGCATCAACAAACGAACATGGTACGCAAGGAGACGCGCGAATTTGCCCTCGCAACTGAAATACTGAATGATGAGTTTCATCAGCGGTGCAAACTCATCCCTCAGGAATCTGAAAGGAAAAAATCTGCCCAAGTGCCTCATATACCCAGGTTTGATGTATGGCTCATAGTGTAATTTCTCTAAATGCTGACGTTTGTTCCATTCCTCTCCTAGATTTGGTATACTAGTGGCCTGAGAAATATTCATTGGTGACAGAAAGAAATCTACTCTAGCGAGATTTACACGGCCATTACGTAAAAGAAGAACAAACAGACGAGCTAGTTCACGATGAAGCTGGGTTTGTGAAATCATCTCACAGAATCGAAAACATGACTGAACCCGAAAACAATCCATTGCAAGCGGACATGCCTGCAATTGAGCCAAAGAAGTAGGCTCCTCCCTGAGATGTTTACCACCTTTGCCACCTCTGTGAGGCCTCCGTGGCACATTACCCTCTGTTGTGGAATTAGTACCCGACTCCTGCTCATAAACTGACTCTGTCTCTGACATGGCTTTGAACAAGATATTTGTAATATGGATGCTGATATAGGTGCAGTGAAAGAAAAGTTTTAATGTATGTTCAAAACCCAATAGATATCACCCATGTACCCAAGCATCACAAGAAAACAAAATCATAATGAGGATGGCTCTGCTTTAGTGGCATGAAAACTAGCATTGTTTTGACCATAAGTGAGTTTCACAAATGAGTGCCAACTGCAAAGTATGGTGCAAGCTTTTGGTAATGATGGGAAAAATTTGTCAAAGAAGAAAACAAATATAGGACTGTGTTTATGAACTAGAGAATAGGGAGAACATGACAATAACCATAGTGACACAAATGACAATCACAGTGGTAATAGAATGATAACAATAGCAATGGTGATATTATGGTGATGAGGGCTATAGACTAGTCAACATAAGATTGTGCAAAAATATGAAAGGGCATGAACAGCAGTGATAAGATGATAACTGAGGGCGTGAGGATCATATATACAACGTGCCAGGGTGTGAACATATCTACCATTCAAAGGTTTTCAAATTTTTCATAAAACTGTCCATACAATTTCAAAACCCTTACGGAATTAACTTGCATGTGAATGAAGGATTCATATATTTCTCTCCAAGCATGGCTTGTTTCCCCAACATCAATGACATCACAACCATATTAAAAAATCTACTGAGCAATGATTAAAACCTGTTTGCAAGCTGCTGGAGTCGATTTGAATCAAAACTGGGCACAAACACACAAATCTCTGGGCTCTGTTGTTAAGTGGGTAGCGCCCCTGCTCAAGTGGGTAGCGCCCATCAAGTGGGTAGCGCCCGTTCAATTTTGCACTGGCTGTGGCGCTCAAGTGGGTAGCGCCCCTCAAGTGGGTAACACGCACCTCAAGTGGGTAGCGCCCACCTCCAAACGCTGTCAACAATTCTACAAATTGTCTTCGGCCTTCAAAAACTCGATTTCGACCTCTGCCTTGCGGATTTTTTACAAATGAGTTTGTTTGTCATGTTTTATACATGAAGAAAATATCTCATGCAATTAGATTTGATTTCAAATGTGTTTGGTAACCCACTCTCATAATGTTTCTGCATTTTTACATTTGGCTATTTAATACAATGTTTCTTCTTTGGCTTTTCTGAATTTTGGACTGAAAATGCTTGTTGTCTTTTGCAGGGATGCGGCACTGTGGCTTTGGAAAAGATCAGAGGCTTGCACTGAAGCTTTCTGATAATGAAATAAATACAATTATTACAAAAATGAAATTAGACAATTTTCTAGTTCCAAAACAGAGTTTTGGACTAGAAATGTCTTCAAATGCTTTTGATGATAAAAATGTGAAATCAAAACTTGCGAAACCAACCTCATGGCCTGCGGGCTTTATGAAATGTATGCAAAAGACTCGAAAACCCTAGACTCTAGGACTAAAGACTCTTTTTAACGAAACTAACATTTTAATGATCATGAATGAAATGACGATGAACTTTAGTAATTTTTGAGGAATTTTTAAATAGCCCTGCAGGTACAAGCATGATGAAACACATGACAACTAGACCCCCTCGTCAGTCAGTGGCATGCTCCTAGCAAAATGCAACGAAGTGAAACAAGCGAGACACCTAAGAATGAATATGAAAAAAGTGAAATGATCTCTGATGGAGGGCTGTAAGGACCGACTCTAACACCTTTTAGCAACCCTTTCGGTTGGAACCCTTTGCTGAGTTCAAACCCTTTGGCCACCATACCAGGGGGCAGTGTCACCAGCACACAGATAACAGGGAAAATTTCACTACCCCTGCAGTCGTTAGGACAAACCGGACAACCTATTGTTAACACTATTCCCTTAAGTGGTTTAAATATCGATGTAGGGTCTATGCTCTTGCCGAACTATGCAAGTAGTAGAATGCCTCCGGGAAGATCTATTGCATCCATATGGACTAACCCACCCCAACCTCCATCTGGAATGGGAGAGAACTTTTACATTGGGGGCAACCAATTTTTCACCGCGCAATACAATATGCCCTATGGACAGCAACCATATATCGCTACCCCTCCACCTATAGGAATTTTTTATCAAAGTCCTACCTATCCTACTGGTAACACATTAATGGGTAGACCTTATGGTCCACATAGTCAACCAATAATTCCTTGGTTAGATTTGGGAGCAAACCCGCCATTGCCATTTTTGGCAGCTCTAGACATTCCCGACATCTATAAACTGAATAATGACCCCATTAATGACAACCCGCTCTAGCCTCCAGTACTGCACAAGATTCCTTCTGACATCCCAAAGTTTGATGGGAAACAAGGGGAAGACCCAGCCGCACACATCACCACCTTTCATTTATGGTCTATATCTAATTCCATGGTGGATGATAGTGTTCGGCTTCAACTGTTTCCCCGCACCCTTATAGGCAATGCCGCCAAGTGGTATATTGAATTTCCATGCACCGTCATAAACACTTTTGGTGCTTTAGCGACGGAGTTTCTAAAGAATTTCCAATTACCAATCAGATTTGAAACCAGAACAGAACTGTTAACCTCGCTACGCCAGGACACCACCACCCACATCTCCGATCACATTCATGAATGGAGACGTAGGAGGAGGCTAGTCAAAGCACCAATCCCGGATCATCTCTTAGCTAATTGGTTTTGTAAGTCTCTCTTACCCCACATCTCTAAAGACATTGGCCTTTCTGGTGCGGTTACAAAATATCATTGCATTCGTCGCACCCAAAATTTGGATTTAATCTATTCACAATCTAGCATGCTATATGATTTACTCCCCAATGCCCCTAGTAACCCAAATTCTCCATCTACTCAGAAAATCAGAGCTCACGCCGATGGTCTCGTTGGCACAATATCTGGTGTAGCCACAAAAAAATTCTTAGGGGAAAACCTCCCAGCCATCCTCGGCTGCCACCGCCCCTAACCAAACAACTACTCTTCCTACCGCTAAGGTAAATTCTATGAAAACTTAAAAAAGACCTAGTGCAAAGAATAAGAAGAATAAGAAAAAGACATCTTCTTCAGAAGAGCAGTCGAACAATCAGAATAATCCTAATTAGAAAAACGCTGCCAAAAATGACAAAAGGAAGGATAAACCCATGAAATTTCCTTGCAAGATATGTGCGGAGGACCACTTGACATACAAATGTCCTCGGCTGTAGGAATGCACCGATTTTATCACAAACAAGGATTTTGGGCAAACGCCTTCTGTTCTTCATAATCCTTTCTGTAATCAATAGCAGCAACACATGGTTGACAACCCGCCACAACCCCAGCAACGGGCAATGGTGGTTCACGTCCTTCTGGTGAAGGACCATCCACCATTTATGGCATTGAGAGTGTTGAACTTCAAACATGAGCCAAGCTTTATGGAAATCCTACCATAGACACTCAAGAACCTAGGATTAGTTCAAATCCACCGCCGACTCACGATTTACATATCGAACGACCTACTGCTGACCCCGTAATTCGTCCCCCCAAAGGGACACTTCGACACATGACTCATAACACCTCTACATGTGCAGCCCAAAACTACAACGTTGTAGAAGATTTGGCACAAGCACCTTCATCTATGTTTGCTCTCGAAGTCTTGCAAACTTGTCCAGCACAAATGAAAGCCTTGATTTTTGCCATTGGTGGAATAGACCCCCAGGATTCCATGCTAGCTATCTTTGATATGGAAAAATCTCTAACTCGCCTCTCGTATCAACTTGCATTCCAATTTCAGGTTGTGTCGAAAGGCAGACCAATCCATCGCACTATCATTGACGAAGGTGCTTCGACCTGCATTATGTCACAAGCTTGCTGGCTCACTTTAGGTTCTCCTACCTTAACACCGCCGTCGAATTCCCTCAAATATTTCAATGGTCACACGTTCCTCCCAAATGGATACCTTTCTAGCTTTCCCATCACTCTAAGTGGGAAAATGATAACTGTGGACGTTGAAGTTGTAGATCGCCATCTCGACTATAATCTATTGCTCGGTCGCAGTTGGTCTTATGCCATGACCACCATTGTTTCTTCGGTCTTCTGACTCGTCCTATTTCCATTAGATGGGAAAATAGTCATAGTGGATTAGTTATCTTTCTACACCCCTGGTTATTCCATGCTACCAAGTAGCACTGTACCCCTAATAGGAGGCTTTCCTGACTCTTACGTCAGTATTGGTACTGGTCTTCTGAAGGCATCTTCCCTACTGGTTTTTTTTCCTCTCCTGCCGCCAGAGATCCAAAATACGGTTACAATGATATCCACAACTTTCGATGGCTCTATTGACCCATGGATCATCCCAGAACCTTTAGAAATCGATTCCTATGGAGATCAGATGCCGCACTCACCAGCCGAGTTGGCCTACCAAGCCATCCAAATTACAGCTGAACCCTCCACTACTATGGTTTCGACCAAAGGTACAAACCTCCCACCCATCACAGTTCTCTCTAAGGATCTCCTCAATGAAGTCTTGCCTACAGATGAAGATATTTGAGAGATCATGTCTCTAGAAGAATGACCTTGGGGAGATTTTCACCATCACGCTTAGATGATTGACTCGAACGTGATAAAAACTGAAATCCCATCCTTTGACCCACCTGAGAGGGTTCCCTCCACTTACACGACTGTTCAAACTATCAATTCAGAAGGGAACATGGGTAATCTTTCTAAGACAATGCTCATTGATATCTCAGTCAAAACGGGTATTGTGGAAAATATTCAGATTGGAGCCGATTGAAATCTTGAGGAAATTGCATGCTTCACATCCCTTTTCAAGGAATTTCGCGATGTGTTTTCTTGGTCTTATGACGAAATTCCCGACATAGATCCATCTATAGTCAAGCACGAAATTAATATTTATGACAATGCCAAACCAATTCGACAGTGACTCAAACCTGTCCACCAGTGCAAAGTAGCCGCCATCAAAATTGAGGTAGAAAAACTTTTAAATGCTGGTTTCATCTATCTCATTCCCTTAATGAAATGGGTTTCCAATCCAACTCCCATCGATAAAAAACAAGGCACCATTCAAGTTTGTGTTGACTATCGCGACCTGAATGTCACTTGTCCCAAAGACAATTATCCTATGCCATTCATAGATCGGATTCTCGATGACTCGTGCCGGATGCGAATATTTTTCCTTCATGGATGGATTCTCGGGCTATAACCAAATTGTAATTAAAAAAGCAGACCAACATAAAACTACCTTCATCTGTCCTTGGGGCACATTTGCATATCATAAACTCCCATTCGGTTTGAATAATGCAGGAGCAATTTTTCAGCGTGCTATGGACTACACTTTTCACGACATTTGATATATTGTACAGGCTTACTTGGATGGCCTTCTGGCCCATTCCAAGAAATGACCTGATCACCTCGCTCATTTGAAAGAAATTTTTGCCAGGTGTAGATTCTACAATATACCTCTGAATCCTCATAAGTGTGTATTAATGGTCGAGTCCGGGTGTCTGTTAGGTTTCATTATCTCCAAGCACGGGATTAGGGTTGATCCCAAGAAGGTTAAGGTGATTGTTGAATTGTCGGCACCACAATCCATCCTTCAACTCCAACGTTTGCAAGGGAAGGCAAACTTTTTACGTCGATTCATCGTCAACTATGCCGAGATGATGAAAGGATTTATGCAATTATTAAAGAAAGGAACACTGTACTTGTGGGATGACCAAGCTCAAATGTCATTTGATGCTTTAAAACATGCACTTGTTTCAGCCCCACTCCTTAGTGCCCCCGACTACTCATGCGACTTTCTCCTCTACCTGGCAGCCTCACCATCCTCACTTGGAATGGTTCTGGTTCAAGTTCACAGTGACGACAGTGAGCATGTGATTTACTATTTGTCTAAAGGTATAATCCGACCTGAACTACGCTATTCACATGTGGTGAAACTTTCTCTGGCAGTAGTTTTTGCCGTCACCTGACTCCGACACTATATATTGCTGTGACAGACTACGGTTATTCCCTTGGAGAACCCCATGCGAAAATATTCCAAATGGATCATAATCCTCCAATAATTTTATTTTGCCTTCACAGCTACCAACGCAAATAAATCCCTCATCTTTGCCAAATTATTATCGTACCTTCCCATAATCGACCCCAGAGAAGTAGCTCGTGATCCATTTCCTGACGAATCTGTATACTTGTTCAAATCTTTAGACCCATGGTATGGAGACATTTTGGTCTACCTACAAACCCAATGCTTCCGCCCAACTCTCACGTCTGACGACCGTCATCGTATCCACCACCAGGAAAAGCACTACCTCGTGCTAAACGATACATTATATCGCCGTGGTATCAATACTATTCTCTAACATTGTCTCACTTTCAATGAGGCGAAGCACGTTTTGAATGAATTCCACGCAGCGGCATGCGGTGGTCATATTTCGGGCATAGATACTGCCCAAAAAATCCTGCACATAGGTTACTATTGGCCCACTTTCTTTAAATAATGCATTGCAGTGATCCAAAAGTGCCATCCATGTCAAATTTTCACAAATAAAATGTGTGCTCATCCTGCCCCCCCTTCATCTGGTTATATCCATTGGTCCTTTTGATAAATGGGGAATTGACTTCGTCACCTATAATCCCACTTCCGAAAATGGACATAACTACATCGTGGTTATGGTCAACTATTTTACGAAATGGGTGGAAGCCATTCCCACTTTTAAGGTCGATGGCGAAACCGCTGCTCTCTTCCTATTCAATCAAGTAATATGTTAGTTCAGTGTACCCCTATATATTATCATAGATCATGGATCCCACTTTCAGAATCATATGATGACCGAATTAACATCCATGCTAAGTTTTCGTCAAGATCAATCTTCATCTTATTATCCTCAAGCTAATGGTCAAGTCGAAGCCATAAATGGTGTCCTCAAAACCATGATTCATCGACTGGTCGGAAATCATAAAACCACATGGCATCAGAAGTTGTATTCCATGTTATGGGCATATTGAACATCAGTCAAAACTGTCGCAGGCGTCATGCCATTTCAACTTGCATTCGGCCTGGAGGCATTACTTACAATCGAGTGCGAAATTTCATCACTCAAACTCACCGTTGAACCCCTGCCTGGCACCATCTCCACAGAAGAGATCTTGCTCTGGCTTAATCATTTGGATTAAACTCATCAAGATGCTACACTAGCACTCGAAGCTCACCAGTGCCGAGTCAAAGCTCAATACGACAAATCTATCAAGCCTCATTCTTTCCAAGAGGGCAATCTTGTTCTACTCTATGATCAGAAACATGACCTCTTGGGGGCAGGAACACTCCAACCATTATGGCTTGGTCCATACATTGTCACTAAAGTCCTCTCAAAAGGGGCTTATGATCTTCAGGACTGTAATGGAATTCCACTCGCAGAGACCTGCAACGGACTTTATCTAAAGAAGTATTTTGCCTAGTTTCGCACTAGGCGTATGCTTTGTAATTTTATGTATATAAGTCTTGCCTTATTTTTTTATGTCTCTGGATATTTTTTGGTTTTTGAGGTGTTTTTTCTCATGTACAATATTTTTCTTTTACACATATGCCTTCATCCTCCTTATCATATGTCAGATATGCAGATGGTGCTAGTCGTCACACTAGACACATTGCTTCAGCTACTTGGGTTCTCTACACTCCTCAGTCGGACCTTCTTGGGTATGGGGGAATATTCCTAGGTAGCACCACCAATAATGTTACTGAGTACATGTTAGTGATCCAACTCCTCACAGAAGCAGCATCTCTTGACATCTCCAATTTGGTGGTCAGGTTAGATTCCCAACTCATCATTATGCAGTTAAACAATCATTGCCGTGTCCGTCATCCAGTCTTGTTACGTTATTTTTTAAGGGTGCGACTTTTAGAATGTTAATTTCAAACAATCACATTTGAGCACGTTCCTAGAGAATCTAATGCATTAGCCGATTATTTGGAAAACTATGTGTTAGATTGGCATTTGTCACATTTTCTATAAAATATTTACTCATGAGTATATATATTTTTATCCCATTGAAAATACATAAAAAATAAAAAAACATAAAATCACCAAAAAGTATGTATATATATGTGTGTGTGTGTGTGTGTGTGTCATGTCCAGCACAACAGTTACATCAAAAAATCTTACGAAACTTGGGTGTTTTACAAAAAATTGGCTATACTAAGCCACGCTCTGACACTTATACATCCGTTCCGCCAGCTAGGCCTGATGATCATGATAACATACAACTGCTTTGGCTATCCTCCTCAGAGGCACTAGGTATCTCTCTGGCACACCTACGGTATGCCACTACAAATGAACTAGAATCTCTCGCATAGGAAGGGGTGGTATACCCATACTCAAACCCTCCAAGTTTCTAGAGAGTTCATGTAAAATCTAGGCATCATCATCCTCGGCAGCTTCCGCATCCTCAGCTGGTGCGCCAGCCCCAGGTAGCTGCAGTCCTCGTTGTGCATAGCAAGGGGCCCCAACTAGGTGGATAGGTTCCACATCTGTGTCAAGAAAACAAAGATTCATGTCAAAACATAATTTTTACCCTAATTCAACAAAAAAAATTCATAAACACTCAAAAGAAAAAAGAAAAAGCACTTCCTACAGTACACTGATCATTTCCTTCTTACCATCGAGTCCCCACTGGGTGCCAGGGGGTAGCACTAACTCCAGATCACCTACGAAGTTCATCCCTGCATAGGGATAATCCTCGATCATAATAATCTGGGAGTTCAGCCAATCAAAAAATCCATCATCAAAACAATGGCGGACAGGACCCTCTCTAGTCTGCAGAAGCAAAGCTACCCATCGAGCCTGCCACGGCTCGCATGGGCCCAATGGCGCTGTAATGATCCCGAAACTCATCAGTGGTACCCACTCTAGCAGGAAAGAAACAATCAATGTACCAGACCCAAACTCTCTCTGGGTACGGGTCTTGCATGCTGTGAGCTCTGCTCGAACCCGATGGACAACTCCATCACACCAGTCAAAGACCTGAGGCTGCATACAATCCAAGGCTAGTAGCATCTGGGCCTTGGTGGCCACATGATAACTCTTGGCACCTACCAAGCGAACAATCATCCATAATATAGACCTCAGTGGTCTCAAAGCCACCTGTGCAATAAGTACCCAGTTGCTCACAGCCTCTGTGTTGCGTACGCAATTAGCAAGAATGAGATCAGCAGTGGAACGCAGATCCGCTCTGGACCCCGTCAAGTTGGGCCTCGGTCCATGACATGACAGGCCGGTCAAAAATTATACATCGTCTTTCTCAATTGAGTGTTCGTTTCCCCCAATCTAAAAGACATGGTGTCATTTGTCCCATCGCTGAATCAGCCACCTCAGGAGGTCCTCTTGACCCCTCATCAGTTCTAAATGTGCATACTTTAACAAACCGCATCTGCGGAGAGCCATCAAGCTTGCAGCATCAGTAATCATTTCCCTTTCTTCCATGGAAAATTTTAGGGGCTAATATTCGCAAGTGGGCTAATTTTCCATGGTTTTTCCAAAAAAAAAAATTCGCCAATTTCCATTTTTTTATAACAGAGATTCGCCCAAATTTTACAATATAAAATTATTTTACATTAAAAATTGCCAACATTATATAGACAATATAAATAATATCATTATAAATTTGAATAGTTTTACAAATATATAAATAAACATTTTATAGTTTTCATATTAGGGACTAGTGAGATTCGCCAATTTTTTAAACTTCAAGATAATTTTCCATCCTTAAAATTATCCCTGCAAGTTTCTTCTCGTTCATGTTCTCTCTCTCACTAGATGCTCATGATTAACAATTGAATACCTAGAAATACAACATTTTCAACCGATTAGAAATTGTCTGGGCCACTTCAAAACAATTATAAATGAGTTTCGAAAAATGCGTTGTGCCTAACGTTGGCTATAGCGCAAAACAGAGAATGCTAACGTGTCCTCCCCTCACGAGAAGTGCGCTTAAGGCGGCTCTAGCACTGCTGGCCCACGTTAGCCGCTAATATTTTTTAGGGCCTACCAAATTTTCAATTTTAAACCAGCAAAACTTCACAAAAATACAATTAAATGGTAGCAGGAGGTTCTAGCTCTTACCTGGATCTCGCGGGAAGGAAAACCGTTGCCCGGATTGACTGCAATCATCAGCTGAATTTTTCACCCTTTTTCACCCCAGAGCTCCTTCACAGAACTCAAAACAGTGAAAATGAAAGTCTTCTGACCTTCTTAAAGCCACTTCTGGGGCATGACTCTCTTAGCTAGTCTGCAAAAAGTTGTGAATTCTTCCTGCATATGGGTCGTAACTATTGAGATTTGTTACTGATGTTCTGATGAGTGATCAAGATTCATAAGTAGAAATACACATGTTTTGACCCTTTTTATCGAGCATTCTTTTTACGGTATTTTTCTTGCTCGTCAATATGAAAAACCTCAGGTTCCCTTCTTCAGACTCGTTAAACTTATACTAAGTCGATTTCGAACTTTCTTTTTATGGTCTTTTTCTTGCTTGTTAATCCAAAAAACCCAGAGTTCTCTTCTTCAGACTCATTAAAACTGATATGAAGAAGCAGTGAGCTTTCATTTTAGGGACCTTTTTCTAGCTCATAAAACTGAAAAAACCCTGAGTTGACTTTGTCAGGCTCGCTAAACTACCACGACAGAAAGTAAGGAGCCATTCTTTTCCTCTTTTTCAAAGCTCTTTAAACCGAAAAAGTGACCGAGTTTTCACCACGTGACTCATTAAAATTTCACGGAGAGCACCAGGTTTTTATTTTTTGGAGTCGTTAAAATTTCACAAAGAGTACTGAGTTTAATCTGTCTCCTCGTACTCATAGCAAAATGAGGTAGACGTCCATCGAACATAAATTTCTCACTTTTCTGGCTTCGATGGACTAACTCATGAAAAATGAACTATTTCGGGCTTACTAGTCTCCCTTTATCGTGCCTGGTTATCAATACATGACAAAGGTACCCCAACGAAGTTGTCTTTTATGATATTTTTCAGACTCTCTAAATATGAAAAATTCACCGAGTTTACTTGTCTGGACTCGTTAAACCTAATCAGACGGGGCACGAAGTTGTCTTTTATGATATTTTTCAGACTCTCTAAATATGAAAAATTCACCGAGTTTACTCGTCTGGACTCATTAAACCTAATCAGATAGGGCACGAAGTTGTCTTTTATGATATTTTTTGGACTCTCTAAATATGAAAAATTCACCGAGTTAACTCGTCTAGACTCGTTAAACTTAATCATACGGGGAAAAATTTGGACAAAATGGATACTACCTCTGTTGCATTTCAGAAACATCGATTTGGCAGCAAAAATCTTGA
The DNA here is from genome assembly GCA_034641835.2 of Pinus albicaulis. Classification (NCBI taxonomy): domain Eukaryota; kingdom Viridiplantae; phylum Streptophyta; class Pinopsida; order Pinales; family Pinaceae; genus Pinus; species Pinus albicaulis. The sequence continues at coordinate 459,405,348 of CM076574.1, read as the reverse complement.
ACATGGCACTTCGCAGAAAAATCTTTCATAGTTAGCCGAAACCTACCATTTATGAGTATTAGCCTTCATCTCCCAGTGTCCCTACACCGGTAAAATCCTAACACACTCTTTGGTGTTCATTAAGCCTCAGCTGCCTAGTACCCTGTTACAGTGCCTTCTATTTTTCAAGCAGATCTCGCTATCTACTACTCCTCTTATCAACCAAATCACTTATTATGCCAGAAATTATTTGTTGTCAGACATCCCCATTTACTCTTCATTATCTCCATCACAAAAAAAATCATTTGGTTTCCGTTTCATGTTGACTGATGTAGGACGCCTCAGTGCCTACCTTTCAACAGATCTCTTCCTATCGACTTAAACATCTTATCTAGGAAGATGATCTAGAAACCCATCAGTACTTGGATGCTTGCAGACATCAGTGGCAGGTAGTCTTGTGTTTGATTAGGAGTCTTCATCATTGGCTCCTGATCGAATTATTCTATGAGTGTTCGACTTCAACTCTTTTTATTCACACTCGCTAGATTGTACTGTGCATCTTAGGGACCATCATCATTATCGGTGGCCACCTTCGCATCTGTTAATAGTTATCATTATTGACTGGTAATCAGATGATTTCTCACATGTTCGATGACAACTCCTTCATTCACATGTTGAGAAATATGAAATTTAAGTGAATCAGTAGTCAAGACCTTGGGGCAAAGGTTACATCATTAAAGTTGTGTTCCCTTCCCCAAGTTGCGATATTGTTTATGGAGACAGCTTCTTCAGCCTGATCCTATTATGACAAACACTTCCACATTGTGCTCCTCTGTGGATAGATTCTTCATATCTCTATTATGGAGAAATCATGTTGTTTAAGCTACTGAGCATGGGAATGCTTGACTCAAGGCAGATACTATATTTTCTGACATATGTTGTTATTTCAGGTTTTCCTCAGTCTATCAATCTCTTTATCTCTACTACACACATTATAAAGTATTTCGGCCATCGTCTTCGTCTTTGACCTCACACTTTAGGGTGCATCTATTACAGGTCAAAATACCTCCTCATCAGCTCAGAGGAGAAGATAAATATGGAAGGAATAGAAAGACATAAACTAAACCTACTTCTGCCAAGGTAACGCCCCACTATAACAGCACAAGAGCATTATAATGCATCTAATCAATGAATAGGCCACTTTAGTCACTAGGGAAATGCTCTGTTTACACTAGAGGGCAACATTACCCATTTTTTGAGTTTTAAATGGGAAAAACCCAAGGAGAATGATTTGAATTTCCAGCTTTTTCTCACAAGAGATTCAGTACAAAAAGGAAACTGCAAAGTACTAATCTCTTATTGGGCCTTGCCAAAAACAACTGAACTCTCAAAGAAGGCAAAAGCATGGAAGTTAAGGAAACATCTTGGTTTTTTCTATTTAGAACTAGTGGAAGGAGAGAGGTAATGATTTCTCTCTCCATCTCCTATAAAATGGAGATGAAGGGATTGGTTCAAGGTCGAATGATTGTTAAAGTTTTTGAATACTTGTGAAGTAGAGATCATTGTTGTAGTGTGAAGGTCAAAGGTCAAAGAGGTTCATTGAGAACTTTTTGATCAAGACATCACCACATTGAGAGATAGAGAGATTGGAATGTTGAGGAGGGCTTGGTACAACCGATGGTTGTAATCATCCTTTTTATAAATCAATAGAACTGTATCTGTTTTGTCCATTCTATGTGTTGATATTTTCATTGTTATTCAATCACTTATATAGAATGAGATGAATGGCTTAGATGTGAATAGTTTAAATGTTTATTATATATTGACTTAATTGATAGGAAATGTATGCTATGGTAGAGATTACACGGGTGCTTTGATTGATTGCAGGGTTGAGATTTGGAGCTAGCGAAGAAGGATCCCTGCTTTGCTATTCAGCGCTCTCCAAAAGTCTTCAAGATCATTCAAGAGGTAATCTTCCATATTGTTCCATCAAGTTGTTTTAAGTTAATATGAATATGTATGTGCCATCTATGTGAACTATAAAACTAATATTACTATCTGCCTCGGGCACCGGAAAGCCCTGAGAGGGATATTTAATAACCAACAACCCAAGCATTTTACCCTATAGCAGACATTCCAATGAAAGTTTCACTACCTACTACCCTTATTTTAATGGGAAGGTTGAGGCCATTAAAAATTTTCTGAAAACAATTCTTTAGCATATGATAGGGGTCCATAAATCATACTGGAATTTTATTCTTTATATTTCCTTGTGGGAATATAAAACCTCTATTAAGATTTCTTTTGGATTTACTCCTTTCCAATTGGTTTATGGTTTGGAAGCAACCATCCCAATCGAATGTGATATTCCATCATTGAAATTGGCTATAGAACTTATCCCTTCCATTTCCATATAAGAGGAACATCTCTTACATCTGACCTATTTAGATGAGACTTCGAAAGATGTTACCATGGATAATAAAGCCTATGAGAAAAGTATCAAGGCACACTATGAAAATAGTGTCAATCCTTGTCTCTTCTCAGAAGGAGACTCCTTCTATGCGATCAAGAGTATGCCAAATTAGGATCAGGGAAGTTCCAACCTATGTGGCTAGGTCCATATATTTTCGTGTTTTCTCACTAAAGGGGACTATGAGCTAGTCAATTTTGATGGAGTTCCATTGGTGCAACCTAGAAATGGGTTGTACCTTAAGAAATATTGTGCTTATCTTATCCGTAGTAGACTATGTACATACAATATATAAGTGTGTTGAGTTTGTTTTGCAGTGTGTCTCTTAAGAGTTTCCTATGGTTTCTGTTGATCCTGTTTACGTTTGGTTAGCAGATGTCAACATCCCTTGAACCATATGTCGGTTTTGTTGATGGTGCTAGTCATAGTACTCAAAATATATCCTCCGCAATGTGGGTTATATTTGCTCCAAATGGAGAGTTGGTGAGTCTACAATGGATTTATATGAGCCTCTCTACCAAAAAAATCCTTTAGTATAATGCAGTGGTCAAGGTATTTTCTGATGTTATTTCATATGGTATCTCTCGTATAGTCATCATATTTGAATCACAACTTGTGGTACTACAATTGGATAATGTCTATTCGTCCAGAAATCCCACTATCCTTCGCGTGTTCTTAAGGGTTCACCTTCTAGAAATACATTTGATTTCATCCAATATCAACATATTTATAGAAATAAAAATACACTGACAAATGTGCTAGATAATCATGTTTTAGATAGACATTTGCGATGAATGTAAATAAGTTTCATTAAACATCACATCCATTGAAAGCAATAATAGTAACACAGAAACAATAAAGTTATATATATATATAGATATATATATATATATATATATATATGTAAATTTTGGTTTTAATTTATTTTTTCCCGAGACACATATGGCCACACAACCCATATGAAAAGCTACATTCAAATATTACTATGATATCCCAAATAGACTAAACATAGTGCCCATGATAACATGCCACTACATGAGCTATATTTCGTTGTAGCCAACCAATACAACTAGGAACTCAAATAGTGTATCGTTTAAGTCACATAGGAATATGGTTAACCACGGTATCATCTATCATGGTGTCAACCCATTCATGTGGCACTCAACCTTTTCTATGTGTCGACTACATTGACATCCTATAGTGCATACAATCCTACTGCAATTACCTATGCTGGTGCTAGTTGAAAAAACTTAAATGGTTAAAATTTCCTACCTATAGCACCCCATTTCTCACCCTTAAGAACCATGAGATCAGGGTTTCCACAAAAATCAATCCCTGCATACAGATAATCATCTATCATAATGAATTATATACATAAACACTCAAATAAGGCTGGTGTTATGAAACCAGCTTCCAAAATAGAAAAAAAGAGAGATCAATGCCTTAGAAATAAGCCGCTTCAAGGGGAACCTCATTTACATTACATAAATGAAAAATTCTTGGATGATACAAATGAAAAAACCTCCTTTATATATATAGGAATCCATAGGGTCACAATATAATCCTAACTGACCCAACAATAATAATGTAAGGGCACAATAATAACAATATGGGGGTTACATGAGTACAAAAATAACAATAAGGGGGCTACACTAACAAAAATAATGGGATATGCTAGTATTATAGGGACCTAACATGCCCCTCTCCTTCAAACAAGTGTTTCCCTCAATGCTTGACTATTTTTGGATGCTTATGTATAAAATTCGCATCCTCCCATATGTAATATTCAACGGGTAAGTTCTTCCACTTGCTAAGATACTCTGAAATTGGTCGATTTTGTATTTTTCAAGTTCTTGTTTCTATGACTACTTCATAACTTTTTTCGCTGCAATGTTGATCTTCCTATGATTTCAGTCAATTCTGTAACAAAGTTAGGGTATCCTTTGAGAGTTGCAGAACTTGTTGTTGATGTTTGATGTGATATTCCACTACTCGATCATCCATATTAGCCTTCATTCGATCCTTCAAACCATCCAGCTTAGCCTTCATTTTTTATTTTAAACCATCTATGTCATCTTTGATTTCTCTTTGTAAGATCGAAATTTGTTTCACTTGGTACCATAATTTTGATATATCATACTGCAATTCTTCCTCTTCATGCATCATAGTATAATTTTCTAAGGGCTTAATAGGTGTAGAATTATTTTTTGGAGGCATTATAGAACCAAATAATGATAACAATTGTTCAATATTCCCTTGGAAACACTTCATCTACTTTTTCAAACAAACATTATGCAAATTTTAAAAAATGAATACACACATTTTTCTTCCTTTTGAGGTGCTCGATATTGAAACTGAATTATATCTATGATTTCGGATCTTCAATATCTGAAATTTGGTTCTTTAGTATGCCTCTGTATCTTCTTTCAAATTCCATAGGTCTAACCTAATTTAGATTCTTCAAGGCAACGTTATGCCCAATCTCCCACAATGACCTAAGAGTGTGAACTAGTTCCGTAGAGAAAAACTGTACAGCGTGCCACGTGTCACTGTTTTCTCCTTCCGCTCTGAAATTGATATGAAAAAAATTATAGTCCGTGTGAATTTGGCCAAATTTTACATAATTCCAATCCAATGCTCAAACAGAGATTTATGATTCTTTTCCCAAGGTCACCTCTTTTAGATGAAATTTGGGAGCCTAAAAAAACACTAACTTCCACAGATCATATCTCCGAAAATATTGCGAACCAAGACCTGAAATTTTTACGCGAAGTTACTTACGATTTTGACTTCTTGTGGTAAACATTTCAGCTTTTGAAACTTTGCAGAAAATAATTTGTAGTGTGAATTCCATGATAAAATATTTGGAGTAGCGAAACCCTAGAATCCAAAGCTCTGATACCAAATGTTATGAAACCAGCTCCAGAAATAGAAGAAAAGGGAGATCAACGCCTTATAAATAAGCCACTTTGAGGGGGAAACCTCATTTACATTACATAAATGAAGAATTATTGGATGATACAAATGAAAAAACCTCCTTTTTATATATAGGAGTCCACGGGGTCATAATATAATCCTAGCCGACCTAACAATAATAATGTAAGGGCACAATAATAACAATATGGGGGTTACAGGCTACGACATTAACAATAAGGGGGCTACACTAACAACAATAAGGGGATACAGTAGTATTATAGGGACCTTACAACTGGTGGGAAATTGATTTTCAACGGACCTGCATGTCGAGACATAAGATATATTGACCTCCTCATACGTGGAACTGTCAGATCAATGGGCTCAAGCATGATATGTTTAGGCTGTAATAATGGAGTACGATATAGGGAAAAAGAGATCAAGAATGAACCATAGCCAAAACAATTTCAATTTTCCCTCTCTTTCTTTAGACAATTGTTCTTTCATGTTGATAAGCACCCCCTTGATCCAGTTGAAGACTGTTTGATCCAAACACTCTAAACCATACTAAATGTATGATTTTCTATCTACATGAAGTGTTGAGCTGCCAACCAATTTGGAAATGACGAATAGGTTTTTTCTTAAGGGAAAATAGGTAACATATCTTATGCTATTTTTTTCATCCTTTGTTGGATGGGCTCGATGTTTGGAATGAGAAAAATTGTAGTCTTTCATTATTTCTCCAACCTTTCACCCACCTAGGAGAGATATGGGGCCACCTCTCATGGATAAACCTATCAAAATATATATGTCCTCTATCTTTATATCTAATATATGCTCCCCTACCCTAATTTCTTGTGCTTATACATCCCATGAATGAACAATTTTCTCTAGTAATTCCATTTGTTTCCTCATACTAGGTAACTAGAAAGATTTCAACAATCCATAGTTTTTAGTTGTCTGAATGGTAGCATAATTATTTGGTACGTTCAAGTATTGTTACTCATGTTCTGTTTCTCTCCATAAAAAATGCCTTTTGTGTTGATGAAGACCTTAAATATCAACAAGAGACTCATTAGGATCTTTTCTATGCACAAAATTTGACAAATTTTGAAGGGAGTTGCTAAATAAAACTTGGGATTTGCACCCAACCTTTCCCTATGAGGGGATATAGTGAATTGCACCCCTCCTTGCAGTGCATTGTCACCTAGATGTAATCCTCCTTTCAAATCTAGGAGGCTGCATTGGTATGAGGGAACTTTTTTCAAACCGAAGGCCCTTAAACATCCAAAAAACTTACATGAAATAAAAAAATGAAACCATGAAATGAAAGAGAAAGGTTTTAGCTCCTACCTAGAAGTGATGACACTTGAAATGATCCCCGAAATTGCCGACAATTAGCTGCAAAATATTAAGGGAAAAAAAATTTAGATCTATCATTGTTGAAGGTAAATGTGAAATGGTAAAATATGAATAGTCATTTTGATTCCTTATGGTTTTTTTTCCATTATTTTATCCTATATAATTCTTTGACCTGGTAATGGTTCATTTTAATCCCGAAACAATTATTTTTAATCGTTTTGTGCTGTTTTGAGTAGGTTGACAGTTGTTTGATGGATTTTTTTATGTTTTTAAAAGATTATTTTAACCAAGGAGAATTTTTTTAATCACTTTTTTGAACTTTGTAAACCCACACAAAAACAAACCCTTTGGATTCCTCTTTCATCTCTTTTCAGACACCCAAAATATTAAAATATTGTCAAGCACTTGTATTTTCAAACTCGTTAAAGTAAATGATCATGTTTACATTTGGTTAGCAGATGTCAAAATCCCTTGAAACATATGTCAGTTTTGCTAATGGTGCTAGTCGTAGTACTCAAAATATATCCTACGCATTGTGGGTTACCTTCGCTCCAAATGGAGAGTTAGTGAGTCTAAAGTGGATTTGTATGAGCCTCTCTACCAACAACATCGTTGAGTATAATGCAGTGGTCGAGCTATTGTATGATTTTATTTCATATGGTATCTATTGTATACTCATTAGATTTGAATCACAAATTGTGGTACTACAATTGGCTAATGTCTATTCGGCCAACAATCCCACTATCCTTTGCGTTTTCTTAAGGGTTCTCCTTCTAGAAAGACATTTTGATTTCATCCAATATCAACATATTTCTAGAAATATAAATACACTGACAAATGCACTAGATAATCATGCTTTAGATAGACATTTGTGACAAATGTAAATAATTTTCAATAAACATCACATCCATTGAAATAAATAATTGAAACATAGAAACAATGAAGTTATATATATATATATATATATATATATATATATATATATATATATATATATATATATAAATTTTGGTTTTATAATTTTTTTACGCAAGACTCATATGGCCACACAACCCATATCAAAATCTGTATTCAAATATTACTATGAGCTCCCAAATAGACTAATCATAGTGCTAATTATAACATGCCACTACATGATCTATCTTGTGTGGTAGCCAACCTATACAGCTAGGCACTCAAATAGTGTATCGTTTAAGTCGCATAGGAACATGGTCAACCACGGTATCATCTATCCCATATGTCAACCCATTGATATGGAACTACACCCTTTCTAGGTCCTTGACTACATTGAGATGCTATAATGCATCCCATCCTACTCCAATAACCTATTTTGCTACTCTTTTAAAAAAAAATGTAAAACTTTAAAAAAAATTAAATGGTTAAAATGTCTTACCAGTAAAACCCCATTTCTCACCCTTAGGAAGCATGATATCATGGTTTCCACAAAAATCCATCCCTGGCATACAGATAATCATCTATCATAATGAATTGTATACATAACCACTTGAATATTAAGGGTGGTGGGAAATTGATTATCGATTGAACTGCATGTTGGGACATAAGATATATTTAACTTCTCATCGGTGGAACTCTCAAATAAATGGGCTCAAGCATGATATGTTGAGGCTGTAATAATGGAGTACGCTCTAGGGAAAAAGATATAAATAATGAACCAAAGCCAAAAAAATCAATTTTCCCTCTCTTGCTTTAGAATATTGTTCTTTCATGTTGACAACACCCAATCAATCCAATTTAAGACTATTGGATCCGAACACTCTAACCTATACTACATGTATGCTCTGCTAGCTACATGACGTGTTGAGCTACCAACCAATTTGGAAATGATGAATAGGATTGTTCTTAAGGATCCCTAGTTGGATGGGCTGGAGGTTTGGAATGAGAAAAAATATAGTCTTTCACGATTTGTCCACTCCTTCTCCCATCTAGGATAGAGATGGGGGCACATTTCATGGATAAAATTGTCAAAAAAATATATGTCCTCTACCTTTATCACAATCAAATCTTCCCCTAACCTGAATTCTTGTGCTTTCACATCCCATGAATGAACAAGGTACTCTAGTAATTCCATATGTTTCCTCATACTAGGTAACCAAAAAAATTTCAATAATCGATAGTTTTTAATTGCTCGAATGGTAGCACGATTATTTTTTACATTCAAGTGCTATTCTTCATGTTCTTTTTCTCTCCATAAAAATGCCAATTTGTGTTAATGAAGACCTGAAACATCAACAAGAGACTCATTAGGATCTTTTCTATGCACAAATTTTGACAAATTTTGAAGGGAGTTGCTAAATAATACTTGCGATTTTCACCCAAAGTTTCCCTGTAATGGGAGACATTGCATTGCACCCCTCCCTATAGTGCATCATCACCTAGATGCAATCCTCATTTTTAATTTATGAGAATACATTGGTCTGAGGGCAAGTTTTTCAAACCTATGTCCCTTAAAAATCTAGAAAACTTGCATGAAATCACAAAATGAAACCTTGAAATGAAAGATAAACATTTTAGCTCCTACCTAGAAGTGATGACGTTTGAAATGATCTCCGAATTAGTGACAATTAGTTGCAAAATATTAAAGGAAAAAGTACTCATAGCTCTCACTATTGAAGGTAAATGTAAAATGGTAAAAAATGAATAGTAATTTTGATTACTTATGGTTGTTTTTCCATTATTTTATCATATTTAATTATTTTACCTAGTAATGGTTCATTTTAATCCCAAAATAGTTATTTTTAATCCTTTTGTGCTGTTTTCATAGGTCGACATTTGTTTGGCGAATTTTGTCATGTTTTTAATAGATAATTTTAACTAAGGAGAATTTTCTTATCACTTTTTTGGGCTTTGTAAACTCACGCAAAAACAAACCCCTTGGATTCATCTTTATCTCTTTTCAGACACCCAAAATATGAAAATATTTTCGAGCACTTGTCTTTTCAAACTCATTAAAGTAAGTGAAAATAAATTTACACAGTATAAGTTTAAACCTTCTCCGGACTAAGATATATTATTTACGAAAACACATTAACTTAGTCAAACATAGCTAATAGGCTCTCTTGGGTTTTTTTTTTTTCCTTTTTTAGACTCAAGGAAATATCTATGAAAAGGAACATCTAGAGTTTTCTTTTTTATCATCTTTTTTAAACTCTCTATACATGAAAAAAATGTTAGTTTTTACCTTTTTTGGACTCATTAAAACATTAAACAATGATGGAATTATGAAACATGACGAGAGTGATCCACTCCTTCTCATGGCCCATTAAAAATACTCATAGGGATTCATCTAAAGAATGGACTTATAGATCAAGGATATGTTATCCTCGTAAATATTGTTAAAAAATAAAAAAAACACAAACTAGTAGGGAAATTGGGAGAAGAGGGTGCTCCGCTTGTAATGGCAGTGAGTCTCTCTCTTAAACACGACACTCTTCTAATTCATCTATATCACTATTGGGTTGGGAAGTCTACTTTTATTTTTTTCATCATACTATTCTCAAAGCCATCATATTAGGTTTTGCATCAATGTTGTAAACTCCATTTACTGTCATCATTGTGTTCAAGAGAATTCATTCAATTAATATTTGTTACACTACTCTTAAGCCTGCATACCATGTCTTTCATTCCTGATCCAGTTTCGTATCATCATATTTTGTCACAAATCATGATACATGTTTCATGTCATTGATGGGGGATACATCCATTCCTTGATGTGATGGGTTTTTCAGTGGTTGTTCTTGATTATCTCAGCGGTTTTTCTTGATCCTGACTTGTCACAAAGCAAGGCACTTAACTTATCAATTTCCATTTCTAAATTTGTGCTTTAGGCAGATATCTTCCATAGGCCATTTTTTCTCATGTGGCCAATATTCCTACAAACTGGATCTTTAAATATACTTTTACCCATGTCATCATCGTTGCAAAAAATTGTAAGCATGACTGTTTCTAATCCTTGAGTTCCTTCCTGAAACTGCTTTTTTTCAGTGATTTTAATGACCAATAGAATATGTAGGCTTGGAGACCCGCATTCACCTATAGGTTGTCCTTTACTAGGGTGGGTTGATCACATACATGTTTCCTTATGTTGGGGGAATGCTAATTCTATAAATTTTGGAAAAATAAAAATATTTCTAAAGATTCCTCTTCCAGAAGATTCCAGGAGTTGTTACAATGGTTTACCTCATATAATAGTCTCAAATCCTATCCTATCCTACCTTCGATTTATCATCCCTTATCCCTTGAGCTCATCCTCCCACCAAGAGTGGATCTCAATCTTAGATTGGTAAATGGATAAGAACTCCAAACTTACCATCCTCTTCTATATATTTGTGGCGATCCAGAAGTTAGGGGTTGGATTTTGGAGATAGACTCTAACCTCATGCTATTTTTGTGAAAAATAATTATTCCATGAATTAGGGTGGCATAGAGGTTCAATTTTTGGCAAAGACGGACAAGTCAACTTGGAGGAGCTCTTCTACAAGATCAACTCCTATATTTGGTTGTAACTCTCTCCATTTTTATTAATGAAAATAATTCTTTTTTTTTTCCTATATATGATGTTATGATTTCATATATTTCAATGCCATGTTGTTCCATTGAATGAAGTATTTATATGATTCTACATAGATATCGTAGATAATTTGATTGTGTTGTTTTATAGTGCAGGTTCTAATTATAGCGATGAAATCTAAGATTGGAATAAACAAGCCAAGAGAGGAGTGAAACATCTGATGGGTTATATGTTGTAATATTCCCAAATGGGGAAGCAGTAATATGTGAACACAATAATGGAAAGAGCGGTGACTAAATCAATACACCATTATAGGAGATAAATGTACAACCATCTTATTGTATAGATCAACAAGTATTTAAGCACAAGATCTTGAGGATCAAGTCACTCAAGCAACGGGAAACAAGCCTCCAATAGGAAAATATGCTAATACATGATAAATACTTCTATACAAGTGCCATGAGCCATGAAAGCGCATTTTTAGGGCATAAACTGGTGCATAAAGACATATCAATGTAGATCTATTGTTATGTACCTCAAATAATGCTAAAGTGAATATCTAGACTCCTAAACACCTTTCTAAGAGAACCTGGGAAGGATTTCTGGAAATACCCAAAATACCAAAATGTCGAAATGAAACCATAGGGCTGAATAGTAGCTGCAAATGAATAACTTGATGGATCTGGCTGAAAATGATATATAAATGAATATATCTCCTCCAATGGATCCTTCAGGTGAAAGGCTGATCCCAACATAGAATATCTCACCCTCCAAATAAAGCACTGAAACCCCCACTGCAAGTGCTCTCTAGAATAACAAAATCAATTAGGAAAAATGCATTTTTGGTGATGGGAATAGGTTTTCCTAGTGCAAAAATGTGAAACAAAGCACAATAACCTCCCTTTCTGACCTCCCAATGAAAACAATACTTCCTCCCCTAAAAATTTAGCTCAGAAAGTAGGTTTCTCAACCCTCCACTACAACATCATGTAACACAACACAAATCTGAACAAACACTGCACTGTAGCTTAAGAGTGAATCTTGGACATAATGCCAGATGTGTAGAAATGATAGTACAATACTCTTCCTAGAGGATACCTCAAAGGAAGAGGTGGTATCGCTGCTCGGGAACACCCTGTGTTAAACAACACCACAAGATCAACTAAACAACTGAAGAATGCAAGAAGCCATGCAGACCTCAAAATAAATAGTAAATCACATAACCATATATGGCTACCTTGCCCTCCTTATAAACAGTGTGATCCTTCTCACGTTGGGTCCCACTCATTAGGTTTTACACTATCATGGTGTCTTCCTTCCATTCACACTGCACTGTCTCTATTGGTGATTCACTCCCTCCATACTAGTGTTGTTAACTTGGTCAAACTTGACCTTGTCCACTTACATTAGCCCCTGTTCACACATGAGGGTGCTTTATCCAGTGATGAAGATGATCCCTTTTCACATTAAGAGGGATTTTATTCCTACAAAATAGGTTTATGGGTCTCCCTACCCATTTATTCATCAAACTAAATGATAAGAGAAAAATTAATATTCCAATTAGCTGCATTCTAAATCAAGATTATTACAGTCCTCCCCTCCTAAATGTTGCTTGTCCTCAATCAACTGCAAGGATATAACTGAAGAGCCTCATGTCCTCCTCTTATAGCATCCTCATCTGATAAAATCTTCCAAGAAACAAGATGTTGTCTCATCAATAGATCTCCAAATTTCTCCTCCCAAGTATGCAAGTTATCTTTTGGTGACCATCCAAAATAGCTATCATCATGAAAAAGTAAAATACCGATGGAGGAAACAACTTGTTGTCTAGAAGCCTTCTTGAGGCATGGAATATGAATTACATTGGGAAATATCATTCCCATGTGAAGTCTCCATCCCCAAGCTATCATCCATACAAAATGAGTCACCCTCCAACATGGAAGCTCATGAAAGATCTTCTCCACCTTAGGCTCCTACAAATAAGCTGGGTTGCATTATTGAATTTGATAGAAAAAATGGCCTACCCCACACTATCTATCTCTCAACTTATGGAAAGTGTGGATTTGCTACTGACATTGGGCTGCAATGATGTTGCCCTCAAGATACGAAAGGGCAATTGGATCTCCAAAGACCCCTCCTCTAGTTTCATGAGCCCAAACCATTCCATACAAAGTGAATTGTACATCATCACCATATGGTATCCAAATCAGAAAAATGTTGAAGATTAAGTGCAAGTTTGGATGGTACCAATGGTTTCTCTAGTGGATACAACACAATTTTACTAATTGTTGTTTTAGAACATCATGTGGCAAGTTGTCCCTCAACAAGTTGCTAGTTGTGCATGTTTTCTCAACTACTAGGAGGTAGTAAATGGCATTATAAATCACCTGAGCATAACCAAAATAGCACCACATTTGTCCAAAGTCATGCAAAGAAGGGCTATCTCCATCATACATGTTGTTCCTAGAAGGACCATGAAACCCAAAGATAATCTTGCCCCCTTTTGGAACAATGCACTGTACATAAATGGTGAGAAGATGCAAATAATTTATGAAATGATCAATAAGTACATAAATAAATTTCTTACCATGCATTGTGAGTAGGCTGAAAGTGAGGTCCATAGATGATCCCTCCCATGAGAATCTTCTCATAAAGGTCTGAAAAATGAAGGGATGCATACTCTCGTTGTAACACTCCATCAACAGAAACATACTCCCAAGTGACAGTGCCGTTAGCCTTAGTGATAAGGCTTTTGCTACTCCATGACTCCATTCTTTGACATGCCATATGCCAAAGTCACCTAGAATAATATTGCTATGTGTGGGATACCTCCTGATCCTTCAATGCTGAAGGGTAGCCTCCTTGCACTTTGATTGTGCCATCCCTTTATCCTGAAATATCATGCAAAGTATGGGAGAAATTTAGCCCATATTCTCCCAAGAGAAACCAAAGAAACAATAGCTCTTGCTACCTCCTCACACCTCCATCATACAAATAATGAGGTGAAAATATGATGATTGAAATGAAGAATGTCATACCAACACAATGCACCCAAACTACTTGCTTCCATATGATGCAAGTGCCATGCCAAGTCCCAACCAACAACATACTCCTTGAAATATAATGTGTCACATGATGAATAAAATCTTTCAATAGTAGCTAGCACAGCCATGCCTCCTGTTGCACCGTGTCATAGGTATGCAAGTGACTCACCAACATCTTTTTCACCATCCATACCCATTCAACCAAATTTGGGTGCCTTGTACCATGCTCCATCTTGGTACTCCTCCAGTGGAGAATACCATCCTCCCGAAACAGATTTCTATATTTGCATCTCATGGGATGTTGAAATGTAATTTCTTGGAGATCTCCAAGTGAATACCACTCATCAATGGCCATTCTGAATCCATAAGGATTCAAGTATGCTAAAGAAAAATTCTTCCCATTGAGTTGTGCAATACTCATCAAGAAAGTTCCCTCACAATAATGAAATATAAGATGTCTCTCACTAATCATCTTCCCATATAATGCCACATGAGTATAATGGTCATCATAATGCTCCAATAATAGTTGGGCCCCCAACTCATCACTGCTTCACCATGACAGCGCTACTGATCTCCATAATGGTGCACTTGTTATCTCTTGCTCATGCTCAATGTTGAACATATAGTTTTGCATTGGGTTTTTTAGGACAATGCTCATCCTATCCTTAGAAAATCTACACTCCAACCCCAAGAGTTGTGTGCAGCTCCACAATGACACCCTAGGATGAATGTACATCCCCTCTTTGAAAAAATCAAGGTTCCTCAGCACAGTGATAGTTTTCTTCTCCAAATCATCAGTGTTTCTTGACCCCAGGTCATGCAATGGCACATTCCCACAACTCTCCATAAGATGTGCTGAAATAATAGAAAGTGGAAACATTTTCATACCTTCGTTATTCTTCTGAACATTTTGTATTGATACAAGGGTTCCTTCCTCTGATGTGATGGCTTCTCAAACCACTGATGATGATGGTTACTCTTTTGGGTTGCATTAGCGCTAGTACAAGTCTCCTCCTCCTCATGCATTTCTAGAAAACTATATGGGGCTCTAAATGTAAAGATATTAAGACCACTTTGCAAAGATGTAAGGGTTATTTCTCTTTATGCAAATGATCCTGCAACAAGTGGTGGTGAAGGCCTCTTCCCCTCCGCTTTCTTCTTTTCAAACATTTTGATCAGCCTTTGAGTAAAATCTTCATATGCAGACACTCTTGCATGACTCAAATGGTTGAACCACAAAATTTTTGCTTCACCTTCAAGGTGGAGCACTGAAATCTCAATGGCTTCTCTTTCTACCACTGGATGTAGTAGGAAGAATGCATCCAGCCTCATTCCCCAATCTCTTGCTATACATGTGGATGACCCATCAATTGTAGGCAATGGGAATCTATTGCTGCAAGGTCTCATTTCTTCTTTGAGCTGAATGAACACTGGGAGAGTTAGTTTATCATTGAAAGCTCTAGGTTGACACTTATATTATGCAAGGTATTCACTTAGAATCTTATGATCTAAGTTTCCCCCATCCCCATGCCTCTTATATTCTTCCTTAAAAGAAAAGGGCATAGTGTATTGCTTTGGAGCTCTCTACAACACCGGTTCTTTCTTCTGCTGATAGGAAGTACATGGACCTTCCTCTTCTTGAAACCCTTTTGAGGTCTCATTGCATCTTTCCTCTTTCATCTGCTTCACCTCCTTGTAGAGGTTCTTCACAGTTTTGAAAAGTGATGAGACAAATATCATACCTTCCATCATTTTAGATCTTGTTTTCTTCTCTTCTTCTTCTTATATCATATTGGATGAAACTCATAGGCTGAGCCAAGATTATGCGCTGATACCACTGTAATATTCCCAAATGGGGAAGCAGCAATATGTGAACACAATACTGGAAAGACCAGTGAATAAATCAATACATGTCACAAATGTACATCCATATATATATATATATATATATATATATATATATATATATATCAGAAAATATTTAAGCACAAGATATTGATGATCAAGTCACTCAAGCAACGAGAAACAAGCCTCCAATAGGAAAATATGCTAATGCATAAAAAATACTGCTATAAAAGTGCCATGAGCCATGAAAGTGAAATTTTAGGGCATAAACTACTGCATAAATATATATCAAGGTATATCTTCTAATATATAGCTCAAACAATGCCATGAGTGAAGATCTAGACTCGTAAACACCTTTCCAAGAGAACCCGGGAAGGATTTCTAGAAATACCCAAAATACCAAAATGCCAGAATGCATTCCTAGGGCTAAATAGTATCTAAAAATGAATAATTGGATGGAGATGGATTAAAATGGTATCTAAATGAATATATCTCCTCCATTGGATCCTTCAGGTGAAAGGCCAATCCCAACAATGAATATCTCACCCTCCAAATCAAGCACTGAAACTCCCACCGCAAGTGCTCTCTAGAATAACACAGTCAAAGAGGAAAACTATGTTGCTGGTGATAGGAATAGGGTTTCTTAGTTCCAAAATGTTAAATAAAGAATAATAAGCTCCCTTTTTGACCTCCCAATGAAAATAATGCTTCCTCCCTTGAAAAGCTAGCTAAGAAAATGGGTTTCTCAACCCTCCACTGCAACACCCTGCAACACAACACAAATATGAAAAGACACTGCATTGTAGCTGAAGACTGAAGCTTGGCTAGAATCCCAGATGTGTGGAAATGATAGTAAAATATGATTCCTATAGGCTACCTCAAACGAAGATGTGGGATTCTCGCTCGGGAACACCCTCTGCTAAACAACACTGCAAGCTCAACTAAACAACTGAAGAATACAAGAAGTCACGCAGACCACAAAATCAATAATCAATCACATAACCATATATGGATTCCTTGCCCTTCGTATAAAAAATTTGAGTCTTCTCACCTTGGGTCCCACTCATTAGGGTTTCCACTATCATGGTGTCTTCCTTCCATTCACACTGCATTGTCTCTATTTGTGATACACTCCCTCCATACGAGCGTTGTTGACTTAGTCAAACTTGACCTTATCTACCTGCATTAGCCATTGTTCACACATGATGGTGCTTTATATAGCTATGAAGATGATCCATTTTCACATTAAGAGGGATTTTGTTCCTACAAAAGAGGTTTATGGGTCTCCTTACCCATTTTTTTATCTAACTAAATTATAAGAGAAAAATTAATATTCCAATTAGTTGAATGCTAAATTAGGAACATTACACATGTAAGCTTCAGCCCATGATATATTTACACTAAGGAAAACATTAGCTTCTTTGTCTTTATGTTGTTCTATGCTAGGCTACCCAGTCTAGGGAAGACACTTTTTTCCGCAGTCGTAGATTACTTATACCAATAAGATTCTTGAGCTCACTATTATCTGGCACATAAATATTTTTCTAAATCTAGCGAAGTCATCTACCATGAAGTGATACTCCTAATCACAACCAACTTCAGCCTATTACTACAGTCTCTGCTTCACCTACTTGTACCTCTAATCATGTTCCCTTGCATACAAAATTTGCTCCTATAAATCTGTCCATCTGAAATCACAACTAGAATATTATTCACTCACACTCTCCTACTGAGATAATTTGTAACCATGTTCTCCTTTCCCTTTATGTATCATATCTTAAATTCAAAGTCACTGAGGGTATCCAACCATCTAGCTTACCTGGAATTTATATTGGGGTGGTAAAAAAAGTACCTTATCCCACTATGATCACTCATTAGTATGAACCTTCTCCCAAGAAGATAATGTCCCCACATATCCAATGCATGAAAAATAGTTTCCAATTGAAGATCATGAGTCACATAGTTTTTCTCATGCTCATTTAGCTTCCTTGACTCATATAACACCACCTATCATTCCTCCATCAAGACCCCACCAATTCCTTCCTTACAAGAATTTGTGCATAGCATGAATTCTTGAGCAGGATCGATAATCTTCAAGGTTGGATAATTTGTAAGAAAATGCTTCAACTGCTCAAAACTAGCTACACACTCCTTAGTTCATTCAAACTTCTTACATTTACTTTGCAAAGATTTAATAGTATATTCGATTTGTGAGAATTTCTTCATGATCTTCCCGTAATAACCTGCTAGTCTCATCAATGATTTTACCTCATCCATATTCCTAGGAGTTTGCCATTCCACAATAGCTTTGGTATTTTACAGGTCCACTAATATCCCCTCCTTGGAAAAAGCATGTCCCAAGTAACGAACCTGAGACTGAAAGAAATTTTACTTGCTGAGCTTGGCATACAATTGATGCTCTCTCAATAATCTCAACAATATTTCTAGGTTCTCTACATGCTCTTCCTCATTCTTGGAGTATATAAATATAGCATCAATAAACACTGTCAAAAATTTGTCCAAGTAAGGATGCAACACATTGCATCAAATATATGAAAGTGGATGTCAAAATATTAAGACCAAAAGGAAACACCACAAACTCATAATTTCCATAACTCATATGGAATGTAGTCTTGTAGATGTCTTCTTCTTTGATGTGTACCTGATAATATCCTGATCTCATATCAATATTTGTAAACATTGATACTCTCTTCAAATTATCAAACAAATCACCAACAAGAGGAAATGGATACCTATTATTGATAGTCACCTTGTTCAACTCCCTATAATCATTGCGCAACCTGAGAGTACCATCCTTATTCTTTACAAACAATAATGGTGCACCCCAAGGCGATACACTTGTCCTTGTCTATCCTTTATCAACCATTTCTTTAAGTCGCAACTTCAATTACACCAACTCTAGAGTTATCATCATGTATAGTGCATTAGATGTTGGTTCTACTCCCAACATTAACTCAATAAATAATTCTACTTCCCTATGAGGAGGAAACTATGAGATATTTACTAGAAACAAATCCTAAAACCTCTACAAAAAAGGATAACTTTTCTGAACTTCATCATCCTGAATATCCTTCCCATTTTCACTAGAAATATGAACTACAAAAAATACATGCCCCTTCCTACAAGTATGATTTTCTTGCATTGTTGTAACTATTCTCACTGATATAGGCTTCTTATTTCCTCATAAGATTCTCCTTTCCCGATCCTCATACATGCACTCAATTGTTTTATTATAACCTGTTAGTTACCCATGATTTAGCAGATTGGTAGACCAAATGCACATGGTAACATCAGACCAGTCTTTGGAGTCCTAGGACCTAGCCTTCCTGGACTTAGAGAGGGCTCTCTATATTGTATTGAAAGGATGTGAACTTGTTTGCTTTTAGGGTTTTATTTTAGGCTAGTTGTTAAGTGTAGGATTTGTTTGATTGTTTTGGTTGGGTAGAATGGTCAAGTAGAATCTATGGAATGAGGAAATATTCAATTCATTGGGCTATGGAGTCTATAAAATTCATGGAAAGTTCATTAATGGATCACGGAGAATCATAGGGAAAATGTAGCATGGTCAAATGGATTTTCAAGGTTTATGGGAAATGAGATGAGCATCAAGTTTGTGAACAAAAGTAGGGCAAAGGGAAATCAAGAATCCTTTGTCATATAATTTAACAGTAAGGGAATTCAATACCATTAGCATAAAGGAGTAATCAATATATAGGGCACACCAATAACTCTTTGATTCAACTTAAGCAAATAAGAATTTCAGACAAACAATCCAATGAAATATAGAAGGCAAGAAACTCATTTAACTTATAGTGATTTCACCTTCAAGGTTAAAAAACATTTAAGATAAACACATAACTTTAATAAAGGAAGAGGGAACTCCTAAAAATCATTGATAACAGCCATAAATATCTTTGAAACAAATTTTCAACCATGGACAAAGGGTATGATTGAAACATAGCCTCTTTGGCAAACCTAAACAATGGTACTTCAAAGAGAAACCTCAAGAACAGTGTTTTAGTGATATAAAACAAGTAGGGCTAACCATAAAACATCTATGATATGTACTATATTGAACCATTCATGAGATAAACAAACTTGGGTGGGTCTAGAGAGAAATTAAGGGTTCTCTAAAGTGACCTAGAAGAAGAAAACATAGAGGTGGTGAAGAAAAAACAGAGATAAGGTCCCTTTGAAGAACATTTCTTAGTCTAAAACCTTTGTCCTACTAAAATATAGAAGGATGAACACAATGATATATAAAAAAAAATAAACGAATAGAAGCACTTCACCATTAACCAAGCTCGGAGATCCTACAAACAAGCCTTCTCCATCAACAAGCAAAACAAGCCATTCACAAGCTCCATAACACCAATTTCTCTTCAACCTCCAAAAAACTATGTATTGCTCCAAAGATTCATCAAACGCAAACGTTTTACAATGAAGCCCTCATACTCTATTTATTTAGTGGAGGGAAAAAACCCTAGGTTGGGTTGGAAAATGTCAAAATCATCCATAAATGTCATTAATACCCAAGAGACCATGTAAGGCCCAAGGCATAAAATATCCCATGAAATAAATGTCAAAATAACTCCTAGCGCCTAATTTTAGAGTGATTTTCCTCAAAAAAATATTAAAATATCATTTTTCATTAAATTAGTGTTTTTTGTTGACTTTTGGCCAAAAACACACGGTGAGGTCTGAACACACAACGCCTTCCCAGGCAGAAAATAGGTCCACTTATAGCCAAGTTTTGGTGATCTTCCCGATGTCAAAATTTTCCTCGTGATGGCCCGTTGGAAAGATTGCTGAGTCTACTTTCAAAAAGTGGCCTTGGTTTTTTTATTGGGCTTATATAACCTGTCCAAAAGGAAAAATTCCCAAAACTGCTCTAGGCAGAGTGCTAGGCCTAAAAATGAGGCAGAAAGGTAGAAAATGAGGTGTTTTGTTTACCTTTTGAGGGGTCAAAAATGCTCCAAAAGCTCTGAAATTTGGTGATCATAATGTATCGGGCATGAGGATTCAAAAAATGAAAATTTATGCCTCTTAATATGTTTGAGATGAAAGTGTAGTGCCAGGGGTGCTGCGCTTAGAGGCCTCCAAATTCACAAAAAACCAAAATTTGTCCAAAATTCCTCAAAATTTGTGGATGTCTCCCTCATGGGATTTGAGAAACCTATAGAGAATATTTGGCCAAGACTCGAAGGTTTTCTTCGTCTTTTCCTCCTTTTAGTGCTTGAGTTTCAGTGAGGGCCTTTTTGAGTTTGGCTCTAGTGAGTTTGTTTTTCAAGGCATAGTGCTTGGCCATCTTTTTCTGTAGGCCAAGGTCTCTTTTCATCTTCTTCATATGATTGTGCTCATCCTTGTAATAATCAATGATGTATTGTGCCATGCCAAGGCTCCTTTGTAGGTCTTTAATATCTGCATTTTTTCTTTGAAGAAGTATGATATTGGCCCTCTTTTTTTTCTCTTTATCACTGTCAACATGGATGAGTTCAAACTCCCTCTCAACCTCGTGCTGATCTTCTTCTTCCTCTCTTACCTTTTCTTTGCCTTTGTCTTTTCTTTTTCCCTTGCATTTATCTTTTTATTTACCCTTGCTTTTCTCTTTTCCTTTTTCCTTTGGCCTAATAGGAGTAGAAGTCATGACCCCTTGCCTTTAGATGTAGCAAACACATTTCTTTCGCCTCTGTGGTATGCCAAGGGAAAAGGCTCAATTTAGCTCATTATGGTGTCCTCCTTATGACTTTCATCATTGGTTTCTAGGTCTTTCTTTTCATCACCTGGACTATTGGTCACCTCTTTACCTTCATCATTAGCCTCACTTCTTGCCTCTTCACTGATTTGTGCATCTTTACTTTGTTACTCATTATAGTTGCCTTCATCATCATTGTTGTGACCTTCATCCTGGCTGCCAACCTCTTGATTTTATTTACTGTCTTCATGACTGTTGTCCTAACGGTCATGAATATCTTCAGCCTCTTCTTCATTGTCTGTATAGTCATCATATTCATTTGGGAAGCCCTCTTGATCTTTTCCTTCATCTTTGTTTTCACTAAGAACCTTATTGTTTTGACTATCTCTAGGGCTCTTAGTTTCAGTGCTTTCTTCAAGAACATATTCAGCTTCTTGGTTACCTAACTCATTTGTTTCCATGTTTTCCTTTTCATCCTCATCCTCATCATTCTCAATATTATGATTTTGATCACTGCTTTCCTCCTCACTTATCTCTTTTTTCTTATCCACCTCCATCTTGTCTGCCTCATCTCTGATTTCTTGTTCATCTTTTCTTGACCCATTCTCACTGTCAACTTCTTCATTGTATTCACTGCCATTATCCCCTTCTATTTATATATCTCCTACCTCTTATTGGATCAACTAATCATTTCCTTTATTTTCACTTTGGTTTGAATCATTGTCATCTTCATCCTCTTTTTCACTTGACTGTTCACTGCCACTTCATTCTTGATTTGATGCATCAAGAGAACATGGGGAAGGGAGGTTTTCTTGAGGAGAGAATACTTGGGTAGATGATGAGTTATTATTAGCAGGAGGTGATGGAGGAGTGTAGGGAGGAGGATTAGATGATGAGGGTAAATTTGGTTGATGATGGGGCTAAGGGCTTGTGAATATTTCATGAGCTATGAACACCTCCCAAGGTATGCCTTTTTTCTCTAGCTGATGTAGCACCACCATCTTGATCAAGGATTTGTGGAACAAACTATGCATTTGCTAAGAATATTTCCTCCTCCAGAAAACATAAGACATCTTGTCAATACTCCTATACAAGTATTAAGGCAAATAAAGCATTTTAACCTTGGTACAATGCATGAGTAATCTGATATGGTAGGAGTAGAGCCTAGAGTATCTCCCCTCACATGTAAAGTACTTCATGATAAAACTAATCAACGATGAATACATGTCCAGTAGGTGTGAGAAAGGGAAAATGGTTTTGCAACCCTCTTTGTACCTAGGTTTGATAAATGGCTCATAATAGCTCATGTCCAACTTTTCTCTCTTGAACCACTTTTCACCAACATTAAGAATTCCAGTAGCATGGTCAATGGTATATGATGATAGCTCAAAGTATACCCCTGTAAGATTTACTTGTTTATTATGTAGGTTGAGGACAAACAACCTAGTGAGCTCAAGGTGACTATGCACTTGTTTAACCCTTTCACAAAACTGAAAACACCCCACATTTTGAAAGCATGTGAGAATCATGGGGGAGGAAGTGGTCTCCACTATATCTAGGGGTTCAAATATATTAACCTTTCCACCCTTGTGTTTTTTCCTCATAGGAACTTGTCCTCCTTCACTGCTGACACTGACTTCTTCTCCTGACGTGGTGATCAATGTGGCTTTCAAACAAAACTAGGATTTCTTGTGAAACTTGGTAGGAGGAAAAAGGTGGTGAGGGCAACTTTTGTAAATGAGTGAGATGAAGGTGGTTTTATGTCTGAGTTGCTTTGGGCTAGGGGGACGGTTTATCTTGATTTATTGAAATTTCCCTAATTGACCCCCCTCTTAACTGATAATTTTTTTTGG
Organism: Pinus albicaulis; assembly: GCA_034641835.2. Lineage (NCBI taxonomy): Eukaryota > Viridiplantae > Streptophyta > Pinopsida > Pinales > Pinaceae > Pinus > Pinus albicaulis. The sequence continues at coordinate 459,381,638 of CM076574.1, read as the reverse complement.
AGGTCAAAACAAACAAATTTCCTTCAGGACCTAGGGTTTCCAAAGACTAGGGTGTGATCATTTTCTTTTAACCACTAAATCACAAAAATCATTTGGAGGATAAGGAAAAATGGCCACCTACCAATTTTAACTTGTTTTCAGGTCTTTGGATGTAGCTTGAAGGTGGTCCCCTTGTGATTTTGGAAATTTTTTTCAATTGAGAGGGTTTCAGGCCTAAGCACAGTGCTTGCCCATGTGAAAACTTGCCGATCTCCTTGGTGCTGCGCCAGGAAGAAATGGACCTATCCGGTCCCTCTAGGTGCAACAACGCACGAGCTTTGGGAAAGTTGGCTCTTCCTTAAGCATAGTGTTGGGAACTTCTGGGTGAGTTGGCCTCCTCCTCAACACAGCGCTACCTACGTGTAGGCCTGCCGGGCTCCTTCTAAGTGCAGCGCTACACGAAACGCTCCCTATCGGGAAAACTTGGCGAACAGGTAGCACCCTCCTATAAGCACATCAAACTCAGGTTTAAGAGCAACGCAATGTATTTTTACACTCTGATTTCTCCTCTATGCGCAACGTTGGATGACCTAGGCACAGTTCCTGCTCCAAAGCGCAACACCGGTAACCTTGCTGAGATTCTCACCAAACTCAAAAATTTATTTCTTAAATGCTTTTCACTCTTTTGCAGGTGACAAATGAAGTTGAGTGATAAACAAATTGACTTTTTATAGACTTAGGAAAATACATTTTTTCTTTGCAAAAACACACTTTATAATGTTTTTAGTCTCCTTGTCATTTTACTGATATTCTTTTTTACCTTTTGCAGTGGGTGACTTAAAAGCATAAAATTGGTCCCTTTTTCTCCTAACCATTTTTTTGGCTCCTCTTCATTTTTCTGACAAGGTGAACTTTGACTTCCTTTGGCATATTGATGCCTTTAAAACTTGTTTTGCAGATGGCTATTAGAGTTATATGATTCACTGTGTTTTTTACTGTTCATGACTTTCAACCGCTTTCAGTCAATAAGTGCCATGAAAACCTTGAAATGACTTTCTTTCCTTTGATCTCTGGAGCATGATAAATCCATTTTTTGACAAGCACTACAACTTTCATAATCATGTATTCCATCTCCTTATTAGGCCACTTCTGATTTTTGCAGGTGCTATGACATACTAGTTTGGCCCTTTCTGCCATTCTTGGAGTTTAACACTTTCATAATAGTAACCTCATGATCAGTTTGTCATTGAAACTCAAGCCTATGGTTTTATTCCTTTGATCATTTTGAGGGAAAAATACTAAAAATGGAGGCTTGACATTCCTTATACTGATACCCTTTTCATTCTTTCCCTTTGAGGCAGTGAGATATTTCACCTTGGCAAACCATGGAGGTCACCTTCTGACATTCTCTTCAAACCTTCTTCCTGTTGTCATCATGGAGGCTCATCATCTTCATTTCACCATCTTGCCTATTTTTCTAGAATCTTAGGTTTTTGGTCCGTTAGAGAATAATATTTTGTGTTGTCTTCTAACTTCTCTATAGCCCTTTCAAGTTCATTAATTTTTGTAAAGTTCACCTCACCATTTTCCCTTCTTTATTTATAGCTTCTAGAAATCTTCAATTCCTGTTTGGTTGTGCTGATATGCCTCTGTCCTTCTGGTTTTCTACATTTGCTCATTTCTTAGCACACTACTTAGTCCAATGAGTCCTATAAACCCTCATTTTACTTGAACATAGGCTGCTTACTCTTCCATTGGTTTGAGTATATCTTCTAATGAGGAGTAGGCCTCTTACCTTATCAATTTTCCTGCTGATAGCCACCTTGACACACCTGCGGGAATGTCAAAATGGGCAGTTGTCCTTTATAAAATTTGTACTTGATTAAGGAGGTCTTCCCTGAAGTTTTTTCTAATCTATCTTGGACCAACCAAATTTGACCTTCTTCCCATTTGATTCATCTTCTTAGCACATGGAAAACAATGATTTTAAAACACCAAATATAACCCTATAACATATGAAACCCTAGTGACCTAGTGGGAGGCTCTTTGACTTGTCCTTTGACTGAAAGCTTGACTTGGGATCTTCAAGTATAAAAAACAAAGTTTAATGAAAAATTGAAGTATTGAAGATCCAAAATCCAATATACTTGATTTATCTAAAGTGCCTACAGAGATAGTTTTGAGACCATCAATGCTTAAGAAATCATGGGAAACATAAGAAGGAGTAAGTTGGTTGGTGATCCTAGGTGGCAAGTGGAGGGGTGAGGCAAAGGAAAAATAGAGTGTTGAGGTCATATGTGGAAAAAGATGATGAATATGAGTGGCATGAGCCCGTGACAGGCCTTTTGGGAGTGGTAGGCTAACCATGACATGATAGAGTAGTGAAATTTATAAAACTCACAAGTACTTAGTCATGATAGAGTAGTGAAATTTATAAAACTCACGAATATTGTTTTTAGAAATCTAGGACAAGTACTTAGTCATATATAAAAAGAAAAAATTACCGATGACTAACGATGGCTCCAGTTGGCGAGGGAAACTCCTTTTCAGGAGTTGTCCATAACTTCAGATATCAAATCTCTGAGTTTATGAATACCAGTGCCTCATCCATTCGGCATATTTTTCTTCTTTTCATTTGCTGATGTTTCTTTTGAAGTTATGATCTCAAGAATCTAAAAAACATGATTACTTCAACTTCATCTCTACCTATCCATCCTACATGCCTAACATTTTTTCTTCCTTGGGTGCACTTAGACTGGAAAATCCTCGACATTATTTTCTTTTGAAAGAAAAAAAAACTATCTAATTGTACCCTTATTGCTTCTAAGAGTTCAGATTATGCTATTTAACTCTTTTATTCTCTACCTAGTCTATTTGATTGTCAAGATTAAGTTTTTTGATAGACTTCATTCTCGAAGCTATTGACATGAAATTGAAAACATGGTTTAAACCAGGATTACGCAATCTAATTTACCATGGGCTGTGGCATTAGGACAAGTTGCACACAAACATGATTTTTGTACAAAAAAATAGAAACATGAGGGCTATGATCTATCATTTGTTAAGCCTCCCATATTTCTCTTTGGTTCAGATTTGAGCATGGAGAACCAATATCTTTTCTTCCTAATCTATCCCTACTGACAAGTCAAGGTTAGATGTTTTGACAAGCTCTCTTTCACTAACCTATTAACACAAATTTAAAACATGTTCAGCCATGATTAGGCTAGATGACTGAACAAGACCTTCTTTTTGAACAAGTAGTGGCATTCAGGATTGCACACTTCCAGGACTACTATTTTTTGGGTGTGGGGTTGTACCTCTTTTTAAAATCTGCCCTCTTTTCCATTTTTCTTTTTTTTCTATTCTTTCATCAAGCTATGTTATTTACAATGATTGAAAGTTTCAAAATAAGGATTTTGACAGTGATAATACTTGATCATCCTGTCATCAACAAGATCTCCAAACTCTTTTCCATTCAGCTCTTGTAAACAGAAAACATTGTTACCTCTATTTGAACGTACGATGCGATGATTTTTCCACAAACTCTAAAACTTGTCATGTTTTCCTTTGTACCTTCTCATTGATTGTTGCTTCTGAAATTTGTCTCTATTAAAGGTCCCTCTTAGATGAACAAGGTATTCTTTATGATTTTTAAAACATACAATTATGTTATCAATGTATATCATGGTGGAGTAACTTAAATCAAGAGCCATGAAACTTTGGAAAGTAGCTTCAGCACTCCTTAACACAGAAGGCATTTGATCATATAGGTAGATACCCAAGATGGTATGAAAGTGGCTTTATGCTGATTAGTTGGAAGTATTATCACCTGATTGTAATTTGAAACACTATCAAGCAATGACATTTTGTTAGAAATTTCTACCCCTTGAAGTGTATAATTTGTCTTGGAAAAAGGTTATTTGTTCTTTAGGGAGGTTTGATCTATATCTCAAAATTATATATATAGCCTACACCTCTTTGCTTTCTTTCTTAGTGACACAATTTGCTCCAAATATTTCTGGTTTTTCTTAAAAGGGATGATACATTGAACAATGTTTGTGTCAAAAGTCTTTAAGCTCTCATCACTATATGCAAAAGCATACTCAAACTCTTTGCACAATCTTATGTATTTCAGTTTTATGTGAGGTGACAGAGTTTTGGATAACCTGATCATTTTGGGTCTTTCTAGGCTGCATGGTAGCCACCTATAAAATTTGTTATACCAAAAGGTGGCTAAATCATTTTTTGAAGCCTTCAAGGAACAAATTTTATTGCAAAAAAGTGTTATCTCTTGAAGACTCTTCAAGGCCTCATGTCTCTGTCAAAATCTTCCCTACTATGCCCATTTTACACTCTAGAATTCTGCTAATTTCATGAGAAAAGACTACTGCAAAATCCTTTTTTTCCCTCTCCTCCATTAAGAAAACTAACCTTCATTTTGCTCCCGTTCATTCCTATAAACTTCCTCTATTTTAATTTTTCCCTGTTCCCCTTTCATAAAATCTCCTTTACAGAGTTTTAAACTCCTTTTGAACTCTATCCAAAACCTTCACCCTCTGCCTTCCACCAAGAGGATTTTAAACGCACAATCCCTGCCAGTGATCTCTGCGCGATCGATGGTTGTGACTCATTCTTCCCTCTGCTCTTCTTTTGACCTCCGTGAGTAGATCTACACCATTGGTTGATGCCAGCCAATGGCCACGCTCCTCCCCACACCCTCTGAAGCAGTGAAACCAAATAATGCAGGATTTTATGATGTAATTTTGTTTTGTGCAGGTGTTTGAATGATTTTTCGTCATATTAAAGATTCTGAGGTTTGAACCCAAAGTTTAATGAACTGGAGTGAATAAGAAGAAGGGGGTTAACCCTGTTAACACTCAGGTTTTCCTTGAAGTTGTGGAAAAGGAAAGTATACCCGAGGTAACCACAAACCAACCTTCAGATGCAGAATCTAGCCAATCTGCATCCAGAGAGGGCTCTCTCTTTATGATTTATCTTTGTTCTTAGAACGTTAAATGTCGACTGTGGGCTCATCGCGATATGGATGTATGCCATCCCATCTGAGGCCAGCTCATTAGACGGTGATCGCACTCAAAATAAGCTCGGGGGATAAACTAAGGTACGAAGTGATCCATGGCCCACAAGTAGTCGCCTTCGTACCCATGGCCGTGACAGCAGTCAGCGGTCCCAAAGAATTGGTGGTCCCAATGCCTAGTCAGCATCCACGCAGCAGTAGCGGATTGTTGCGAGTCTTGTTCGGCTGCTCGCATGGTTGTGAAATCTGGACCCGGGGAGCTTTATAGGGCGAAATTCATAAAAAATTCGGGTCACACTTGGGCTAACATCAGCAGCCCCCAAAACAGACCCGGGGAGCTTTATATGGCCGATTTCATAAAAATTTCGGGTCACAAACACCCTTACATCAGCAAGCTCCTTTTGTGACCCGAAATGGTTATACAGCTTGGTTTTATCAAAAGTTTTTAAGTCCAAATATATTATTTGGGAAGGGTGATTATATGGTTTTTCCATTATATACTGAAGAAAGGCCGAAGGCTAGGGTTTAATTCTCATGCCTTTGATTCTTAAAAGGAAGCCATCCATGGGTTCAAATTTCCATGCCTCGTCAATAGTCCAAAGGCACTGAAGCCTCATGATCCCTGCGCAGCACTGCACACCAACAAAACACAGTGAATCAATCACAAATCAAAGAGTATTAGTATCTAAGACAGAACGCACCAGAATGGAAGATTGAAGATAGGTCTGTGGGGAATTACGGCTAAGATTGATTATCAAAAGCCTAATCCTCCCAATTAAGACACAGTTAAAGAAAATCATAAGTGTTTTATCTGACAGGAAAGCCTCCATTGCCACATCTGAGGCAAATTGATTCCTCCTAGCTACCACAGTGCCACCTGTGCCTCAAAGAATTCAAACAGAGGTTGAATTTATTGATCAAGATCAGATATTTGTCTCAGCACAGCCAGAGAGTTAATTCTGCAAATAAACTTAATGACAAAATATCAACAAAGTTACTTTAACATAATGGAGAGCCTCAAAAGTCAATAAGATCTCCCATCAAGCTTAATATTAAATGAAAAACATTAATACAAACAGAAACATCTGTAAATTTCTTCATTGAGCCCCCCAAAGGCCGAGAAACCATTAAGACTGCATTAATTATATTTGGAGATATTTTATCAGATCTCATGTCCTCATTCTTCTATAAATACTACTGGAGAAGATGAGAGAGGGGTTGGTTGCTGAACTTTGAAATGTAATTGAGCCTCAGACTTCTACTTGTAAATAGTGTTCAATGGCTCTTGGAGCTCTGCTTGTGATAGATAAGTTAGTCTGGGAAGTGTAGATGATTGCTAAGCTAAAGCATTGGACTTAGAGTTGTAACTGTTTTGGAGCATCAATACAAGTTGATTTATGGGATCCTGGTCTATGTCGATGGTGATGTTATTTCTTATTGTAAATTGTTATTTTATTTATGTTTTCACTGTGTTCATCTTCTCTTATAAAGAACAACATGCATAGAGTTAGGACCTACTATATATCAGTACCCTTCTCTGACTGAAAATCTTTATCTACATGTTTTCTTCCAATTTTTGTTATTTGGGAATGATTTAATTTAGTTCTAAGCATAGGAATGCTGGCATCCCCTCGTCCTATTGCATTGGCTAATTGTTATTCTTAAATTTTATTTTTAGTATATGTTAAGTAGATATGAACTAAGGAATATATGGTGTGCCCTAGTCCTAGTTTTATCCCCAAAGACTATCTAAATGTTTCCCTTGGAATGTGTTGAAAGCTGGCTAGTGTTGAAACACTTATCAGATCTTAGGCCATTCTTTGTTATCTTTGTGTTTGTCTTGAAAGTTACCAAGTAGAGCAGAGCTAGGAGAGGATTTGTGGTGAGCCTAGCCCGTTAGTTTCTACTCCAACAGTTGCCTTCAAGTTTCCCTCTTTTTTTATATGTTTTCTATTAAAAGTGCATCAAAATTAGGTTAGTTTAAAAGTACTAACCTGACCTTGGGCTACTATTTGTTATTCATTTGTTTAATTCCCCTTCTTATTGTTTCATTTCATTCCATAAATCAAATTTTAAAGAGATCCTTAAACATAGATGACTTGCCCCATGGACCACTCTTGCCTCTTGTTGTTTCAATTAATCCCTATTATGACTCCATATCCCAATGAACTAAAACTTGCAATTATCTATCTTCCTGGCCAAAGCTTGTTCTATTTGCTTGCAACTTCACACCTTTGAAACTCTTTGCATTTAGAACTCTCCACCTCAAATAATAATCATGTTCAACCATCCAAAAAGAAAATAAAACCCTCGGCCTTCATAACTAGCCTAATATCATTACCCAAGACTTCAAAGACAAATCCATATTTTCACTTATTGGAGATATCCCTCTCCGGATTCAGGAGGGCTAGATCCTAGAATCCCAAAGTGGTTGAAATAATGTTCTCCCTGTAGCTGGACTTTTTTGAATCTTGCTACTTACAGGGTGCTAACATTTCTGGCGACTCTGCTGGGGAAGGTTCGAGTTATTTTCTTTTTGAATACTTTAAATATCTCAGAAACCCCTTGACTCACTAAACATTTTCTATATTAACCACCTGGGTCACTAGCAACTAGAATTTCTGGCGACTCTGCTGGGGAACTGAGTTGAATTTTCCTCTTAGTTCCCCTTAAAAGCTTCATAAAACCTTGTCAGTAAAAGCAGCCTTTTCAAGCACTACCAAGAAATGGTAATCATGATAAAAATTGTTTGAATCAGTGAAAAACTAGGCAAAACCCTAGGATTCTCATAATACTTTATCTAACCTTGAAAAATCAGGTAGCTCATCCATAAGAGTAGACTGTTTTTTGTCTCATAACCAAAGCTAAGTTTCGAAACAGATTTAGGACACTCTTAACAACCAATAGGACTGAAAAATAACTCAGAAACCCAAAAAAATATTTCAGATTGGTATCTAATAAACATGGTAGTGGACCATAAAACCTTTTACCTCTGAAAAAGAGCTAAAAACTTCCACTTGGAGACTCCACAATCCTCAACAGACCTTAAGGCTCCATTGGGAAGAACCCTTATTATTATAATATCATTCAAACTCATTTAGAGGACTATAGGATCAGAAGTTGTGTAAACAGATTAGTTGACCTTTTAAAGACTGTCATACCTGGTTGAACTTTTCCTGTTTATTTGGGTCTGAAAAACACATCATAACGGCTCTAGAAAGATTCACACTAGAGCCTATCTAACCATTGATCCACGAGATAGTTGATAACTTTGAAAATTATCCTTAGGAAGTATCCTAGAGTTAAATTATCAACTATTTTCGAGATCACCCTTGAGAGCAATTCACGAAAATATCTACGGCTGCTCTACAACGATCACAAGTTGACTTAGTAAATCCCTTTAGAACTAGGTCATTTCATGATATAACTCAGCTAGATTCTGAGTCTTCACTTTCATCTCCTGAAACAAGTGAACATCCTGGTAGTAGGGAAACAACACCTCCTGATTTACATTTCCTTCACAATTTAGGTGTCTCTCATCCAAGATTAGCTCAGCAATCTATTGTTGTTCCATCCACATCCCTTCATCCTCCATTAACTTCCCAAACCACTCGACTTCAGCCCACTTTCCCTTTTGTTAATCCACCTCTTGTGAATCCACCCCCACCACATATCATGGTAGCATGGTATGCTCCCTTAGTCCTTCCTATACCATTAGTCAATCTTCCATAGGACTATCAATCCAAAATTCCATTGTATGATGCTAGTAATGCTACAACTGCATCACAACATGTGGATAAGATGAATAACTACTTTGACAGAAATGAAATTGATGATGATTCTGTCAAACTTAGATTGTTTGCTCAGAGTCTCGGGGGAGAAGTAAGAAAATGGTTTAAAGGCTTAACCCCCCATAGTATCAATGATCTCCAAGCCTTCCATCAGACATTCTTAAACAAATGGGAAGTAAAGAAGAATCTTCTCCAAGTCATTTCTGATTACAAGAACCTCCATAGGAACACTGGGGAAAGTGTGCAAGCTTATTGCACCAGATTGAACAATGTGTATAATGTCCTTTCCCCAGATCTAAAACCTCCACAAGGCTCATCTTTAAACAAGTTTCCTGAAGGGTTCGACCCCGAGATGGCCTATCAACTGAGAGAGAGAGATCCTGCAACTCTTGAAGAGATGCAAAAAGGAGCTCTTGTTGTGGAAGTAAACTTAATGGAGAGGAGAGCAAGAATGAAAAATGAGAAGAGAGTCTCTTTTAGAGAGGAAAACACACCTTCTACTTCCAACTCAAAGATGGAGAGAATGATGGAGGAGATGATGAAAGAGATGAGCATAATTAAGAGAGAACAAGCAAGCCAAAATTAAAATGCTCCTCAAAATAGAAACCAGAACCAAAAATCAGAATTTTAGAAGGAACCTACCTCCAAACATACCTATGGAATATGATCAACAGATCACTCCTCCCTTTCATCAAAAGTATGTAAGTGAGGTTGAGAAAACAGATGAAGTAATAGAGGAAGATGATATCAACATGCTGGGGGTAGATAATGATGTCTTTGAGATTCATTATAATAGAAAACAAGGTCTATACACACCTTATGATGAAAAAAGAGATGATGATGAAAATTATTATCAAGACATGGAAAATGTCATCATAGAATCTCAAAGAGAATATGACCTTAGAAGCAAAACCAGTCAACAAACTCCCAACACCAAAACCTTTGAAAAATATTCACAAAATAGCACTGCAACCAAGCCTAAAGTTGTCAAACAAAAGGACAAAACAGTGGCTGTTAATTCTGATAAAAGCAGAGAGAGGCACTCAAAACAATGAAAAACAGAGTGCATACCTTAGCAGTGCTAACATTTCAGCTAGTACTCCTGTCAAAACAATTTTGTCAAATGTAAATAAAACAAATCAACAAGCTGATGTTGCTGATAGACTAGCAGCTAGTAAGGCTGAGACAAGTTCTTCAAAGAACCAAATTCCTTTTAGCCTAGAGCAAGAAATTTCAAAGATCAAAATCTTTGTTCCCCTGATTGAGTTAGCTACCCAGAATGGATATAGGGCCCAAATTTTGAAGGCTTTAAATATTGACGATAATAATGACATAGTCAATCTTAATGATGACCATCCAGAGCTCATTTTTGGTCCTGAGATTAAAGGTAGATATCAAGAGGGACCTGTTCCTCCCTTTTATGTAAGTTTAAATGTTCATGACAAGATTTTACATAACGCTATGCATGATTCAGGTCCCTCTCATAATTTAATTCCCAAAGCTATCATGGAGAGCCTAGGCCTTGAAATCACTAGACCTTATAAATATCTTTACTCCTTTAACTCAAGCAGAGTAAAATGTTTAGGATTAATCAAAGACCTCTGCATTAAATTAGCAAAGATTCTAGCCAAATGCTTAGTCATGGATATTTTTGTGGCTGATGTGCCCCCAAAGTATGGAATGTTGTTATCTAGTTCTTGGGGGGCTAAGTTACAAGGGACTATGCAGATGGATATGACCTATGTGACCATCCCTATGTTTAATCAATCAAGAAGACTTTATAGGGAGTCCCATATGCAATACATGGTTACTAGTCAAGATAGACCACAAAAATCTTCTTTATACTCTGTAAACATAGACCTTGATTCATTTATCCTTTTTAATCAAGAAATATTAGATGAACAAGTAAATTTAACTGAGTTAATGGTCGATACAGAAGAGGAGGAAAACACCACAAGAATGTCTAAACAGTTTGCTGAACCCGTGAACTTTATCAAAGCAAACGCAGGTCTTGAACTAAAAATCATAAGTCCATCATGTTTCATCCTTGACGGTCAAGAAAGCATTCCTCAGCTTAACAAGAAACCAGAGGAATTAAAACAAATTCAACTAAGTGCTGATATTCAAAAACAAACCTAAAGCGCGCTTGTTGAGGAGGATAGTCAAACTGTTAAACCCGAGACTAATCCTCTGTGGAGTATGAACTTCGACGGATCCTGCACTAGGAACAATGCTGGTGCAGGGGTCTAGATTTGCAACACTAAGAATAATCATACAGAAAGATTTTCCTGTAGATTAAACTTCCAGTGTTCGAATAACATAACGGAATATGAATCCCTTCTCTTAGGCTTACGACTGTTGAAGAAGTTAGAAGCCAAAGGAATCAATGTGTATGGGGATTCAGAGTTAGTCATTAGGCAAGTAAATGGGGAGTATAACACATATCATCCTAGACTTAGGGCCTACCAAAACGATGTCATGGACCTTTTAAAAAATTTCGAGGAGTACAAACTAATTTTTGTCCCAAGGAAAAGAAATATCGTGGCCCACAATTTAGCCCTTGCATCTAGGACATGCTTAACTCCATATGAAACCAAACACTGCACAAACCAGATAAAATTTAGACCAGCCATTCCTGATAAAAAAAAATATTGGCACGTGTTCAACGGAAATAAACAAATAGAAGACTTCATGCAGTTCAGAAACGAATTCTAACTACCATGTTCAGATTCAGATTATGAAACCGACTGCCCTAGTGAAGAAAATTTTCTTGATAAAGAATAAAGGTCTCCTGAAATTGCTAATGTAAACATGTTATCTAGCAAACTTGAAAATGAAATAGAGATGAACGCAGAGTTAGAAACATAAGAGTTAGAAACCCTGCACTCTAAAGATGAAAGTTTGCCAAACAGTCTGACACCTTTAGAAGAGTTGTTTGATTTTAACAATGTGGCCGGGAAGCCAAAACTGGAACCTGTAGAGACCAAAGTGGAAGAGTACAATATAGGCAGTGAAATTAAACAAAAAATGATCAAACTATATAAAACTTTACTATCTCACATTAAACTCAAATACATAGAGCTGTTCAAAGAATTTTCTGATGTTTTTGCATGGAGTTACAAATATCTTAAATCCTATAACACTGAAATAATACAGCACAAAATCCCTCTCAAAGAAAACCAAAAACCATTCAAGCAGAAACTACACATAATAAACCTTGTTCAGCTGCCTCTAGTTGAGAAGGAAATCAGGAAAATGTATGAAGCTAGTATTATTGTCCCTGTTAGGTATCCTGAGTGGGTATCTAATCTGGTGTTAGTTAGGAAGAAAAATGGAGAGATCAGGCTTTTTATAAACTTTAGAGACTTAAACAAAGCTTCATTAAAGGACAACTACCCTTTACCTAAGATGGATCATATTTTACAAAGGGTGGTAGGGTCTAGAAGAATTTCTTTGCTTGATGGCTACTCAGGGTACAATCAGATCTTAGTTCATCCTGCTGATCAATTAAAGATAGCCTTTACTACACCATGGGGCACTTTCATGTATGTGAAAATTCCCTTTGGTCTAATGAATTCTGGAGCAAATTTTCAGAGAGCCATGGACATAGCATTCTCGGAAGAACTAGGCTACTTCATCATTATATACCTTGGTGATGTCACGATGTTTTCAAAAACTGATGAAGAGCTCTTAAAACACTTAAGAAAAGTTTTTGAGAAATGCAGATAGTTTGGTATATCTTTAAAACCTAAGAAAACACTATTTGGGCTCTAAGAAGATAAATTTCTTGGGCACATCATTTTTGAAGAGGGTATTAAGATAGATCCCAAAAGGATTGAGGCCATATTGCAAATATCTCATCCTCGAAACATCAAGGAGTTGCAATATTTCATTAGAAAGATTAACTTTTTGAGAAGGTTCATCCTCAACTTGGCAGAGCTCCTTAGGAACATAACACACATGTTGAAGAAGGAGTAAGGGGTAAAATGGACTCTGGAAGCAAAGAATTCCTTTGAGCTGGTGAAACAAGTGTTAACCGAAACACCGGTTCTAATAAGTCTTGATTTTTCAAAATATTTTTATATTTTTTCATTTGCATCAGAACATACCATAACTGTTGTCCTTTTACAGAGAAATCCACAAGGACAAGAGCAGCCTATTGCATTATTTAGCAAGGCATTGAGGGATGCCCCTCTGAAATATAACATTATGGAGAAGCAAGCTTTTGCTTTGGTTAAAGCTTTGAAAGACTTCAGAGTATACATCCTTCACTTACACATAATTTCCTTTGTCCCAAATTCAGTTGTGAAAGATATTCTAACACAGAACCCAGATGGTAAGAGAGGTAAGTGGATTGTTCTTATTCTTGAATATGATTTAGAGATAAAGCCCACTAAAATCATCAAAGGCCAAGGTCTAGCTAGATTAATGGTTGAATCAAATTTTGAGGTTCTCGATATTAATATGATTAATGCTTTGGACAGACAAGAGGAAATCTCAACTCCCATTGTTGAATACCATTTCATGAATTCCTCTTGGTATGCTGATATTATTTATGTTTTTCTTAATTTAAATACACCTCCTGGTTTGACAAAAACAAAGGCAAGATTCCTAAAGTTAAAAGCTATAAAATATTGCATTATAGATAGATGTCTTTATTGGAAAAATGCAAGTGGTGTATTGCTTAAATGTTTGCCTGAGTATGATGCAGAGAAGGTTAAGCACGAGTTCCATGAAGGAGAGTGTTGATGTCATTTATACTGGAAGACAAAAGCCAACAAAATTTTGAGGGTTGGTTTCTATTGGCCTACTCTTTTTCCTGATATGCACAAGATGATGATTGCCTGTCATAAATGTCAACTTTTTGAAGGCAAAAGAAAACTGCTACCTCTACCTCTGCATCCAATCACTGTTGAAGCTCCTTTTCAACAATGGGGACTTGACTTCATAGGAGAAATCGATCCAACATCTTCTGCCCAGCATAGATAAATTCTCACTGCCACGGACTATTTCATTAATTGGATAGAAGCCATACCTTGTAGGAAAGCCAATGATTTATAAAATTCATAGAGAATAATATTCTCTCTAGATTTGGCTTTCCTACCCAGATCATCACTGATAATGCAATAGAATTTGCGTCAAAGAAGATAGTTGCATTCTATCATAGATATCAGATAACATTGAGGCATTCCACAACCTATTAACCTCAAGGTAATGGACTTGCAGAATCCTCAAACAAGAGTTTAGTGAACATAATAAAGAAACTATTGGAGGACAACAAAAAGTCTTGGCCTACAAAGCTAGTTCATGCGCTTTGGGCTAACAGATTGACTTTGAAGAAATCTATTGGTATGTCACCTTTTCAGCTTGTGTATGGTACTGATGCAATTTTTCCAACCAACCTTGGTGTACCAGTGATGAAGTTAATTCAAGAGTTGCAAACTGAAGATAATGACATGAGCAGAGAAATAAATCAGACCATTCATCTTCAGTAAACCAGGGAGGAAGTTTATAACAAAGCATTACAAGAGAAGAACAACATTAAAAATCTTTTTGACAGAAGAACAAAGGCCAACAATTTCAATATTGGGGACAAAGTTTTGAAGTGGGACTCAAGGAGGGAAGATAGGTGCAAGCATGGAAAATTTGACAACTTATGGCTTGGCCCTTACTCTATCCATTCAACTGCTGATAATAATTCTTATTTCTTGCAAGAGTTGAATGGAGCAGAATTTTTTGGGGGTCCTGTCAATGGCAGGATGCTTAAGCATTAGTTATCTTGATCCATGTTATGTTCTGAAAGCCTTTTTATCTTTTTTTCTCATTGTCAATACTTCACCCATCATTGCATTCAAAGTTATGAAAAATCAAAAATACAAAAATAGTGAAAGAAAGAAAATAGGGTGGATTGTAAAAACAATAAAGGTATAGCCCCATACCAAAAAAAAAAAAAAAAAAAAATCTGAAAGTGTGCAAGCTCAAATTCCACTCCTAAAGAACACACTTCTAGTTACTCAAACATCCTAATCTTGACTAATTAGTTTTAAATTTTCTGCTGATAGGATAGTGAATTAGATTTTCCAAACTATTTAATTTTGGCTTATCAGTAGATAGTTTAGGATATAAATTAAAGGTTCAAACAAGCTCAAAACCTTAACCTAATTTTCCAAAGAGAATGACTCAAATCTATTTCAAATTCTGAGTCAAAAAAGATGTAAATTTGGTTCCAATTAGCTCAAGATCTGAACTAGAGGACAAGGAAAGACAACTCAAACAAAAGTCAAAATAGAGCTATAAAAAAGATGAAGGAAATGCTTTGAAATTTCATATCCTAAGCCTTCCATTTTGTTTGAATTTTCTGAAAAATAAGATCTATGTGCAGCTTGTTTTTATGCCATAGATAAGCAACACGTTAGACTGTTCAATCCTAATTTGTATGCTTTTAAATTTTTGTTGTAGAATGTAGAGAATAAAAATTTGTTGGAAAGTTTAATCCCAACAGATAGTAGATTAGGTAGAGAATCATATGGGCTCAACTGTTTAATCTGAGTCCATGGAGAAATAAGGAGTAGAAATATATTAGATTTCCTGCTTTCAAAAGGATAAAATGTTGTAAAATATTTTTCCAATCCAAGTGCACTCTAATGAAGAAAAAATGTTAGATCTGTAGGATTGGGTAGGTAGAAATCTTTTTGGTGACAGATCCATTGTTTTTATGGCTGCTAATATGTTTTAGAGAAAAATAAGATCATTCAAGGAAATAAAGGAAGCCTAATGGATGAGGCACTGATCAGCCTCCTAGAGAATGCAAGTCTGAAGTTCTTGATGGCTTCAAGAAGGCACCATCTCCAAGTGGAGCCACTGTTAGCCACCTATAAAATTTGTTATACCAAAAGGTGGCTAAATCATTTTTTGGAGCCTTCAAGGAACAAATTTTATTTTAAAAAAGTGTTATCTCTTGAAGACTCTTCAAGGCCTCATGCCTCTATCCAAAATCTTCCCTACTGTGCCCATTTTACACTCTAGAATTATGCTAATTTCATGAGAAAAGACTGCTACAAAATCCCTTTTTTCCCTCTCCTCCATTAAGAAAACTAACCTTCATTTTTCTCCTGTTCATTCCTATAAAATTCCTCTATTTTCCTTTTTCCCTATTCCCCTTTCATAAAATCCCCTTTACAGAGTTTTAAACTCATTTTGAACTCTGTCCAAAACCTTCACCATCCACCTTCCACCAAGAGGATTTTAAACGCACAATCCCTGTCGATGATCTCTACGTGATCAAAGGTTGTGACTCATTCTTCCCTCTACTCTTCTTTTGACCTCCGTGAGTAGATATACTCTATTGGTTGATGCCATCCAATGACCACGCTCCTCCCTACACCCTCTAAAGCAGTGAAACCAAATAACGTAGGATTCTATGATGTAATTTTGTTTTTTGCAGGTGTTTGAATGATTTTTCTTCATATTAAAGAGTTCGAGGTTTGAACCTAAATTTTAATGAACCGGAGTGAATAAGAAGAAGGGGGTTAACCCCACAGTCAATCACTATACAAAACCGGAGCAGTTTTGATCACACCACCTTTGTGGGGTAAGCTGTATTTCCCATTCAAGCACGACACATGCTAGGAGCTGACACATGGCCTTAAGCGGTTTGGAGATACCACCCTCCCCGAGTGTTAAATTTCGATTGTGGGCTCAGCGCGATATGGACGTACGTCATCCGATTTGAGGCCGGCTCATCGAACGGTGATCACACTCAAAAGAAGCTCGGGGGATAAACTAAGGTACAACATGATCCATGGCCCACAATCAGTCGCCCTGGTCCCCATGGCCATGACAGCAGTCAGTGGTCCCACAGAATCGGTGGTCCCAATGCCTACTCAGCATCCACGTGGTAGCAACGGATTGGAGCAGGTCTTGTTCGGTTGCTCGCATGGTTGTGAAATTTGGACCCAGGGAGCTTTATAGGGCGGAATTCATAAACGTTTCGGGTCACACTTGGGCTAAAGTCAGCAGGCCCCAAAACGGACCTGGGGATCTTTATATGGCAGATTTCATAAAAATTTCAGGTTACAAACACCCTGACGTCAACAAGCTCCTTTTGTGACCCGAAACGGTTATACAACTTGGTTTTCTCAAAAGTTTTGAAGTCTGGATATGTTATTTGGTAAGGGTGATTATATGGTTTTTCCATTATATACTGAAGAAAGGCCGAAGGCTGGGGTTTAATTCTCACGCCTTTGATTCTTTAAAAGGAAGCCATCCATGGCTTCAAATTTCTGCACCTCGTCAATACTCCAAAGGCACTAATGCCTCACGATCCCTCCGCAGCACTGCACACCAACAGAGAACAGTGAATCAATAAAAAATCAAAGAGTATTAGTGTCAGAGACAGAACGGACCAGAATAGAAGATTGAAGACAGATCTATGGGGAATTACGGCTAAGACTGATTATCAAAAGCCTAATCCTCCCAATTAAGACACAGTTAAAGAAAATCATAAGTTTTTTATCCAACAGGAAAGCCTCCACCGCCACATCTAAGGAAAATTGATTCCTCCCAGCTACCACAGTGCCACCTGCGCCTCAAAGCATTCAAACAGAGGCCGAAGTTATTGATCAAGATCAAATATTTGTCTCAGCACATCCAGAGAGTTAATTTTGCAAATAAACTTAATGACAAAATATCAGCAGAGTTACTTTAACATAACAAAGAGACTCAAAATTCAATAAGAGCTCCCATCGAGCTTAATATTAAATGAAAAACATTAATACAGATTAGAAACATCTGTAAATTTCTTCATCGAGCCACCCAAAGGCTGAGAAACCATTAAGACTGTATTAATTATATTTCAAGATCTTTTATCAGATCTCGCCTCCTCATTATTCTATAAATACTACTGGAGAAGATGAGAGAGGGGTTGGTTGCTGAACTTTGAAATGTAATTGAGCTTCAGACTTCTACTTGTAAATAGTGTTCACTGGCTCTTGGAGCTTTGCTTGTGATAGATAAGTTAGTCTGGGAAGTGTAGGTGATTGCTAAGCTAAAGCATTGGAAGTAGAGATGTAACTGGTTTGGAGCATTAATACAAGCTTATTTACGGGATCTTGGTCTATGTCTATGGTGATGTTACTTCTTATTGTAAATTGTTATTTTATTTCTGTTTTCACTGTGTTCATCTTCTCTTATAAAGAACAACATGCATAGAGTTAGGACCTACTGTATATCAGTACCCTTCTCTGACTGAAAATCTTTATCTACATGTTTTCTTCTAATTTGTGTTATTTGGGAATCATTTAATTTAGTTCTAAGCATAGGAATGCTGGTGTTCCCTCGTCCTATTTCCTTGGCTAATTGTTATTCTTAAATGTTATTTTTAGTATATGTTAAGTAGACATGAACTAAGGAAAATATGGTGTGCCCTAGTCCTAGTTTTATTCCCAAAGACTGTCTGAATGTTTCCCTTGGAATGTGTTGAAAGTTGGCTAGTGTTGAAACACTTACCAGATCTTAGGCCATTCTTTGTTATCTTTGTGTTTGTCTTGAAAGTTAGCAAGTATATTAGAGCTAGGAGAGGATTTGTGGTGAGCCCGACCCGCTAGTTTCTACTCCAACAATTGCCTTCAAGTTTCCGTCTGTTTTTATATGTTTTCTATTCAAAGTGCATCAAAATTAGGTTAGTTTAGAAGTACTTACCTGACCTTGGGCTACTCTTTGTTCTTCACTTGTTTAATTCCCCTTATTATTGTTTCATTTCATTCCATAAATCAAACTTTAAAGAGATCCTTAGACATAGATGACTTGCCCCATGGACCACTCTTGCCTCTTGTTGTTTCAATTAAACCCTATTATGACTCCATAGCCCAATGGACTAAAACCTGCAATTATCTATCTTCCTGGCCAAAGCTTGTTCTATTTTCTTGCAACTTCACACCTTTGAAACTCTTTGCATTTAGAACATTTCACCTCAAATAATAATCATGCTCAACCATCCAAAAACAAAATAAAACCCTCGGCCTTCATAACTAGCCTAATATCATTACCCAAGACTTCAAAGACAAATCCATCTTTGCACTTATTGGAGAGATCCCTCTCGGGATTTAGGAGGGCTAGATCCTAGAATCCCAAAGTGGTTGAAATAATCTTCTCCCTGCAGTTGGACTTTTGCCAATATTGCTAATTACAGGGTGCTAACACTGCCTATGTTGTATTCTTTTATGTTAGCCTTAGTAGATGCCACTAATGGTTCTGATTTTGGTTTTTGCGTTTCATTTGAGAAAAATTGTTCATATTCTAAGCTTAGTTTTGGTTTTCAAGTTACAGAAAATTAAGTTCAGCTTTGCAATCATGTTGTTGTTGGGGACTGCTAGAGTTTTAACTTTTGATTTCCTCATGGAGTGACTGATTTGACTATTGTAGTATGTCTAGATCTATCTCAATTTCACTTAGCTACTCATCGATGTCCTCTTCATTACATAAAATGAATGAATCAAGATCTGAATGGATAGAATAAAGAGGTGTGTTGTTTGGCCTTTCTTCACTACTAACCATATACTTCATGTGTGATTCGTGGTATAATATCCTTGTTTGGTTAAAAACAGGGATGGTAGCACATGACATGTATAGTTGAAGGTTCCCATGATGTTTGGCTCCCCAAGATCTAGATAAAAGCGTGCCATACTTGGGGGAAATGTTAGCCACTACTATGTCCATGGCAAGGCCCTTAGCTGGGATTTGTGCCAAATTGACACATAAATCCTTGATTAAGCCCAAACACTTGACTCTTCTTAAATCAAAGGAATACAGGTCTTTGTAAGGTTTGGTTATTTCCAGGCCTAATATCTCCATCACTACCTTTGGCATGAGGTTGTGAGAGGCACCAGAGTCCAGCATGGCATTATGTAAGATTTTTTCATGTATGTTTAGGCTAACATAGAAAGGGGGAATAGCTCCTTCTTGGTATTTTCCTTCTACTTCGGGCCCAAACAATACCTCTGGTTTGTCATCAGTCATGTGTAGAGTGTCGGTATCATTTCCCATGTTTAGAACTTTCAGAACTTGAGACCTATACATTTCTTGGGAAATCAGTTCAGTGAGAGGCATGGTTATCTAGATTTTAGCAATCTCTCCTTCAAAACTTAAAGGTACTTGTGTTTTGTACATATTTACATCAGTTTTTTCAGCCGTAATATTTTCTACAAGTTTAATTTGGTGGTTTTGATTTGGGACTTTGGAAAAAAGAGTTTTCTCAAGGCCACTAATAGATGCACTAGGGCAGCTTGGGTCACCACTTTGCTGGTTAGTTTTGTCTCTATTTGGATAGGCTTTCTTAGCCATGGTGCTGGTACCATCTGCTGTCCTCTTAGTATTATTTTTAGGGGCTTTCCTAACAATAGTGTCTGTTTGGTTTTTCTTGGAAGTTTCTTGGTTCATTTTTCTCCTAAGGTCATAATTTCCTATGGACTTCCACTATGGAATTTTCAAATCCTAATTGGTAGTCTTAAGAATAATCATAGTTTGTTTCAATTTGATCTGAGGAAAAGAAACCTTGTTCTTCTTTAGTGAGAAAAACATCACCTTCATTATCAGAACCTATCAAATTTACATGGTTTTCTTTAGGTTCTTCAGTCTCTCTTCCTTCTTCATCTACATAATTGTCTTGGAAAGGAGGCATAATTTTTTGTTCATTGTATCTTGGTCTGTTTTGGGGAGGGCCTCTTCTAAAGTTTGGATTCTTATTTCTGTTTTGGGGATTTGCTTGGTTTTCTATTATTTCACTCAAGTTTATCCTTTCCATAATTCTCTCTAGTGTTCTAACTAGGCTATCAATCTTGGCATCATATGACGAAGTTGAGGGCATGGTTTCATCTTTGTAGGTAACCCTCTTGTCTAATCTCATCCTAGCCCTCTTTTCAATCAGGATGGCCTCTGCACTCATAGCTCCCCTTTTCATTTCTTCTAAAGTTAAGGGTTCTCTCTCTCTCAGTTGGTATGTCATGTCTAGATCAAAGCCTTTTGGAAATTTTACTAGTGCTAGGCTTTGTGGGGGTTTCATGTGAGGTGGGATAGCATTGTACACACTGTTGAACCTAGTGCAATAGTCTTGGACACTATCCTCGAAATTTCTCTTAAGGTTGTTATGTTCTGAGAGGATTTCGAGAAGGTTTTTCTTAATTTCCCACTAGTTTATGAATGTTTGGTAGAGGGAAGGGAGATCAGGTATGTTGTTAAGAGTCAAGCTTTTGAACCATTTTTTGGCTTCTACTCCTAAGCTTTGGGTAAGATCCTCATTTTTATGGTCTCTTATTCTAATTCCATGTAGTCAAAGGCATCATTCATTTTATCTACATGCTATTGGGCAATGGCAGATATAGCTCCAATAAAGTGGGTAATTCTGGATTGATAGTCATTTGGTAAAGGAACTAGAGGTTGTGTTAGTACCAAAGGGTATACCATGCTGCGACGATGGGAGCTAATGGAATCCAAGGATTATTTACAAGAGGAGGTTTTGTGAGAGGAGGTGTATGATGAAGTGGAGTGTTTTGCACAGTGGATGTGTGGATGGGGGTGGTAGAAGTATTTGGACCAAAAAACTGATTTAGAGCAGAGTTGGGATGAAAAGAGCTAAAGTGATGGAGAAGTTGAAAGTTAGGAGGACTGGAAGGAGAGGCTTCTCTAGTAGAACTCTACTACAAATCTATGGGCTCAAGGTCAGTCTGGTCAATCCCACCTTCTGACTTCGTTCTGAAAAGGTTCCTTGTATGGTGCAAGTCAAACTGGGGGTATTGCAAGGTTGTAAGGTGTTCAGGAACAAAAATTTCTCTATGAATGGTCATGACAGTAGTTGAATCTTCAGTTTTGTAAGTTTGCCACAAAATATTTTCTGGGTCATCAACTACAGTAGGAGGGTTTGGGTCCGGATGAGATCTAGTATT
The DNA here is from genome assembly GCA_034641835.2 of Pinus albicaulis. Taxonomy (NCBI): domain Eukaryota; kingdom Viridiplantae; phylum Streptophyta; class Pinopsida; order Pinales; family Pinaceae; genus Pinus; species Pinus albicaulis. The sequence continues at coordinate 459,359,895 of CM076574.1, read as the reverse complement.
GATCCTTGGTGAAGCCAGATTTCAAACTCAAAATGTAGAGAGGTTGAAAATTTATGACTTTTTTCGGAAGACTGAACTCTCTTAGTGTTTTCTAAACTCACACAGTGTGTAACTTGGCGTCTAAACTTCTCAGGGATGATTTGACACAATCCTATGTAATTCTAATGGGAACTAGTGAAGTAGTAGGCCTACTAGAGGCTAGTGGAGTCGCAAAGTGGATGTTTTTGTTGTTTTAATGATATCTATTTATGGTCCACCACCAATAACTGACAAAAAACCAATCTAGGGATGTTTAGGGGTTTTTTGAGTTCCTTTATTTAGCCCTAAGGTTTCTATGAGTATCTTCCAGTTGAATCATCATTTTTCTAGGATGGTGAGACAATTTGATTCTACTATTTGGCTAACATCTTGAGTTTTCTAATTTGAACTAAGGGTCTATGAGTCTATAAGAGATATTTAGGCTACTATGTACTCAGAGTTCCATGGTGATCGCTATTATGTTAGTGTCTCGTGATTTAGCAGATTGGTAGAACAAATACACAGGGTAACATCAGACTAGTATTTCGAGTCCTAGGACCTAGACTTCCTGTACTCAGAGAGGGCCCTCTCTATTGTATGCAAAGGATGTGAACTTGTTTTCTTTTAGGGTTTGATTTTAGGCTAGTTGTTAAGTGTAGGGTTTGTTTGATTATTTTGGTTGGGTAAGATGGTCAAGTAGAATAGATGGAATGCCGAAATATTCATGTCATTGGGATATGGAGTTTATAAAAGTGAAGGAAAGTTCAATAATGGATCAGGGAGCATCACAGGGAAAATCTACCATGGTCAAATGGATTTTCAAGTTTTATGGGAAATGAGATGAAAATCAAGTTTGTGAACAAAAGTAGGGAAAAGGGCAATCAAGAATCCTTTTTCATATACTTTAGCGAGAAGGGAATTCAATACCATTAGCATAAAGGATAAAACAGTAGACAGGGCACACAAATAACTCTCTTATTCAACTCAAGCAAATAAGCATTTCAGACAAGCAATCCGATGAAAAATAGAAGGAGAGAAACTCATTTCAATTCTAGTGATTTCACGTTCAAGGTTAGAAAACATTTAAGATAAACACATAACTTTCATCAAGGAAGAGACAACTCCTAAACATCATTGATCACAACTATAAAGATCTTTGAAACAATTTTTCAAGCATGGACAAAGGGTATGATCGAAACATAGCCTCTTTGGCAAACCTAAACAATGATACTTCAAAGAGAGACCTCAAGAAAAATGTTTTAGTGATATTAAACAAGTAGGGTTAACCATAAAACATATATTATATCTACTATATTAAACCATTCATGAGATAAAAAAACTTGGTTGGGTCTAGAGAGCAATTAAGGGTTCTCTAAACTGACCCAGCAGAGGAAACAATAGAGGTAGTGAAAAAAAAATAGAGGTAAGGTCCCTTTGAAGAACATTTCTTAGTCTAAAACCTTTGTCGTAATGAAATATAGAAGGATGAAACAAAATGATACATAAGAAAACAATAATTGAATAGAAGCACTTCACCATTAACCAAGCTCAGGAATCTTGTAAGCAAGCCTTCTCCATCAACAAGCAAAACAATCCATTCACAAGCTCCACAACACCAATTTTGCTTCAACCTCCAAAAAACTATGTATTTCTCCAAAGAGTCATAAAATGCCAAAGTTTTACAATGAAGCCATCATGCTCTATTTATTTATCAAAGGAGGGAAAAAAACCCTAGGTAGGGTTGGAAAATGTCAAAATCATCCAAAAATGTCATTAATTCTCAAGAGACAATGCAAGGCCTAAGGCATAAAATATCCCATGAAATAAATGTCAAAATAACTCCTAGCACCTAATTTTAGAGTGATTTTCCTCAAAAAACATTAAAATATAATTTTTCATTAAATGGGTGTTTTTTGTTGACTTTTGGCCAAAAACACACAGTGAGGTCTAAACGTGCAGTGCCTTCCTGGGCAGAAAATACATCCACTTATAGCCAAGTTTTTGTGACCTTCCTGATGTTGAAATTTTCCCCGTGATGGCTCGTTGGAAATCCTCCAGAGTCTACCTTCCAAAAGTGCCCTTGGTTTTCTGATTGGGCTCTTCTATCCTATCCAAAAGACAAAATTCCCAAAACGGTTCTAGGTGCAGTGCCAGGCCTGAAAATGAGGCAGAAAGGTAGAAAATGAGGTGGTTTTTTACCTTTTTAGGGGTAAAAAATTCTCCAAATGCTCTGAAATATGGTGTGAATAATGTACCAGGCATGGGGATTCCAAAAATACAAATTTCACCCTCTGAATATGTCTTATATGAAAGCATAGCACCAGGGGTGTTGCGCTTAGAGGCCTCCAAGTTCACAAAAAACCAAAATTTGTCAAAAATTCCTAAAAATTTGTGGATTTATACCTCATGGGGTTTGAGAACTCTATAGAGAAGCTTTAGCCAAGACCCCAAGGTTTTCTTGGTCTTTTCCTCCTTTTAGTGGTTCAAATTCAGTGAGGGCCTCTTTAAGCTTGGCACTAGTGTGTTTGTTTTTGAAGGGATAGTGCTTGGTCATCTTTTTCTATAGGCCAAGGTCTCCTTTCATCTGCTTCATATGATTGTTCTCATCCTTGTAATAATCAATGATGTATTGTGCCATGCCAAGAATCCTTTGTAGGTCTTTAATATTTGCATTTTTGCTTTGAAGTAGTATGCTATTGGCCCTCTTTTCCTCCTTTTTATCACTGTCAACATGGATGAGACCAAGCTCCCTCTCAACCTCATGCTGCTCTTCTTCTTCCTCTCTTACCTTTTCTTCACCTTTGTTTTTTATTTTTCCCTTGCCTTTATCTTTTTTTTTACCCTTTCTTTTCTCTTTTCCTTTTTCCTTTGGCCTAATAGGAGTAGAAGGAACAACCCCTTGCCTTTTGGAGGTAGCAAACACATTTCTTTCTCCTATGTGGTAAGCCAAGGGAAAAGGTTCAATTTGGCTCATTATGGTGTCCTCCTTATGAATATCACCATTAGTTTCTAGGTATTCCTTTTCATCACCTGGACTGTTGCTCACCTCTTTATCTTCATCACTAGCCTCGGTGCTAGCCTCTTCACTGATTTGTGCATCTTTACTTTGTTCCTCATTATAGTTTCCTTCATCATCATTGATGTGACCTTCATCTTGGTTGCCAACCTATTGATTTTCTTTACTGTCTTCATGACTGTCATGACTGTTGTCATGAAATTCATGACTATCTTCAACCTCTTCTTCATTGTCTGTATAGTCATCATCTTCATTTGGGAAGCCCTATTGATATTTTCCTTCATCTCTATTCTGACTAAGACCCTCACTAAGAGCTGTTATGAGTGTGAGTACTGATTTTTTCCTCAGTTACCTCTTTTTCATTATCCACCTCCATGTCCTCTGCCTCATCTCTGATTTCTTATTCATCCTTTCTTAACCTATTCCCACTCTCAACTTATTCATTGTCTTCACTTCCATTATCTCCTTCTATTTCCATGTATCCTGCCTCTTGTTAGCTCATAATTTCCTTCATTTTCACTTTTTTTTGACTCATTGTCATCTTCATCCTCGTTTTCACTTGAATATTCACTGCCACTTCCTTCTTGACCTGATGCATCAGGAGAAGATGGGAAAGGGAGGTTTTCTTGAGGAGGGGATACCTGGGTAGATGATGAGTGATGGATAGTAGGACATGATGGATGAGTGGAGGGAGGAGGATTGGATGATGAGGGTAAATTTGGTTGATGATGGGGCTGAGGGCTTGTGAATATTTCATGAGCTATGAACACCTCCCAAGGAATGCCTTTTTTATCCGGCTCATGTAGCACCACCATATTGATCAAGGAATTGTGGAACAAACTGTGCATTTTTTGGGAATAGTTCCTCCTCCAGACAACAAAATACATCTTGTCGATACTCCTATACAAGTAGTAAGGAAAATGAAGCATTTTAACCCTGGTAAAATGCATCAGTAATCTGATTTGGTAGGAGTAGAGCCTATAGTATCTCCCGTCACATGTAAAGTACTTCATGATAACCCTCATCAAGGGTGCATACCTTTCTAGCAAGTGTGAGAAAGGGAAAATTGTTTTGCAACCCTCTTTGTACCTAGGTTTGTTAAATGGCTCATAATAGCTCATGTCCAACTTTTCTCTCTTGAACCACTTTTCACCATCATTAGGAAGTCCAGTAGCATGGGAAATGGTATCTAATGATAGCTCTATGTCTACCCTTGCAAGATTTATTTTTTTATTGTGTAGGTTGAGGACAAACAACCTAGTGAGGTCAAGGTGACTATGCAATTGTTTGAGCTTTTCACAAAATTGAAAACACCCCAAATTTTGAAAGCATGTGAGAATCGTGGGGGAGGAAGTAATATCCACTATATCTAGGAGTTCAAATATTTTAACCTTTCCACCCTTGTGTTTTTGCCTCATAGGCACCTGGCCTCCTTCACTGCTGACACTGCCTTCTTCTCCTGACATGGTGATCAGTGCGGCTTTCAAACAACACTAGTAGTGCTTGTGAAACTTGGTAGGATGTAAAATATGATGAGGGAAGATTTTGTAAATGAGTGAGATGGAGGTAGGTTTATGACTGAGTTTATTTGAGCTTGGGGGAAGGTTTATCTTAACTAATTGAAATTACCCTAATTGACCCCGCTTTTAACTGATAATTTTTCTTAAAGTTCAAAATAAAAATATTACCATGAGGGCCTAGAGTTTCCAATGACTAGGGTTTGATCATTTTCTTTTAACCACTAAATTACAAAAATCACTTGGAGGATAAGAAAAAATGGCCACCTACCAATTTTAACATGTTTTCAGGTCTTTGGATGTAGCTTGAAGGTGGTCCCCTTGTGCTTTTGGAAAATTTTTGCAATTGAAAGGGTTTTAGGCCTAAGCGCAGTGCCTGCCTGCATGGAGGCATTAGTCCTGCTGGTATCCTGGGTGTAGTGTCGGGCAGAAATGGGCCTGTCGGGTTCCTCTAGGGGATACACTGCATGGTCTTTGGGCAAGTTAGGTCTTCCTGAAGCGCAAAATTGGGAAATATTGGGTGAGTCGGGTTCTTCCTGGGCACAACACTGCCCGAGTGTAGGCCTGCTAGGCTCCTCCTGAGCGCAACGCTTCACGAAATCTTACCTATCGGGAAAAATGGACAAATGGGTAGCACCCTCCTATAATCACAACATGCTTAGTTCTAAGCGCATCACAGTGTAATTTTGCACTGCGATTTCTCCTCTACGCGCAGCGTCGGGTTCTCTTTCTGCAACGCATACTCCAAAGCGCAGTTCCGGTAACCTTGCCCAGATTCTCCACAAACTCAGATATTTATTTCTTGAATGCTTTTCAGTCTTTTGCAGGTGACAAATGAAGGTGAGTGAAAAAAAAATTGAATTTTTATATTCTTAGGAAAATACATTTATTATTTGCAAAAACCCACTTTATAATGTTTTTAGTCTCCTTGTCATTTTACTGATATTATTTTTTACCTCTTGCAGTAGGTGACTTAAAAACATAAAAATGGTCCCTTTTCCTCCTAACCAGTTTTCTTTCCTACTCTTCAGTTTTTTGAAAAGGTGAACTCTGACTTCCTTTGCCCTATTGATGCCTTTAAAACTTGTTTTGCAGATGGTTGTTTGAGTTATATGATTCACTGTGTTTTGGGTTGTTCATTCCTTTCAACCACTTTCAGTAGTAAGTGTCATGAAAAACTTGAAATTAATCTCTTTCCTCTGATCTCCAGAGCATGATAAATCCATTTTTTGACAAGCACTACAGCTTTCATAGTCATGTATGCCATCTCCTTGTTAGGCCACTTCTGATTTCTGCATGTGCCATGCCATACTGGTTTGGCCCTTTCTGCCATTCTTGGAGTTTAACACTTTCATAATAGTAACCTCATGATCAGTTCGGAATTGAACTTGAACCCTATGATTTTATTCCTCTGATCATTTTGAGGGAAAAAGACTGAAAATGAAGGCTTGAACTTCCTTGTACTGATACCCTTTTCCTTCTTTCCCTTTGAGGTGGTGAGATATTTTACCTTGGGAGACCATGGAGGTCACCTTCTGACATTCTCTTCAAACCTTCTGCCTGATGTCATCATGGATGCTCATCATCTTCATTTCACCATCTTGCCTATTTTTCCAAAATCTTAGGTTTTTAGGCTTTTAGAGAAGAATCATTAGTGTTTTCTTCTAAGTTCTCTATAGCCCTTTCAATTTCATTCATTTTTTCCCAGTTCACCTCACATTTTTCCCTTATTTATATATAGCTTCTAAAAATCTTCAATTCATGCTTGGTTTTGTATATTTTCCTTTGTCCTTGTGGTTTTTTGCATTGGCTCCTTGCTTGTCACATTGCTTAGTCCAATCAGTTCTAGAAACCATAATTTTCCTTGAAAATAGACTGCTTACTGTTCCATTGGTTTGAGTATATCTTCTAATGAGGAGTAGGCCTCTTACCTTACTACTTTTCGTCCTCATAGCCACCTAGACACTCCTGTAGAAATATCAAAATGGACAGTTTTCCTTTGCAAAATTTGTACTTTATTAAGGAGGTATTCCCTGAAGTTTTTTCTTATCTATCTCGGACCAACAGATGTTTAACTTCTTCCATTTGATTCAGCTTCTTAGCACATGGAAAAAAATGTTTTTAGAACACCAAAGATAAATCTATAACATATGAAACCCTAATGACCGAATGGGAGGCTCTTTGACTTGTCCTTTGACTGAAAGCTTACTTGGGATCTTCAAGTATAAAAAACAGAGTTTAATGACAAATTGAAGTATTGAAGATCCGAAATCCAATGTACTTTATTTATCTAAAGAGCCTACAGAGATATTTTTGAGACCATCAATGCTTCATGCATCATGGGAAACATAAGAAGGAATAAGTTGGTTGATGATCCTAGGTGGCAAGTGGAGGGGTGAGGCAAATGAAAAACAAAGTGCTGAGGTCATAGGTGGGAAAACATGATGAATATCAATGGCATGAGCCCGTGATGGGTGCTATAGGAGTGGTAGGCTAACCATTACATGATAGAGTAGTGAAATAGTGAAACATTTATCCTAATGATAATGAAGGCAGTGATATTTCTAAAACTCACAATATTCATGAATATTGTTTTTAAAAATCTAGGACAAGTACTTAGTCATCTATAAAAAGAAAAAATTACTGATGACTAACATAACCATCCACTTTATTTATGTGAATGAGAAACCAATCCATGCCCAAAACCATAGTATATGATCCCAAAGGAAGCACATTTAGATGTGATTATGTAGGCATACAATTCAAATAAAATGTACAAGTTCTCACTTAATTATTAACTCTTATCTTGGTCCTTGTACCCACATGCACCAACCAATATTCTAGATTCACTTCTTTATTTAAGAAACACTTATCCACCAGGTTGGGACTGATATAACTATAATTAGATCCAAGGTCAATCAAAATGGAAGCGACTTGAGCATTAATCTTACCTTCCAAATCAACAATGGATGCCTGGTGATCTTCATGATTGTTATCCACTACTGCATAACTTTGAGGAATGCTCTGAACAACATCTCCAAGTATTTGTGCCTCTAGAGAACTATAAATATGAGGCCTTCCACCCTGATGTGATGGGCACTCATTCCTGTTATTCCCTGCATGACAATTCCAAAAACTCAAAGGATTCTAACCATCACCCTTATTTTTATCCTCAGGCTGAAATACACGTCCTTTGTCAACTCCATTGAACTTCTTGTATAGTGTTATGTTATCCTAGTCACCTACATCCTAAACTCTTAATTTATTTTTATCCCACTTTCCTTTAGTCCTCTCATTACCTTTCCAATCCTACTTAAGCTCAGACTTGTGATTATACTACTCATAACAATGCTTCAACTTCCGATGACTTTCTCCAATGACCAAGGCTAATCATACTCAATCTAAACCTTAAATTCTAAAGTAAATCCACTAATGAACCTTTGGAACTTTCTCTTCTAATCCTTGAGGTAGGGCATATACCTCAAAAATTCCATAAACCTTGTCATGTACGCTTCATTTGTCATGGAACCCATATTCAACTCATATAATTCCTTGGAATTTATGTTGTAATATCTCTCTAACAAGTACTTGTTCCTCAAGATACTTTTAAAATCATTCCAACTTAGTTCCCCTACCTTGATGCCTCTGACACGCTTCACATTATCTCGCTAGATATTTGCTTCTTCCTTAAGACCAAAGATCATTATCTTAGCTTTCATATTCTATGAAGAGTCTTGTAATCAGAAGAATTTTTTCATCCAAAGTAGACATGATTCTGCATATTTTATTTTCTTCACATCCACATCAAAAGTAGGTGTGTTGGTTTTCCTGAACTCCTTTGGAAAATATTGCGTCTCACTCTTCTTATAAGGATTCTGGCAGTAATTACAATGATGTTTCTCATAGCTGGAACTAGAATAAAGTCCATGAGTGCTAGACCATGAGTAAAGTGTATCCAAATATTTTAAACCTCTCACTGTATCATCTCTATCCAACCTATATCCTGAATGAGAACTACTACCATGTCCCGCATCTGTCTTTCCCTCTTATCCACGAATGATCCTAAGTTGTCCCTACTTTTACAAATTTGGAAGGATTTGAAGGAAGACTTCATTAACCTATGATTTCTTTTCTTAAGCTTGGGAAATAATTTCTTGTGCCTCAATCAACCTATTATTGTTTTCTTTACAATTTCTAATTTCTTCCTCAATTATTCTCAATGTATTTTCTATATCAAGAGAGTACTCTTCTCCTTGCTTCTCAACTAACCTGTTCAATTCCATTTAATTCACATAAATCCTGTAAGGGGAGTCATGTGAACTACAGTCCACCATTATTCTCTTCATATCTAATCTTATAACTTCTACAAACATGTCATTTTATATTAACCAAATAGAAACACAATAAAAATCACACCTCGATGTATTTCAGGGGAGGCTATCTTCTATACATAATCATTAGCACGGTATAGATACATAATGAAATCAAAACATCAACATCATATTACATATCATTATCATTCCTGATAAAACAAAACTGCAATAATGAGCACATGCATGATAACCTAAAATGTCACAATGCATGCATAACACTATGCATTTAGCCCATCCAGTCAAATGTTTGAACCTATAAGCTCTAATACCAATATGGAACACCTCCTCCCATATTTATCCACTTTGACAGGGACTCCAGGGTGAACATGAGTTGAGCATCACTACTATATGACCTAGCCTACAAGTTCTAGTTATGGAAGTAGGGCCAACTAACCAAAAACTTACAACTATCCCTCAAGGACTACAATGAACTAAGGATCCTGCAAACCACCCCCGGTGATCAATCCCTAAGCTAGAACCTCTTTTTCAGAAGACAAAGTCCCAAAAAACACCCTTGAAACTATGTTCATATTGTTGGTAGGCTATAACTGTACTCACAGGCCTGTCTGCATGCAGTTATGACCCAAATTCCTCAATTCATGGCATGTGGTCATGAGATTTATGCCATGTTTTTAGGCTAGCATCCATATTAGAACCCACAACAATCTCTAAGTTTCCAAAATCATTAAAATGATGATAAAAATGCTAAAAAATATAAACTTGAGCAATATGTTGACCTATACATGCTCAATACTAGATAGACATTTCATGAAAGAGATAGTAAACATATGATATACAGGTCATGAATTCATCTGATCATAAACTTCTGAACTTTATTTTTAAATTCACCAAGAAGGATCAACGCCCTTTCAATATAGTTGCAATAAAACTTTTTATCCCAATGTGCATTCATCAACTATTAAATAACTTATCAAATAATGAACAAGAGCCCTATATAGAGCACATCACAAAATCATGAATACAACCAACATATAACCATAATAGAAACTATGAAAAATCAACCATAATGATATATGGAAAATTCTCTTTTTTCGGACAAAAATGAACTCCCTATATCTAGTGGTATTGGATATACAAAAAAAGATATATATATATATATATATATATATATATATATATATATATATATATATATATATATATATATATATATATATATATATATATATATATATATATATATATATATATGTTTTTCTCGAGACAGTTGAGATAACGAAAAAAATTTATTCTTATCTGAATCTTTAGTACTCTCTCTGCCTTATAGTTCAACTGAGGCTCAGACCACTATATAACAACTCTGCAGTGTCAGACTAAAATAAGAAAGAGAAATACAATATACACATAACATAATATAATATCTCTAATAAATGAGTCAATATGGCATTGAAATACATAAGCATCAAGATGGCACAAGTATATGAAAACATTGTTCTTTTTGTATTAATAAATAAATGAGAGAGTTACAACCATATATAGAAGTTGATTTTGTAGATGTATCCCCAATTATATTGTCCTTCCTTGCCACAAATAAAACCTTCACACTTAACCCTAATGCACAAATGGATGATGATTCCTTAAGCTCAAAGGAACATCATGAGGGCACTAGAAATCTCTAAAATCCAATCCATACTCTATGGGAAGAAATAAATTTATAGCGTGAAGGTGCTAGTTTAGGATTTACCAATCTAGGCTTGAGATTCACATATGAAGGAGGATAAGCTCATAGGAAAAGAGATAATACCTCTAGATAAATAATTCAAGATATATATCTATGATAAATGGTTAAAACCACCTTAGAAGCTTCTATAATCTGAATATTTGAAAATATCTTTTATATTTCCTAAACTTCTATAAGCATTGCACCTGTAAATTAGAGAAACCAATGTTGATCAGTGGAGGTGCTGACTTATGCAAGTTGAAAAATTTGTATGTGGGCATGCATGCAAGGTGTTTTGGGGATAATTTTTTTTTTTTTTACTTGATTAACCCAAAAACATAGAATTTATAGAGAGGTGATTCTTAGGGCTTTGCAAATGGATTATGAAAATACGTTCAAGGATATTTGTTGATCTAATTTTCAGGCCTTTTGAGTGAATGGGAAAAAAAGAAGTATAACAGATTCCCCCCTAAAGGATAAAGTTATATGCAATGGTTAAGGACAGAAGTATTTTAGTTTCTGACAAGTTCGAATCAAGAGTATATTACTGAGGGAGGCATACCCATTCTACACACATAAGAAAATATTACATGTGCAATGATCAAGAAGTATCATCCACTCATGAGAGAATGTGGACCCATGTTTGGATGACTATATAAATGATCATAGCCATCATACTTTGTAATCTTGTATGAATCATGAAATCATAGCCTGAATGAATGGAACTAGATATAGGGTCTTCTACCTCATCACTTGATAGAACAAATCTAGCCTTGCGAATAAATGAGTTGGAGTGAAACATACGAGAAGCCATATGATTACTGGCCAATGATGCAAGTCATTAATAGATGCAAGAGAAACCATTAATGATGTAAATGGCTCTCAAATTACTATAGTACAATCTATGTGGTGTGAATGGATGAGCGAAGTCAAACATCATACAAAATATTTCGGTCGAAGGCCAACAATGAAGACATGTCACCGAGAGTGAGGAAACTTGTCATTGATGTATGAAATATCTAAGGTACCAAAGGGAGTTTCTAAGTCAAATTATTGTATAATTATTTGATGTCAATAAGAAGGGACCCATCGTAGGAAGGCCTTGATGTATCCCTCATCAATGACGCAAAACGAGTATTAATATTTGTGATAGAATGATGCTAGAAAAGATCTAGTGTAGGAACGACAGACCTAAACAAAGGATTAAATGTATTATAATGCATATCGAGTGAAGGAATACTCTTGAACACATTAGTGACCCTTTATGGATTTTTCAACATTGAATCAAAACTGATTATGAAGGCTTTTGATATGATATTCTTAACCAAACATGAAAGACAATTTCCCAACCCAACAATCATAATGATGAAGTGAAAGAGTGTCATGCTCAGGAGTGACTCGTTGCCATGAATAGGTTAAGTACTCTATTTTCCTAATTTCCCCAACTATTTCTATTTAGTACATATTTATTTTTGACAAGTTTCAGGAGGATAACATATGCTTGATCTATAATTTTATCCTTCGAATGAATCATTTCAGTAATTTTAACGAACCCTGAGAAGGGGTGGTTTGGTCTTGTGATGTTCAACGAGTCCAACACTGTTTGATGATTTTATGATTCCACCAAAGGTGTAAATATACTTCTTTTACATATTTATATAGTTTTAAGAAGAGGAAAATAAGAAACCTCATGTTAGCCACCCATATTTTTCTATCATATCAGCTGGTGGCTAAATTATTAGCCACCCATATTTTTCTGTCATATTAGCTGGTGGATAAATTATTCTTGCAGCCTTCAAGAAACAAATTCAGCGCTGAAATTTTTGGTGCTTGAAGTCTTTTTGATGAATCCATAACTGCTGGTTAATCTTCACAACTGTCTCCCTCTTCAAAGCCTCTGAAATCCTATAAAAATCCACAGTTGGATACTTCTGCAAAGGACCCTTTTCCCTTTTTCTTCTTCCCACCACTAACCTCATTTTATATTCTCCATTTCCCATGAAAACCCCACAATTTCATGTTTCTCCCTTTTAATTTCATTAAAATCCCTTTTATAAGGTTAAAACCCACTATTTTGACCTTATCGAAAACCTTCATTTCCCTTTGAAAACCATTAAAAAACCATAGAAACGCACATTTCCTATGCGTTGGTCTTAAGCCCCTTAGGCTAAGCCCCCTACATCTTTTCCTCCATGCACCCGAGCGCTAGAACCAACTGCAAGACCCTCGGGCGCTTGTCCATTTTAATATTATTTCTCCGCCCAAAAACATTTAAAAAACCTTTGAATGTTATAAAAACCCGTCATTTCATTATTTTTATTAAAAAACCACCCGTGCAATTGTGGAGCGATCTCAGCCGTTCATCCAATCCACAGATTAACGATGCGGAGCGCAACTTACCAGTGGTCCCCGCCAGCTGTTCCCCACTCCAAAAAACCACGCGGTATTTTCCGCACCGCTTTCGGCCCCAAGGCTGTTTTCTCCCATTGGCCAGCGATTCCATACGCTATGCGATGTGTGTCCTCTGTACCCTTTTCCAAAACCGTCGTCCCCGTGCATTAAAGTTCTCCCCCGCGCATTAACGATCGGACCAGGCCATGCAGCGAAATCCACCACAGCCGTCCGATCTGGGCCCGATGATCCAACGGTCAGCGCTAACCAGAGTTGCGCGATGGGTAACGAAGGTGCGCGCGCGCTAAACAGGCCATCGCCACACGGAAATCACATCTCCGCCGTCGATCTGATCTGATCGACGGTCCAAAACTCATCCTCCAGATTCCCTCTATTTGACTTTCAACGCCCCCTGATTTCATCTTGACCGTCCAAACTGAATCAGATCAACGGCGCAGTGTCACTACGGGGGTATGCCACCGAAATTTTTCCTCCGTACATCCGAACCCCCTGTAGTCATCCCCGACCGTCGATCTCGGCGCGAATCGACGGCTCTAATTTAATCCTCCTCCCCCCATTCTTTTTTTACCATTCTGAGATTAAATCCCAGCCGTTGGATGATGCCATCCAATGGCCCACGCTCCTCCGCACAGTCCCCGATGCAGTAAACCAAATACGTAGGATTATATAACGTTTTTTCATGTTTTTTGCAGGTTTGAATGTATCTTCCATCATTTCCAAAGAATATTCGGCGACTGAGGGTGACGACCCTCCCTTGTTCGATTCCTCCGAGGAAATCATCCACAGGGTTTAAAATCATGTTATATTGATGTTTTCACAGGAATTGATGCCTTACACACCCTGCGCAGCCCTGCACGACAGAAAGACCATGAAGATCAATGCAGAGAAAGAGTATCAGATGTTTAAGACCGAGAATGAACCAGAATAGCAGATTAGTGGACAGATTTGTGGGGATTAAGGCTAAGACAATTATCAAACGCCTAATCAACGATCTAAAAACACAATTTGAAGGAAAACCTAAAGTGTTTCATTAGGAAACTCTCCACCGTCACCAAAAGAGACAGATTCATTCCTCCAAGCAACTAAAGCGCCACCTGTGCCTCAAAGCATTCAATCAAGAACTGAATTTATTGATCAAAGTCAGATATTTTACCTCAAAGCAGCCGAAGGGTTATTTCTCCAAGGGATTTAATGACAGAAGGACGGCAGAGTAACCCTATCATCACAAAAAACTACAAATGTCAACAAAATCTCCCAACAAGCTTGAATCATGAGTGTAAATCAACTAATGCAGTGAAACACCTGTATGGTTTCTTCGTTGAGCCTCTGAGGGCCAAGAAATACATTAACTCTGCATTTATTGTATTTGAGATCTTTATTCAGATCTCACCTCCTCATCCTTCTATAAATACTTCAGTAGAAGATGAGTGAGGGGTTGGTTGTTAATGTAATTGCTGAAGTATTGTAGTCGTAACTGAGCTAAAGGCTCTTGATTGTAGATAGGATTTCACTAGCTCTTGGAGCTCTGCTTGTAATAGATAAGTTAGGTTTTTAAAGAAAGATGAATTGACACATTGGATTTGAAGATTGTAACCGGTTTGGAGCATCAATACAAGTTGATTTATGGGATCCTGGTCTATGCTGATGGTGATGTTGTTCTTACTGTGACTTGTGTTTTATTTTTGTTTCCATTTTGTTTCATTTTCTGCTATAAAGAACAGTTTAAATAGAGTTAGGACCTATTGTATACCAGTAACCTTCTCTGGCTGAGAAATCTTTATTTAGATGTTTTCTTCTATCTGTGTTATTTGGAAATGATTAATTCAGTTTAGGCATATGCATGTTGGCGTTCCCTCATCTTATTGCCTTGACTGAATGTTATTTTCAAATGTTACTTTCAATATATTTTGTGTGAAGATGAACTGAGGAAATTAAGGTTAGCCCTGAGTCCCTTTCTTATTTGCTCAACTATTTGATCGTTTCCCTTAGGATGTGTTAAAAGCTGACTAGTTTCAAAGTACTTATCAGATCTTGGGCCATTCTATGTCATCTTTGTGATTGTCCTGAAAGCAACCAAGTAAAGAAGAGCTAGGAGAGGATTTGTGGTGAGCCCGGCCCGTTAGTCTCTACTCCAAAGGTTGCCTTCAAGTTTACCTTTGTTTTTCATATGTTTTCTATTGGAAGTGTATCAAAGGTTGGCTAGTTTCAAAGTACTTACCAGATCCTAGTTTACTTCTATATTTTTCTTAAGTGTATGTCAAAAGCTGACTAGTTTCAAAGTACTTATCAGATCTTAGGCTGCTCTTTTTTTTCTACATCTGTTTATTTCCCTTTCTTGATGTATCACTCCATTCCATAAATCAAACCTTAAAGAGATCCTTAGGCATAGATGAATTGCCCCATAGACCACTCTTGAACTTTATTTGCTTCAATTAAATCCTCTTATGACTCCATAGCCCAATGGACTGAAAACCTGCCATCATCTTTCATCTTAGCTAACGCTTACTCTTGTTGCTTGCAACTTTTCACTTTTGAACCTATTTTGCATATAGATCTTTTCGCCTCAGACAACAATTATATTCAACCATCCAAACACAAAACCAAACCCTTGAACTTCATAACTAGCCTAATATCATTACCTTAAGCTTTCAAAGACAAATCCATCTTTGTACATATTGGAGAGATCCCTCTCCGGATTCAGGAGGGCTAGATCCTAGAATCCAAAAGTTGGTTGAAATGATGTTAACTCTGTGATCGGAATTTTTCCAATCTTGCTTATTACAGAGACCTAAAATTTCTGGCGACTCTGCTGGGGAATCAAACCCAGAATCTCTTTATAAAACTTTGAGAGTAGAAAGCAGCCTTTCCAAGCACTACCAAGAAATGGTAATCATGATGAAACTTGTTTTGAATCAGTGACAATCTAGGTCAATCCTAGGATTCTTTTAAAGTGTTATCTAACCTTGGAAAATCAGCTAGCTTAGCCATAAGAGTAGACTATCTTTGTCTCACAACCGTAGCTAAGTTTTGAAGCAGAGTTAGGCTATTCTTAAAGAAACCACACAAATAAAAATATTCAGAAAATACCATAAAAATTTCAGATTGGTAGTAAAACACTTGCTCTTACTTTTCACTTACCATTGGATGTGTTTTACTTCATACTCTTAGATAGAGTCTGGAAAGGGCCAGGTAGCCTCCAGATCTCATCCTCTTTTAGAGGTGACATATCTGGTGAATGCCCTCCTAGTCAATCTATGGTTAGAGTTTGTTGTGTTTCAGGATACCCTTGAAAAAGGATGTTTCACAAGCACTGTGGTGGACAGTGTATCTCTTTGAAAACATTCTAAAACTTTCCACCTGGCGACTCCACAATCTTGAACAGACCTTAAGACTCCACTGGGAAGAACCCTCATCATTATAATATCTTTTGAACTCAGTTAGAGGACTGTGGGATTGAAATTTGCATTAACAGACTAGTTAACCTCTCAAAGATTGTCATATCTGGTTGAACTTGTCTAATTTATTTGGGTCTAAAAACATAGCATAGTGGCTTCTAGAAAGATCCACACTAGAGCCCATCCTGACCCCGATCCACCTGAGATAGTTGATGACCCAGAAAGTATCCTTTGGAAGTCTCCTAAGATTAAATTATCAATTGTTTTCAGATCACCCCCAAGAGCTAAATCAGTTCCTGAAAAACTTTCATCTCTACAACACTCCCAAGCTGACTTAGTTAATCCATTTAGAACTAGGTCATTTAGTGAGTTAGAACAACTAGATTCTAAGTCTTCACTATCATCTCCGGAAACAAGTGAATATCGTGGGAATAGAGAATCAACACCCCCTGATTTACATTTTCTTCATAATCTAGGTGTCTCTCATCCAAGATCAACTCAGCAATCTACCGTTGTTCCATCCACCTCTGCTCATCCTTCATCCACTGGTCAAATCACTCCACTTCGACCCACACCTCCTCTTGTCAACCCACCCACACTACATATCATGGCAGCATGGTATGCTCCCTTAGTCCTTCCTGTACCATTAGTTAATCTCCCACAAGACTATCAGTCCAAAATTCCATTATATGATGCTAGCAATACTACAACAGCATCACAACATGTGGACAAGATGAATGACTACTTTGACAGAAATGAAATTGATGATGATTCTGTCAAACTCAGATTGTTTGCTCAAAGTCTGGGGGGAGAAGCAAGGAAATGGTTTAAAGGTTTAGCCCCCCATAGTATTAATGATCTCCAAGGCTTCCATCAAACATTCTTAAACAAATGGGAGGTAAGGAAGAACCCTCTACAAGTTCTTGCTGACTATAATAATCTCCATAGGAACCCAGGGGAAAGTGTACAGGCTTATTGTACCAGATTTAACAGTGTGTATAACGCGCTTTCCCCAGAATTAAAACCTCCACTTGGTTCAGCTTTAAACAAGTTTCCTGAAGGGTTTGATGCCGATATGACCTATTCATTAAGAGAAAGAGATTTCGCAACTCTTGAAGACATGCAAAGAGGTGCCCTTTCTGTGAAATTTAACCTTATGGAGAAGAGGGCAAGAATGAAAGCTGAAAAGAGAGTATCTTTCAGAGAGGAATCATCATCTTCTATGCCAAACTCAAAGATGGAAAGAATGATGGAGGAAATTATGAAGAAAATGAGTATTCTTGAGAGAGCACAAGCAAGTCAAAATCAAACTGCTCCTCAAAAAAGAAACCAAAACCAGAATCAGAATATGAGAAGGAACCAACCTCTAAACAGACCAAGGGAAGATGATCAGCAGATCACTCCTCCCTTTCATCAAAACTATGTAAGTGAGGTTGAGGAAACAGATGAAATAACAGAGGATAATGATATGAACCTATTTGGGGTAGATGATGATGACTTTGAGGTTCATTACGATAGGAAACAAGGTCTTTATACACCTTACGACGACAAAAGAGATGATAATGAAAATTATTATCAAAACATGGAAAATGTTGTCACAGAGCCTTCAAAGGAATATGAACTCAGAAGTAAATCTAATCAACAAACCCCCAACAACAAAACCTCTGACAAATCTTCTCAAAGCAACACTACAACCAAGCCTAAAACAGTCAAACAAAAAGACAAAACAGTGGCTGATAACTCTGGTAAAGGTAAAGAGAAAGATACTCAAAATCTTGAAAAACGGAGTGCAAACATCAATAGTACTAACACTTCAGCTAGTACTCCTTCTTCAACCGTTGTGTCAACTGTAGATAAAACAAATCAGCAATCTGTCGTTTCTGATAAAGTGGCAGTAAACAAAGCTGAAACCAGCACCTTAAAGAATCAAATTCCTTTCAGTCTGAAACAGGAAATCTTAAAAATCAAAATTTATGTCCCTTTGACTGAGTTAGCTGCCCAACAGGTATATAGGTCCAAAATTTTGAAGGCTTTGAACATAGAAGAAAATGAGGATACGCTCAACCTTAATGATGACCAGCCAGAGCTTATTTTTGGTCCAAAGATTGAAGGTAAGTTTCAAGAGGGACCTGTCCCTCCCTTCTATGTAAGTTTGAACATTCATGACAAAATCCTACACAACGCTATGCATGACTCGGGCGCTTCTCATAATTTGATGCCAAAAGCTGTAATGGAAAGCCTGGGTCTTGAAGTTACCAGACCTTACAAAGACCTGTACTCCTTTGACTCAAGCAGAGTTAAATGTCTAGGATTGATCAAAGACCTCTGTGTTAATTTAGCCCAAATTCCAACCAAGTGTTTGGTCATGGATGTTGTTTTGGCTGATGTACCCCCAAAGTATGGAATTCTTTTATCAAGATCTTGGGGGGCTAAGTTACAAGGTACCATGCAGATGGACATGACCTATGTGACTATCCCTATTTTCAATCAGACTAGAAGACTTTACAGGGAGTCTCATATGAAATACATGGTTACAAGTCAAGACAAACCTCAAAACTCCCCTCTGTATTCTATGAGTACAGGCCTTGATTCTTTTATCATGTTTAATGATGAAACACTCCCTGAACAAATCACTTTAACGAGATCAATGGCTGAAACGGAGGAAGAAGAACACAGCACTGAAGTGTCAAAACAGTTTTCTACATTTGAAAACATTGGCAAACAAAACACCGGTCTTGAATTACAAGTCATAAATCCATTGTTGTTAAACCTTGATAGTCAAGAGAGCAATCCTCAACCCGATGAAAAACTTGAGGAATCAAATCATACAAAGGACATTCACCAAACTGATAAAACTAAAAATGATCCTCTCTGGACTATGTATTTTGATGGGTCATGCACTAGAACAAACGCCGGTGTAGGTGTCTGGATTACTAACACTAAAAGCAAGCACACAAAATGTATTTCTTGTAAATTAAACTTTCAGTGTTCAAACAACATAGCAGAATATGAATCCATTCTCTTAGGCTTGCATCATTTGAAGAAGTTAGGAGCCAGAAGGATAAATGTGTATGGGGATTCTGAGTTAATAATTAGGCAAGTCAATGGGGAATATAATGCAAATCATCCCAGACTTAGGGCCTACCGGAATGACGTCATGGATCTTTTGAAAACGTTTGAGGAGTCCAAACTAATTTTTGTCCCGAGGAAAAGAAATCTTATAGCCCACAATTTAGCCTTTGTAGCTAGGACATGTTTAAAGCCATATCAGATCGATGATGGTTCACCTCAAATAAAATTTAGACCAGCTGTGCCTGATAATAAAAAATATTGGCAGGTGTTTGACGGAGATAAACAAATAGAAGACTTCATGCAATTCAGAAATGAATTTGAACTGCATAGTTCAGATTCAAACTATGGTACAGACTGCAGTGAAGAAAATTTTCTTGGTGAGGAAGAGCCTTCTCCTGAGCCTACCAATATTAACCTTCAAACTAGAAAACGCAGAAACAAAACAGAATTGAGTGCAGAATCAGAAACAGAAGAAATAGAAACTCTGCATTCTAAAGATGAAGGTTTTCCAAGTGGTCTAGCACCTTTGGAAGAGTTGTTCGATTTTAACGATGTGGCAAATAAACCAAAACTGGAGCCTATAGAGACTGAGGTAGAGGAATGCAATATAGGCAGTGAGGAAAAACCGAAAATGATCAAACTATCCAAAACTTTTCCAACTCACAATAAACTCAAATACATAGAGCTGTTTAAGGAATTTTCTGATGTTTTTGCATGGAGTTACAAATATCTTAAGTTCTATGACACTAAAATAATACAGCACAAAATCCCTCTCAAAGAAAACCAAAATCCATTCAAACAGAAACTACGCAGAATAAACCCAATGCAGCTGCTTTTGGTTGAGAAGGAAATCAGGAAAATGTACGATGCTGGTATTATTGTCCCTATTAGATATTCTGAGTGGGTATCTAATCTGGTGTCAGTTAGGAAGAAGATTGGAGAAATCAGGGTGTGTATATACTTTAGAGACTTAAACAAAGCTTCATTGAAAGACAACTACCCTTTACCCAAGATGGACCATATTTTACAAAGGGTGGTAGGGTCTAAAAGAATTTCTTTGCTGGATGGCTATTCAGGGTACAATCAGATCTTAGTTCACCCTGCTGATCAATTAAAGACAACCTTTACTACACCCTGGGGCACTTTCATGTATCTAAAAATGCCCTTTGGTCTAATGAATGCTGGAGCAACCTTTCAAAGAGCCATGGACATAGCATTCTCGGAAGAATTGGGTTTCTTCATCATTATCTATCTAGACGATGTCACTGTGTTTTCCAAAACAGATGAAGAACACTTAGAACATTTAATAAAAGTTTTTGAGAAATGCAGAAAGTTTGGAATATCTTTAAACCCTAAGAAGACACTATTTGGTCTCCAAGAAGGTAAAATTCTTGGGCACATTATTTCAGAAGAGGGTATAAAGATATATCCAAAGAGGATTGAGGCCATATTTCAAATCTCTCATCCTCAAAACATCAAAGAGTTGCAGTCTTTCATTGGAAAGATCAACTTTCTGAGAAGGTTCATCCCCAACTTACCTGAGCTCCTTAGGAATATCACAAATATGCTGAAGAAGGAGCAAGGGGTGAAATGGACCTTGGAAGCAAAGACATCCTTTGAACTAGTAAAACAAGCATTAACCAAAACACCGGTTCTCATAAGCCCTGATTTTTCAAAAGATTTTTATATCTTCTCATTTGCATCAGAACACACCATAGTTGATGTCCTTTTACAGAAAAATCCACAAGGACAAGAGCAACCTATTGCATTCTTTAGTAAGGCATTGAGGGATTCCCCTTTGAAGTATAACATTATGGAGAAACAAGCTTTTGCCTTGGTAAAAGCTTTTAAAGACTTCAGGGTATACATCCTTCATTCACACATCATTGCCTTTGTCCCAAATTCAGTTGTTAAAGACATTCTGACACAGGACCCAGATGGTAAGAGAGGTAAGTGAATTGCTATTATTCTTGAATATGATTTAGAGATAAAACCCACTAAACTCATCAAAGGCCGAGGTCTAGCTAGATTAATGGCTGAATCAAATTGTGAAGTTCTCGATATTAACATGATTAATGCTTTGGATAACCAAGAAGAATTCTCAACTCCCATTGTTGAAAACCATTTTATGAATTCTCCTTGGTATGCTGATATTGTCTATGTTTTGCTTAATTTAAATGCACCTCCTGGTTTGACAAAAACAAAGGCAAGATTCCTAAAGTTAAAAGCTGTAAACTATTGCATTATTGATAAATGTCTTTATTGGAAAAATGCAAGTGGTATATTGCTTAAATGTTTGCCTGAGTTTGATGCAAAAAGGATTAAGCAGGAATTCCATGAAGGAGAGTGTGGAGGTCATTTATACTGGAAGTCAACAGCCAACAAAATTTTGAGGGCTGGTCTCTATTGGCCTACTCTTTTTCCTGATATACACAAGATGACCACTACTTGCCATAAATTCCAACTATTTGAAGGCAAAAGAAAGCTGCTACCCCTTCCTCTGCGCCCAATCACTGTTGAAGCCCCTTTTCAACAGTGGGGACTTGACTTCATAGGAGAAATCCATCCCCCATCTTCTACCCAGCATAGGTGGATTCTTACTGCCATAGACTATTTCATAAGTGGATAGAAGCCATTCCTTGTAGGCAGGCCAATGATTCAGTTATCATAAAATTTATGGAGACCAACATCCTCTCCAGATTTGGCTATCCTACCAAGATCATCACAGATAATGCAGTGGCATTTGGATCAAATAAAATGGTTGAATTCTGTCACAAGTATCAGATAACATTGGGACACTCCACAGCCTATTACCCTCAAGGTAATGGACTTGCAGAATCTTCCAACAAAAGCTTAGTGAACATAATCAAGAAACTGTTGGAGGACAATAAAAAGTCTTGGCACACAAAGCTGATCCATGCACTTTGGGCTGACAGATTAACTTTGAAGAAATATATTGGTATGTCACCCTTCCAGCTTGTGTATGGTACAGATGCAATTTTTCCTAACAGCCTCGGTGTACCAGTTATGAAGTTAATTCAAGAGTTGCAGACTGAAGAAAATGACATAATCAGAAGGATAAATCAGACCATTCATCTTCAGCAAATCAGAGAGGAGGTTTATAACAAAGCATTGCAGAAGCAAGACAATATCAAGAATATCTTTGACAGAAGAACAAAGGCCAGCAATTTCAAGATTGGGGACAAAGTTTTAAAGTGGGACTCAAGAAGGGAAGAAAAGGGCAAGCACGGAAAATTTGACAATCTATGGCTTGGCCCTTACTCTATTCATTCAGTTGCTGGTAATAATGCATTTTTCTTACAGGAACTGGATGGAACAGAATTGTTTGGGGGTCCTGTCAATGGCAGGATGCTTAAGCATTACCTCTCTTGATCCATTTTTGTTTTGAAGCCTTTTTGTCTTTTTTCCATTATAAATATCTCATCCACCATCACATTCAAAGTTATAAAAAAGATAAAAAATACAAAAAAAAAGAGAGAAAAAATGAAAAGAGGGCAGGAATGAAAACAAGAAAGGCAAGGCCCCATGCCAAGAAAAAGAGAAACAAATCTGAAAATGTGCAAGCTCAAATGCCACTCCTGCAAAAAACACTTCTAGTTAGTCAAACAGCCTAATCTTGACTAATTAGCTTTTGAATTTTTTTGCTGATAGGATAGCGAATGTGATTTTCCAAACTGTTCAATCTTGACTTATTGGTAGATAAATTAGGATAGAAATTGAAGGTTCAAATAAACTCAAAATCTGAACCAAAGTTTCCAAATAGATGATGACTCAAAACTGTTTTATTTTCTGAGTCAAACAAATGTAAATCTGGTTCTAATCAGCTCAAAATCTGAACCAGAAGAGCTCAAAGAAAAAACAAAAACAGAGCTGTAAAAAGAGAAGGCAGTGCTTCAATATTTTCAGATCTTAAGCCTTCCATTTTGTTTTTATTTTTCTGCAAATAATAATCTATGTGCAGCTTGTTTTTATGCCATAGATCACAGCAAGTCAAACAGCTTAATCTTGACTTGACTGTTTTTAAATTTCTTCTTTAGAATTTAGAGAATGAAAGTCTGTTGGACAGTTTAATCCCAACAGACAGTAGATTAGGTAGAGAAATATTTGAGCTCAATTGTTTAATCTGAGTTCAAGGAGAAATAAGCAGTAGAATTAGATTAGTTTTTATGCTTTCAAAAAAATAAAATGTTGTGAAAAGAGTTTTCCAATCCAAGTGCACTCTGGTGAAGAAAAAATGTTAGATCAGTAGGATTGGGTAGGTAGAAGTTGTATTGATGAAGCCCATTTGTTCTTTCATAACTGGTATTATTTTTCAGAGCAAAGCAAGAGAAATCCAAAGGATCAGGCACAAGTCAGCATCCCAAAAGAATCAAGTCTAAATTCTTGATGCCTTCAAGAAGGCACCATCCCCAAGTGGAGCCACTGTTAGCCACCCATATTTTTCTGTCATATCAGCTAGTGGCTAAATGATTCTTGCAGCCTTCAAGAAACAAATTCAGCCCTGAAATTGTTGATGCTTGAAGTCTTTTTGATGAATCCATAACTGTTGGTTAATCTTCACAACTGTCTCCCTCTTCAAAGCCTCTGAAATCCTATAAAAATCCACAGTTGGATACTTCTGCAAAGGACCCTTTTCCCTTTTTCTTCTTCCCACCACTAACCTCATTTTCTATTCTCCATTTCCCATGAAAACCCCACAATTTCATGTTTCTTCCTTTTCATTTCATTAAAATCCCTTTTATAAGGTTAAAACCCACTATTTTGACCTTATCGAAAACCTTCATTTCCCTTTGAAAACCATTAAAAAACCATAGAAACGCACATTTCCTATGCGTTGGTCTTAAGCCCCTTAGGCTAAGCCCCCTACCTCTTTTCCTTCATGCACCCGAGCGCTAGAACCAACTGCAAGACCCTCAGGTGCTTGTCCATTTTAATATTATTTCTCCGCCCAAAAACGTTTAAAAAACCTTTGAATGTTTTAAAAACCCGTCATTTCATTATTTTTATTAAAAACCCGCCCGTGCAATTGTGGAGCGATCTCAGACGTTCATCCAATCCACAGATCAATGGCGCGGAGCGCAACTTACCAGTGGTCCCCGCTAGCTATTCCCCACTCCAAAAAACCACGCGGTATTTTCCGCACCGCTTTCGGCCCCAAGGTTGTTTTCTCTCGTTGGCCAGTGATTCCATATGTTGTGCGACGTGTGTCCTCTATACCCTTTTCCAAAACCGTCGTCCCCGTGCATTAAAGTTCTCCCACGCGCATTAACGATCGGACCAAGCCATGCAGCGAAATCCACCACAGCCGTCCAATCTGGGCCCGATGATCCAACGGTCAGCGCTAACCAGAGTTGCGCGATGGGTAACGAAGGTGCGCACACGCTAAACAATCCATCGCCACGCGGAAATCACATCTCCGCCATCGATCTGATCTGATCGACGGTCCAAAACTCATCCTCCAGATTCCCTCCATTTGACTTTCAACGCCCCCTGATTTCATCTTGACCGTCCAAACTGAATCAGATCAACGGCGTAGTTTCATTACGGGGGTATGCCCCCGAAATTTTTCCTCCGTACATCTGAACCCCCCGTAGTCATCCCCAACCATCAATCTCGGCGTGAATCGACGGCTCTAATTTAATCCTCCTCCCCCCATTCTTTTTTGACCATTCTGAGATTAAATTCCATCCATTGGATGATGCCATCCAATGGCCCACGCTCCTCTGCACAGTCCCCGATGCAGTAAACCAAATACGCAGGATTATATAACGTTTTTTCATGTTTTTTGCAGGTTTTAATGTATCTTCCGTCATTTCCAAAGAAGATTCGGCGACTGAGGGTGACGACCCTCCCTTGTTCGATTCCTCCGAGGAAATCATCCACAGGGTTTAAAATCACGTTATATTGATGTTTTCACAGGCATTGATGCCTTACATACCCTGCGCAGCCCTGCATGACAGAAAAACCATGAAGATCAATGCAGAGAAAGAGTATCATATGTTGAAGACCGAGAATGAACCAGAACAGCAGATTAGTGGACAGATTTGTGGGGATTAAGGCTAAGACATTTATCAAATGCCTAATCCCCGATATAAAAACACAATTTGAAGGAAAACCTAAAGTGTTTCATCAGGAAACTCTCCACCGTCACCAAAAGAGACAGATTGATTCCTCCAAGCAACTAAAGCGCCACCTGTGCCTCAAAGCATTCAATCAAGAACTGAATTTATTGATCAAAGTTAGATATTTTACCTCAAAGCAGCCGAAGGGTTATTTCTCCAAGGGATTTAATGACAGAAGGACGGCAGAGTAACCCTATCATCACACAAAACCGCAAATGTCAACAAAAGCTCCCACCGAGCTTGAATCATGAGTGTAAATCAATTAATGCAGTGAAACACCTGTATGGTTTCTTCGTTGAGCCTCTGAGGGCCAAGAAAGACATTAACTCCGCATTTATTGTATTTGAGATCTTTATTCAGATCTCACCTCCTTATCCTTCTATAAATACTTCAGTAGAAGATGAGAGAGGGTTGGTTGTTAATGTAATTGCTGAAGTATTGTAATCATAACTGAGCTGAAGGCTCTTGATTGTAGATAGGATTTCACTAGCTCTTGGAGCTCTGCTTGTAATAGATAAGTTACTTTTTGAAAGAAAGATGAATTGACACATTGGATTTGAAGATTGTAACCGGTTTGGAGCATCAATACAAGTTGATTTATGGGATCCTGGTCTATGTTGACGGTGATGTTGTTCTTACTGTGACTTGTGTTTTATTTCTGTTTCCATTTTGTTTCATTTTCTGCTATAAAGAACAGCTTAAACAGATTTAGGACCTATTGTATACCAGTAACCTTCTCTGGCTGAGAAATATTTATTTAGATTTTTTCTTCCATCTGTGTTATTTGGAAATGATT
Organism: Pinus albicaulis; assembly: GCA_034641835.2. NCBI lineage: Eukaryota > Viridiplantae > Streptophyta > Pinopsida > Pinales > Pinaceae > Pinus > Pinus albicaulis. Next base: position 459,333,472 of record CM076574.1, on the reverse strand, counting down.
AAATCTGGGCCAGGCATGTTACACAGCAATTTGTCACCGTCCTTACCATTCCCCATCCCGCACAATGGAGGACCCATTCTCAGGACTGTGAACATTGTCATGCCTTGAAATCATCATCAATGCATCCCTCCGAACATGAGCTTTATTTTCCCTTGAGACATCTCCTTGCAAAAGTCATAAAAAATAGCCCTTTTAACATTGGCGCGGCGAGCGGGGCCCGCACTCGCGCCAATGGGGAAATTAATGCAGAGGTCGCGCCACTCCGGCGCCCGTCATAGAGCCGTAGTCGCGCCACCCAATTTGGGGAGTTGTTTTTTAAATATGGATGGCGGAGTCAGTTCTAACAAATTCACAAACCATCACCTATCTTGAGTTGGGGAGGTTGGCCGCGGGAGTTCTATGGGGGAAGTGGTTTTGCCACCTCCCATGGAACCTTCCTTGTTGATAGGGCCAATCCCACAATAATAGGGATCCCAACTCCTCCTTCCCCATCTATAAAAGCTTCGTCGATCAATGGCAAGCTAGTCTTGAAGTGCCTAAGTTCGAATCTCCATATTCCCAAGAGCTTCTCAGGTTGTAAAGCACCCTTTTCCCTTAAGGTCACCTAAGTAAGGAGACCATTTGGCTACGAGACTCGGAGAGGTTTTCTTCCTTTCCCTGCAAACTTCTCATGAGACGTGGACGACCGGAAACCCGTCCAAGGAGACCGCGACGTCGAACTTGGTCAGAATTCTTCTTCGCCGGTTATTTACCGATGATTATGATTATGGTTCCACCGTTTCCCATCATGTTAATGCGAGTAATGTCCTTTCCGACCGACGTTTAGTTACATATGTCGGTTTCTATGTCAGATTCCGTTCGTTTCTTCTCGTGTGCGTGTGTGTTCATCCGTAGAGATCGTGGAGGGATTATGATCCGCCGAGGGCCGAGGAACGGGGACGCTTTCTTCGTATCCTAGCGTTGGAATCTGTGTAGGCTTCTATCTCCACTCCTTTCTCATTCGTAATTAGAACCGCGTCATGACATTGTTTGTTTGTTGCTGCACCCCGCCGGGGCTAGTAGGGACCGCCTCTCGTCCACAAGGGCCGGCCCCTCAACAAATTGGCGACTCCGCCGGGGATCCGCCTTGTTGTTGATCGTCGTTTGATTTGTAAACATAGACGCAGTCCGAAGTACAAACATAGCCTTCAAACGCTTCGCCTAGCATTACGGAGTAGATCAACGCTACTTCCCCGCCGATCTCCGCTTGGGTTTTGCATCGAACGACTTGGAGTCTTTTGTCTTGCCTTGCCGTTTGTATCTTGTTTTTCCTTGCTTCGATGAACCTTCCGGGTTGGATTTTTTGTGTGTTTTTGCCGGGATTGCTTAGCTTGCATTGGTCCGTTTCCGGAGTGGCTTATTTTTTAATTTTTTGCCGAGAAACTCGACTAACATGGCCTTTAACCTCGACAAGCCGCGCCACTTGGCGCTTGTTTCCTTTGTACAACCCGCGCCACTTGCCTTCGGCGCCGCCACTCTTGCTGCTCACGCCACCCCCGTAAGTTTTTGAGATTTCTCAGCTTCGAGCTCGGGTTGACCAAGAGCTCTCTTCTTGATTTCCCCACCGCCTCTCGAGTGTGTTGGAGTCTTGTTTGGTCGGGAATTCACCCTCTTTCCTCTCTTGGGTTGTTTCGTTTATCTTCCGATTTCACTCTTTTTCAAGCCCTAGGTCATCTAAGGCTTTTAATGGCATCGAGCCCTCCTCGGGAGTTTTGGTGTTTGGATTGTCCCGTCAACTATCTCGATCGATTCTCCACATTCTCTAAGTAGTTGTTCATTGATTTCATTGTGATTTTTGGGTGATTGTTCATTTCTTCATTTGAAACTCGTTTGGGCTTTCTGCTTGGACCTAGATCACACAAATTACCCAAGCGTCGAGTCTTTCCTTTTCTTTTCGAGAGACTTTGGCCGATTTGGGAATCCGATCGTTTGTGTTGGTTGAGTGAAATGTGTTTGTCTCGCTCTCTTGAATATTGTTTCTCAAATTTCTCCATTTGTTTTCAAGTTTGATTAGTGCATATTAGCCATTAAACATTGAAAATCAAAAAAAAAAATCTCTTTTCGCTTTTGTTAATTAGTGCAATTGTAATCTTTTCCCATATCGCTAGTGATTAGGTGGTTTTGAATGAAAAGTTGCTTAATTGCATTAGTCAGCATTATAGAGCTCATTGCTTGTCTCCCTTCATTTCGTTTTGTGTTAAAGCTCTCAACTCTTCTAATTAGTTTTCATCGAACGAAATGTTGCATTGTGGCATATAGCTTTCACATTTAGGAGACACTAAGACACGATAGGGCCCGGAAATTGAAACTTAATTGAAGATCAACCGTAAAATTTATTCAATTAACCTATGCGCATTGGAACTTAACGAAACATATTTAGAAGGTCTAGGCTAGAGACGTGTTCTATTGCCGTGTCCTGGGGCACTGCCGTTCGCCCGTTGGCTTTAGACAGCCGCTAAGACGGACCTCTGTGCTCCCGTACCCGTCGCGTATATAAAGGGAGACCCCCATAGGTTTTCAATCCTTTATCCACAAAAAGGAAGCCGAGTTCGCCGCCCTATACCCGTGATACACCGAACACAAAGATTCGTGGAGACTACCCGCACGTACGGAAAGTCCTTGGTCGATTTCTCGTTTCATTTTTGAAACCAAGGTGTATATTGCAGCTCACTTGATATTTGGTACACCCTTTGTGCCTAGTTTTTCCCGAGCGCTCATTTGGTCTTTCTCGACTCCCTAAACTTGGAAAAGACCGTCAAGTGCTTGTCCTTTCACGCTTGTGTCAACTCCGAAAGAGATAGAGTCATCTTTTTATCGTTTCTCGTCTCTTGAAACATGAAACGTAGAACTTCTTATTTTCCAATGTGGTAAAATTAATCGCCCACGATTTCACACCTATTTAGACATTGCTTGTTGACCGTTCGATCATGTGTCTTAACTCGTTTTCAAACTCGTCTGTGGTTTTGAGTTTGATGGCAACTTTTTCGTAGTTCACCAACCAAGGAATCCCCTCGTGAAGGGAATCCCGGTCATTTTCCTCCTTTTGGAAATGTTGGGTGCCCCTTACATGGCGACATTGTCCCTTCCGGGTTAACCGTTTCTGGTTGCTCGTTTGGTTGTTCTCAACCTCTCGTTGTCCCGAATGTCTCCACTAATGTTTCGCCCGCTTCCTCCAATCGAACAACATCATGTTGATTCCAAGGTGGACTCCTCCCCTTTCTTCGCCCTCGTTTCTCGCGTCCTCATCTTCTACTTCGCCTCGGTGAAAGTCCTGATTCAAGTAACTGTGTGGCTAAGAAGAAGAAGAAGAAGACAAAGAAGAAGAAGTCCGATAAGAGAGGCGAAATGGCTGCCTACCGTCCATGAGAAATCTCATCTTGATAGGCCCCCTCTCGACCTCCGAAAGTCAAGTTCCTCGCTCGTTGTGCAATGTGAGACCATCTTCTTCGAGACCGCCCCGGCATCCCCAAGGTGCTCGAAGTATGGTCCAATGACCACCCACCGTTGTCTTTGACTTCCGGAGTCAAAGTTGGGGGAACGTCTTCGACTCGCCGTTGATAAGAACTCTAAGTGCTGTGGTAAGATCACCAATCCCCGTAAGTTGTGTGAAGGGCACCATTCACCTTTGTCCTTATATGGATGAAGCCAAGCAAGTCTTAGATAACCCAAATTCGGCTCTACACCACGCCTTCCACCCGGTTATAATCGGCTTTCTTTTAAGTTCTCCGTCGACCGCATCCTAACATTGGTCAAGAGCCATCCTCGTCGATCCCACTCCCCGTAAATTCAAATTCACGAATCCATCCTCGACCAAACTATCGGTCGTAGGACGGCGTTGAACCGGCCCCGTTCGCGTGCACCGGGGATCTTTCCGTCGAGAGTGGATCTCACACCCCCCATGTCCTTCTCGGGGTCTCTTCGCACTTTTCCACTTGGAGAAAGATTCTCCGTCCATGTGCTTCAAGAAGCTCCTCCTCCGCCTCCCACACGATGGAGGCTACTTTCTGAGGATATTCCTCCCGCCTTTCGAGATGGAGGTCATGGGGGAGGCTTCTCGCTTCCGTAACATCGGGGGAAGACCTTCGCATCTCGATGGTAGCCCCCTCCGAGTAGTTTGGTCGCTTCCTTCGACCGGGAGTCGATTTGTAGGATTTCGCCTTCCGTCTTATGTGCCTTTCGAGATCAGCGCATGTGCTCTTGGCTCAGTTGTACCCAGCACTATAGACGAAGGTGCCTCTCAGTATTCTCGTCTTCAACTACCCGGCAAGCTTTCGTTCGCCGCCGCTCGCGCTCGTTACAGAATCCGCTCACTTTTAACAAGGACGAGTCAACCGTTGGGGATCCTTCCAAGGTTACCCCGTTACTTTGGGAGGCAAACCGTCCATATGGATGTGATGGTCGTTCCAGCCCCTTGGATTTCAATCATTGGGGGCGCGATTACACCTATGCCATGGGAGCGCTCGTCTCCTCCCTCTTTTCGTGTGGCCTCGCTCCGCATGAAGGAAGGATCGGGACCATCGATCGACCGTCATTCTTTGGTCCCAATGTAAGAATCGGTCCGCCATCACCCCCCTCCCCCGGTTTTTATCCACCCTCGTTGTCTCCTCGCCCCACCGCGCAGTCAACTATGTGTCTACCTACCCCCGTGCCCGTGCTCAAGGATGATGCCGTCGTGCACGTCAGTATTGGGTCCTCGACTTCCGAATGTTTTTCCTTCCATCGTGAGGAACTCTTGGAAGCGCGCCTTCTTTGTTCATTTTGATGTAAGCCTACATACGCTCCCCCCCCGTGTCAAGCTCTTTAAAAATGAAACTGTGTTGGCGCAGCACAGCTCATTGTCTTGTGTCAAGCTCCTTAAAAATGAAACAAGATCGCTCGAAGCATAATTCCTCCACTTGTGTCGAGCTCCTAAAACAATGTCGTGTTGTCCGAGGATAGTTCTTTTAAGTGTGTCAACCTCGTTAAAATAATGAAACACACGCTTGTTCAATTCGACTTTTTTTGTTTTGAACCTTCACTCCATTTTCAATGGACCGGTTTCGGGGGGCATGCACCTCGAATTGAGACATCATGGCCGGGGGGCATGCCCGTCTTCCCTTTTTCAAGCACAGTTTGCATATGTGTGTCTTCATGTGTGCTTTTAAGCTTACGTAAAAAAATGAAATGTGTGATTAGATACATCAGAATACATTTCGTATCGGGGTCGTTTGTTATGTAACCGATACATTAGATTACATCTCAGTATTAGAAATTTGCATGACATATAAAAACATCATCACATGTAAAGAAAGATCCATCCAAAATAGTCATATGTATATATATATGTGTGTTGAAATTTTTGCACAAGGTGCATCACAAAACTCAAAAAATATACATAATTGTCTTAATACATCCCGAGACACCGTGTCTCTCAAAAAATGTAGGTGGCTAAACTCTATACTCAATCCGCATGGTGCTCATGATAGCACGTCATCGCACGCACTAGGCGCCTCAGATTCGTGTGATCCTAAGCCGCAACTCCCACCGTGTGGCGTTGGTGGCGTTTACTCCGTACATCCGATAGTCGGCACGTCCGGGGATCCCATGGGCAATCCCCTCGAGGTTCGGGATCGTGTCCTCTCCTCCGGCGTCTTCCCCCGGATCTCGTGGGCGAGTTGTGTCCCCCACCGGAGATCGAGACATCCCGCCGGTCTCTCGTGTCCTACATCCGTATACATATATAATTGTGTCAAGACAAATGTGTATTAACAAAAAAAAACATATAAACATAAAATCAAAAATATGAGGTCTTACCCGCCTCCTCGTCCCGCCGTTCCTTCGGTACGGGGAGATCCGGGTCCCTGCAGAAAGCCGGCCTCGATTGCACACCGTCCACACGACCGCCGGCGCCGTAGCCACCGAAAGAACTCGGCCTCCGGTGACATCCGCTCGTTGGCCACCTCCCGCACCGCCGGGCATCGCGTCGCCCACCGAGCCATTCGCGCTCTCGTGGTACGGACTTCGCCACCGCGGCCCCTCGTTCCCCGGGAAGATTGGTATGCGTTCCAGGACGAACGACACCAAGATGGAACCGTACCCGAATCGCTTCGCTTCGTTTGCACTTTGTGAGCCGCTTTTCATGTTGATGGTTACCGGCCGCCCGCCCGGTCGCAGGGGACCCAGCGGCATTCGAGGCTAACAGACGGAGCTCGTGGCCTCGTGCGAGGCTCGGCGACCAAAGAACCCGCCGTAATGGTGGAGAACTACCTTGCCAGATCGTGGATGGTGGAGATGTATACCTTCTTGCTCGATCCCGTTTGTGCCCCTGCACACCCGCGCCATTACCTGCTCCATCTTTCCCCCGATGGTCGCTCCCTAAGCCGCACAGGATCGACCTCTCATGGACAATCCAATGAAATAAATGTCGTTGACTCCTAGTTCTAACACCGTTCTAGGCCCGAACACTTGTTCATTTTCATCCCGTATGCCGATGAGGCCGAGCTCGTAAACATGGCGGAGGAAGAACTTTTTCAATCCACGCTCTCGCAGCGTTCATGCAAGCTTGGCTTTGCATGGCCTTCATCCTCATCTCCGTGCTCTCGTTCCTTCCATTCGACTGCCATTTTGAGTGGTTATCCGCATTCACATGGTCAAAAACCCCCGATTAGATCTTTGCGGAGCTTTAAATTTCAAGAAATTTGGTGTAACACGGAATGAAAAAATATTAGGTCTTGCCGGCGCTGGCCGTTTTGCTAATAGTCGCGCCATGTGGCGCGAGCCCTTTAGTAAAAGAGCTGGCGCCGGTCCGTGCCCGATACCGCGCCACTGCCCGCCCTAAATTTTAAAAAGTGGCCACACACAAAGTTGATTTCTAAGGGAAAACCACAAAAAATGTATAGAAATGAAGAGCTAAGAGCGCCTACCCTGTGATGTGACGAGAAGCCGAATGGTTGCCTGGATTGGTCGCAATCACCGTCGAAGATTCCCGTTCCAAAAGGACCACCGTTGCTTTCCACAAGGTAAATAGTAAAAAGTAATTTCATTTTTTACCAATTAGACATATTTATAACTTTTTCGACGTTAAATGAGCTTTTTTTTAAAAGTTATTTTTGTCAAATATTTGTTGTTATGTCGAAAATGGATTTATACGCTTGCTTGTATGTATGTATTATGTTTTTGCGACTTAAAAAGATGGACACGAGTTGTATTTTACACTTTTCTGACTCGTAAATACACGAAAAAAGTCACTCGGGAGTCATCTTTCAAATTTTTTTCCGACTCTCTAAATATGAAAAGATCGTCGAGGCCCTTGTCGTTTCGACGAAATGGACACGAATCGACATCCACCCAAGTATAAGTTTAACCCTTTTTCTACTGGGATGGATTGATTACGAAAAGGAATACCCTAGCCTATCGCGACTAGGAGGTTTTCCCGGTATTGTTTTCTACCTTTTCGGATCCGGGAAACTATTTACGAAAAGGGACCTCGTGGAGTTTTCACCGTTTTTTCAAACTCTCTAAACATGAAAAGACGCCGAGTTCTTCCTTTGTCGACGTTAAAACCCGATGACATCGGATTTAGTCGAAATGACGTTCTCCAAGTTTCTCCTTCCAGACCCGTTAAATGCACTAGATGGACGTCGAAGGGCGGACTTATATCACAAAGCATATGCTATCCCTTCAAGCTTGTTATAAAAAATAATCGGGTACTCGCCGTAAATGGGTGGGGAAAATGGAACCATCGTCGTTGTCGTCGGCAGATGTCGCTCTTGAACAGATGGCACCGTCCGCATTCGTGCTTCCGGTTGGGGACATCTTCATCTCGTTGCTTCACTTTGCCTCCATGGGTTTGGGTAATCTCTTTGACCTTCATCCGTTCACCGCCGTCACCATGACCTCGATCCGTTGATGTCAAATACCGTGGCGAAGTCCACCGTCGTGCCGTTCATAAGGCTCAAGTAGAAGCTGATTCTCGCAATATCAACCTTTCCTCTCGTTTCTCATACGATCCCGATTCACAACAAAACATCACGTTCGTCTCGTGTCGATGATGGGAATCATTATGGCCCACCTTCGATCACAAGGTCACCGTCGACATCAACTCATTATCCAGAAGTTGGTCTAGAGACTCCTTATGGCAATTGAGCCGTATGCGGCTCACGCCATGTGCTCCGTCGCATTCGACGAGAGGTTTATATCATCGGGCCTCCGATCGAGTGATTCTCATGGTGTTCGACGTCGCTCATTTATTCACACGCCGTGAGATTGTACCCGTAGTACCTTGGAGGACCGTTTTCATTATTGGGTGGCTTTCCATGCCTACAATGTACTCTTCATCATTACTGTAATCCGACGATGTGTTCTTGCATGTTCGACTTCACCCCCTCACATATTCACACAGCACGAATTTGTACCTTGTCGGGTCGAGATTTATGCCACAAGACCCCGGATTGTGTCCGTTGTAATCCAGTCGCGATTGTAGATTATTATCTATTTATGTACATGACTCACCGATTGGATACTGCCACCATACCTCGAGTCTATTTATTTGATCTTACTGATGGCCGCGCCATACCCCGGATCCGATTATAGCATACTCGTTTCTGATGGTCGCGTCCATACCACTTATACATCATGTACTTGAGATATCAGCTGTATCTTTCTCGCGCAGGTTTTCTCCGACTCGCTGGCCTTCTTACTGACATGTTCTCGTAAAGCATTTCACCCCTCTCCTCTCGTCTCATACTTGGTGGGGGCATCTGCTACGCAATTTGTCACCGTCCTTACCATTCCCCATCCCGCACAATGGAGGAACCATTCTCAGGACTCGTGAACATTGTCATGCCTTGAAATCATCATCAATGCATCCCTCTCGAACATGAGCTTTATTTTCCCTCGAGACATCTCCGCAAAAGTCATAAAAATGGGGCCCCTTCTTTAACATCAAGTGCGCGGCGCAGCGCCCGCACTTGCGCCAATGGGGAAATTAATGCAGCATGTCGCGCCACCGCGCTCCGTCATAGAGCCGTAGTCGCGCCACCCAATTTGGGAGTTGTTTTTTAAATATGGATGGCGGGAGTTGAGTTCTAACAAATTCACAAACCATCACCTATCTTGAGTTGGGAGGTTGGCCGCGGAGTTCTATGGGGGCGTGGTTTTTCCACCTCCCCATGGAACCTTCCTTGTTGATAGGGCCAATCCCACAATAATAGGGATCCCAACTCCTCCTTCCCCATCTATAAAAGCTTGCTCGATCAATGGAAAGCTAGTCTTGAAGTGCCTAAGCTTTGAATCTCCATATTCCCAAGAGCCTTTGCTCGTAAAGCACCCTCTCTTTCCCTTAAGGGCCGACTCAAGTAAGGAGACCATTGTCACGAGACTCGGAGAGGTTTTCCTTTCCCTCGGCAAACTTTGCGAGACGGGATGACCGGAACCCGTCCGAAGGAGACCGCGACGTCGTAACTTGGTTGTAATCTTTTCTTCGCCGGGTTATTTAATAGATGATTATGATTATGGTTCCACTCCGTTTCCCATCATGTTAATGCGAGTAATGTCCTCTTCGACCGACGTTTAGTTACGTATGCCGGTTTCTATGCTTGTATCTCGTTCGTTTCTTCGTGTGCAGTGTTCATCCGCGTGAGATCGTGGAGGGATCGTGATCTCGAGGCCGAGGGAACTAGGACGCTTCTTCTTCGCATCCGCCGTTGGAATCCGTGCAGGCTTCTATCTCCAGCCTTTTCATTCGTAATTAGGAACCTGCGTCATGACATTGTTTGTTTGTTGCTAGACCCCTGCTGGGCTAGTAGGGATCGCCTCTGTCCGCAGAGGGGATTTACCTCCTCAACAAGGCATATGCATGTTGGCGTTCCATCATCTTATTGCCTTGACTAAATGTTATTTTCAAATGTTACTTTCAATATATTTTGTGTGAAGATGAACTGAGGAAATTAAGGTTAGCCCTGAGTCCCTTTCTTATTTGCTCAACTATTTGATCGTTTCCCTTAGGATGTGTTAAAAGCTGACTAGTTTCAAAGTACTTATCAGATCTTAGGCCATTCTGTGTCATCTTTGTGATTGTCCTGAAAGCAACCAAGTAAAGAAGAGCTAGGAGAGGATTTGTGATGAGCCCGGCCCGTTAGTCTCTACTCCAAAAGTTGCCTTCAAGTTTCCCTTTGTTTTTCATATGTTTTCTATTGGGAGTGTATCAAAGGTTGGCTAGTTTCAAAGTACTTACCAGATCCTAGTTTACTTCTATGTTTTTCTTAAGTGTATGTCAAAAGCTGACTAGTTTCAAAGTACTTATCAGATCTTAGGCTGCTCTTTGTTTTTTGCATCTGTTTATTTCCCTTTCGTAATGTATCACTCAATTCCATAAATCAAGCCTTAAAGAGATCCTTAGGCATAGATGACTTTCCCCATAGACCACTCTTGAAACTGATCTGCTTCAATTAAATCATCTTATGACTCCATAGCCCAATGGACCGAAAACCTGCCATCATCTTTCATCTTAGCTAAAGCTTACTCTTGTTGCTTGCAACTTTTCACTTTTGAACCTATTTGCATATAGATCTTTCCGCCTCAGACAACAACTATGTTCAACCATCCAAACACAAAACCAAACCCTTGAACTTCATAACTAGCCTAATATCATTACCTTAAGCTTTTCAAAGACAAATCCATCTTTGTACATATTGGAGAGATCCCTCTCCGAATTCAGGAGGGCTATATCCTAGAATCCCAAAGTTGTTGAAATGATGTTAACTCTGTGATCAGACTTTTGCCAATATTGCTTATTACAGAGACCTAACAGTTAGACTGGGAAAATATGATAATATGGACAACGTAACAAATATAAAATAAAATTACCTCATTCAACTTGTGGTCTCTATGCTAGATCAAGGGAAAAAAATTTGAAGGATAAAAGACTCAAACATTTTTTGAGGAAATGTGGAAGACTTATAGACATTACAAGAAATTTGGTTCTAAAGGGACAAAATCCATAGGAGAAAGAAAGGAACCTCATATCATCAAATAATGGAGGAAGATGAAGAAAATAAGTTCAAGGAAAATCATGCAAACTTATGAACAAGGAATTGATTTCTGTTGGTTATATGATAGGAAGTGATGTAGCATCCTGATCGAAGTATGGCAGGAGCTCCTGGTAAATCAGCTCTAGGGGAAAACCTCTAATAACATTACTAATGGAAATTAGTCATCAAGAGCAAGGGTCATGATGGAAACATATTTTTGGGATGTGATATAGCTGAAGCAAGCCAAGAGAATGAAGCTCTTCATTCCTGAGAAATTTCTACAGGATGACTCAAGGGAAAAAGAATATGAGGTATGTATATATTTATATGCTAACATTGGATGTTGTGAAGTCATGTCATATGGTTGCAGGTAATGAATTTATGTATTTTGAAGTATGATCTGTGGAGGAGTATCTCTCAAGTGCATAGACAGATGAAATCAACATAATATGTCCTCATGGAATATGAGGTGGTTGTATATGAACAAGAAACTAGAAAATTTGTATGTTCTTGGGAATCAAGAATGTGCAGAGAGGAAGAGATCATGAAATGCAACCATGTCAAGAGACACTTATTATCTGGAGGACAAGAAGATGTGACTAGGATTTCTCCTGGAAAGATATGTAGACTCCGACAAAATTTTGGTAAAGAAGAAGACCCTTGGAAAAAAATATCATTATGAGATGTGCCAATCTGTATGAAGGATGTCGATGCCTACAAGCAGATGTCATGGTGAAAGATCATTAGTAAGCTAACTTTTGTTCTAAAAGGTTCATATGTATATATTTATCTGGATGAATTTGTGCAGGGCTTATAATCATGAGAGAGGAGGTATGATCCTTGGAGATGATTCAAAGGAAAGCAGCATGGCATAACAATGGACCAAATAAGGAATTATGATGAATCACTCTCTGATAGTTGACATGACTCAGGATGAAAGTGATGGACGATTTGTTCCCTATGAAGCTAATGTTGAAGATTCCTCAATATCAAAATCCATGACATCAGGAAGAGGAATTCTTCATGAGCAAGCTAGGTGTCTCAACATTGTTGCTATAGGTACCTGATTGAGAGGGAGCCTGGTGATCAGTTTCTTACTTGGAAGAAACTTGGTAATTCCTAAGGATGAGCTTAGGTACATTAATTGTATAAGAATGAGTACATTCTTTTGTGGAATAAGGTCCTCGCTGGTTGAGAGGGAGAGATAGACACGTCATTCTAGTCTTGGGAAGACAGAATGGAGGATTGGGTAATCATCTGGCATTCGATATTGTTTGAGAATGTGGTAGTTCATTCAAGATAAGAGCATTCGGGGACCGATATTCTTTGAGGGCTAGCTACCCAAGAGAAGAATATTCCATGAAGGTCATACTTTGGGAACACCCAGGCGGAGTATGTACCTTGGAGAGACAGACGAAGGTGTCTATAAGTCATGTGTATTGCCAACATTGAAGCCCATTGTCTCATTGAAGAGATTGGGCTATTAGTCCAGGCCTTGCACTAGTACAATGCTGGTTGATATGATTCTATACAGATGTGATTACCAATCCAATTCTTCTTATGAGATTCTTCATTTTGAAAGTAACCATGTACCTATATGATTACCTCCCTAGTTAAGAGGGAGTGTTGAAAAGTGTAACTAGGTTGGTCTTCATGTTGACTATGTAAATATGAAAAGAAGGATTCAAAGATATAAAATGTAATTAAGTGTCAATACCTTGCTGATATTATAATCAATGAAGGAAGTCAAGATATAGTTATAACAAATTTTTCCACATCAAATAATGAATAAAATCACAATTCATGTCAGCCTATCTCTCAGCTAGATGGTCGGCCTAAAATTAGGCACAGTCATGTATATATATAACTAGAATTGCGGATCATTTGTAATGCAACTCAGGAGGAGATTGAAATAAAGCAATGGACAAACCTGAAGAGAATTGTGGACATCACTAAGAAGAACATGTGGAATAGATATCTGAAATAATGACGCAGATAAGGAATAAGCAGAGGTACAAGACTGAAGCATTATGTGGTAATATCCAAGCAAGAATTACGGACATACTCTGAGACTACAGTCCGGATATAACAAAGATTTCAGTGTGGAAGATTTGAGGATTCAGTTGGGTTAAGAACTACTGTGATATGTGAACCTACAGCAGACATATATTAGGAAAGAGTACGAATGTATACCAGTGTAAAATGCAGTGTTGAAGTGCGAACAAATGAAGGTCACAGTGCAGAACATAAGGAGAAGAGACAACCATAGTAAGGAAGGTAAATATTTGATTTACCTTCCTATTGTTTAAAAAATTATATAAGCATATGAAATTTGAATATCAATATCTTAAGTCCGGGCCTTGGTATTTGTCATTGGAAGATCAATAAGAAGAATTATTTGCAATTTTTTGCCGTGGCTTTAGGAGCCTAATCTTTGTGTCCTACATTTTGATAATTGACTGAATGAAAGATTAACTTAAGCTAAAGAAGAAAATACATAAGTAAATTCACAAGTAACTACAAAGAAGAGAATTGTATTAACCTACAACCCTATAATTTCTCAACAACTTCATCATTGATTTCTTGTCTTTTTTGCTAAATCTGAGGTAAATTTCTTATTTGTTGTATTTGTTTTCCTATATGATATTTATAAAATTTTGTATCATTTAAATATTTTTTATATACACAAATATTACTTTATTGTTTGTAATTATGAAGAAACAATGCTCTAGGGAATTGATGATGGATTAGGGTGGTTTCGCTAGTATACAAACACATGTTTAGGAACATGGAGCAAATATTGAAGATCAAGTTAATGATCTTATGGAAGAAGAAGATGATGCTAATAAAAAAGTTGAAGAAAAGGGTACAAATGTTGAAAATTGTGATTAGGTTTAGCCTTCATAATGACCTAATTGTAATCATGAAATTGTATATTTTTATAAAGAAAGAAAAATAAATTATATTTTATTTTTGGAATATGGGTTTCATACTCAAGATTGAGTCAAAATTATTTTATTCATGCTTTTCGTTATTTTAGGTATTTCTAGGATAAATAATAGTTTTTTTCATGTATCATAGTCCCATTTGGACTCATTGTAATAAGAGAGATATTTATTTTTTTAATAAAATTCATATGTTAACCCAAGACCAAGTTAGCCCAAGGGCAAGATCAAGTTGTCCTAAAGGAGGGGAATTTGACCCTCAAGGAAGGCTATATAAAGGATATAATCTTGACCTATTTGGGCATACATCAAGCATAGTTTGATCTACAATAGCAAATTAGAAGAAGAGTAGCTAGGAGGTCAAAGGAGATAAGTAGAGGTCAAATTTTGAAGATAATATTTTATTTTCTCGCTACTAGGGTTTGTGATGCTGGTAGTTGCAGGAGCCCAAAGTTGTAGGGCTGAATTTCTATGAAGCAGTGGTAGGGGTCAAACTTGCAATAGCGAAGATGCAATATTGAAGTTTCGGAAGTTTTCTTGAATAAGATCTTGTTGGGGGCTAACCTGGGGCTTGGAGGGTTTGTTGGCTTTGGTCTTTGGATCTTGAAAGTCTCTTAATAAGAAGACTCTATGAGAAGAGAAAATTTTGTTTCTAGCTTTTCCCCTTGGAGGGGTTTTTCCTTAGATTGGAGCCTATATCCTATGTACTTTTTATCTTTGTGATCTCATTGATTTTGGCAATTTCTTGATGAATATAACTAAAGAAGTAATAAAATTCCAACTAACATCACAAGTAACTATCAAGATAAGGAAATTAATTTATAACCTATAAGTATTCATATTTTCCAACATGGTATCATAGCTAAGGTTCCAGAAGGATACTAAATAGCACATTTTATTTGGCACTATGAAAAGGGTTATGGAGAAGGGTTCTATAAATACTGCTACATCCATTAAGGATAACATATTGAAGAAATTTTCCATGCTAGAAAAAATAGTAATAGAAGGAATTTTGTTCTCCAATTTGTCTGACACTTTCAAGGACAAGAATGTATGGGTTATTGATAATGGTGCCTCCATATCTATGATGGGAGAATAAATTCAACTCTAGACCTTGTCAAAAGGAAACTCCTCTCATTCAATAAAAATTAGAGACAGCAAGAGCTATACAGTGGAAGGCATTGTATCAACTTCATTGGAGCTCGAGTCTAGTGGAAGCATTCACCTCAACAATATTCTATATATTTCTGGTTTGAAGAAAAACTTACCTTCTATCTCTTGTCAATAGGATAAGGAAGCTAGAGTTTCTTTTGTTGATGTAAATGTTTTGTTTTTTAGTAAGGGATCTAGTATTGATGAATCTAGGGTGATTTGGATTTGTGAGGGGATATTATATAGACTCTTTACACCTCTATCTCAATCCTTAGTTCACTTCAATACGAGTCCTTTCAAAATATGGAATAGAAGGTATGGAAACCTTCATTATAATATGTTTCCATATCTAAGTTAAATGGTTAATGGGGTCCCCAAGTTGATGGAAGAACATGAAAGGACCTGTAAGGGATGTTATCTAGGAAAGAACATGAATAAGCCATTTGTAAGAAGTGCTACCATATCTAAAGTATTTTTGGATCTCATACACTCATATTTATGTGGACCTATGGCAGTTAAGTCTCTTGATGGGAATAAATATTATGTAACCTTCATTGACGATTTATTTAGGAAGACTTAGTTATACCTTCTTAAGAAAAATGAATAGGTATTTAAAATGTTTCAGGAGTTTAAGAATTAAGTGGAAAACTTGACTGAGAGAAATATAAAAAATGTAAGGTCATATAATGGTGGAGAATAAACCTCCAAAGAACTAATAACTTTTTGCAAGGAAATAAGGATTAAGAGGGAAATTAGCGTTCCTTATAATCATGAATAGAATGATGCGGCTAAAAGGAATAATACAACTATTGAATAATGTGTCAGGCCCATGCTGCATTATCAAGATATCCCTCAACTTTTATGGGAAGAGTAATTTATGACAATTTTTTACTTGCAAAACTAAAGTCCTCACAAGATTCTCAAAAAAATGACTCTAGTAGAAAAATTTATAGGAAATAAGCCAAGTGTGGATCATCTTCGAATATTTTGGTGTCCTGTATATATTCATATACCCAATGAGAAGAGAAAGAAGTTAGATCCTACCAGTATAAACAACATCATTGTTGGGTATAATGCTTCATCAATTGCATTAGAATCTATATTAAGGAGGATCGGCGAATTGAAGTAAGAAAGGATGTCATATTTGATGAGAGCATCTAATACCATTGATTTACAACTTTTATTTTTATGTAAATAAGACAAAGGTCTAGGTGGACCCATGGAACAATTATGATATTGGCAGAAATATTTTATTTAATAATTATTTATGAAAATTATGGAAATTTTGTAAAGACAGAGTAATTGAGATCTCGAAATTTTTATCCATGAGGATATGATAGAATTTCATACTTTCCCAAAATTATCCAAAAAAATAATTTGGAGAAAAAAATATATATTAAATTAGATTGAAGAAAAATATCTAAGAAATCCTCGGTAAAGAGGAAAGTTATTGGGAAGAGGTAAGAAAAACTGCGTGAAGGAAAAGTGAGTTTTAAATAAAAAATTTGTGGAAAAATAAATAAAGCCTAGGATATAGGAAACAACATCCCATAATAATGAGACGTAGTTATGGAAACTTGCTGGGTTTGAAGTGAGCTTCAAAGTGCCATCACAAGTGTGACAAGAGGTTTTCAATATTGGGGAATATTGATATCTGATTGGGGGAGAGCTCTGAGGAGAATCTCATGGTTGGGAGGAAAATTCTTCTTTGCAAATTGGTATCCAGCAAGTCGAAATTTAATATTTAATTTCTTGTGTTTTAAAAATGGCTAGAAGAATAAGTTTGTCTAAGTTAATAGAAAAAATTATGTTATGAAACCAACTCCAAAAATAGAAGAAAAGAGAGATCAACGCCTTAGAAATAATATACTTCGAGGGGGAAACCTCATTTACATTACATAAATTTACCATTATTGGATGATTCAAATGACAAAACCTCCTTTCTATATATAGGAGTCCATGGGGTCACAATATAATCCTAGCCAACCTAACAATAATAATTGTATGGCACATTAATAACAATATGGGGTTACACGGGTACAACAATAACAACACGGGGGCTACACTAACAACAATAAGGGATTACACTAGTAATATAGGGATCTAACATGCCCCTCCCCTTAAAAAAATTTTTGCCCTCAACGCTTGAATAGCTCTGGATGCATCTGTATAAAATTCTCATCCTCCCATGTTGAATCTTCAGTGGGTAAGTTCTTCCACTTGATGAGATACTCTGAAATTGATCAATTTCATAACTATCTAGTTCTTGTTTCCATGACTTCCTTAGGTTCCAATATGATTTTTCCTTCCTCGTCAAGTTCTGAAAATATTGTTTAAACTATAAGTTTGTCACCTATAACCTTATTTACGCATGAAACATGGAAAACTAGATGCACTCGAGAAGAAGTAGGAAGCTCCAATTTGTATGCCACAGTACCAATATTTTGCAACACCTTGTAAGTACCATAATACTTTGGCGATAATTTATTATCCTTCTTAGCTTTCTTGAGGGACATTTGCTTGTATGGTTTTAGCCATAAAAATACCCAATATCCTTCATCAAAACTTCTCTTGCTATGATGTTGATCTACCTGTTGTTTCATTCAATTTTGTGCCAAATTTAGGTTATCCTTCAAGGATTGGAGAACTTTTTGTTCATGCTTGATGTGATCTTCCACTGCTTGAACCCTAGAATTTTCTCTTAAATATTATGTGATGGATGGTGGATGACATCCATAAAGTTCCATAAATGGGGTCATTTTTTCTGCAATATGGAAGGAAGTGTTATACCACCATTCAACCAGAGGTAACCATTTCACCCATTTTGTTTGTTTATAATATACAAAACAACGAAGATATCCTTCCAAAAAAAATTTCACTATCTTAGTTTTCCCATCAGATTGAGGATGATAAGATGAGCTATGAGCTAGTTGAGTACCCAAACAAGAAAATAAGTATGTCCAAAAATTTCCTGTAAAAATGGGATCTCTGTCACTTACAATAATATTTGGGTTTCCATGTAGCTTTTTAATTGTTTCCTTAAATGCAGTAGGAATTGTACTTGCTTTAAATGGACGAGATAATGCAAAAAAATGTGCATACTTTGTAAGTTTATCAACTACCACCATGATGACACTCTTTCCTTCAGACTTAGTTAAACCTGTGATAAAAACCATTGAAATATCCTCTCAACGTTGATTTGGAATGGATAAAGGTTATAGAAGACCCAAGGTCTTAATTGTCTCAACTTTATTTTGCTAGCAAACCAAACATTCCCCCACAAACTTTTGAATATCATATTTAAGGCCATCCCAAAAAAATTCTTTCTTCAACTTGTGGTAGGTTTTTAAAAATCTTGAGTGTACTCCTAAGGGAGATGTGTGCACTTACAAAATAATATTTTCTTCTAGTTGGGAATTCTTACAAATAAATATGTGATATTTGTACCATAAGGAATCATTTTTCCAACTAAATGTATTAGATGTACTAGGATCTTGTTGCAACTTTTGAATGAGTGTCCACACTTCTTCATCCTTCTTCCATTCATCTCTTGCTTTGGTTATCCAATATGGTTGGATAATAAAAATGGAACAAAGAAATGCCTCCACCTCTTCATCCTTTCTTGAGAGCACATCTACAACAGCATTTAGCTTCCCTTTCTTGTAGATGATTTCAAAGTCATAACCCAAAATCTTTGTGACCCATTTTTGCTGCTCTTCTGAAGATAATATTTGTTCCAAAAAGTGTTTAAGACTATCATGATCAATTTTTACTTTAAAGTGTCTTCCCATTAGGTAAGGTGGCCATTTATTTAGTGCATGTAGTATTTCCAACACGTCCTTCTCATAAATAGCTTTCTGTAAATACTTTCCTTTGATCGGGTGACTTTAAAAAGCAATGAGCCTTCCTTCTTGAATTAAAACTACACCAATTCCATTTCTTGAGGAATCACATTCCACAATAAATGTTTTTGTGAAGTATGGCATAACTAAGACCAGTGCTAGGCACATTGCCTCTTTAAGATGCTCAAAGGCCTTAGTTGCTTCAAGAGTCCATGAAAATGCATCTTTCTTCAATAATGTTGTTATATGTGATGCTATTCTCCCATATTTCTGAGCAAACTTGTGATAATACCCTGTTAACCCGAGAAATCCTCGCAACTTCTTTATGGTTGTGGGGAATTTACATTCCTTAATGGATTTAATTTTGTTATAGACTACCTTAACAACCTTATGAGGTACAATATGACCCATATATTCCACCTCTTGTACTCCAAAGAAACATTTGGAGTTTTTTGCATATAATTGTTTCTCTTACAATAGTTTGGGCACCCTATAAACATGTTGAACATGATCCTTCCAAGACCTGTTGTAGATTAGTATATCATCAAAAAATACTAACACAAATTTTCTAAGGGTCTTAAAATGGAATTCATCAACCCTTGTAATGTAGAAGGTGCATTAATAAGGTCAAAATGCATGACCAAAAATTCATAATGACCCTCCTGAGTTCGAAATTTTGTTTTCAGAATATCTTCAATCTTCATTCTAATTTGATGATATCCTGAACAAAGATCCAACTTGGTAAAGTAAATTTCTCCATGTAATTCATCCAATAATTCATCAATCACAGCAATGGGAAATTTATATTTAATAGTGAACTTATTGAGCTCTCTATAATACAGACACATGCCCCATGATCCATCCTTCTTGTGCACCCATACTACTGGAGCAGAGAAAGAACTTTGACTATGTTGAATTATACCAGCCTCTAACATTTCTGCATCATACGTTCAATTTCTCTCTTTTGGACATAAGGATATATGTAAGGCCTGCTGGTTGGAGGAACACTTCCAAGAATCAAATGAATAGCATGATCATGATCACAAATAGGTGGAATCCCTTTGGGAGTTTCAAACACCTTGGAATAATTGTCCAAGACTTTTTGGAGATCTGGAGAAATAGATTATTTTTATGTTGGAACTTCTAGTGAGAATAATTGTGCAATTAATGCTAGTTGTTCTTTCTTCATAATATTTTTTATGAAATTAGAGCTCATTATCTTTCTTGACTTCCCTGCGATACCCCGTAGTTCAACTTCCTTTCCTTCCGAAAAAAATTCAAGAAAATTTCTTGAAAATTAAAATCTATCGTCCCAAAATATTGTAACCATTTTACTCATATTACAACATCAGCACCTCCCATTTGAATGGAAAGCATTGGACTATTCAATACATATTTCCCCATGGTTAGCTTGATATTATGTAATTTTCCAAAGCAATTTATATTTCCTCCATTTGCAACCAGCACTTGACATTATGGTGCTGGGTAAAGGAAGCAGTTCAATTCCTTCGCTACCTTAAAATGAATAAAATTATGGGTACTACCCGCATCAATCAACACTATTAACTTTTTCTTCTTTATATTTCCTTCTATCTTGATATTTTGAGGAGCGGTAATTCCTGCCAATGCATTACATGATATGGTCAGACTCCTTTCTTCTTTCTCTAGGGTAGGTTCCTGGTGTATATCCTCTTCTATTGAAGTTTCTTGTTCATTTTCTTCCTCCTCTTCACAATATATGTAAAATAATTTATTCTCGGCACACTTATGACCTTTAGTGTATTTGATATCACAACTGTAGCAAAGGCCTTTTGCAATTTTTTCTTCCAATTGTTGTGGTGTCAACCTTGTAGGTTGTGGAAGTCTAGGCGTAGCAACACTTCCATATTTATAGATGTGAGTGGTAGGCCTCCTTGTCACCGTAATTATACATTCAATTTTTATTGCCAACTTGAATGCCTTCTCGAATTAATCAGGTTCCCAAAGGCGAACCTCATGTTGGATGTTATCCTTTAAAGTCCCTATGAAGAAATCAATCATGTGTTCCTCTGGAATATCAATTACCATTATATTCAATTTTTGGAAGTCCTCAATGTGCTCCACCATTGAACCCTTTTGTTTGATATTTATCAATTGGCTAAAGAATGTGTTGCTCTTTGTATCCTCATAATTTGTAATCATTTCCTCCAAAAAAATTGACCAAGTGACAATGTTTTTATGGGAGCAAAGCCATTGATACCATAAAAATGTATTTTGTTCTAAATATAAAGTTGCAATGCGTACCTTTTGTGTTTTTTGCACATTATTGAGATAAAAATATTGCTCCATCTGTAATATCAATGTTATGAGATCCTTGTCGTAAACTTCCTCATATCAATATTTGGAATATGGTGGGTCTTCAATCCAACATTAGAGTTTATGAAATCACTATTAACATTTATTTTGTTCTCATCATGAGTTTCCTCTACTATATTTTCACCATTAGCCATAATTTCTTGTATCAAATTTTTCAAACCTTCCATGTCTTCTTTTAGATCATTCTTCATCTCTTCCATGTTATCTTTCATTTTTTCTTCTATACCATCGATCTTAGATTCCACGCCTTTCTTCAAACCATTGATATTAGCTTCCAAGCATTTCTTCAAACTATCCATATTTTCTTCCATTACATTCTTAAAACGATCCATCTTAGCTTCCATGCCTTTCTTCAAAATTTCCATTTCATTTTTTGTTTCTCTTTGAGAGAGTGAAATTTGTTGCATTTGCTCTTGTAATTTTGATATATCATGGTGTAGTTCTTCATCTTCATGATTCATAGTAGAGTATTTCGAGGGCTTAATGGGTGCTGAATTATTTTTAGGGGGTATCTTAGAACCCAATACTGATATCTATGCTTCAATATTCCCTTCGAATCACTTCAAACTGATTTTTCAAACAAGACTTATGCAATTTGAAAAAAACAATACACACCTTTTTCTTTCTTTTTAGGAGCTCTATATTTAAACTGAATTATCTCTGTGATTTCAAATCTTCAATATCTAAATTTCGGTACTATAGTAGCCCTCTTAATATTCTTTCGAATGTGACATGCCTGATATGATTTTGATGCTTCAAGATAAATTTATTCCCAATCTGCCACAATGACCTAGTTATGGATTGGTTCAGTAGAGCGAACTTTTATAGCGTGCCACGTGTCATTGTTTCCTTCTTCGTCTCTTAAATTGATAAACAGGAAACTACAGTCTGTGTACTTTTGGCCACTTCTTACAAAATTCCAATATGATTCTCAGAGAGAGATTTATGATGATTTTCCAAAGGACACCTCTTTTACATGAAATTCGGGAGCCTACAAAAACCCTAACTTCCACAGATCAGATATCTGAAAGTATTGCGAAAAAAGATCTAAAATTTTTACACGAAATTGCTTAGGATTTCGGTGTCGCATTGTTAAAATTTCAGCTTCTGAACCTTCATAGAAAATAATTTATAGCGCAAATTCCATGAGGACCTGTTTGGAGCAGTAAAACCCTAGAATCCAAAGCTCTGATTCCAAATGTCATGAAACCAGCTCCAGATATAGAATAAAAGAGAGATCAACACCTTATAAATATGCCACTTTGAGGGGGAAACCTCCTTTACATTACATACATGAAAAATTATTGGATGATTCAAATGAGAAAAGCTCCTTTATATATATATAGGAATCCATGGGGTCACAATATAATCCTAGCCGACCTAACAATAATAATGTATTGGAACAATAATAACAATATGGGGGTTACAAGGGTACAACAATAACAATAAGGGGGCAACACTAACAACAATAAGGGACTACACTACTAATATAAGGACCTAACAAATTCTGCCTTGTAATTAATGGATTAATGTTAGGTTAAACCAAGTTGGAAAGCATGGTACAAGCTAGTCGCATATGCCTTGTTAATGTTACATACAATTTCAGCACTGTGTGTTGCGATCATGATATATAATTGGTGTATATTCTTGGTTAATATTTTATATAGTGTTAGTTATGTGTATTGTACAGTGCCAATAACGAGTATTTTACAGTGCCAATACTTTGTTAAACTCCATATCGATATGATGTTCTGTATAAAAACTAAGGTACTATAGGTGGATACAATTACAATATGTTTAATTATAAACCCCAAAAGGTTATTATCATATAGTAAATAATTTTGCTTATTAATATATGTGAAAAGATAAGATAAATAATATATAACTTGCAAATTCTAGCTACTGAGACAAAGTAAAATGAAAGGAATACATGGTTCAGTGTAGAAGAAACTACATATACATTTATGTATAAATTACATATACATGTAATAGTTGCTAGCAAACTAACCAAGTAAACCATTATTAAACAATATAATTATGGGGGCATATAACATATGAAAGGATTCAAAAACTAATGAATTCATTATAAAATCTGAAAGTCTGATATAATTACATATACACTCATCACAGATATGATGAGGAAATGAAATTTCAGAATTCCAACTATAGATGTATATAAACTGTCTAGTACAATAATCCTTGGACATCCTTAAGGATTACATAGTCATATGTATATGACTAAATTAAAAAGAAGAAATATTACATTAACTCCTTAATTTTCAAAGGGCAAGTATGGAACTGACATCTAACTGTAACAACACCTGCCTAAGCTAAGTGCCAAAAGGAGAGCCATGGCAGAACAACATGATACCAACCTGAGGAATAATTACAGTTGGTAAACATGGGCAATGAGGGAAACTCAAGTTTCACGCAGGCCAGCAAAAAATCAAAAAACATACTTGCAAGAGAACATGTGCGAGAATTAGAGAGAATAAAATAGACTGATAAGTAAAAATTATTTATGTGTAAAGGACAGAAATATGCCTTTCCTAAGCATTTTTTCATTCCATTGATTTCTCCATCTGTGCATAAAAATCAAAGAATGATGTGAGTGAAGGGGTCCTCCAACATATACACACGAAGATAGAGAAATGAGAAATTCAACAATAACATAAAGTATTGAAACTAACTTGAATATGATAGGTTTTCATCCTCATCTCCTTCAAAAAAATTATGGGTCTAATCCAAGGATTAAACTTGGGTGGAAACATCCCATATTAAATTCAGATTATAACATGAAATTCTATGTAGAATGGAAAAAATATAAAACAAAAAAAATATACAACAGTAACCAAGACGAGAAATAGAGTTGGGAAACAAAGGGGTTGTGCCAAACCTCAAATGAGAAATAAAATTTGCGTTAAGAGACTGCGCGAAAACCTTAAGGGGCATAACACCCACAAAGGTTACACATTTTTCCTGAGCAGCGGGGAGGGAAAGAACAACCTTGAATTGCATACACAACTTCCATGCATAGTATAAGGAGGAAAAACCCCATTTTGCAATACAAATCTATGAATATATAAAAAAAGAAATACTCAACAGTAGATATAGTAGAGAGTAATATATTACTATGTCTAATCGCCTAAGAGAATTAAACCCAGATTTAATTAAAACAGAGGAATTGAAATTCCCTTCGAATTCACAAGAAAATGTATAGTGTGGTGAAGGGTGCATATGACCTAGAATCAAAATAATATATAGTGCATGTAAATCCTGGATTTAAATTAACTAAAGAGTTGGAATATATTATATTCATAGGCAATTGGATAATAATATTGTATACAACGCATGCTATTAAAAATCATGAAAATTTGACTATATACAACCTAGAAAACTAAATGGAAAAACCCATAACTAAATGGGACAGAGGATAGTCCTTACCCACGAAAACATGTGCGATTCACAAAAGGAATTAACCTAGAAATTAAAGAGTAATAAGGGTATTTCATATGCTCTCGTTAGCATACTCGCAAACATGAAATAAAACTAAACAATGTATGGGCAGAAGTGGCCAAATACAACGAAAATATTTTTAAAATGCCAAACGCAATTATAAACCCAAAATTTGGTAACTATTCGAATTTCTGGATTTTTTATCAGAAGTTACATAAATTTGATATCGCATAGAATATTATGTTACCTTAGCTAACATATCAGCTAGGAAATAATCGAACCAAAGATTTAATATGGAGTGGGACTTATAACCCAATAGACCATTTAACAAATCAAATGTGTAACACAAAACCCATAAATTTCTGGGTATGGTAGACATATAAGAACCAGAGCTAAAATTCTAAATGACATTTATATATACAAAATCAGAATTTTAATGGTGAACCAGAGTGTACATGTTGAACTCAGGAGGCGTAAAGAAGTAACCCTTACCTATTATGAGAACAAAAGGGTCGGAGGGCTTTGAGTTGAACTCGAATGCGTGCCATTTAAATGATGTGAGGAAAGAAAGAGTTCTTTACCCAAATTACTATGCACTGGAGACAGACGGCTCCTCCCTACAAAGAAAACCAACCCATAGTTATATGGGTATTCAAAAATTGATAAAATTCAAGACATTGAAACAGAAGGAAAAGGTAAAATAGAATACCTAAGGTGAAGGTTCACGATGCCATGATTGTGAGGCTAACTGCACACAAAAAAAATGAAATTAGACTCAATCATGAATATTAAAAACAAACTCAGCTATACAATGATGCTAATGAGGAAACAAAGTAAAACTACATTAAAATCCTTACCTTTTAGGCCATGGCAACGTAGAACCAAATTTTTTCCATGGCCATCATGTTAAGCACCCTTAGAATCGACTGCGATAAGGAATCAAAAGGAATCGAGCTACCATTGCTCAGGTCAAGATATGGAGGCATATCTCCCTTAGGCCAGATGGCTGCAAAGCGCGCAGAGAAAATGTCGAAATGAGGCAGAGTGAGGTAGGTTAAACCCTTAGGGTTTTCATATCAAATCTGAGTCGTGGATCAAATCCCTAATGTTATAGGTCAATTTGGGCACCATTCCCAATGACCTGGTTAAATGGACATCATCTCCAGGACCAATGTATAGGGTCTATCATCCCTTAAAATTTTAGTTGCTACATGCCCTAAGACAAAGAACAAGACAAATCAATCAAAGACTTCCATCTGCAAAGGTTTATAAAGTTTGAAGTTTATAATATATCATATGAGAGCTCACCAACAGTGCCTCTAAAGGGGCTAAGTGCGTTGCATATGGAAGTATCCCTATGCAAGGTTGCGCTACAAAGCACTTCCCGACATCCATGAGTGCGTTGGCCACATTGGGAGTGAAATTTTCATTGTTCCAGAATCTCCACTTGGCCAGTGCCTTCTAGAAGATTTCACATGTGTCAAACTTCAAATCCATGTGTCCATTTTACATCTACAATATTGGGAACATATCTTTCCTATTATTGGAAAGTCATTGATTTTAAAACTACCTCATTTCCTCTATAAATTGAGCATAGATCCTAGTGCTTGAGAAGGAAAAATTTGGACAGAGAAATGTTGGTGGATTTTTCATTGAGGAGATTGATTTGAGTGAAATAATACTGGAGATATATGCATTGTGATGAGGCTGGGATGATGCTGGAGATGGTGACACTAAATCAGTCATCAGGTTGTAACCTCCCCTTCTATCATTAATAAAGAGTACAACTTAATTTTCCCTATATGCATATATATTGGCTTTGATTTTCCATATTGTAAGATCTTAGTTGATGTATATGGTTTATGCTTTATTGATTTAGCAAACCAACTTGAATAGACATCTGTATTATTGCTATCTTCTGTTGTTTAGTGTTCATTCTTGCAGGAAATATTTTGCACAACCGGTTGGAATTTGAAGCTATAATGGAAGCAACAGAAGGAATCATTCGGAAGCGCTTGGATTCCAAGTAAGCCTCTAATCCATTATGCGTGTCTATTATCAGTTAGGAAAAGTATTCATATAGTCTTTAATCTATTGTTCTACATTAACACTTTTCTAGGGAAGAATGATTTATCCGTAATTCATGATTCTGCACTAACAAATTGGCAACTCTGTTGGGTAAATTACTCTTTATCCTAGGTGTTTTAGCCTTTGATTTTCTCTGTTTATTCACCTAGTAGTTGTTACTCACAAATATTAGGCCTTTTAAGATCCAAATTTGCAAAATAAGTGTATTTAACAGCTGTGTTTTTCTTTATACATTGCGCCCAACACACTCTTAGACAGGACACAGTGCTTTGAATAGCACTGTCTCCCTTTTAGGCCTGCGTTTCAAAGCATTTTCTCTCTTTAGAGACTATGTTTCCTCTTGAAACCATCCAAATTCCCTTGAATTTGTCTTTACATTTTGTTTTAGCTTGTTTTCTATTGTGCTTTGAAAAGCCTGAACCTCATATTGACTAGTGAATTCATCTACCTCTTCCTCCTTTGAAAAAAAATTTGTTCAATGTTTGTTTAAAGCATTTTTATTTATCATTGGAAAGTTAATTTCAAAGTATTTTGTTGTCGCATTAGATCCATTTTCTTTTAAAAAAGGAAATTGTCATAAAATATTCATTTCCTGATAGGATAAATTGTTGTTTCATTCCTCATTTTTCCTTCAAAAGAGAAATTGTTGTTTGTATTCCTCATTTCTCAAAAGTAAAAGGCAGTTGTTTTTATTGATTTAGTTCACTTAGTTTCTTTTTTACATTCATAACATTAAAGGGACTGAAAAGAAAAATATGCATTTGCATGTAGTGGTTTTTGTGTTTTCAAAAGGAACAATTAGGAAATCTGCATTTAGTCTGTGTTCTTTGATTTTTTTGCTCGAAAATTGATTGCTCTTTCCCTCTAGTAGCTACGATTTTCATTGAAAAACTAAAAGTGAAAGATTTCTTATCATTTCTAGTTCCATTTTAGGAATTTCCAATACATCATCATGGTGAACCTTTGAAAGGAAAATTATTAAGCAAGATCAACATAAAATTAATCTCAATTTACCTAATAAAGCACTGGAACCATAACGATAACATTTAGAAGGTATAGGCTAGAGACATGTTCTGGCATCATAAAACATAGAAGTTTTCATTAACTTGTCTGAGATACATTCCGAGTGTGATACCTCACTTCACGTACGTAAGTATATCATAGCTCATCCATGTACTTTCAGGTATATCGGGTAGTGTTACAGTACGATAAGTAGAAAGGGGTGCTCTCACTGTGCAGTTTCACATCAGACAACACTAATATGGACTTGGGCCTCCACGCACCTTCGGGTATATTTGGGAGGAAAAATTTTAGGTGCTATCCACCCATAGTGAACCGAGTTGGCCGCCTTGTAAATTGTGATACACCGAACACAACATTCGGGGAGATTGCCTTCTCATACTTCTTGGTTCACCAGGAGGTATTCTAAAGTTCATAGTTTCTTGGTAAACTATTTTACCTAGCATTATCCTTTTATTTTTTTTATTTGTTTTTGGTTAAAATAAATCAATATTCGTGGAAGAATAAAATCCTTTCCTCTGTCATTCACGTAGACTAGCATTAAAACCACTTTTACCACCAGAAGTTACTTCTGGTAGGTGAAGGCAATCACGATCTACCGAATCAAGTACAATTCATACCTCTAGTGAAACATCACTTTCCAATAAACCAGAGTTAGCTCAAGTTTTTTCTACACATCCCGATTCGTCTAATTTTTTCGAAACAGAGCCTTAATAGCTACTCGTGGTCATGATCCATCTAATTAGTGAGACAATACCTTCTAGAATCGATGTTGTTCAACCAAAAATTGATCCAGATCATGTCTCTTCTCTGTCGGAACATCTGAATCCTGAAGTCAAACAACTGGAATTTGTTCTTACCTTGGTCATCCCTCAAAGTTTTGTAGCTATTGAATCTCCCATATCACACAGTCAACCACCTGAAATATACTTTGGGCCTGATGGTGAAATACTCCCCCCTAGTTTAATTGCGATTGAAGAAATCCCACAAGACGAGACACCTTTAACTCCAACCCATTTTGGGGAGGACCTTTACCTGTACAAGTTTTTTCCTCAATTGACACCATCTGCTTTTGTTGATCCTATTCCTTTTCAAAATCCTGTCAATTCAAAAGGGTATACATTTGTTCAAGTAACCATGCCTGAAACAACATCTTCAGTTGGGCCATCTATTCCAATTACTTCAGCTCCTGCCCTCACTACCTTGTCGATGTTTACAACTTCACCAGACTCATATTTTCATGGTGGCTCTTTGGTCCCATCAAGTTACAAATAATTATCTGGTATTTTCTCTAGTGCAGATTCAAACCCATGGACTTTACCAATGTCATCATCTGTTATTTTAACTAGTAATCCTATAGTAAGTACTGAACAACTTGATTCATTATACACATATTCAGGGCAATATCAAGCCGGTCCTTCTGGGCCTATTCCTTCAAGTACCATATAAACTGGACTCCCATCATTTGGAGAGCAATATTTTCCATCTTATTATCCTCCTCATGTTGGGGGGCAATCTTTGGTCACCCAATATGACTGTACTCCATAATTTTTAGGTCAGCCTAATTTCGAATAGAATGTTTTTCAATGGAAACCCACTCTGCCTATCCAACCACAAACGGTTGTACGTTCGTATCAACCAGTTCAACCTGTTACACCCACATCATTTCCACTTGTCAATACAAATTTACCCCTATTACAGAATGAAAATGTTGTACAACCTTATCAAACGATTCCTTCAACTCAATATTCTCAAATGTTGGGTCCACAGACTCCAAATCCTTCGATTAATTTACAACAACCTGTATCCTAAATCATATATTCACAAGTTGGTTTAGAATTTTATGGGATGTCACAACCACAATCTGGTTATACCTATCAACCAAATCCAAGTTATCCTAATTTGGGTTATAACATTGGTGGACAGACCCTTTAGCATCCACAAGCGCAAATGCCTCAAACTTCATTTCAACAAGTATCATATCCAGGTTTTGGTCAATAGAATCCTCAAGCGTTTGCTTTTCAAAACAACCCCTATCTGGGTTACCAGCAACATATTCCTTATGCTGGTGCTCAAAGGCCTGTTGGTCAAGAAATTCCCTCTTAGCCTGGCTATGCTCAACCTGACCTTAATTGAAATTTTCCCTTTGTTGCAACTTTATAATTACTAGATTTAAATCGACTAACTAATGATCCAATTAACTATGCTCCTTGGTGGTCGATGATACCTCATAAATTACCCTTGGATATTCAAGTTCAATAGAAACCTTGGAGAAGATACGTTGACTCATGTTATGACTTATCATTTATGGTGTTCATCAAACTCCCTGAATGATGATTCTATCCGACTACATCTTTTCCAGCATATGCTCATATGTCCAGCTGCAAAATGGTACATTGAATTACGTAGAGCTTCTTTTGATAATTTCATAGCCCTAGCTACTGTATTTTTGACTCATTTCTAGTTACCCATCTGATATGAAAATTGAATGGAACTCCTGACCAATTTCAAATAGACTAATGCTACTCACATTTATGATCAAATTCATGAGTGCCGTCATCATTGTTGAATGGTTAAGACCTTTGTTCCGGATCAACTCCTTGTTGAATGGTTCATTAAGTCCCTGTTACCATCTATAACTAAGGATGTGGCTAAGGGTGGCATCGTCACATAAGAGCAAGTTATTTCTCGTGCCCAATATTTAGACTTGATTTACACTCAGTCTGGCATGCTCTATGAAAAAATTCCTAACGCGCCGAGATCTAATTTTACTCTTCCTCCTCAATTAAAGGACTCTCATGTCAGAGACGGCTTGAGTAGCGCTGAAAGCACACATCACAATATAGCATTTGATCTTGCTCTTGCTTCTGAAATTAATGCCATGTCATTTGACAAAGGAAAAAGTGACAAGAAACCTAGAAGTAAGAAAAAGGGGAACTCTAAGAAAAAGCAAAATTCTAACTCACAGGAAAGATCATCTGATCAATAATATAGACCTAGGAAGCCTCGTTATCCATGCATAATTTGTAATGAGGAACATTTTTTTAGGTATTGTCCTCACTGCGCTAAAATCTCAAAAATCATCAAGACTTCCCATGCATCAGCTATGTTGACAAACCCATTTCCAAATCCAAACACAAACATGGTTTCTATGGATCCAACTCCTTGCTCCCAAGTGTTAATGTTATCTGTCACAAAACATTCAACAGATATTTTGGTTTCAACGCATAATAAATATTATGGTAGTCAGGCCACTGTTCAATCTACTACCTCGACAATGAGTCCATCTACGGAGTTAGTACCACCTACTACTATTACTGAATTGAAAATGAAGCCACCAAAGGGAGTAATTCACAAATCGACATATAATCCTCTAGCAAGAGCTACACAAGATTATAATATAGTTTAAGATTTGGCTCAATCCTGTTAAGCTATGTCTGCTCTTGAGGTATTACAAAATTTTCCCTCCCAAAAGCAAGCTTTATTGTCGGCTATTGGTGGAATTGATCTGACTAATTATAATCTTGTCATCTTTAATCATATGGGATATGTGCCGCAATTACCAGCAGAATTGGCATTCTCTATACAAGTAAATGTTCTCAATCAACTCATTCATCATACTATTATTGATGAGGGAGCATCTACATGCATTATGTCTCTAAATTTTTGGAAGTCACTTGGCTCGCCGCACTTATCACAATCATCAACGATGTTGAAATCATTTGATGAACGTACATGTAAACCTTGTGGTATTATTAATAACCTGCATGTTCAACTGAGGGGGAAAATAGTAAATATTGATGTTTTAATATTCCTAATTAGCCTCAAGCTAATTGGAATATTAAATTTTTCTTTACTTTTCTGTTCATGAATAAATGTAAAAGGAGGAACATAAAAACTCCTAAAATCAGTGAATAAATCATTGCCCCATGTGAACAGCTAAATATGGGCTACTTTAATAAAACACCCTTATGTGTGAAAGGAGTTGAGACTTTTGACCAGGTCAAAAGGACCAAATCAACAACGTTGTCCAGATGCAATGAACCTCCTAGATGCACAACGTAGTTTTAGATGGAGGCCACACATGTGAAAGGAGCTAAATCATTAAGATGGTTTAGGGTTTTGCAAGATCTCAATCTTATAAAAGGAAGAGGAGGAAAAAAAGAGAAGGGTTGTTGAAGACCATATTATTTCTGAAGAATATGTCTATTTATACATTCCTTATTCTCTTGGATGTTTAGCAGAGAATATTGTTGTTTAGCACAAGGATCTCCTGTTTAGGAATCCTTCTCTTTCCTTGAGTAGCTCTTGGAAAAGTCTTGTATTTCTTGACCATTATCAAGCTTAAGGCCAAGATTTTGCCTCAAACTAAAACTCAGATCCTATTGAGGGTTTGTTTTTATTTTTAAGCTACAACAATTGGAGGCTAGATCTACTCATATCTAGGCCAATATAGTGCCCCTTTTCAGTGGGAAAGGCTTCTATCCCATTGGAAAGAGTGTTCTGGATCATTTCAGCTTTAGATATACATCTTAGAATCAAGCCAAACTTTTCTTCAAGCCTACAATGCAGTCCCTCTTCCGGTATTGCATTATCTACAAAGAGGAAAGTTGCAAGGTGTTTTGGCAAAGCTTGCCGAGTGATCTCTGGTGTTGGGGATTTTCCCTTCACTGTGGTGATCCATGGATTTTTGTTCTATTCCATGTCATATTTAGATATGATTTGAATACTCCTATATATACTTCATAAATTCTAAATATATCTGCAGATATGCTACGTAGAATCTTAGATCTACTCCATGTGCTTCATGATTTGCTGAAATCCCCAAGGGGAATGTAGAGTAGAGACATTATAGTGTATGTATGTGTCATAAATCTGACTGTTCATGCATTATTTTTCTATAGATCTAAGTTGTAATCTACTGCTGCAGTACACTTAATAAAATAACGTTTTCAAGCCTTTGCAGTCAATTATTTGTGTTGCAACACCTCTTTTGAGGGTTTCTTTCTGTATAAGTCTTCTATTTTCTGTTCTAAGACTCATGGGCTTCAATATATTTCTGATGTTCTGATGTATATGAAATTATTGAGCCTCCAATTAGCCTACTACTACTACCTTGCTGAAATGCATTATTTCTGAAGCTGTGTTGTTTAATCTTGATGCAGTCCCATTCTTGGGCATTTTTCAAGCTATACTAGGTGTGGGAGACCTGTTTAACCCACCTAGAAGGATTTTTTTCTGATCCCCTCTTGGATGCAGTTATTAGATTTTTATATCTAAGGGATCCAACGATTGGTTTTCAATCCTGTAACATACATTATTGAAAAATGTGTTTTTCGAGCATTCCTTGCTAAGCAGTCCATTTTGGGGATATTACAGTTTTATTGAAGCAACTTTCTTGGCAAAACCTGTGCTTTCTTTGAAAGAGACAATTTGTCTTTTCATGAAAAGAAGATACTAAAGAAGAAATATGATTACACTAAAGACACAAAAGAAAAGGGTAAAACCCCTTTATCTAGAAGAATGAAAGGGAAAGAGTTCTCAAAAACTCTGTTCCAAACTCTGTATGAGCTTAGAGGAGAAATTAAAGAAATGAAGAGGGCAAGACATGAAGGTCCCTCAAAAAGATCTTTACATGAAGAAAGCCCCACCTCTTCATCTTATATTTGAAAGCACTCATCTACAAAATCAGATCTACAACGTTATTCTATGCCTAGATTTAATACAAGAGAGATGAAGGAAGAAGATGCACCAAAGGAGGAGACTTTGAGTGATTATCTTCAGGAGTTTTGAATCTAAATATTGGAAAAACAAGGAGCACTTGAGCTTCCAAGAGTTCTACCAGCTCAAGGAGGAAAGGAGATCCAGCAAGTACAATAGAAGGAGAAGAGGTAGATTCTTTTTCCCAAATTTTGATGGATCCTCCACATGCACAGCCAAAGCATGGATAGATCATCTAGACTCATATTTGGATCTACATCAAGTTTCAGAAAAGAATCCCTTAAGGTAGCAGCACTGCATCTTAAAGGTAAAGCTTATGCTTGGTGGTTATTTGAATCCTTTTCATTGAAGAATGCAAATATATCTACTTATGCAAAGTTCACTAGGAGAATGGTGAAGAGATTTGATGTAAAACAAACTAAAAAATCTTTGATTGAGCTAGCAAAGCATGAGCATGCAAAACCCTTGAATGAGTTGGAAATATCTATGGTGAAAACTCCACTTCAGATTTTTGTTGAAGGGGATAAAATCTCTTGTGATACCTTGTCAAATTCAAGATCCCCATTGCATGAAGGGATTTCTTCTCGAAAGGAAATCATGGAGATTCCTCTTTCAAAGGAATACCAAGATACAAGGTCTCTCATTGATAATGAGGCATTCTCAAATATTGATGAGAAGGAAGAACAAGAGGGCAGTAACAATGATGTCACTTCATAAGAAGACCCATCACCACATGGGGATGGACATGAAGTTATTGTTTCAAGGGAAAGAGCTTTTGCATCTTTGCAAATGATTCCCAAGGAGCATTTTGTGACAGCATTTTTGGGCAGTGATACCTTGTTTCAAGCAAGAGGAGGAAGGATGGATCAGCATCCAATGATGAGGATCATGCACCCTTATTTATTTCAAGGGGTTTCTATTTATGAGAAGGAGACTGAACTATGCAGCAAGGAAAGGGACACATCAGTCCAACCATTCATACATTCTACTTCAGATCTTGATGTCTCTTTACATGGAGGCATTCCACCAGGGAGACCCCCTGATGGGAAGAAGAATCAAGTGTTCTCTCAACCTTGTGCAGCAATGACATATTTGGATACTACAGCGCTGAGATATATTGATGGATTCCAAGGAGGGCTAAACAATTTTCTGAAATTGATTTTTCTATTTCTCACTCATATGTTTGTGCTGGAAAAGAAGAACTCAGACATCTATGATGACATTAGCATGATGTCAAATGGCCACTCCATAGATTTTGGGAAGCAAATGATATCTCTACATACAAAGAATATTTCTGAAGAAGACAATAGGGGGCCTACACACTTGTATGCATGGGCCAAACTATGGAATTTTTGGAAGAGAGAAACCTTTCAAAAGAAGGTTAATCTTCCTATTATTTAATCTTGTCTTGCAAAAGATCAATTGCAAGAGAGGTAGCAAAGATGGAGCTACACAAATCCAACATGTGACTTTGGCTTTCAACCTGTCAAGGAGGGGAGCCATGATGTGACAGTTACTTCATTTCAAAACTTTACAACACTGTCATTGTTGGGAAGCCTAGATCCATATTGGGAATCCCAACTCTTGGTGGAATATTCTAAGAACCTCTTCAAATTTAAGGTTATTAAAGGGAAAATGGAAGATAGGAGGTATAGAGTGGTTGATGGAGTCATTTACTTCATGATCAGATCTATTTGATTGAAGAATCAAGACTCAAAGATAAACTAATATATGCAACCTATGAGATCTTGCTTTCTACTCCTACTGATTTCATTAGAACACACCATATTATCTTGAATGGGTTCATGTGGGAAGGCTTTGAAGAAGATTTACATCAGAATTATCAAAGATGCATCTACCATATAAAGATGGAGCATAAGCACAACTCTATGAAAGGGTTAATTCAACCCTCTCTTTCTCTTTTTGAGGAAAGGGATAGATATATGCACTGATCCATTTGTTTGAGGAGGACTATTGGTGAACAACATACTTATGTACATCATATTTTATTTTATGATTGTATGCATTCTTTCACTATGTATATGAAGTCCATGACTCCAAAAAGGAGTGTTATAGCTTATAAAATTCATGGCCAACTTTGGGCCAAAACTATTTCTAAATATGGCCACTCCCTTGGTGAACAAAAGGAGATTTTGCAGCATGATGGGTGCTTTCCTAAGGCACCAAATGGATCTCCCACTTTCAGAAATGGAGATATGTTCTGGGCAGCAAGTAAGTGGTGGTAAAACCACTTACCACATCTATATCTGAGGCAGGCAGGAGATGCACTGCGCTAGTTTCTCTTGGGTGAGTGTGGGTACTACCCAAGGATTTATATTTTCTTGTCTCATGCCTTGTGTTTCAATGGGAGGATCCATAAGGAGAAGGCATGGTTGCTTTCGTTGACAACAAGAGGGTTTTGAGATCACATGTTAAATCTCATGTCCATGTATTTACTTTTGGTTGGGGTGTATCTCATGTATTTACATGTATTTCTGTTTGGAATATATCTCATGATCATGTATGTACTTGGGTTTGGGAGAAAATGTAACTCTCACATGAGGAGACATAAGAGAGCTTGTTTGTATCATGATGATAATGATGCTCTAATATTTTTTGGGAACATGATAGGAGGGATGACACATTAGTTGGATGTGTCCATTGGGAATGAAACTTCCCATATTTACGCATAATTTAAGAAGAGGATGGAACATTGTATGGCTACTACACTATGTATTTTGTTTCCTTATGTAATAAATCATATGATTGACTTATGTCAAGTCTCTCACATGGGAATATTTTTTGCAATACATGTGTTACTTGAGTCATATTCAGCTAACACCTCTTATCTTCTATTATTTTCAATCTTTGAAGAAGCTTATGGCAGCAAGAAGGTGGGGGGATGGCCAGTTATTGTATTATGTTTTGAGGCAGCAAGAAGAAGAACATCGTTGGTCTCAATAGAGGGACTATTGTCACCATCCAACATATCATATGACACTTAGTCCATGTTTATTTTGGAGCATGTATGTTGATTTTGTGAAACTAGCTCCAAAAATAGAAGAAAAGAGATATCAACACCTTAGAAATAACTCACTTCGAGGGGACAACCTCAAATACATCACATGAATGAACAATTCTTGGATGATACAAATTTCAAAACCTCCTTTATATATATAGGAGTCCATGGGGCCATAATGTAATCCTAGTGGGGCCACAATGTAATCCTAGTCGACCTAACAATAATAATTTAAGGGCACAATAATAACAATCTGGGGGTTACAGGGGTATAATAATAACAATAAGGGGGTTACACTAACAAAAATAAGGGACTATACTAGTAATATAGGAACGTAACATGCCCCTCTCCTTCAAAAAAGTGTTCTCCTCAATGTTTGAGTAGCTCTGGGTGCTTCTATATAAAATTCTCATCCTCCCATGTAAAATCTTCAGTGGGTAAGTTCTTCCACTTGATGAGATAATCTGAAATTGATCGATTCTGTAGCTATCGAGTTCTTCTTTCCGTGACTGCTTTAGGTTCCAATATGATTTTTCCTTCATTATCAAGTTCTGGAAATATTGTTTGAATTGGAATATTTTCACCTATAATCTTCTTTAAGCATGAAACATGGAAAACTGGATGCACTCGTGAAGAAGTAGGAAGCTCCAATTTGTATGCCATAGTACCAATATTTTGCAACACCTTGTAAGGACCATAGTACTTTGGCGATAATTTATTATCCTTCTTAGCTTGCTTGAGGGACATTTGTTTGTATGGTTGTAGCAGTAAAAATACCCAATCTCCTACATCAAAACTTCTCTCGCTGTGATGTTGATCTGCCTGTTGTTTCATTCGATTTTGTGCCAAATTCAGGTTATCCTTTAAGAGTTGGAGAACCTCTTGTTGATGCTCGATGTGATCTTCCACTGCTTGAACCTTCGAATTTTCCCTTAAAGATGATGTGGTCGATGGTGGATGATATCCATAAAGTGCCATAAATGGGGTCATTTTTGCTGCAGTATGGAAGGAAGTGTTATACCACCATTCAGCAAGAGGTAACCACTTGACCCATTGTGTTTGTTTATCAGATACAAAACAACGAAGATATCCTTCCAAACATTTATTTACTATCTCAGTTTGACCATCGGATTGAGGATGATAAGATGAGCTATGAGCTAATTGAGTACCCAAACAAGAAAATAACTCCGTCCAAAAAATTCCAGTAAAAATGGGATCTCTGTCACTCACAATAACCCTTGGGTTTCCATGTAGCTTTTGAATTGTGTCCATAAATGTAGTAGCAACTGTACTTGCTTTAAATGGATGATATAATCCACAAAATTGTGCATACTTGGTAAGTCTATCAACTACCACCATGATGACACTCTTTCCTTCAGACTTAGGTAAACCTGTGATAAAATCCATTAAAATCTCCTCCCAACGTTGACTTGGAATGGATAAAGGTTGTAGAAGTCCTGGGGTCTTAATTGTCTCAACTTTATTCTGCTGGAAAACCAAAAATTCTGCCACAAACGTTTGAATATCAGATTTAAGGCCATCCCAAAAAAATTCTTTCTTCACCCTGTGGTAAGCTTTTAAAAATCCCGAGTGTCCTCCTAAAGGAGAAGTGTGCAATTCCAAAAGAATCTTTTGTTGTAGTTGGGAATTCTTACAAAGATATAAGCGATCTTTGTACCATAAAGAATCATTTTTCCAACTAAATGTATCAGATGTACTAGGATATTTCTGCAACTTTTGAATGAGTGCCCATACTTCTTTGTCCTTCTTCCATTCACCTCTTGCTTTGGTTATCCAATCTGGTTGGATAATAGAAATGGCACAAAGAAATTCTTCCAACTCTTCATTCTTTCTTGAGAGTGCATCTGCAACAACAATAATCTTCCCTTTTTTGTAGATTATTTCAAAGTCATAACCCAACATCTTTGTGACCCATTTTTCCTTCTCTTCTGAAGATAGTATTTGTTCCAAAAAGTGTTTAAGACTAGCATGATAAGTTTTTACCTTGAAGTGTCTTCCCATTAGGTAAGTTCGCCATTTATTTAGTGCATGCAATATTGCTAACATTTCCTTCTCATAAATAGGTTTCTGTAAATACTTTCCTTTGATTGGACGACTTTCAAAAGAAATGGGTCTTCCTTCCTACATTAAAATAGCACCAATTCCATTTCCTGAGGCATCACATTCCACAATAAAGGTTTTTGTGAAGTCTGGCGTAGCTAAGACCGGTGCTAGGCACATTGCCTCTTTAAGATGTTCAAAGGCCTTAGTTGCTTCAGGAGTCCATAAAAATGCATCTTTCTTCAATAATGTTGTTAGAGGTGCTGCTATTCTCCCATAATTCTTAACAAACTTGCGATAATACCCTGTTAACCCGAGAAATCCTCGCAACTTCTTTATGGTTGTGGGGACTTTCCATTCCTTAATGGCTTTAATTTTATTAGGGTCTACCTTAACACCCTCGTGAGATACAATATGACCCAGATATTCCACCTCTTGTACTCCAAAGAAACATTTGGATTTTTTTGCATATAATTGTTTCTCCTGCAATAGTTTGAGCACCCTGTCAATATGTTCAACATGATCCTTCCAAGACCTGCTGTAGATTAGTATATCATCAAAAAATACTAGCACAAATTTTCTAAGGAAGGGTTTGAAAATGGAATTTATCAACCCTTGAAATGTAGAAGGTGCATTGGTAAGGCCAAAAGGCATGACCAAAAATTCATAATGACCCTCATGAGTTCGAAATGATTTTTTTGGAATATCTTCAGTCTTCATTCTAATTTGATGATATCCAGAACGAAGATCCAACTTGGTAAAATAAATTGCTCCATGTAATTCATCCAATAATTCATCAATCATAGGAATGGAAAATTTATCTTTAATGGTGAGCTTATTGAGCTCCATATAATCCGGACACATGTGCCATGATCCATCCTTCTTGTGTACCAATACTACAAGAGCAGAGAAAGAACTTTGACTAGGTTGATTATACCTGCCTCTAACATTTCTACTATCATACGTTCAATTTCGCTCTTTTCGACATAAGGATATCTATAAGGCCTGATGTTTGGAGGAACAATTCTTGGAATAAAATGAATAACATGATCATGATCATGAATAGGGGGGAGTCCTTTGGGAGTTTCAAACACCTTGGAATGATTTTCCAAGACTTGTTGCAGATCTATAGAAATATATGATTTTGATGCAGGAACTTCTAGTGAGCATAATTGTGCAATTACACCTCATTGTCCTTTATTTAGAATCTTTTTCATGACATTAGAGCTTATTACCTTTCCTGGCTTCCCTGCAATACCCCGTAATTCGACTTCCTTTCCTTTTGAAAAAAGTTTCAACAAAAGTTCTTGAAAATTAAAATCTACCGTCCCCAAATACTGTAACCATTGTACTCCTCGTACAACATCAACACCTCCCATAGGAATGGAAATAATTGGACTATTCAACACATATTACCCCATGGTTAGCTTGATATTATGGCATTTTATAGAGCAATTTATAGTTCCTCCATTTGCAACCATCACTTGAAATTCTAGTGCTGGGTATAGGAAACATTTCAATTCCTTGGCTACCTTACAATGAATAAAATTATGGGTGCTACCTGAATCAATCAACACTATTACTTTTTTCTTCTTGATATGTTCTTCTATCTTGAGAGTTTGAGGAGTGGTAATTCCTACCAATGCATTACACGATATGGTCGAACTCATTTCTTCCTCTTCTAGGGCTGGTTCCTGGTGTATATCCTCTTCTTCTTCATTTTATTCTTCCTCTTCACAATCTATGTAAAATAATTTCTTCTCAACACACTTATGACCTTTATTTTATTTTCTATCACAACTGTAGCAAAGCCCTTTTTCTCTTTTTTCTTCCAATTTTTGTGGTGTCAACCTTGTAGGTTGTGGAATTCTAGGCATAGCAACACTTCCTTCTTTATAGAAGTGAGTGGTAGGCTTCCTTGTCACCATACTTTTACATTCAATTTTTCTTGCCAACCTGAATGCCTTCTCCAACGAATCAAGTTCCAAAACGTGAAATTCATGTCGAATGTTATCCTTCAAAGTACCTATGAAGAGATCAATCCTGTGTTCCTCAGGAATATCAGTTACCTTTATATTCAATTTTTTTAAAGTCCTCAATGTGCTCCCCCACTTGTTTGAGGTTTATCAATTGGCTAAAGAAGGTGTTGCTCTTTATATCCTCATAATGTGCTATCATTTCCTCCGTAAAAATTGACACCATACAAATGTATTTTGTTCTAAATGTAAAGTTGCAATGTGTACCTTTTGTGTGTTTTTCACATTATGGAGATCAAAATATTGCTCCATTTGTAGTATCCATGTTACAAGATCCTTTCCATCAAACTTACTCATATCCATTTTTGGAATATGGTGGTTCTTCCCGCTAACATTAGATTTTATGAAGTCACGATTAACATTTATTTTGTTCTCATCATGAGTTTCCTCTACTATCTTTTCACCATTAGGAAACATTTCTTGTATCAAGTTTGTCAAACCTTCCATGTCTGCTTTTAGATCATTCTTCATGTTTTCCATGTTGTCTTTCATTTTTTAATCGATATTAGCTTCCATGTCATCCATCTTAGATTCCATGTCATCCATCTTAGATTCCATGTCATCTATCTTAGATTCCACACCTTTCTTCAAACCATCCATCTTCGCTTCCACGCCTTTCTTCAAAACATCCATTTCATTTTTTTTTGCTCTTTGCGAGAGCGAAATTTGGTGCACTTGCTCTTGTAATTTTGATAAATCATGTTGCAATTATTCATCTTCATGAGTCATAGTAGAGCCTTCTGAAGGCTTAATGGGTGTTGAATTATTTTTACAGGGAATTTTTTTTTGAACCCAATATTTATATATGTTCTACAATATGCCCTTGGAATCAATTCAAATTGATTCTTCAAACAAGACTTATGCAATTCGTAAAAAAAATACACACCTTTTTCTTGCTTTTGAGGTGCTCGATATTGAAATTGGATTATCTTTGTGATTGCAACTCTTCAATATCTGAAATTGTGCACTGAGGTAGCCTTCTGAATTATATTTCAAATTCCATAGGTATGACTTGATTTGGATTCTCCAAGGCAAAGTTATATCCAATCTCCCACAATGACAGAATTATGGACTGGTTCAGTAGAGCGAACTTGTATGACTTTCCACGTGTCACTGTTTCAACTTTTAGCTCTGAAATTGATAGAAAAGAAACTAAATTTGGTGTGCTTGAGACCAATTTTTACGGCACTCCAATCCGATGCTCAGAGAGAGAGTTATGAATATTTTCCCATGATCACCTCTTTGAGATGAAATTCGAGAGCTTGAAAAAACACTACCTTCCATAGATGATATCTCCGAAAATATTGCGAACCAAGCTCTAAAATTTTTCGATGTGTTTCCTCAGGATTTCAGCTTCGTGCCCTAAAAATTTCATATTATGAACCTTCGTAGAAAAAAATTTATAGCAAAAATTCCATGATGACCTATTTATATTAAATTAAGGAGCATGCAAAAAGACCTAACTTCCATAGATCATATCTCCGAAAATATTGTGAACCAAGCTCTGAATTTTTTTGACAATGTTCCTCAGGATTTTGGCTTCATACCCTAACAATTTTAGCTTCTGAAACTTTGTATAAAAATATTAATAGTGAAAATTCCACGATGACCTGTTTGGAGCAGCGAAACCCTAGAATCCAAAGCTCTGATACCAAATGTTGTGAAACCAGCTCCAGAAATAGAAGAAAAGAGATATCAACGCCTTATAAATAAGCCACTTCGAGGGGGAAACCTCCAATACATTATATGAATGAAAAATTCTTGGATGATACAAATTACAAAGCCTCCTTTCTATATATAGGAGTCCATGGGGCCATAATGTAATCCCAGTGGGACCACAATGTAATCCTAGCCGACCTAACAATAATAATTTAAGGGCACAATAATAACAATATGGGGGTTACAGGGGTACAATAATAACAATAAGTGGGTTACACTAACAACAATAAGGGACTATACTAGTAATATAGGGACCTAACAGGTGATGATACTTTATTCACTATATGCATGGAAGATTGGGCAAGGAGGGTCCAACAAATCAATGAAGGGAATCATGAGGTTCCAAGTATCTTTTGGCTTCATGAGGACTATATTATTGCAGCCCAGGATCAACAGCTCCACATTTATCATAAATGGAGGGAGAGATAGCGTAATTTGAACATTCTTACCTCTCATTTCCAGCCATGCAGCCCTTATACATTGCATAAGGAGGGGATTGGTGACTATTTATGTGAGCTACCAAGGATGGCTCACTTTGTTTGGATGATAGAATGGAGATTGAAGTACCTCATGAGGGTTGAAGCACCTACTATTCATCATCTCCCATGCCTTGAGAAGGCCAATGGACAACACATGATTCTTTCTATGTATCTCCCACTTCTTCATGATGACAGCCATTTGGGTTATTCACCAAAGGAAAACTTGTATTCTTGGGAGGAGACAATTCCATTGGAGATTTTGCAAGGTCCTTGTGAGTTGCTTGAGGACAAGAAACATTTTGGAGGGGAGGATTGTAATATTCCCAATTAGCCTCAAGCTAATTGGAATATTAAATTTTTCTTTACTTTTTTATTCATGAATAAATGTAAAAGGAGCAACATAAAAACTCCTAAAATCAGTGAATAAATCAATGCCCCATGTGAACAAGGCTAAATCAGGGCTACTTTAATAAAACACCCTTATGTGTGAAAGGGTTTGAGACCTTTGACTGGGTCAACAGGACCAAATCAACAGCGTTGTCTAGATGCAATGAACCTCCAAGATGCACATCGCAGTTTTAGATGGATGCCACACATGTGAAAGGAGCTAAATCATTAAGATGGTTTAGGGTTTTGCAAGATCTCAATCTTATAAAAGGAAGAGGAGGTCAACAAGAGAAGCTTTGTTGAAGACCATGTTATTTTTGAAGAATATGTCTATTTAGACATTTCTCATTCTCTTGGATGTTTAGCAGAGAATAGTGATGTTTAGCACAAGGATTTCCTGTTTAGGAATCCTTCTCTTTCCTTGAGTAGCTCTTGGAAGAGTCTTGTATTTCTTGAACACTATTAGGCTTAAGGCCAAGCTTCTACTTCCAAATACAACTCAGATCCTATTGAGGGTTTATTTTTCCTTGTAAGCTACAGCAAGTGGAGGCTATATCTACTCATATCTAGGCCAATCTAGTGCCCCTTTTCAGTGGGAAAGGCTTATATCCCATTGGCAAGAGTTTTTTGGATCATTTGAGCTTCAGATCTACATCTTGGCATTAGGTGAAACTGTTATTCAAGCCTACAACACATTCCCTCTTCTAGTACTACGTTATCTTCAAAGAGGAAAGTTGCAGGGTGTTTTGTAAAATTTTGAGGAGTGATCTCTGGTGTTCGGGATCTGCCCTTCACTGTAGTGATCGATGGATTTCTATTCTATTCCATGTCATATTCAGATCTGATCTGAATTATCTTGTATATACTTCATAAATTCTAAATATATCTGCAGATCTGCTGCATAGAATCTCAAATCTACTCCATGTGCTTCATGAATTGTTGAAATCCCCAAGGGAAATGTAAAGTAGAGACATTATAGTGTATGGATCTGTCATAGATCTGACTTTTCATGCATTATTTTTCTCTAGATCTAAGATGTAATATACTGCTACATTACACTCAATAAAATAATGTTGTCAAGCCTTTGCAGTCAATTATATGTGTTGCAACACCTCTTTTGATGGTTTCTTTCTGTATAAGTCTTCTATTTCTATTCTAAGACTCATGGGCTTCAATATAATTCAGATCTGCTGATGTATATGACATTATTGAGCCTCATTATTTGCCTACTACTGCTATCTTGCTGAACTGCGTTATTTCTGAAGCAATGTTGTTTAATATTGATACAGTCCCATTCTTGGGCATTTTCCAAGCTATACTAGGTGTGGGAGACCTGTTTAACCCACCTAGAAGGATTTGTTTCTGATCCCCTTGTTAGTTCCCAAATCCACCTTAGGCTGAAATAAGGCAGAAAAAGGACAACACCAAACCACGCTCAGCCTCGTAGCTAGCCCTACGAGG
The DNA here is from genome assembly GCA_034641835.2 of Pinus albicaulis. NCBI lineage: Eukaryota > Viridiplantae > Streptophyta > Pinopsida > Pinales > Pinaceae > Pinus > Pinus albicaulis. The sequence continues at coordinate 459,288,683 of CM076574.1, read as the reverse complement.
ACAGTAGAGGGCTCTCTCCGGGTCAATCTCAATGGAAATATTCAAAAGGGCTTGAGATGACTAAAAAACCAACTGATCTTAGGCTAGATAAACAAATAGGAGGGTTTGAATTTGATTTTTAGGGGTTTTTGTTGGAAAAAGGGAAAAACAATTTTGGGCTTGGGAATGAGGCCAAATTCTTGCAGAGTTCAAGTTGGGGCGAGGTAGGCAGTGGCTTTGATGTCTGAGATCAAATGAATGGATTGAAGAGACTTCCGAGGATCTGAAGAGGGCAAGAGAGTGCAGGGATCCTCTTCAAACTGATGAAAAACATGTAAAACTAAACAAAAGTCTAAGGCAAAGCACCAGCAAATCAATGAATTCTACCTTAAATACTCATTTGTTTAATTCATAAGCATAGAGAAGGGAAAAGGCATACATATAACATTAATGGAACTTAAAATAACATGATAATAACATCATCAAAACTCAGAAGCCACAAGGATCCCAACAAGTGCTGCAAAACTCTGGTCTTTCCTTTGCCAAAATCTGAAATGAAAGTACAATGAGGTGCCAAACTTTTCCCAAGTATCCAACCATGAAAATGACTCAGAAAATACATGATATAGGCAATCCTAACCCCTTCCCATGCCTCTAGGGGTCGAGCTCATCCTTCTAGGAGCTGTTTCAACCAATTCTAAACAAGGAGCTGAAATCTAGGCAATCAAACAACTTGCCTCTATATGCTAGGAAACTGATTCATTTATTTAATTTTCACTTTTTTTGTGAATGAATCAACTAAAACAAGTAAATATGTGCCAAAATTACATCCAAGTTATCAAATTACATCAAGATAGATCAAGATTGACATCAAAAAGTAAAACTAGCCAAAACTGGGCGAATTTCTGAGCTGAAGAGTGAAAATGAGGCCAAATTTCTCTATGCACCGCGCCCAAATTCTCTATGCGTTGCGCCACTTTGGAGCTGATTTTGAGGCACTTACCGAAGTAAAAATTGAGCTCATGATAGCTCTTTGGAAAGCCCTAGATGTCTGCTATCCAACCCAAGTGGAATTTTTCAATTTGGAGTTCATTTGCCTTGTCAAACATCAAATCTCCCAAGACTGGTCAAAATGAGCAAAATGAGGCTGCCTCAAGGCAGAGTGATGTTGCAGTCAACGTTTGAAGGTCTTACTCAACTCCAAATTGAGCTCATGATATCTCATTGGAAAGGTATTTCTGTCTTCTTATCATTTGATGCATCAAGAAAGTCATTTGGCCAACTAAACTAGGAGAAATCTTGATTTTCCCAAGGTCACTTCAGAGGTGCATTAATTCTCCTGAGGCAACGGTATTTTTGACATTTCTCTAAAACCATGGCACCTGTGTAAAAATTGAATGAGGTTTTTCTTCTTGGGCATGGTTTGGAAAAAAAAATCTCTCAGTTTTCCAAAAGTCATATTTTATTGCTCTGAAGCATCATTTGAGTGAAACCTATCCCGATGTGTGGAACAAGGGATTTGTCGAAATGAAGAGAAATGAAGGGGATAAGGGGCTTCTAAATTCTTGAGAAAATTTTTGGAAGTAGGGAGGGATGTTAGGAAGTAGGGGAAAGTGGAATTTCAGAGGTTGAGTGAGGGGAAGGGGTCCAAAAGGGAAAAACACAGGCCTAGCCTAGAAAATTGCCAAGTTGTAGCAAGAAACTAGGGTTTGTGCAAAAATGAGGAATTTGGGGGATCTCAGTGATGGGAAGTGTTTAATAAAGTATATTAAGGATAGGGGAAGATGTATTAACATCAGGATACAAGTTTGGCTAATGATTTGACCATCCAAGAGAAATTACCTTCAAAACCCTAGGAGAGGGAAATGAAACTTACCTAGGCACAACTGAAGCATGAACAAGGTGTAAAATGACCCATTGGAACCTGAAATGATGATGAAAACCCTCTTAATGATGGTACACTCAGCTGAATGGTGACATGGACCGACATTTGGACAACTTTGACAGGAGTAAAAGCAAACCCTAGACCTAATGCCTAGTGACCAAATTTTGCTTGAAGACTCACTGAAATGACAAAATTTGACCTTGACACCTTAACATCACCTTGTAAGAGCATGTTTGATCATTGAAGAAAGGCTTCAAAGGCTGACACTAACATTGGCTCCAACGGGGATGGTAGCTCCTTGGAGGTGCCAAGAACTACAGATCTTTGGAATGCAGACAGTGCCTTCATCCATTGGGCAATGGAATCAAAAACTCAAGCTGAAATGCATGACTGAAAACTAATGACTTAATGACACAAAATGACTCTCACTCAATGGAAAACTGACTCGATACTTAAAAACAACTAACAAACTGAAAAATATGCTCAAAGTAGAGCTTATTCAATACGACCTACTCTAATTGTTCCATTCATCACCTGATCAAGTGAAATGAAACAACCAATGCAACCATGTAAGCATCCTGGCTGCTATTTGATTTCTTCCCAAGTGCTCATTTATGAACAAGAAGAGATAAATAATGAAAGACAACTCCCATGAAAAATTGTGAACAGATCCGTTGAATACTATGGATTCTCTATCCGCCTCCAAAAACACTGCATAAGGATCTTGAAATTCATGCTGCATAAGGATCTCAAAATGCACACTAGGACTTAGCTCATCCAATGGATTACTTCTCTTCTCCTCATACCATGAATGCAAACTTTGTTTTGAGCTTTGTGACGAGACTCCTGCTAAAAATGACAAAGAGGCCGGCTGCCGGATCATGTTTGTATCAGCACACGTTTCAACCTTACATAAAGTCAATGGAGAAAGACTTTGACTGCAAACATCATCCAACACATCAGCAATAGGATTATCAAAAACTTGAGAAGACTGCTACGATGTATCCATTGAAATGGTATGACATCCTATTGGTTGTTCATCTTTTTCTTGAGAGATATTATGAAGATTCTGCCTTATAAACTGAAATGCTTCGAAACAAAAGGGTACAGAATCCTCTTGCATCATTAAATCATGTATTTCAACTTCCACGACTTCATCTGTAATCTGACCTTCAATTTCATTTGGTGGCTGCAAATTTGATGCTACAGGTTGCTCAAGAATTTCGTTATCTGTCTCATCCTCAACATTAACACTGAGAGATTGCTGATTTCTTACAGGCTGCTCATTTGAAGATTTACTATGCAATTTACCCTTCAAAAACTGGAATGATTCAAAACAGAATGGTACGGATTCACCTTGTAACATTTGATCATATGTGCCAGCTTCCATGTTTTCATCCGCAACTTGACAATCAATGACTTTCGGGGGCTGTAAATCTGAATATGAGAAATCTTGAACAAGGTTTTCATTGCCCTCAATATGGTCCAGATCAAGACTTTTCGACAGTTGATTTCTGATTGTATGGAAGTTATCTTTGATAAACTGAAACGAATCAAAACAAAAAGGCAAAGATCCTTCACTTACTTCAAAATTTTCTGCACTTTCCTCGTCATTGTCATAGCTGATATGCATCGGTTGATCACTATACTCAAGCTGCTGAAAGTGAATTTCCTCCTCGCACAAACTAGCTGCTGATTTGTCTGCAAGATTAGCTTATGTTTGGATAACATAATCATCATCATACTGATCAAACTGAGGCAAATCATCAGCGTACAACACATCATCAAGCATACATGTCATATCAACAGCTCTCTCTTCTTCAAGATGATCTATAAAGCAATCACTATGACAACTGGAATAAGAAACAAAATGTTTTGGATCAGCAACTTGTTCTTCTTCAATCAGCGAGCCATGGGCTTCAACATTATACTCATTCCTTGTGGTGTTCTTTTGCATCATCTCTTCCACTGCACTTACCAACATGTCCAAATTTACCTCTAGAGATGTCGATTTCTCCAGATCTATGTTTTTCATCTCTTCTTCCTTCAACCTCTCCCTTCGGATCAGAAAATGAGCCTCTACATTTACTGCACTATTCTGCATCTCGTGAAGTGTTGCAATATTCCTTTCTCTCAACTGAAACTCCATTTCCGGATCAAAGGCACTCAGGTAGTGCAAGAGAGTAGATCTAGGAGAAGGTCTTATATCAGCTGGCATCGAAAAATATACTTGGTTAAATCTGGCAGAAATTTTTTGTACTATCTCCCCTGGCAGTCTTTTCAGCTGGTTATACTCTTCTATAATAAGGAAAGGATTCTGTCCGATCACCCACCTGTCAAGGAAAACTTCGACGAACTGCTGGAAATCTGAGATGCTCGCATCAGACAGAGCTTTGAACCAACTCTTCACATTGCCTTGCAAAGAAAGAGAAAAAAGTCTAATACTAACATCTTCATCATCAACTTCAAAAAGGTCTAGGAAAGTTTCAACATTCTGCACATGTTGCTCAGCATTGACATTGTTACATTCACCGTCAAATCTCGGCAAATATAGGTAATAATTTGCAAGGAAAGCATGGAGAACAGAAGGTAAAACAAGAGGTTTATACCTATCTGGGACTACAAAAGGTGTGGGAGTATATACAAGAGCTACAGGATCAGTTTGGTTTTCTTTAGGATCATCACTCTGAAGAGAGTCATCATAAGATGTGGGAAAAGTAAGGAGGCCAGGATCAAAGGGAAACTCAGTATTTACACTCTTTGAATAGGTAGAGTGAAGATTTTGATCACCTTTCTCATACAAAAAATTCTGAAAGACTTTCAGGACAACTTCAAGAACAACGAAGAAATAATTTACAATAAAACAGACTAGATCCTGAATACCATTCCACTTGTGATACCTAAACTTTGTGTAAGATCCTTCCATTTTCTCAGAGAAAGAGCTAGTCCTCCAGTGGAGTCTCTACATTGAGTTGGAGTCACCAGGTGAATGATTTCATCCTTCTTATGTCTGATCATTTTCCACCATCAACCATCAGATCTGAAATCGATACATGTACTAGGGCAAGACAATCTACAATTCAAGTGTCACGTTCACAAGCTAGACCGGAGATTGACTGAAGCGGCGTTTATCTACTTTCACTAATGCAAAGCAAGAGCGTTTCGAAGGCTACTTGGCATAACTTCAGACTCCGTCTATGGCTTATAAAACAAATAACACCAACAAGCAAACCATTTTCTTCCCCAGTATGGTCGCCACTATGTTAGTTCCCAAATCCACCTTAGGCTAAAATAAGGCAGAAAAAGGACAACACCAAACCACGCTCAGCCTCGTAGCTAGCCCTACGAGGACAGGAGAGGACTCTCTCAGGGTCAATCTCAATGGAAATATTCAAAAGGGCTTGAGATGACTTAAAAAAAAACTGATCTTAGGCTAGATAAACAAATAGGAGGGTTTGACTTTGATTTTTAGGGGTTTTTGTTGGAAAAAGGGAAAAACAATTTTGGGCTTGGGGATGAGCCAAAATTCTTGCAGAGTTCAAGTTGGGGCAAGGTAGGCAGTGGCTTTGATGTCTGAGATCAAATGAATGGATTGAAGAGACTGATGAGGAGCTGAAGAGGGCAAGAGAGTGCAGGGATGCTCTTCAAACTGACGAAAAACTTGTAAAACTAAACAAAATTCTAAGGCAGAGCACCAGCAAATCAATGAATTCTACCTCAAATAATCATTTGTTTAATTCAGAAGCATAGAGAAGGGAAATGGCATGCATATAAAATTAATGGAACTTAAAATAACATGAGAAGAACATCATCAAAACTCAGAAGCCACAAGGATCCCAACAAGTGTTGCAAAACTCTGGTCTTTCCTTTGCCAAAATCTGAAATGAAAGTACAATGAGGTGCCAAACTTTTCCCAAGTATCCAACCATGAAAATGACTTAGAAAATAAATGATATAGGCAAGCCTAACCTCTTCCCATGCCTCTAGGGGTCGAGCTCATCCTTCTAGGAGTTGTTTCAACCAATTCTAAACAAGGAGCTGAAATCTAGGCAATCAAACAACTTGCCTCTATATGCTAGGAAACTGATTCATTCATTTAATTTTCACTTTTTTTGTGAATGAATCAACTAAAACAAATAAATATGTGCTAAAATTACATCCAAGTTATCAAATTACATCAAGATAGATCAAGAGTAACATCAAAAAGTAAAACTAGTCAAAACTGGGCGAATTTCTGAGATGAAGAGTGAAAACGAGGCCAAATTTCTCTATGCGCCGCGCCCAAATTCTCTATGCGTCGCGCCACTTTGGAGCTGATTTTGAGGCACTTCCCGAAGTCCAAATTGAGCTCATGATAGCTCGTTGGAAATCCCTGGATTTCTGATATCCAACCCAAGTGGAATTTTTCAATTTGGAGTTCATTGGCCTTGTCAAAAATCAAATCTCCCAAGACTGGTCAAAATGAGCAAAATGAGGCTGCCTCAAGGCAGAGTGCTGTTGCAGTCAAATTTTGAAGGTCTTCCTCAACTCCAAATTGAGCTCATGATATCTAATTGGAAATGTATTTCTGTCTAGTTATCATTTGACTCATCAAGAAAGTCATTTTTCCAACCAAACTAGGAGAACTCTTGATGTTCCCAAGGTCACTTCAGAGGTGCATTAATATTCCTGAGGCAATGGTAGTTTTGAAATTTCTCTAAAACCATGATACCAGTGTAAAATGTGAAGGAGGTTTTTCTTCTTGGGCATGTTTGGGACAAAAACCTCTCTCAGTGTTCCAAAATTCATCTTTTATGTCTCTGAAACATCATTTGAGTGAAACCTATCCCGATGTGTGGAACAAGGGATTTGTCGAAATGAAGCGAAATGAAGGGTATAAGGGGCTTATAAATTCTTGAGAAAATTTTGGGAAGTAGGGAGGGATGTTAGGAAGCAAGGGAAAGTGGAATTTAAGAGGTTGAGTGAGGGGAAGGGGTCCAAAAGGGAAAACCACAGGCCTAGCCTAGAAAATTGCCAAGTTGTAGCAAGAAACTAGGGTTTGTGCAAAAATGAGGAATTTGGGGGATCTCAGTGATGGGAAGTGTTTAATAAGGTATATTAAGGATAGGGGAAGATGTATGAACATCAGGATACAAGTTTGGCTGATGATTTGACCATCCAAGAGAAATTACCTTCAAAACCCTAGGAGAGGGAAATGAAACTTACCTAGGCACAACGAAGCATGAACAAGGTGTAAAATGACCCATTGGAACACGACATGATGAAGAAAACCTACGAATGATGGTTTAACTGGCTGAATGGTGACATGTACCATTTGTTGGACAACTTTGAAAAGAGTGAAAACAAACCCTAGACCTAATGCCTAGTGACCAAATTTTGCTTGAAGACTCAGTGAAATGACAAAATTTGACCTCTTGACATCTTTAAATCACTTTGTAAGAGCATGTTGATCACTGGAGGAAAGCTACAAAGGCTGACACTAACACCCCTCTTGGATTCAGGTCTTAGATTGTTAGATCTAAGGGATCCAAGGGTTGGCTTACAATCCTGTAGCATACATTCCTGAAAAATGCATTTTTTTGGCATGCCTTGCTAAGCAGTCCATTTTGGGGATATTACAGATGTTGAGGTTGTTGATGGACCCCTTGAATATAATATTTTACTTGGAATTCCATGGGTATATGCAATGACTACAATCATTTCTACATATTTTATAATGATTTATTTCCACATAAAGGTACTATCACATTCATTAATCAACTATCCTTCTTTGACTCTGCTTTGCAGGTAACCAGAAGCATTCCGTTCATTCACATACCCCAACTAGAACTTCAGAACATTGGTGTAGGACTCTTAAATGATTCCACTTTAATGGGAAACTTTGAATTACCGCTATATGATACCTGCTACATAGAGAAATAATTGCAAGTATAGAGACCTGCTACATAGAGACCTGCTACATGATCTCTTCCACTCTATATGGCTTAAGGGAGAGTACGGGTGATTTTGAAATTACTACGTTGGATGAATTTCTGCCACCCATCCCTATTAAGCCGACATAGCAATCAATCTATTTGGCTTGGGCGGAAAATCTGAAATCATCATCACCAAGTGTTTGGGTTGATCGTTCCTTAGATTTTGGTACTCCCTATGATATTTTTTCCTCAATATTATTGACAGATAAGAATATTTTGGAAGCCATTATGTCGAAAGGAGAACCATGGGAAGATTATCGTCATCGTTCCCATCTTCTTGATTACGAAGAAAATTATCTTAGTGAACTATATCACCCAACAATCAAAATTTTCTTTTCGAATTATTTTCCCATTAATGCAATCAATTCCAAGCGAAATCTGTCAAATATTGAACAAACCATTCCTATCAATATTTTGACCAAACCTGGCGTTGTAGAAAATATTCATGTCGATGTATCTTGTTCTCCATCAGAAATCGAAACATATCGCTCTCTCTTTCGTGAATTTTGTGATGTATTTTCTTGATATTACAAGGAAATGCCAAGAATAGATACAAGTATTGTTGAACACACTATTAATATGTATCCTGATGTCAAACCGATGTGTCAACAGCTTCGTCATGTTAATCCAAAGAAAGTGCTATCATCAAAGTAGAAGTTGAAAATCTTTTGCATGCTGGTTTCATATATCATGTTCCACTAACTGAGTGGGTTTCCAATATCGTTCCTGTCATGAAAAAGAAAGGAACCATTAGAGTGTGCATTGATTATTGGGATGCCAATCTATCTTGTTCAAAAGACAACTATCCTACCCCTTTTATCGACCATATTATTGAAGATTATGTTGGATGTGAAATTTTTTCGTTCATGGATGGATTTTCTAGCTACAATCAAATGAATATCCACCTAAAGGATCAACATAAGACAATGTTCATTTATCCCTGGGGCAGATTCGCTTATAGGAAACTACTGTTTGGTTTAAAGAACATTGGGGCAACTTTTTAGAGAGCACTGGACTATGCTTTCAATGACATCAAGCACATTGTTCAACCATATCTAGATGATTTACCAGCGTATTCACAAAATCGGACTGATCACCCGATGCACTTGAGATCCATTTTCTTACGTTTCCGACACTACAAAGTACACCTCAATCCACATAAATGTGTGTTTTGTATTGGTTCTAGTCATTTTCTTGGATTCGTAGTTTCAAATAAGGAATTCGAATCGACCCATTGAAGGTTCAAGCCATTCTTGATTTACCTGCGCCATCAAACTTACTTCAGATATAGAAACTTCAAGGAAAGTCTAACTTCCTAAGAAGGCTCATTCCAAACTATGCCGAAATGGCTAAAGGACTTACTCACCTATGAAAAACGGGGTTCCCTTCCATTGGGACCAAGTTGCGCAAGCTTCTTTTGATGTTGTCAAGGACACTCTTATCCGAGCATCATTAATGTATCCCCGTAATTATCAAAATGATTATTTCCTTTATATCGTCACAGCTGAAACAACCATTTCTATGGTATTGGTCCAAGTAGAAAATGGAATTGAGCATCCAATCTATTATTTGAGTCGTATTATCAATGATATGGAAGTTAATTATTCATACATAAAAAAGCTTGCCTTGGAAACTATTCAAAATGTCCAAATATTTCACCATTATATCCTGCTCCGGAAAACCACTATCATTTCGGATTGAAACCCCATGACTTATATCTTATCATGTCAATTTTTGGGGGGAAAATATTCAAAATGGATTTTCATTTTGCGGGAATTTTATTTGAAATTCATCAAATCCAAGTCAAAGAAGTCTTTAGTTTTGGTTGAGCTTCTCTATGACCATCCCTATGATATTACTACAACTACATTGGAACCATAAATTCTCGATGAGTCTTTGTTTCTTTTTGAATCATATGATCCTTGGTATGAGGATTTCATCATTTATCTCCAAACTCAAACTTTTTGACCTGATACCTCTCACTCTGCACAATGACATATTCGATACCAAGCCAAAGATTATTTGATCGTCGGTGATACACTTTATCGTCATGGTGTCGATACCATTTTAAGGAGGTGCCTCACTCATGAGGGGGACAAAAAAGTGTTAAATGATTGTCATGCTAGGGCTTCTGGTGGACATTTATCTGGTTATGCTACTGCACAGAAGATACTCCGCATCGTCTACTTTTGGCCTACTATTTTTTGAGACTGCATCCTCGCGGTCAGAACTTGTCATGTGTGCCATATTTTTTATCTTAGAACCCACAAATTGCCAGGGCCAATGCACCATGTTGTCTCTGTGGGACCATTTCGAAATGGGGTATTGACTTCATGACCTGTAACCCTCATTCGTCTAGGGGGCACAGTTATATTATTGTTGCAGTCGACTATTTTACCAAATGGGCTGAAGAAATGCCTACATTCAACAGCACAAGATAGACAACTGCATTATTTTTGTTTAAACATGTTATCACACGGTTTGGGGTCCCACAGGCTATAGTTACAGATCATGGGAAGTATTTTCGCAATCACATGACAGCTGAATTGACTTCCAAGTTAGGATTGTCACATGATAATTATACTCCTTATTATCCACAATCAAATGGACAAATTGAAGCTATCAACAAGATTCTTAAATGTATGCTTCAACGAATGATAGGAGTTCGTAAAAGAAATTGGCATTTGATCCTACACTCCACCTTGTGGGCATATCGAACCTCGGTGAGGAACACAATTGGCTTTACTCCTTTTCAATTGGTGTATGGTTTAGAATCTATCTTACCAATCGAATGTCAAATGCCGTCATTAAAACTTGTGATTGACTTGTTAACTGGCACCTCAGAAGAAGAGGCACGTCTCCTTAACCTCATCCATCTTGATGAAACGCGTCGTGAAGCCTAATTTGCCAACGAAGCACATAAGATACGTAAAAAGGTGCAATATGACAAAAAATTCCGGCCTTGCATTTTCTCAGAGGGCGACTTGATCCTTCTTTATGATCAAGAAGCTGATGTAATAGGTACACGAAAGTTTGAGCCATTATGGCATGGCTCTTATATTTTCAAAAGAGTTCTTGCTAAGGGCGCCTATGAGTTGTTTGATTATGATAGAATTCCATTGGCACAACCTAGAAATGGGTTGTATTTAAAATGTTACTATGCTTAATCATGAGCATAGTAATATTTTTTGTATTATATTGTATATATATGTTTTTTATTTGCTTTCACTATCTTAATTTGTTTTTAGAGTTTTCTTGACGTTATTAATCTGCTTTACATTTCATCATAGATGTCTGAATCTTCAGAACCCTTTGTTGGATATGCTGATGGTGCTAGTTGTAGTACGCAGAATCTATCCTCGGCAGCATGGGCCATTTTCACTCCGAACAAAAAGTTAGTGAGTTTTCAAGGGATTTTTATTCGTAGTGTTATCACCAAAATAGGATCTGATGGGTTGTTCATCAAGTCAATCTCAGTGTAACTATTTCAAACCAATATTTTGACTGAGGCTTAGCCTCCTCAGCCTGAGAGGGCTCTCTCAAGGATTAATGAAATGGAATAATGATATAGATATATGGCTAACTCTGTGTGTCTTGGTTTTGTATGTTTACAGGTTGAAAATATAGAGGCTTGCTACCATTGGGATATGGAGTCAGTGACAGGGATAAAGATAACAATAGCTCTTCTTATAAAAACTGAGGCTTGTATATACTTCAATGAAAGAGTGACACATTCAAGAAAATACCAATAACTTGAGGTTCAAAGGAAGTCAGAGTATATGATATATGAATTCTGAGTAATGATACATCAAGTTATTGAAAAGGAAATTATTAAAAGGGATTCATCAAAGCTTAACACTTAAAGGAAGTCAGAGCATGAATAACAATGAATTCTGAGTAATAAGCATTTAAACATTGAAGAAAACCTTTCAAAGATAGGACTCAAAAAACTAAATTCACCATAATTCAATACTTAAAGGAACTCAGAACATGTTCCTCCATGAATTCTGAGTAATAAGCATTAAGACTATGGAAGTAAAACATATTAAAGATAAGATATAAAACTCATTGAAGTCTACTAAGAATCTCAGGTCCAAAAAAGTTCAATTGCTTCTATATATATCAGTCAATCCAAAGCATTTACAAAAGTATACTATTCATAAAACATTTTCCAACCTTGAATACATCAAATTACTCACTACTTATAGGCATCTTGCCTTTACATCAAGTCTGCCAAGTGGCTAGGCCATTATAATTTATTACTGACAGCAAATCTAACCACTAACTAGATATTTAAAACTAGGACTGACACCTTTTCGAATCAAGAATTAGAGTCTTACTATGACTCAAAAACATAATTATTAGATTTAAAGTAAAGTGATGTATATCTCACTCAAAATGAATCATTTATTTGAGTCATAATTGCCATCAACAGAACATTAATATCTTGAATACCTTCGTGAATTTACTCTCCCTATTATTAAGGAGATATTAGATTGATGACCTGGCACATGTGGACTGGTGTCTTCAAACTAAACTCTTAACTGAATATCTTCACTTGGAAAATAACTGATCTGATACTCTTTGTCAATTCCCTGATACTCTTTGTCTTTCTGATGGGGAATACCTTTAAGTATTCATTACCTTTCTCCTTCTTCCCAACATTAACCATCAAAACTAACCTTGCTGTCAAAACTCTGTTTTGAGCTACTTTCGTAGCACAAACAAAAAAGGCCATCTTGTGATAATGCTCTGTTATTCTGGACCATTGGAGGGTGTTAAGTGATAAAAAAAAATTAAACACAACCCTTAAATCTCTTTAACCATGTCATTTTAAGTGATTTAAAACCAAAATAATTCTTCAGAAATTCCACAGCAAAAATTGCGCTTCAAGCCTGGCACACACTGCGGAATTGCCTAATTACCCACAAACTTCACAAAATTTGGATTTTAGGTCCAGAAAATGTCCATTTCTATGGGAGATGATAATATGAAGTCTGATAAGGAAAATTTGGTTAGAAATACCTCTTACCCTCCTCAAGAAACAACCTTTTCATCTTCAGCCACTTCATCAATCAATAAAAATAACTCTGTTTTTCCTGAAACATCAGGCTGCACTCCTGAGCTCCTATCTCTCGATCCCTGATAGCTATTACAAAAATGAAGGACGTTTTTATTATATATGAATGTTTTTAAGAAAAAACTCTCTCGGTTTTTGGAAAACCATTTTCAGTGGTCCGAAATCTGCATTATAAAATCATATATAAAACAGGAAAAATTCAGAATGCTGAAAATAAGTCCCAAAGGAAACTTCTAATATCCAAATTGGTAGCACCTGGGAGAAAATTGAAAGAGGTTTTTGTTCCTTGTTATGTTCTCAGAAAAATACTCCTTCATATTTTCGAAACTCATCTTCATTTGCCTGAAAATTCCTTTTGAAACCAACAACTCAAACAGTCCAAGAAACACAAAAATCCCCTTGCAGCTCCTGGTAGATATACATGTAACCTATCTGGATGAAATCTTGTGTGAAGATGAGGTCATCCATAATCATTTAAAACTCCATAGGCTCCTATCCAAACACATAGCCTCCTTTTTATGATTTCCTCTTCATGGAAATTTGCTTTTATAACCCAAACTGGACTCTTAAAAATGTGACAGCGGTAAAATACAATTTGGACAGCAAGTTTTTTTTCACAAAGCTAAATTTTCAAAGGTGACAAATGAATCATACATGCAAAGGTTGAAAAGTAAATGACAGAGAGGAGCTTAGGTAACTTTTTTAAGGAATGAAATTCGAATGTGGAGAGAAAGGTGACAAAATGAGGGAGTGGAACTTTCAAATGATGACCTTACTTCTGACAGCATGACCTTGAAACTCTCGAAGTTTAACCATTCATCATTATGGAGAAAAATATTTTAGACTGACGCAACTTTTGTAGCACATTTAGTTTGAAAAGTGTCAGTTTTGCTACGGAATTACTAGGTGTTTCTGCAGCAAATTCTGTTAAATTTGTACTAAGATTGCCGCAGACTCAGAATTTTTTTGACAAATTGCCAGATTTAGGATTTAAGATCACTTCAACGTATCTACTCAAAACCTATTCTTTTGATGTGGCTTGGGCTTATTTCTAACATCCTAAGACAAAACTTAAAACCTAAGTTCATCATAAAATTTATCATTTCATGATGTTATGCAACCTAACCAATCTAAAAACAAACTTGACACATATCAAGTTAAAATTTTGAAAATTTTTGGGTGATAACAATGGCTCCACTTGGGATAGTGTGCCCCTGTGGTACACTAAGAACCAGTAGCTCCAGTGTTGCTATCCATCCTTTAGAATAAAACTCTAAAATTCTTCCAAGTCTGCTTCAAACTCTTATGGCCTTCACCTCGACCTCAAGTTTGATGATCACTGCTAGAAGAACCCAATTTGTACCTACTGAAAATATGCTCAGTCAACTTTGAGCTTATTCACACACTCCTACCTACCCTATCAGCTGCAATCTCCATTTGTAACTCAAGGAACATGAAACTTCCAATGAAGCCAGTCATTGATCTGATCTGACACTTGAATCTCTTGACTGTGCTTGAACCAAAAATAAACATGATACTAAAATAACCGAGGCAACATGAGATGTAACTGATCTTCAAGATGAAAATATAACTAGAAATCTGAACAGTAAATATTTTCCATGTAGTCAACTATAGGGTCAAAGAAGACATTATTAGTTTGATGATTCTCATAACATTATAGCTGTTCAAACTGATCTTCAAAAATAGTGTATTCTTCCTCAATCTCAAAAGAGAAAGGAAAAAACACCCTCTATTTGTATTCTACCATAGAAAGCTTTCGAAAAGGATGATCATGATCATGAAGACTATATGATTGAATTTGACCTTGTAAACCTTCAACGTATTTCTCAATGTTCTTAGCAACTTCATCTAAAAATTTAATCTTATCTTCTTTCTTGCACTCAAATGATTTTAGATAAGAAGACAAGGACAAAGAAAAATTTTCATCTAGTTCTTCATTAATATGATCATCATTCCATTGTTTGAAACCTTGAATTGAAGGAGAGTTTTCCACCAACTATGTTCTGTCTATCCATTCCTCCAAAAACATAAGCCAAAAGTCTGCAAATGACTTAATAGATCTGACAGGAAAACTTTCAATCCATTGTTTACATTTCACTTGAAATGAATCATAGAACAACATAATGCAAACATCTTCATGTTTAACTCTAAGAAGCTCGGTAAAATCATAGAAATCTGATATATGCTTCAAATTCAAACTCAAATCCTCTTCATTGAATTTTGGACCATTCCTTAAAAAATATGTATCCTTGGGAAAATGATTTGGGAAACCATGAATTCCTAAAAAAATTATACATGCATACCTTGAAACAAGAATGGCAGCATCTGATTTCTTCATAAGTCCAGTGGAATCACCATGAATCTATGAATTTTGAATTCTTCAACAATGGAGTCGCCAAGGTAGTTTTGCAACCTCAAACAGATTCTGAGCTCCTGCTAACTTCAAGAGTTTAGCTTCATAATTTTCGGGAGATGTATATCTTCAGACTCCCAGCAAACGCACCAAAATGTTATCACCAAAATAGGACCTAATGGGATACTCATCAAGTCAATCTCAGTGTAACTACTTCAAACTAATATTTTGACTGAGGCTTAGCCTCCTCAGCCTGAGAGGGCTCTCTCAAGGATTAATGAAATGGAATAATGATATAGATAGATGGCTAACTCTATGTGTCTTGGTTTTGTATGTTTACAGGTTGAAAAGATAGAGACTTGCTACCATTAGGATATGGAGTCAGTGACATGGATAAATATAACAATAACTCTTCTTATAGAAACTGAGGCTTGTATATACTTCAATGAAAGAGTGACACATTTAAGAAAATCCCAATATCTTGAGGTTCAAAGGAAGTCAGAGCATATGATATATGAATTCTGAGTAATCATACATCAAGGTATTGAAAAGGAAATTATTAAAAGAGATTCATCAAAGCTTAACACTTAAAGGAAGTCAGAGCATGAATAACCATGAATTTAGAGTAATAAGTGTTTAAACATTGAAGAAAACCTTTTAAATATAGGACTCAAAAAACTCAATTCACCATAGTTCAATACTTAAAGGAAGTCAAAGCATGTTCCTCCATGAATTCTGAGTAATAAGAATTAAGACTATGGAAGTAAAACATATTAAAGATAAGAGATAAAACTCATTGAAGTCTACTAAGAATTTCAGGTCTAGAAAAGTTCAATTGCTTCTATATATATCAGTCAATCCAAAGCATTTACAAAAGTAGATTGTTAATAAAACATTTTCCAACCTTGAATACATAGAAGTACTCACTAATTATAGGCATCTTTCCTTTACATCAAGTCTACCAAGTGGCTAGACCATTAGAATTTATTACTGACAGCAAATCTAACCACTAACTAGATATTTAAAATTAGGACTGACACCTTTTCAAATCAAGAGTTAGAGTCCTACTATGACTCAAAAACATAATTATTACATTTAAAGTAAAGTGATGTATATCTTCCTCGAAAGGAATCATTTATTTCAGTCATACTTTCTATCAACAAAACATTAATATCCTAATTGCCTTCGTGAATTTACTCTCCCTATTATTAAGGAGATATCAGTTTCATGACCTAGCACATGTGGATTGGTGTCTTCAAACTAAAATCTTAACTGAATATCTTCACTTGGAAAATCATTGTTCTGATACTATTTTTCAATTCCCTGATACTCTTTTTCATTCTTATGGGGAACATCTTTAAGTATTCATTACCTTTCTCCTTCTTCCCAACATTAACCATCAAAACTAACCTTGCTGTCAAAACTCTATTTTGAGCTATTTTTGTAGCACAAACAAAAAAGGCCATCTTGTGATAATGCTCTGTTATTCTTGACCATTGGAGGGTGTTAAGTGATCAAAAACATTTAAACACAACCCTTAAATCTATTTAACCATGACATTTTAAGTGATTTAAAACCAAAATAATTCTTCTGAAATTCTGTAGCAAAAACTACGCTTCAAGCCTCGCACACACTGCGGAATTGCCTAATTGCCCACAAACATCACAAAATTTGGATTTTAGGCCTAGAAAAGGTTCATTTTTGTGGGAGATGATAATATGAAGTCTGATAAGGAAAATTTGGTTAAAAATACCTCTTACCCTCCTCGAGAAACAACCTTTTCATCTTCAGCCGCTTCATCAATCAATAAAAATAACTCTGTTTTTCCTGAAACATCAGGCTGCACTCCTGAGATCATATCTCTTGATACCTGATAGCTATTACAAAAATGGAGGAGGTTTTTGTAGATAAGAATTTGTTTAAGAAAAACCTCTCTCGGGTTTTTGGAAACCAGTTTCAGTGGTCCGTAATCTGCATTATAAAATCATGTCTAAAATAGGAAAAAATCAGAATGCTGAAAATAGGTCCCAAAGGAAACTTCTAATCTCCAAATTGGTAGCACTTGGGAGAGAATTGAAAGCATTTTTTGTTCCTTGTTATGTGCTCAAACAAAACCTCCTTCATATTTTTGAAACACATCTTTATTTTCCTGAAAATTCCTTTTGAAACCAACAGTTCAAACAGTCCAAAAAACACAAAAATTCCCTTATAGCTCCTGGTAGAAATACAAGTAAATTGTTTGGATGAAAGCTTGTGTGAAGATGAGGCCATCCATAATTATTTAAAACCCCATAGGCTCCTATCGAAACACATAGCCTCCTTTTTATGCTTTCCACTTCATGGAAATTTGCTTTTATAACCCAAACTACCCTCTTAAAAATGTGACAGCTGTAAATTTTTTTTTTGGATAGCAAGCTGTTTTTCACAAAGCTAACTTTTCAAAGGTGACAACTGACTGATACATGAAAAGGTTGAAAAGTAAGTGGAAGAGAGGAGCTTAGGTAACTTGTTTAAGGAATTAAATTCGAATGTGGAGAGAAAGGTGAAAAAATGAGGGAGTGGAACTTTCAAATGATGACCTTACTTATGACAGCATGACCTTGAAACTCTCAAAGTTTAACCATTCATCATTATGGAGAAAACTGTTGTAGACTGACACAACTTTCGTAGCACATTTAGTTTGAAAAGCGTCAGTTTTTCTACAGAATTACTAGGTGTTTTTGCAATAGATTATGTTAAATTTGTACTAAGATTGCTGCGGACTCAGAAAAATTTTGACAGATGGATGGATTTAGAATTTAAGGTCACTTCAACGTATCTACTCAAAACCTATTCTTTTGATGTGGCTTGGGCTTATTTCTAACATCCTAAGACAAAACTTAAAACCTAAGTTCATCATAAAATTTATCATTTCATGATGCTATGCAACCTAACCAATCTAAAAACAAACTTGACACATTCCAAGTTAAAATTTTGAAAATTTTTGGGTGATAATAGGTAGATACATGAACAATATCGCTGAGCATAACGCGTTGATAAAACTTCTCTCTGATGCCATTTCATTTGGTATTAACCGTATCATCATAAGGTTAGACTCGCAACTCGTGGTATTACAACTTACTAGTGTTTATACTATTAGAAATCCAACATTGCATAGATTTTTCCTTAGAGTTCGACTTTTGGAAAGACACTTTTATTTTATTCAATATCAACACATTTCCAAAAATTTGAAAACCTTGATGGATTCATTAGCTAATCAAGTTTTAGACATACATTTGCAACATATGTAAAGAAAACATTAACATCATTGAATAGGATTGCACAATAAACATAGGAAAACACTGAAATCATATAGATAGATAGTTATAGGTTTTTACAAAAATTTGTGCCTAAGAAACATTGGTCATCTGACCTCAAAATGTATGTAAAATGTCACAAGTAAACTAGTGGTGCTCGTGGTAACATGCTATACATATAGCTATCCTACGAAGTAACCGCATCCAGCTGTTAGGAACCCCAATAGTGTGTGGATGTAGTCGCATAGGAAGCGCTTCGATCCATAAATATGGAATTCCGAAGGTCAAACCCTCAATGTGCTACTGAGACTCAGTCAGAGTCTCAGCCATATCAAGATCTTGAAGGACTACTCTCCTGAAAACCCTCTTTGTTGGCACATTTGCTTCGCACTCCGGTTCCACTACTGGTTGAACACAACCAACATCTGAATTACATCAAAAATTCAGTTTAGTCTTGCGAAAAAATCAAAATAAAAAAACATTGTATAAACCTTAAGAAAATCAAAAACATGGTCAAAACATTCTTACCTATTGCAGCCCACTGAGTGCCTTCTGGTAATGCTAAATCTGGATCTCCTCGAAAATCAACGGCTGCATATGCATACTCATCGATGGCGACAATCTATCGCCGAAACTAGGTGAAGAACATAGTCAAGAACACAATGGTAGATTGGCCTACATGCCTACCCATGAGTTCCACCCATCTCTGCACCCGTGGATCCCTAGGATTAGACACATCTAGTGTCACATGTTGTGGCTGCATCAATGGAATCCATTCCAAGGCGAAGGATATAAGGATAGAACCATAACTGAAATTCTTCTTCCTTCCTCCCTTAGCTTTATTCATTTGTTCCTTTTTCTGAGATAGAAAAACTTCAGACCAATTGAATATTGTTGGCTCCATACATTCTAGCGCATACTGCATATATGATCTATTCGCTACATATAGTGTAACAGTACAAGAAATTTTTGTGATCGTGAAAAGGATAGTTCTCAAGGGAAAATCTCTAACATCTTGGATTTTTATCTTTCCATCTTTGCTTGGCTCTTCCCCTAGATAAAAATGTTGCAAAACATAATCTCTCACTATCTCTCCTCCAACAATAGACTGTGAGAGTGAAATGGTCAAGCCTCTCCTCGACAAACCTGTAAGAAAGTACACATCCTCGACTGTTATAGGAACCACTTGGTTTTTAATATGAAATGCCTCGATAGTTGGATCCCATGCTCGAAATAAGAACTCTAATAGTTCTATTTGTTGCCTCATCCCAGAAAATTTGAAGTACTTAAGTAGTCCACAATCTCTTAAGGCTCTTACTGTACGCGAATCATTTAATGCAATCATATTCTGTTCTTCATGTTCTCTTTCCCTCCATGTAATCTTCATTGTAATCGGATGGAAACCTGTAATACAACCATAAGATCCATTAGATGCCATTCATTGCAAAAAACTACGCAAATTTTGGGCATAATGTGAGAAACAAAAATCTAGATTGCGCCCAACGCACTCCCTAACAAGAGACAGTGCATTGTGTATGCAAGTAACCTTCCCTCTACTTGCTATGCAATGGAGTTTTTGACATTTAGGGGTGCATTTCCCTCTTTTTGGGCAGAATTTACCTTAGGGGCCTTAAAACCTTAAAAATTTGCAGAAATTGGGAATGAAATGAATACTAAGGGAAAGAGGAGGTTTATATCACTAACCTGGATCAAACGGTAATGAAAACCGTCCACATAAAGGATCATAATCAGCAGCTAAAGTTCGGGGGAAAAATCAGGTTCAGAGCTCCAAAATTCAAATGG
This sequence comes from Pinus albicaulis, assembly GCA_034641835.2. Taxonomy (NCBI): domain Eukaryota; kingdom Viridiplantae; phylum Streptophyta; class Pinopsida; order Pinales; family Pinaceae; genus Pinus; species Pinus albicaulis. The sequence goes on along the minus strand of CM076574.1, from coordinate 459,268,291 downwards.
TAACTATGGAATGGTAAAAATGAATAGTGAAACTATTTTTAATAGTAATTTAATTATTTGCAAATTGAATTTATTGCTATGAATATAGTTTTATTATGTTTTTTTATCATGAAACAGGTACTTTTAATCCATTTGATGTTGTTCTGAATAGGTCTTACAACTGATGAACATATTAGTCATGCAGATTTATTTCAAGAATTATTTGACCACAAAGCATACTTTTTCTCCTTATTTTTTGAGCTTTGTTAAAAAAGAAAAATGATTTGAAGCGCACTTTTATTTCTTTTTTGAGCTTCAATAAAAGTGAAAAAGAAACCCCTGGAGTCTTATTTCAACTCTTTTCAGACTCTGATAATGTGAAAAGATTCCCGAGCACTTGTCTTTTTGAGCTTGTAAAAGTAAATGAATTTATATCTACTCAGTATAATTTTAACCCTTTTCTGGATTGAGATAGATTATTTACGAAAAAGGAATACCTTTGTTAAACATGACCAAAGTGGTTCTCTCAGATATTATTTTACACTTTTTTGGATCTGAGTGACAAATTTATGAAAAAGTACTTATGGAGTTTTCTTTCGTCCTCTTTTTCAAACTCTCTAAATATGAAAAAGGATCGGGCTATCACTATTGTTAAGCTTGTTAAAACATAAAATAGCGACGAGCTTGTCGATCATAGAAAGAATCGAGTTTCATTCATTGCTAGACTCGTTAAATTATTAAATAGTGATACTTTATTCTCCCGAAGGGTTGAATTATAGATCAAGAAAATGTTATCCTCCTCAAGCTTGTTAAAAAATAAAGAGGTACTGGTCGACAAATGACTGGCAAAAATTTGGGAAAAGTGAGAAAATTTCTTTATGGTAGCAAGTCGCTCTTGAACATGAAACTTCCTTCACTCCATGTCCTTGACTGTTTGGGTTGGGTAATCATCTTGAAAGTTCATTCATACTTATGGTTCATCATACCTTCACTTAGGTTTTGGGTCAATGCTGCCAACTCATCACAGTGTCACCGATATGTTCAAAAGAAGTCATCCAGTGAATAACTCATGCTTCTGCAATACTCATAAACCTTTATTCTCATGACCATCATCCCTGAAAATTGCTATATCAAGTCGTACCCTTGTCTCCAAAATCAGTAACTCTCCTTTCACAATAAGGTGACTTCCTGTCGATGAAAAATCATTATCCTGTTGGAAATATTGTCATTGATGGCAAATGAGAAGACAGGAGCATCATTAGACAAGAAAAAAAGACAAGAAAGAAGCAGCAGAGGAATTAGAGGCAGAGTAGTGAGGTAGAAGGGCCATCCGATTTGAAGATCTGGCCAAGACAAGAAGAAGTTGTGTAAGTGGATTCATTTGCATCTATGGAAGGAATTGTTTAGCATTACATTAGTATTGTTTAGTTTAAATGCTATGTGATGAGACTCTGTAATTGGGGGTTTGAATATACTCTGTATATCATTGAATAAATCTACATTCATTGGAGAAATATGACCTTCAATCTAATAGAATCGATGCAAGGAATATAGTTCTATTGTAATGTATGCCTACAGGATATTTTATGAGTGATGGTGCATATCTAGAGGCCATCTGAAGACTGTGAACATATACACAGCAAGGAACACATAAAAATGAGTTGAGAAACTATGTTACATTTGAAGAATCGAGTGAAGACACAGTAATGATGATGGACAGAAGTTAGTGTAGCAAGTTGAAAGGGTTAACCAAAATAAAAGTGGTGAGCCAGCTGTTAAATGGAACCATGAATGTGTGGAGGCCTCAACTTGCTTGAGATGTTGAAGTGTTAACAGAACAAAGGGTTAATACCTGAATAGGCGTAGCAAAGCAATTTTGGAAGCGGAACTGTGTATCACAGAAATTGAACCGAATAATGGAACGTGAAGGCGGAATATAGCTAAAATAGAGTGGTGAAGTTGGGCAGAACCCTGATTCAAGGAGCAAAGTGGAACCTCGAAGGAACAGTAAAGGCGGGTTTAGAGATAAAAAACGGTGGTATTCGCACTTTTAAAAACTGGTAAGCGGATTCCCTGGAAAAAATGCGATAGTACCCATTGACCAACACGTGGCCTAGGTGGTATTCCAAATCCACCCATTTCGCAAAATATTTTGGTATTAAAACTCAGGGTGAATAAAAATGCGATATGCATCTGATTTCCAGCCATCGGAGATCGACGGCGTTCGCATCATGAAGATGCGGGTTCGTTAACTCCATGTAAGTTGCCGTGGGACCTACATTATTTTCTGCTGAGTAATAGTGGGACCAAATATTAAAGGTACAATGGTTTATAATTTAAACCAAGGTCGGGTTCGATATATGGTAACAACTGTTGTGACCGGACATTTATATTTGTTGGCGTTACATGTTAATATCAAAGGTAAACTGTGCATATTGTGGGCCCAATAAATTTCATTCTAATATATGTATTTTGGCATTCAAAGGTGAATGCGGTGGTAAAAGGTCCATTATAAGGTTCCACAAAATTGAATGGAGGACGCAATATATGGTTGATGTGAAAGCCATGAACACATTTTATAGTTGATTGTTGTAGACCATTATGTAATGGGTCCAAAATAAAGCTCATATGGTGTTATATTATGAATGTGAGATATGGAAGCCGTGGCAATTATTATGTTGGGTTTTTGTTTTAAATCAAAGTCGAAGTGCTGTGGGGCCCAATTTTTATATATATTGAAGTCTGGGTTTCAACCAAGGTCGGGTTTAATGTATGTTTATAACCTTTTCCAAAGGCAAAACATATAAAGGTATTCCATCGATGGATTAATAAAGTTGTGGAGAACATAAATGAAAGTATGTGACCGAAGTATGATTATTGGATTTTATTCCAAAGACAGGGTTTCTGTGTTGGCCGAAGATTTACATTGATGATTAAGCCAAAGCAAATAGTGATTGGGTGCTTCCATAAAATGAACTATTGATACAGGATTTTACCATAGTGATGGAAAAATAAAGCTTTAGCATTGATACAGCTGCCAGACTTAAAACATAAATTAGAAATGCATTTTTATATACACAGTGAACTTGGAGAATGTGGGTCTGACAGGGGTACATACACAGAAAGCAGGGGAGTAAGCAGAAACTGAAAAAGCTAGTGACAGCAGCAGAAAAGACAAAATCACAGTGAGCCAAAAATTGAATGGGCTAAATATAAATTCTTATTGTAACTGAAAATGTAAAGTTTTAATTATTTATATTGTTTGTGATGCAAAGGCAAGTCTCCGGAGGAAAATAAATATCCCACTGTAATGTTGAAATGTATATCTATTGTTATATGTTTTTCTGAATAATCTAGGAAAGAAATGAGAAGGCAGAAGTCAAAGAGTCATGGCTATTCACTTCAAATTCTCTGTAGAATACAAGCATTCAAGAGGTGAAATCTATAAATGATATCTCATGGATATGCATAGAGAGGTCAGAGAATGGAGAATTGAGGCAGAGAGGGTAAGAAGAAGGAGGAGAAGATAGAGATGCTGTGAAGATTCAGAGATGATTTATGGTAGATATGAATGCTAGTGGACAGTAGTGAAGAAGGAATAGAACAAAGCTGATATCCAAGGTGAATCAACATATGATTTTTCTGAAAGAGTGAGGAAGTTCGTGCTTCCATATCAAGTTTTAGCTTGATAGATGTCAGTTGTAGCTGACTGAGGTAGGAGCCTCCTGTAGGTTGTAGCTTGCAGAAAATAGATGGGAGTTGGAGCTTCCTTGCAAGTTGTAGCTTGCATAATTGAGGTAGGAGCCTCCTATAGGTTGGTGCCTACAGAAAATCAGTGGTGAGAGGGAGTTGGAGCTTGCCTTTGCATCACAACAATAATAAGATGTGGTTTTCTCCCTTATGGGTTTCCACTTATATCTGTTGTCTATATGAATGATGACTATGTGTTGATACTCTGTATTTATTTTGCTTAATACCTGCTGCTCATTTATTAAGATTGTTGTTCCATTGTATATAAATAAGAAAGGTTCAATTTACAATAAAAGAAAGTATAATAAGAACATGAATGCATTAAACTGATTCACCCCACCCCCCCCCTCTCAATTTAACCAAGGGTCCAACAATTGGTATCAGAGCCAGTTCCTTCTATATCAGTTTAACAACTGGAAGGAGATCCTAGGTCCCCAGGATGGCTAGTCTAGAAGTTTGCTCAACAAATAAAGCCCCTTTTTTCACCGGTACAAATTATGCCTTTTGGAAAATAAGAATTAAGACGTACATAATGTCTCTAGGAATAGAGTTTTGGGCTACTGTGGAATTGGGATATGCCCCAAAGGAGACTGACTCAGAGAAATATGCCAAACAAGACTTTGTAGCTAATGCAAAATCCATGAATTCACTCTTAAGTGGACTGTGTGAGGCAGAATTTATCAAAGTAATGCACAACAATACTACCAAAGAAATATGGGATACACTAGAAAACATCCATGAGGGAGACAAAAAGGTGAAGATAGCCAAACTTCAAGTCTATAGAGCTCAGTTTGAAAATATAAAAATGAATGATGATGAAGACATTGCCAGCTTCTTTTTAAGGGTTGCAAAAATTGTGAATAACATGAAAGCTCTAGGAGAAACCATAAAAGAATGTGTAATTGTTCAAAAGATTCTAAGATCTTTACCATCCAGCTTTAACCCCAAGGTTTCTGCCATAGAAGAAACAACTGATTGGGAAACTTTGACCATGAACCAATTACTTGGAAACTTAATAGCCTTTGAGATGAGACTGCCACAGAGGAAGTCAAATGTGAGGGAAGCAGCCTTTAAGACAGAGAAGAACAAAGAAGAAAAATCAGATACATACTCCTGCTCTGATGAAGAAGAAGCCAAATTTGTCAGAAGATTGGATAAAGGCTCAGGCAAATATAAAGGTAAACTTCCATTTAAATGCTTTAACTATGGAAGAGTTGGGCACTATGCTTCTAAGTGTCCTCATAAGAAGACAAAGAATCAGACTCAAGAGATAGAGAAAACCATATCAAAGAACTGACAGAAAGGGAATAGATACAGGAGAAAATCATTTTATGCTCAGCAAAATAGCAGTGCATCTGAAAACTCAGATGAAACCTCAAATGAAGAAGGAACCTCTGAATTTGTATTGATGGCCAAGGAAGAGCTTGAAGGATTCCTTCTAGAAGATGAGGAAGAAGGTGAAGTTGATCTTGAGGGGGAGCTAAGAAGTGCCCTGGAGGAAATAGACAGACTTAAACTACAATGCAAAAAATAGAAAGACATTCTCCTCAAATATGTAAGAGAAGAAAAAAATTCAAAAGACCTCATTCAGTTGAAAGTAGAGCTTGAGGAAGCCAAGAAGGTAGAAGACACTCTACTTAAGCAAATTGAGGATAAAATTGAGAAGCAAGAGAAATTGGAAGAAGAAGTAGTATGCTTGAGGAAGAAATTAGAAAATACCCAAAGGAAATTGTCAATAAACACTCCTCAAATGACAAGCTCTAATAATTTGAACAAAACACTAGATGCTCAAAGATCTCCTCTGATAAAAACTACGATAGGCTATGAAGGAGAAACAAGTAAATTCAAAGAAACAGATAACAGGAATATCATTTTTGTAAAAGTTGTTAAGGATAATGAAGCAACTTAGAAGGTTCCTACAGAAGTAGAAGCCTGCAATGAAGTAAACAGAAACATGAAGGAACCTCAAATGACAAAGAAAGAAATAAATAAACAGTCAACTGAAAAAGGCTCATATACTCCTGAATATATAAAATTTGGAAGCTATCAAAGGAGATTCTTTCCCCCTATGAAAAATGTCACCTGTCATGCCTGTCACAAACTGGGACATATTGCTGCATACTTTCATAAGAGGAGAATCGATTCCAACCTGCAAAGGATGCAAAAAGTGAAAAGACTACCTCAAGCAAAAAAATGGAGAAGACAACCCTTCATCAGGTATGCTGATTGTTTTTATGGGTATTGTTTCTACTGTAAGGAATTCGGCCATAAAGCCAAGGAGTGTAGAAAATATGGACAAAGACTGATGTTCAAAACCTAAAGGAGATTTATGAATTATGGAGAGTTTACTCATACTCATAATTCTGCTAAAAATATGATCAAATGTTGTGTATGCCATAAAATCGGACATATGTCTTCCCAATGTCCTCTCAAAGAATGTGGTCCATCTCCTCAGAAAAGGTGCCAAACAAATAGCTACCTGCAGTGGAAAAAGAAGTTGAATAAGTGTGACCTGGCTTTAATAGCCCAAGATCAGAAAAGCCAATGGTATTTGGACAGTGGATACTCAAAGCATATGACTGGAGATAGAAGCAAGTTTATAACCTTTGATGAAAAGAAATCTAGAAATGTAACTTTCGGCAATGATAAAGTAGGGAAAGTCAAAGGAAAAGGCTCAGTCAGTCTGGATAATGGAAGAGGAAAGGCCCAAGATGTACTATTTGTGGATGGGCTGAAAGCAAATCTGCTTAGTGTCAGTCAAATGTGTGATAAAGGCTGTGAAGTTCTCTTTAGAGCACAAGACTATGAAGTAAGATCAAGCACCACAGGAAAGACCTTGATCAAAAGTATTCGAACAGAAAGTAATGTCTATATAGTGAAAGAAGAGAAGGAAGCATGCCACCTAAACAAACTTGATGAGTGATGGTTATGGCATAGAATATTGGGACACCTTAACTTCGACCATATCATCAGTCTGAGCAAGAAGAAAACAGTCAGAGATATGCTAGCAATAAAGAAGCCTTCAAATACCATATGTAAATCTTGCCAATTGGGCAAACAGACCTGCACATATTTTAAGACCAAAGATGAACTATCAACAAGTAGGCCACTTCAGCTTGTACACATGGACCTATGTGGACCTTCAAGAACTAAAGCACCAAGTGGAGAGTCTTATTTCATGCTGATAATTGATGATTTTTCCAGAATGACATGGGTAGCATTTCTCAAATATAAATCTGAAGCACTTGAGAAATTCAAGATATTCAAGGCATTGGCAGAAAATCAAAGAGGATGCAAGCTAAAGTGCATCAGATCAGATAGAGGAGGTGAATTCATAGACTATGATTTTGCAGACCTATGCAATGAGCATGGAATAAAACAACAGTTTACAATTGTAGGTACACCTCAAAAGAATGGAGTGGTAGAGAGACAAAACAGGTCAGTATAATAGATTTCCAGAGCCATGATGCAAGAAAGTAACATTCCCCAAACCTTTTGGGCAGAAGTAGTACACATAATTATGCGCATTCTTAACAAAGCTCATTTAAGACCAAATAGTGACAAGACTCCTTACGAATTATGGCATGGTAAACCAACATCAATCAAGCACTTTAGAGTCTTTGGAAGCAGGTGTTTCATAAAAAATAATGATGAAGAACTGGGGAAGTTTGATGCAAGAGCTGATGAAGGAATATTTTTAGGATATGAATCCAAGAGTAAGGGTTACAGGTGCTACAACAAAACACTGCACAAAATTGTGGAAAGCATTGATGTAAGATTTGATGAAGATCTACCAAACAGAATAAGAAGTAAAAGATGCAGCAATCCTCTAGAAGATAATGAAGAAGAAAACCAAGATAATGATGAACTGAGCCAGACAACAGAAGATACTAAATTAAACTCAAAAGGTCCCTCAAGACACACTCAAAAGAATCATCCAGAAGACCAAATCATTGGGGACAAGAGTGTGGGAGTCTAGACAAGAAGACAACTTGCTGAAGAGACAGAAGAAGTACACCTAGACATGCTATCTCAAATAGAGCCAAAGAAGTTCGAAGAAGCCAACAAAGACAAAGACTGGGTAAACTCTATGAATGAAGAGCTGGACCAAATTGAGAAGAAAAATACCTGGGAATTAATTCCAAGACCCACTGGGAAAAATGGCATTGGCTAAAAATGGATATTCAAGAATAAGATGAATGAACAAGGACAGGTAATCATAAATAAAGCCAGACGGGTATGCAAGGGATATTCACAAATTGAAGGTCTTGATTATGATGAAACATTTTCCCTTGTAGCCAAAATGGAAGCTATCAGAATGTTTTTGGCCTTTTCATGCTACCATGACTTCAAGGTGTATCAAATGGATGTGAAGTCTTCCTTCTTGAATGGATATCTATAAGAAGAAGTATACATGGAACAACCTGAAGGATTCTCATTAACAGATAAACAAGACTATGTGTGCAGATTAAAGAAAGACTTATATGGGCTGAAACAAGCTCCTTGAGCATGGTATTCAAGGCCGGAAAAATACTTGCAAAAACAAGAGTTCAAGAAAGGAGGAGTAGACAGAAATTTGTACATAAAGGCTAATGAAAATGAACTCTTAATTGTAGTAGTGTATGTAGATGACATCATGTTTGGAAACAACAAAGATTAGTTAACAAAAGAATTTGCTGAAGAAATGAAATCAGAATTTGAGATGTCTATGATTGGAGAGCTCACCTTCTATTTAGGACTTCAAATTCAACAAAAGAACACAGGAATATTCATCTCACAAGAAAAATACTTAAGAGAGATGTTGAAAAGGTGCCAAATGGAAGACTGCAAACCTGTGCCAACTCCCATGATCACTGGATGCAAGCTATGTGCTAATGATGAATCTGCAGATATAGATCAAAGACTTTACAGATCCATAGTAGGAAGTCTGTTGTACCTAAATGCCTCTAGACCTGACATTATGTTGGCAGTAGGACTTGTGGCAAGATATCAAACAGCACCAAAACAAAATCACTTACTAGCAATCAAGAGAATATTTAGATATCTACAGGGAACTGCACATTATGGGCTATGGTATCCAAAATAAAAAGCTTCACTTTGATAGCATATATAGATGCATATTGGGCTAGCTATGTAGATGACAAGAAAAGCACAAGTGGAGGTGCATTCTATTTGGGAAAAATTCTGGTGGCATGGCTAAGCAAGAAGAAAACTTATATCTCTCTATCTACAGCAGAAGCAGAATACATAGCAATAGCAGCATGTTGCACACAAGTAATTTGGATCAAAGAAACTCTCCAAGACATGAAGGTAAGAATTGATGAACCTATTTCTATCAAATTTGACAATATAAGTGCAATAAGTATATTGAAAAATCCTGTACTTCACTAAAAAAAAAGCACATCCCAATAAAGTACCACTTCCTCAGAGAAAAAGTAGCACAGAAAGTAGTGAAGTTGGAATTTGTACCAACAAAGGAAAAAACAACAGACATATTCAAAAAACCTCTTGCTAAAGAGCCATTCGAATATCTAAGAGACAAACTAGGGGTAGTATCTGCAGAAGTTACTCTCTGACATGAAAATAAAGCATCATTTTAGGGGGAGATCAGAAAAGAAAGCATCATTCCAGGGGGAGATCAGTCAACAAATATTGTCACAAAAGAGAAAGTGAGCAGTGCATGGAACAGGTCCTCAAGATCAAAGTACTATGGAAAAGAATTGGAAACCACACTAGGAAATGTGCAACCCTTTGACATTGATGTCAAAGGGGGAGGAAAAGTAAGAAATAGAAAAAAGGGTCTTCTAAAAGGAAAGCAGAGGAAGTGTATTGCCATCAATGTGAAAGGGGGAGACTGTTGGAAATATTGTCATTGATGGCAAAGGAGAAGACAGGAGCAACATTAGACAAGAAACAAATACAAGAAAGAAGCAATAGAGGAATTAGAGGCAGAGTAGTGAGGTAGAAGGGCCATCCGATTTGAAGATCTGTCCAAGACAAGAAGAAGTTGTGTAAGTGGATTCATTTGCATCTATGGAAGGAATTGTTCAGCATTACATTAGTATTGTTTATTTTAAATTTTGTGTGATGAGACTATGTAATTTTGGGTTTGAATATACTCTGTATATCAGTGAAGAAATAGACATTCATTGGACAAATATGACCTTCAATCTAATAGAGTCGATGCAAGGAATATATTTCTGTTGTAATGTATGCCTACAGGATATTTTATGAGTGATGGTGCATATCCAAAGTCCATCTGAAGATCGTGAACATATACACAGCGAGGAACGCATAAAAATGAGTTGAGAAACTATGTTACATTTTAAGAATCAAGGGAAGACACAGTAATGACGATGGACAGAAGTTAGTGCAACAAGTTGAAAGGGTCAACCAAAATCGAAGTGGTGAGCCAGCTGTTAAATAAAACCATGAATGCGTGGAGGCCTCAGCTTGCTTGAGATGTTGAAGTGTTAACAAAACAAAGGGTTAATACCTGAAGAGGCGTAGCAAAGAAATTTTGGAAGCGGAACTGTGTATCACAGAAATTGAACCAAATAACGGAATGTGAAGGTGGAATACAGCTAAAATAGAGTTGTAAATTTGGGCAGAACCCTGAGTCAAGGAGCAAAGCGGAACCTTGAAGGAACAGTAAAGGCGAGTTCAGAGATAAAAACCGGTGGTATTCGCACTTTTAAAAATTGGTAAGCGGATTCCTTGGAAAAAATGCGATAGTACCCATTGACCGACACGTGGCCTAGGTGGTATTCCAAATCCACCCATTTCGCAAAATATTTTGGTATTAAAACTTAGGGTGAATAAAAATGCAATATGCGTCCGATTGCCATCCATCGAAGATCGACGGTGTTCGCATCATGAAGGTGCGGGTTCATTAACTCCATGTAAGTTGCTGTGGGACCTACATTATTTGCCACTGAGTAATAGTGGGACCAAATATTAAAGGTATGATGGTTTATGATTTAAACCAAGGTCGTGTTCGATATATGGTAACAACTGTTGTGGCCAGACATTTATATTTGTTGCCGTTACATGTTAGTATCAAAGGTAAACTGTGCATATTGTGGGCCCGAGACATTTCATTCTAATATATGTATTTTGGCATTCAAAGGTGAATGCGGTGGTAAAAGGTCCATTATAAGGTTCCACAACATTGAATGGAGGATGCAATATATGGTTGATGTGAAAGCCGTGAACACATATTTTATAGTTGATTGTTGTAGACCATTATGTAATGGGTCCAATAATAAAGCTCATATGGTGTTATATTATGTGTTGATCATGTTAGCCCCCTATTAATTTTTGACAAGCAAACAGGGGGTCAAACTGTCTCTAAGCTTTCAAGGAACGCATTCTTTCTAAAAACACATCATCCTTGAAGTCCCTTTATGCCCTTTGTCCTTTGATGAATCCCCACTGTTATTTCCAGTTAAAAAGCCTCTCTGTTGTAAATAAGAATGCCCCAAAAGGCCTTTTCCCTCTTATTTTATTCCCACTAATCCTCTGTTTCTTCACCTTTTTCCCCTCTCCTAATTTCTCATTAATCCCTCATTACTCATCCAATTCCCCTTTAAACCTCACAAATACCTTTTTTTTGGCTGAAAATCCCTTCATCCCCCTTACCATTACCCCTTGTTGGCCTTTGAATGCATTAAAAACGGGCCAAAAACCCACTTTCCACCTTATGACAGGCCAAGCCCCTTTAAGGCCAGCCCCTTAACCACTTCCCCATATGCCCCGAGTGCTAAGACCAAGCACGAAGGCCTGGGTGCTAATCGCAATCGCAACTTTCGGAAGGCGCGTTTTTGTGTTATACGAAAAAATCCCGATGCGATTGGGGTTGGTCGTTTGGCCTCCACTAAGATCTGAGCCGTCACTTTTTGTAAGATCCGATGGTCAACGCTAGTTCCGTTGTGCGCCTGTCGCCCCGGTCCATCCAATCTTCTGTTTTCATCAGAGCCGTCGATCTATCTCCATATCGAAAGGCGGTCGCATAATCTCATCACCGCTCTAATCGCAATCAGAACTTTTGTTGTTCCACCCTTCCATCATCCCCGATTGAAATCCCCTGATTGAATCCGAGTCATTCGTCCTGTATGATCCAATGGCTCAGATCTCATCGCTCCTTGCTCGTTACCCCGTCTGTCTTCCCTTTCGATTGAATCCCCACCGTTGATCCCCTTTCGTGATCCAACGGTTGGCGCTTGATCGCACCATCGCTCCAATCGCAATCGCAAGTTCTAAAATTAGCAGCCTCCGCCCCTGACCCCCGATTACGATTCTCCGATCCAATCATGACCATCCGTTCAAAGGAGATCAAAGGCCCATATTGCATTGCACTTTTCACTCACCTTTCTTCATCGGAGCCTCTGTTAACCTCACCATTCATCCTCTACCGTTGATCTCCTCCTGAGATCAACAGTCCAAAGTTAATCGCCCTCCACCCGCCAGGTCCCACCATAAAACGGCCCGCATTCATTCATTTCTATCATTTTTCTTCATAAATCTACCCAAATGATAAAATTTGGGTTTTAGCATTAATTCTTGTTTCTTCCCCCCACCCCCCCCATTTTCTCTTGCATTCACCATTTCCACTGTTTTCCACTGCTGTGCCACCATCCATAGGCCTCCACAGCAATTCTTCCACCACCACCCTGGATTTTTTGACAAGTTTATTTCATTTTGTAGGGTTTACAGAGTGAGATTTCACTCTGCCTCTACAGTCACGGCCACTATGGCTGAAAGTGCAGAGAGGCCATTACAGCAGTGGCCAAGTGAAGTAGAAGAAACAGATTCAAGGGATTTGGACTTGTTAATTGAATATTTAGAGCCTAATCCCGTATTCAAAGGATAAAGACGCATTTTGAAGACCCAAAGATCACACGCAACATCCATATATGTGTTTGAATATCTGTGGGACGTTTTTCTCCAGGCAGTACATCTTCCCATTAAAGCCTCCATGCCTCCTCGAGCCCAGAAATAGTCGATTACACTGACAGAAGCCTCTTAAAAAATGTCAGGATCATCAGCTATGGATTATGGAGGCCCGCGGATTTTCTACTCAGTTCAGCAATTGCCAAAGGTAGAACAGAGAGCTTTACAATCAGAAGGACTTCAAGAAGACATCTGAGGTCAATCCCGACCTAACAGAAATCTCTGGACTAGACTAGAGAGTACAATGTAAGGTTATTGATCAGTGTGGGCGTGAACGCTTCCGCCATGCTGTCTTAATGAATCAAATTAAATGAAATATCTACTCCTGCTATCACTCATTCTCCTATAAGAACCCCAAAGCATAGACTGTAAAAGGTTCCAGATTTTCAGAAAATTAGGCAGTAAGAGAATTTTGTACGCATTATTGTCAAACTTTTATATGAATGCACAGATCCCGTTGGGTTTCAGTGAGGAGGAGTTCCATATTTAATGAGGATTGTGGTCTTTCACAACTCAAGGCTGTCTCTAGGGTCGACAACATCTTTTTGGCATCGTTTTCGGGGAACAAAATTAAGAAAATTTGAATCCCTGGGCCTCGACAAAATCTTTATTCACTCTTCATAAAGGTGAGCATGAAGAGTTGAGAGTTGTAGATCCCTCACCTTGGAGACTCCACAGTTCCTAAATGATTAAAAGACTCCATTGGTGATCAGTAGGCCACTGATTATCTCGGTTTAACGAGACTCCACTGGGAGACCATGTCGTAGTACAACATCAGCCATGCTGAAGATCAAGCCACTTCACCAATGGAAGACTATGAACAGTTTGCAAAAATGCATCCAAGTTTCATAGCAGAGTGTCGAGATGAAATTTCACGTGGCTTGGAAAAATTGGAAGTGGAGGACCTTCTAGAGGCTATTCTTCTTAGCTCAAGTTTCAAACCCGTGCTTAAGAAATTTTTTCTAGAATTGGTGGTTGAAAGATATGAAGCTGAAATCGAACTCTTGAACTCACAAGAACAATCATATCTGTTCAGAGACCCCAGAGCCTTTTTGGAAAGTCTCCCTCCTCCTAAGAAAGAAGAGATTCCACTGCCTTTCGAAATACAAGAAGGTGATTGGGCTTTCAAGAGCCACATTGAAGATGCAGTGGAAGATGCAATAATCAAAGCTTCCCAGGACGCAGACAACTTACCAGTCATGGCAGGCCTAAAAGAAGAAAGCTTACATCATGTGTTCTTCGATCCTGTGGCAGAGTATGTGGAGGCCCTTATCAGTCCAAATGCTCCAGCATTGATCCTTCGCAAGGGACAGATTCATCAGGAGTGGTCACCACTGATGGTGACCTTAGTTTTGAAGGACCACCGGAAGAACACCCTGTGGTTATCTCTGACAGGCAGTCAGTGCTCCTATCCTTTTTTGCTACTGCTTGACTGGTTGCATTGGAATTATTGTATCACCTAGAGCATCAGAGATTTCCAGGTTAGAGTAGATTAGGTAGGAAGCCTGAAATAAAGCTCAGCCTCTGAGCATGTAGTTAGTTGTTTTAATTTCTGCAAAGTCCGGCAAGCTAGATAGTCTAATCTTGGCTTGCCTGTTTTTCAATTTATTTTTTAGAATGTAGAGAAGAAATCTGCTAGACAGTTTAATCCTAGCAGATGTAGTTTAGGTAGAGAAAATGGGAGAACAACAGTTTAATCTGGTCTCATGGAGTAATAAGGGTAGAAGTAGAATAGGTTTATTTTTCCTTTTTTTTTAAAAATTGATGATGTAGGTGGTCTGCGAAGTTCTCGACATGCACAAGGATGAACGTGTCGTCCCCAGGTGGAGCCAATGTTGATCATGTTAGCCCCCTATTAATTTTTGACAAGAAAACAGGGGGTCAAACTATCTCTGAGCTTTCAAGGAACACATTCCTACTGAAAACACATCATCCTTGAAGTCCCTTTATGCCCTTTGTCCTTTGATAAATCCCCACTACTGTTTCCAGTTAAAAATCCTCTTTGTTGTAAAGAAGAATGCCCCAAAAGGCCTTTTCCCTCTTGTTTTATTCCCACTGATCCTCTGTTTCTTCACCTTTTTACCCTCTCCTAATTTCTCATTAATCCCTCATTACTCATTCAATTCCCCTTTAAACCTCACAAATACCCTTTTTTTGGCTGAAAATCCCCTCATCCCCCTTACTGTTACCCCTTGTTGGCCTTTAAATGCATTAAAAACGGGCCAAAAACCCACTTTCCACCTTATGACAGGCCAAGCCCCTTTAAGGCTAGACCCTTAACCACTTCCCCATATGCCCAGAGTGCTAAAACCAAGCGCTAAGGCCTAGGCGCTAATCGCAATCGCAAATTTCGAGAGGCACGTTTCTGTGTTATACGAAAAAATCCCGATGCGATTGGGGTTGGTCGTTTGGCCTCCGCTAAGCTCTGAGCCGTCGCTTTTTGTAAGATCCAACGATCAACATTAGTTCCACTATGCGCCTGTCGCCCCAGTCCATCCACTCTTCCATTTTCATCAGAGTCGTCGATCTGTCTCCAGATCAGACGACGGTTGTATAGTTGCATCACCGCTCCAATCGCAATCAGAAATTTTTGTTGTCCCGCCCTTCCATCATCCCCGATTGCGATCCCCCTATTGAATCCGAGTCGTCCGTCCTGTATGATCGAACGACTCAGATATCATTGCTCCTTGCTCGTTACCCCGTCTGTCTTCCCTTTTGATTGAATCCCCACCGTTGATCCCATTTCGTGATCCAACAGTTGGTGCTTGATCGTACCGTCGCTCCAATCGCAATCGCAAGTTCTAAAATTAGCACCCTCCTCCTCCCCCGATTGCGATTCTCTAATCCAATCATGACCATCCGTTCAAACGAGATTGATGGCCCATATTGCATCACACTTTTCACTCACCTTTCTTCATCGGAGCCTCTGTTAACCTCACCATTCAACCTCCTCCGTTGATCTCCTCCTGAGATCAACGGTCCAAAGTTAATCGCCCTCTGCCCACCGGGTCCCACCATAAAATGGCCCGCATTCATTCATTTCTATAATTTTTCTTCGTAAATCTACCCAAACACTAAACTTTGGGTTTTAGAATTAATTCTTATTTCTTTCCCCCCCATTTTCATTTTCATTCACCATTTCCACTATTTTCCACTGCTGCGCCACCATCCATAGGCCTCCACAACAATTCTTTCGCCACTGCCCTGGATTGTTTGACAAGTTTATTTCATTGTGCAGGGTTTACAGAGTGAGATTGCACTCTAGCTCTATAGTCATGGCCAATGTGGCCGAAAGTGCAGAGAGGCCATTACAGCAGCGGCCAAGTGAAGTAGCAGAAACATATTTAAGGGATTTGGACTTGTTAATTAAATATTTAGAGCCTAATGCCATATTCAAAGGATAAAGACGCATTTTGAAGACCCAAAGAGCACACACAACAGCCATATCTGTGTTTGAATATCTGCGGGACATTTTTCTCCAGGCAGTACATCTTCCCATTAAAGCATCCATGCCTCCTTAAGCCCATAAATAATCGATTACGCTGACATAAGCCTCTTAAAAAATGTCAGGATTAGCAGTTATGGAGTATGGAGGCCCGCGGATTTTCTACTCAGTTCATCAATTCCCGAAGGCATAATAGAGAGCTTTACAATCAGAAGGACTTCAAGAAGACATCCGAGGTCAATCCCGACCTGACAGAAATCTCTAGACCAGACTACAGAGTACATCGTAAGGTTATTGATCAGTGTGGGCATGAACACTTCCGCCATGCTGTCTTAATGAATCAAATTAAATGAAATATCTACTCGCGCTATCACTCATTCTCCTATAAGAACCCCAAATAATAGACTGTAAAAGGTTCCATATTTTCATAAAATTAGGCAGTAAGATAATTTTGTACGCATTATTGTCGAACTTTTATATGAATGCACAGAGCCCGTTGGGTTTCAGTGAGGAGGAGTTCCATATTTAATGAGGATTCTGGTCTTTCACAACTCAAGGCTGTCTCTAGGGTCGAAAACATTATGAATGTGAGATATGGAAGCTATGGACATTATTACATTGGGTTTTTGTTTTAAATCAAAGTTGAAGTGCTGTAGGCCCCAATTTATATATATATTGAAGTCTGGGTTTTAACCAAGGTCGGGTTTAATGTATGTTTATAACCTTTGCCAAAGCCAAAACATATAAAGGTATTCCATCGATGGATTAATAAAGATGTGGATAACACAAATGAAAGTATTCGACCGAAGTATTATTATTGGATTTTATTCCAAAGATAGGGTTTCTGTGTTGGCCGAAGATTTACATTGATGATTAAGCCAAAGAAAATAATGATTGGGCACTTCCATAAAATGAACTATTGATACAAGATTTTACCATAGTGATGGAAAAGGAAAGATTCAACATTGATATGGCTTCTAGACTTAAAACATAAATTATAAATGAATTTTTATATACACAGTGAACTTGGAGAATGTGGGTCTGACACGGTTACATACACAGAAAGCAGGGGAGTAAGCAGAAACTAAAAAAGCTAGTGACAACAGCAGAAAAGTCAAACTCACAGTGAGCCAAAAACTGAATGGGCTGAATAGAAATTCTTATTGTAACTGAAAATGTAAATTTTTATTTATTTTATATTGTTTGTGATGCAAAGGCAAGTCTCCAGAGGAAAATAAATATCCCACTGTAATGTTGAAATGTATATTTATTGTTATATGTTTTTTTGAATAAGCTAGGAAATAAATGAGAAGGCAGAAGTCAAAGAGTCATGGTTGTTCACTTCAAATTCTTTGTAGAATACAAACAGTCAAGAGGTGAACTCTATAAATGATATCTCATAGATATGCATAGAGAGGTTAGAGAATGGATAATTGAGGCAGAGAGGGTAAGAAGAAGGAGGAGCAGATAGAGATGTTGTGAAGATTCAGAGATGATTTATGGCAGATATGAAGGCTAGTGGATAGCAGTGAAGAAGGAACAGAACAGAGCTTATATCCAAGGTAAATCAGCATATGATTTTTCTCAAAGAGTGAGGAAGTTGGTGCTTCCATATCAAGTTGTAGCTGACTGAGGTAGGAGCCTCCTGTAGGTTGTAGCCTGTAGAAAATAGATGGGAGTTGGAGCTTCCTTACAAGTTGTAGCTTGCAAAATTGAGGTAGGAGCCTCTTGTAGGTTGGTGCCTTCAGAAAATCATTGGTGAAAGGGAGTTGGAGCTTGCCTTTTCATCACAACAATAATAAGATGTGGTTTTATCCCTTATGGGTTTTCACTTATATCTATTTTCTATATGCATGATGACTATGTGTTGATACTCTGTATTTGTTCTACTTAATACCTGCTGCTCATTTATTAAGATTTTTGTTCCATTGTATATAAATAAGAAAGTTTCAATTTCCAATAAAAGAAAGTATAATAAGAACATGACTGCATTAAACTGATTCACCCCCCCCCTCTCAGTTTAACCAAGGGTCCAACATATCCAGGAAGTTCACTTAGAAACATCTAATTTCAGTACCATGAGGCTTGTTATAGCATCGACAAGATCCTCGCATCCAGACTTTTGACCAAAATATTTTTTTTGGCGTTCGACATCAAATCATATATTCACGCCTTACGAAATGTACTACAGTACCTTAAGGGCCATTGACACGAATGGTGGTTTTCTCGTGTTTGTTAACAACTCACATCATTGGCTAGTAATCAAACGATGTCTTTCCATGTTTGACGACAAATCAGATATTTGCATGACTAGACTCGTACTCGAATGATTGAGCGAATGAGATAAGAATACCTCAGATCTAGTTTCAGCCATCCAGGCTGCAATTTCAAGATTGTTGTACACATCATCTATACGCTGACCTTACATACAGATTGTCATCCGGACATGGACCTATATCTGTAGGCATGTCTGCTGTTATAGCATCATTTTTCACCCTCATGTGATTCATGATTGTCTCTTTGGCCTTGGGCACCTATTCCCACAGACTTGAACAAAGTTCATAAAAAACAGTGTTAAAAATCCCATACACGGGTATTCCTAGACTTTTCCGCGTGTATACGCGAGTCCATACACACTTTTCCACATATGCCATTAAAATCATTAAAAAATATATAAAATTCCCTATTTTTGGGCTGGGTTGATGGTTACTCCAGTAGTTCAACCACCCCAGCACATGGCCAACTGTTTCCAACTGATTGAAACTACTTTGAGGGAGTATAAAAGCCCCTCACATGCATGGTCTAAGAGAGAGAGAAATTTATAGACATTATACTCTATTGGAGCCCCAATTCAAGTCTGATTTCCCGTGCCTCCTGCACTTTCCCAGACTTTTACAGGAAACCCTTGTTTCCTGGAGATGTTTATCAGTTTATATGTCGTCTCGTGTGCACAAGTCTTGAAAGTATCCTAGCAAGGCAAGGGCGGGATGGATCCGGATGACGGTCTGTTCAAAGATCATGGAAGGATTTAGGTGATCTCTCCACTTTTTATTACTGTACATGGTATTCGTAATGAAGAAGAACCATCTTGTTCTTGAATTCACGTGTTAATATCTGCTTGCATATGTGAAAATATTATTAATTAACCATTTATTATTGTTTACATGATGTTTCACTTGGATTTCAATGACATTTAGGATAGATATATGTTGTAAAACTAGATTTCCGTGCACGTTTCTTCTTGGTTTTCAGGTTGAGGAGGAAAAAGGGTTGCTGGGGGTTTGGACCCCGCGAGATCTACATCAAATGTAGGATTACGAGTGAGTTCTACTATCGATGTTATCTAGGTTTTAGCATACAAGTGTGGTTGTGTGAGTCCTTCTTGAATAGCATGCCCTGATCTATGGAGGTTTTGACCCAAAAAACCTCTAGGGAGTTATTTCCTGAAACATCTGCATTGGGCAACATTCCAATGTCGACAACTTTCTGAATTATGTACATGTTATTAGATTGTTTATGTGCTGAACATGGGAATGCCTACCCTCAAAAATTATGATAAAGAGGATATATCATGAGGTAATGTATTGTAATATTGATGCAGGTCACCACTCTGCTTCATCTCCAGCTCATCACAGTGTAAAGCATATAAATCAAAATATTGTTATTATTATTCTGACTTCATGCTTTAGGGGGCAATTGTTATAGGTCAATTTGGGCACCATTCCCGATGACCTGGTTAACTCGAAATCATCTCCAGGACCAATGTATAGGGTCTATCATCCTCTAACATTTCAGTTGCTATATGCTCTAAGACAAAGAACAAGACAAATCAATCAAAGACTTCCATCTGCAAAGGTTTCCAAAGTTTGAAGTATATAATATATCATATGAGAGCTCACCAACGCTGCATCTAAAGGGACTAAGTGTGTTTCATACGCAGGTATCCCTATGCAAGGCTGCTATTAGTATGAATCTTGATTCGAAGTGTACGAAAAAATAACACTTTAGCCATGCATAACCTATAGCCCTAACATCAAATATGGTTGCTAATATCTTCATACTTGTAGTTAGTTGATCAAGACAAATGCTACAAAAATCTATATCTATGCATTAAAATACATTAAGAAGTAAAAATAAGGTTTCACTCCATGCATCTAATAGACAAGACAAGAATAATATGTTTTAAATAATTTTGTATTAAGGGCACTTGGGAGGAAAACAAGAAAGGTGTTTCCAATTCTCCTCAATGGGATGGGTTCTTGGAAGTCCTCGGCACTTCAGATCTAGAATTTCTCTCTCTTTTTGGTGTAGAAAACCCAGACAAACATAGAACTCAAAGGGATCTCACAAAGCAAATAATGGAAAATATGAAAATGATAATGGCTCAAATTCAGACCAAGAGTGTAGATCCAAAGTGATCTAAGAGGCAACAAAAGGTGAAGAATGGTAGGAAAAACCATTCTATTTATAACAAAATATTAGGTCATTCTAGATCTTGGTGCACTTGGGTCCATCTAATGATAATAGGTTAGATGACTAAAAAATGGTGTAACAACTGCTCTGCAAAGCACTTTCTAACATCCATGGGTGTGTTGGTCACATTGGGAGCGAAATTCTCATTGTTCTAGAATCTCCACTTGGCCAGTGCCTTCTAGAAGAGTTCACATGTGTCAAACTTTGAATCCACGTGTCCATTTGACATCTAAAATATTGGGAACATGTCTTTCCTATTATTGGAAATTCATTGATTGTAAAAATACCTTAGCTCCTCTATAAATTGAGCATAGATCCTAGTGCTTGAGAAGGAATAATTGGGATAGAGAAATGCTGGTGGATTTTTCATTGAGGAGATTGATTTGAGTGACAAATTACTGGATATATCTACATTGTGATGAGGGTGGGATGTTGTTGGAGATGGTGACACTAAATCAGTCATTAGGTTGTAACCTCCCCTTCTATCATTAATAAAGAGTAGAACTTACTTTTCCCTATATGCATCTGTATTGGCTTTGATTTTTCATATTGTAACATCTTAGTTTATGTATATGGTTTATTCTTTACTGATTTAGCAAACTAACTTGAATAGACATCTGTATTATTGCTATCTTCTATTGTTTATTGTTCATTCTTACAGGAAATATTTTGCACAACCAACTGGAATTTAAAGCTACAATGGAAGCGATAGAAGGAATCATTTGGAAGTGCCTGGATTCCAAGTAAGCCTCTAATCCATTCTATGTGTCTGTTCTTATTTAAGAAAAATAGCCGTATAGTCTTTAATCTGTTGTTCTATATTATCACCTGTCTAGGGAAGAATGATTTATTCGTAATTCAGGATTCTACACTAACACCTACGATTTACACCGTCCATCTATGATATCAAAAAGGGTGAAGGCCATGTGAGAGAGAATGGCCTCTTCCACATGGCAACGCCGAGCAAGACAAGTCATCAGGTAAGGCCACATATATTAATTTGAAATGGAACCATACAATGAGGGTTAAAACCTTCGTACCCTTTGTACCAACCATATCAGGATCATACCTATGTTTAATATAGGAATAGGGGTATAGAAGAGTTAATACAATAGGACCATAGGTAATGAAATTATTAAATTTAGGGTAGAGTATAAGTTAAATAATAAAAATTTTCAATGTATATAAAGGTATATAAGGGTATGTAAAGATATGACAAGGATAATGTATATATTAGTTTATGCGTAGATAGGTTAGTAAGATTAACCTATGGAATGTGTGAATAAAGAGTTAAATGATTAGGAATCTTTCAATAACACATGATAACACAAATAAGAGTTAAAAGGGGTAATGATTAGAGAATCACAACTCATGAAGTTTAAAGGAGGGATGACACTCATTAAACTATAAAAGTACATGAAAAAAAAAATGGGGACATGACAGAGCATAACTTAAAAAAAATCAAAGGATGTTTTGGTTGACTCTGATGAAGAAGATATACCTATCATTGAGGACATCTCAAGGGACAACGATGGCCAAGATCAAAAATCTACTCAAGAAAATGTTGAACGTCCTAGTGAGCCTATAAAACAAGTAATTATTTCAGAATATCAGAAGAGACATGTTTGGTTGAAAACTACTCTACAAGAATTAGAAAGAAATACAACATCAGGGACCTTTAGGGAAAGTAAAAGACCAATAAGTTATTATGGGTATGGTGCATATATGAAATGGCTTATTGAGGTTTAACCTTTGTCCTCTGAAGATGCAGCTAAACATTAATAATGGAGGAATTAAATGCAAGAAGAACACCAGTCTATAATGAAAGATGATGTCTGGGAGATTTCCCCTAGGTCAAGTGACAAGTCTATACTCTTTTCAAAATGGATTTACAAGATAAATCATGCTACAAATGGGAGCATTGATAAATACAAAGCAAGTTTTGTGTAATATTCCTAATTAGCCCAAGCTAATGGGAATATACATTTTTGTTTCAATTTTCTGTTTCATGAATAAAATTGTAAAGGAGGATTAATAAAACCCTAATCTGCAAAATAAATAAATGCCACATGTGAACATAGCTAAATATGGGCTATTTACATAAGCACACTTAGGTGTGAAAGGAACTGGATCACTTGACCAAGTCAACCAGGACCAAATCAACAACGTTGTCTAGATACAATGAATCTCCTAGATGCACAGCACAGTTTTAGTTGGAGGCTACACATGTGAATGGAGCTAAATCATTGAGATAGTTTAGGGTTTGACAAGACTTTCATCCTATAAAAGGAAGAGGAGGACAGCAGAAGAAGGTTGTTTATTAAGTATATTTCTGAATATATTGTTTGTTTAGACACATATCATTCTTTGTTGTTTAGCTGAGGATAGTGTTGTTTAGCACTAGGGTGTTCCTATTCGGGAATCCCACCTCTTCCATTGAGTAGCTCTTGGAGGAGTCTTGCATTTCTTTTCCACTATCAGGAATTTGGACAAGCTCTTCTTCCAGCTACAACGCAGATCCTGTTGAGGATTTGGTTGTATTTGTAAGCTGCAGCAAGTGGAGGCTAGAATTATTCAGATATAAGCCACTCTAGTGCCTCTTTTCAGTGGGAAATCCTTCTATCCCCCTGGCAAGAGAGCATTGAATGAGGAGAGCTCATTTTCAGATCTTGGCTTGAGGCCACATCATGTTCTAGAGCCTACAACGTAGTCCATCTTCCAGAACTACGTTATTTGCAAAAAGAAATTTGCAGGGTCTTTTGGCACTTCAAGGAGGAGAGATCTCTAGTGTTGGGAATTTTCCCTTCACTATGGTGATCCGTGGATTAAATATCTAATCCATGTTTCATTCAGATCTGATTTGAATACTAATGTATTTGCTTCATAAATTCTGAATCATTCTACAGATCAGTTGCATTAGATCTCAGATCTACTCCTTGTACTTCACTTTCTGCTGAAAACCCCAAGGGGCATGTAAAGAGGAGACTCTATAGTGTACAAATCTGATATATATCTATATTTTTGTACACAGATCTGCTCTATATCTGAAGTGTAAGCTACATCTCTTTTCAACTAATAAAATAATGTTGTCAAGCTTGTACAGTCACATCATATGGTTGTAGCCTCTTATTTTGAGAAAATCTTCATGTCAATTCTATTGCTTTCTGTTCTATAATGAAAGGGCTTCAATATAACTTTGATTTTCTGTTATAAACAATCATATTGAGCCTCCATATTGGCCTCTTGCATATATTTGGCTGAACTGTGTTATTTTCTGAGCAATTTTGTCACATAGTGTTGCAGTCCCTTCCTTGGGCATTTTCTAAGTTGTATTAGGTGTGGGAGATCTGTTTAACCCACCTAGAAATATTTTTTTCTGATCTCCTCTTGGATTTGGGTCTTAGATTATTAGATCTAAGGGATCCAAGGAATGTGATTTGGATTTTCGTAGCATCTATTTCCTAAAAATGCGTTTTTTAGACATGTATACGATGATTCCATTTTGGGAATATTAATAAAGGGTGTCGCAGTAACCAGTCTGGTGCACAAACTTCGTGATTTTCTTTTCTTAAAGAGCCAAAATGTCTTTAGAAGAAGATGATCCTCTCATTTACAGAGAGAAGAGGTACCTGAGAATAAGAAAAAAGAAATTTGATTACACCAATGATGATAAAGACAAGGGAAAAGCCCCTGAATCTAGAAGTGATGAAGATGGGAAAGAGTTTACAAAAACCCTTATGAAAGCCATGCAAGATCTTGCTAGAGAGATCAAAGAGATGATATTGGACAGGATCAAGTAATATCCTATGATATTTAATCCTAGAGAAATCTCTAGCATGTCTCACAACTGGAATGATCAACCAGTGAACCAGCCACAAGTTCCACAATGCTCTACCATGACTACCTTCTTGGTTGTGGAGAATGAAGGACCTCAAGAGAAAGCATCCCTTGAATACTATTTTGAAGAATATGAGTCTCGGAATAAAATATTCAAGGATAACTTGATTTTTCAATATTTTTTTCACCTTAAGGGCAAAAGAAGACCAAGGCATCAGCATAGAGAAGGTGGATTCACTTAGAATCATGATCGACATCACTCTATGGGCAGATTCTTTTTACCCAAGTTTGATGGGTCATCCACTTGTTCTGCCAAAGTATGGGTAGAAAAATTGGATATTTACTTTCAGTTGAACAAAGTCCCTGAGATGGAATCCATCAAGATTGCAGCACTGCACTTTGAAGGTGAAGCACACAGTTGGTGGTTCCATGGGTTGTCTACATTGGGTCATGCCAATGTGACTGCCTATTCTGAGTTCACTAGAAGACCGGTGGAAAGGTTTGACAGAAAGGATCCAGAAGCACCTTTCATAAGCCTTAAAAAGTTAAAGCAGTCAGGTACTATAGACTCTTATATCTCTAAATTTCTGAGATTATCTATTATGGTTCCTGATTTGTCTGTAGCAAGGAGGGTGTACATGCTCATTAATGGCTTAGATGAACCTCTTCATGAATTGGTTAAATCTACCAAACCCACTACCTTGCATGATTCCATTGAGAGGGCTAGAGACCTTCAAGGTGCCTTGCTAAAAGCAAAGGCAAACTTTCAAAACAAGCCCTCTTTTCCTTCTAAAGGAAAGGAAGAGAAAGATGCTCCTTCAAAGGAGAGCTCATACAAGAACCCTCTTGATGATGAAGTCCTGAGAGATCTAAGAAAGAGGAAGCTATGCTTCACTTGCCAAGAACCATGGGTACCTAGACATAGATGTGCTGCTAGTAAAGCACATTATATAGAGGTCTTCTCAGATCTTGAAGAAGATGAAGATGATGAGCCAAGGAGGGGTCATAGGGCTGACAATGTTGGAGGAGATCCAACACCATCAGGAGATGGGAATGGAGAATTTTCTCCTATTGGAGGAACTCTTGCATCCTTGAGGGGAGTGCTTAAGTACTTCACCTTAAGAGTTCAAGGTTCAATCATGAATCAGAGGGTTTTTGTATTGATTGATAGTGGCACTACCCATAATTTAATTGATTCCCATCTCATGGAAAGGAGGGAAATACCCACTGATACTTTTGAGGGATTCTTTGTTTTGGTCCCAGGAGATAGAATAATTCAATGCATGCATTATGTCCCATCACTCTCAGTCACCATGGGATCCTACACTTTGGTGGATCACTTCTTTGTATTTGACATACCAGACACCAATGTTATTTTGGGTGTTCAATGGTTGATTACATTGGGAAAAGTCACCACTGAATGGGAGGCTTTGAAAATGGAATGGGTGGACAAGAAGAGTGGTGCACCTCAAATTATAAAAGGAATTCATACTTACCCCTCACCGTCCCTTCTATTATGTTCATGAGATTTCCACAAGGGACACTCTTATCTAGTGGAAAACCACCTAGGAGGCCACCTGATTCAGTTTTGGTGAGAGATCTCTCATTACTTGATGCTCCAAAATCATATCCAGGAGGGATGGGAGCATTAGAAGACACATCTATAGTGCTGGAAGGCTTGGGAAAGCACAATAAGGAGGGATATTTTCTTCTCTCATCATCATCACCCACCTTCATTTCTGATTCTGCGTTGTTGGAGAAGAAGAGAAAGTATGTCCTTCCTACTTATACCTTTGGTATAAGAGATGTCAAAGAGGAGATCAGGAACATGGCAATCATTCCTATTGATGTATCATCAGCGCTGTCACTGTTGGGGAGTATAGATCTATATTGGAAATCCCAGCTGTTGGTGGATTATTCCAAGTATCTTCACACTTTTCTGATGCTCGATGACCAGCTGCATAAAGAGGAATCTCTAGTCCATGAGGGATTCATCTATCATCATGATAGGATCTTCTTACCTAGAGCCTCCAAGCTCAAGGAGAGGATGCTACAAAGGGCCTACAAATGGTTTTGTTTCAACCCTACCTATTCTATGAATATCTATAACATTATCATGAGATGCTTTGAATGGGAAGGCTTTGGAGGAGAGTTACATCAAAATTTTCTATAATTCAAGAGATATGTGGAGTTGGGGCAACCAAAGTACTCTATGCAAGATTCATTTCAACCATTTCTTCCTTCTCTCGAAAGGGGATAAAAATATATGCACAATTCCATGTGTAGGAGAGACATTATTTTTGAAAAATCTGATCATGTAATGCAAGTTTCATTTTCTAATTTGACATATTCTTTCACCATGTTTATGCAGGCCATGACTCCAAAGAGGAGTGTTGTATCATGTAAATCTCATGGAAAACATTGGGCCACTAAAATTTCTAAATTTGGCCACTCCCTTGTTGTGCAAAGGGATATTTTCTTTCATGCTGGGTGCTTCATAAAGGCACCAAACATATCTCACATTTTCAGCCATGGTGAGATGACTTGTGCAGCAAGTAAGTGGTGGGGAAACCACTTACCATACCTTGATTCAATGCAGGCAGGAGATGCCCTACACTGGTACCATAAGTAGGATTATGACCCACCTCCTCATGCTCAAATTTCTATTTGTATATATGTAATTATGCTTCCATACTTGGATGATATAGTTGTACTTTTTATGGGATTGTATGGAGGGAGGATGGGAAGTTTGTATGTACCAGATGGGATGGAAACTCTCTATGTACCTTATGTTACATGTTTAAGAGAGAGTATTGGATCAACCATGTTTTTTTCTATTGAGTTCTTGACTCCTTGTGGGATGGATTATGTACATCTCATGATGACTTTGGAGGAACAGTTCATGGAGGTTTGGATTGGTGAACACTTAGCTTGTGAAGGAAGCTTGATGTTTGATGGTGTCACCAATGGAGGAGGAGAAGTGTTGCAACACTCACCCCATCGCCTGCTTGAGTGTTAGCCACCCATAAAATTTGTCATATCAAATGTAGTGGATAAATCATGTTTTAAGCCTTTAAAGAAACCATTTTATTTCCAAATTTTTGCAGTTCTCAAGTCTTGTGAAGATGTTTCTATCCTTCGATTAATTCACCGTCAAGCTCTCTCTCAATTCTAAAAATATGTTGTTTTCTTCTCAAGAATGCATCACAGCAAAAACTCCATTTTCCTCATTTTTCCCTTCTTTCACTCATAATTGACCTCCATTTTATCCCCTTTTTCCCCATGAAATTCCCTCCATTTTCCCTCATTTCCGTTGGCTCCTTCATAAAATCCCCTTTAATAAGGTTTAAAACTCCATTTTAAACCTTACCGAAACCCCCAAAATCCTTTGAAAATCCTTGAAAAATTCATAAAAAACTCACTTTTACATTATAGGCCTAAGCCCCTTTTGGCCCCTTATTCCCTTCATAAAATCCCCTTTAATAAGGTTTAAAACTCCATTTTAAACCTTACCGAAACCCCCAAAATCCTTTGAAAATCCTTGAAAAATTCATAAAAAACTCACTTTTACATTATAGGCCTAAGCCCCTTTTGGCTAAGACCTAAACCATTTCCCCACCATACAACCAAGCACCGAGACAAGGCGCTAAGCCCGTAGGCACTTATCACAATCGGGGCATTCATGTGAAACACATTTCTTTTGTTCCGTTAATTCTCCGATTGCGATTGGTTCCTCTTTTATAACCCCCGATCCCTTCATCTTTTCACATAACCTGAAGCCCACAATATGATGCTAAACAGTATATAAAACCCTTCCCTGATACAATATTTCCTTTGTATTTCATAAAAACCCATTTTTCCTATGTTTACATAAAACCCGACAGTTCATGGTTTGATGAATTATCAACCATTGATCTAAAACTGATCAAACGGCCTTTGGGATCTCGCATCGGAGTTTTCCATTGGATGAATTTATCACCCCCTCTCGATTAGCAACCTTACGATGGATTCTCAACCGTTAATCCATTCTTCCATTCCCAGATTTGATGGTCCCCATTGCTCCATTCCATAAGCCCATCCCTCCGCCTTTGGACCTCCGATTCATTCCCCACCGTTGATCTGGTTCTAAGATCAACGGTCCTTGTTCAATCGCATCAGAAATTTTCTGCGCGCCTTTCCTCTCTCCTCCTCGATCACGATCTTTTGATTGCATCTGGGCCGTCCATATTCAAAGATATGATGGTCCAGATCAATCCTCACACCCTTGGTTAATTTCATAAACCTCAATTTGTAAAGACCTCCAATGAATCTCCGTCGTTGATCTCTACAGATCAATGGCCAACAATGACGCATTCTCCGCTCGACCCTCGCCTTATATTTTATTGCATTGACCCTAAGATCGAATCCTATCCATTCATTCCACTCATCCGACGGTCCAGATTCAACCCGATAGGCCCAACTCCTTTGGGTCCTACCTTTCTCCAGATCGAATCCTAGCCGTTCATTCCCTGATTCGACGGTCTAGGTTAAAAATGCCTTGACCCTACACCAACTCTTTTCGTCCTTGGATCTTATCGCCATCGTGCTCTCCTCAAAGTTGTCCGATCTAAGACGCTAGATCTGACGGCTAGTGCGCAGTTTCGCGTAAATTTAAGCCCGAAGGTTAATGATTTGAAATTATGCGATGAGGGTGGTTTTGAAAGGCCACGTGTCGGTCGGTAATGCATATCATGTTAAAAAAGTTAAAACCACCTTTCCTCTATTTTATCGCGTGATACTGGTGCTTTCCTTGGCCGAAACCACTCTCCCCCGTTATATTATATTTCCTCATGTTTTAATCTCTGTCGTTCGTCGTATTCATCCAATGGCCCAGATTTCATCTGACCATTGAACTATCGCCCTCCGGCTATCCTCCAAGGGACTTCATTGATCAACCTCCACCATTGATCTCTGTGGCCGATCTCATCCGACGACCCAGAATTATTTCGAAACCCCATTTTCATTTTTAATCCTTTTTCCCTCTGCCAAAGGTTTTTACCCATTCCCTTTGTATGTTCTCCCATTTCGTTATAATATAGCCCCTTCGCATTATATATTCACGATTGATCGCAACCGTTGATCTTTGCGGATCAACGACCCTCACTTAATCTCCCCATCGTTTAATCAACTGCCTCCCATTTAACCCTCGCGAGCAATCTCCGTCGTTGGATGCTTTCATCCAATGGTCACGATCTAACCTCAGCCTCCAAAGCAGTCTAAACCCAAATACGCAGGGTTTTCTTAATATTTCTTTGTTTGTGCAGGTTTTAAAGGTTTTTCAAATGTTCTAAAGTAAAATTGAAGGCCGAGGGTGATGATCCTCCAGGCCTTTATTCATCAAAGAGATCTTTCTGCAAGGTTCTGAATTATGTTTATTAGTGCCTCATGAGCACCGACGCCATTTAAAGCCCCTGTAACACCTGCACATCAACAAGACACAACAAAGTTTAATCAAGAGAGGAGTATCAGTGTGAAAGGATCTAGTCACAGCAGAGATGAAGAATTGAAGATTTTTTATGTAGTTTTGACGTATTAAGGCCCACATTCAGCAAACGAAAAGCCTAATCCACAATTAAAGACATCATGAAGACCGAAGACACAGATTATGCCTAATCATACCTAAATGCAGAATTCAAGTAAATTAAAGGTGTTTTAGGGAAGGACAAAGAAATCCAACAATTCGAGAAGCCTCCACTGCCACATTAGAGGCTAATTGAATCCTCTCGGCCACCAAAATCCACCTACAGCCTCAAAGCATTCAAAAGAGGCCATAGTTACTGCCAGAAAAGAAAACATTCACCTCAAGATAGCTGAATAGTTATTTCGAATCAAAGAAACTAATTTAAACTATCAGGAGAGTTACTACAAAGATGAGAAAGAGTTCTAAAGTCAATAAACTCCGCTAAGAGGATCGAATACTTAATACAAACCCATCAATATAGAGCAAATATCCGAAATCTTCTCCATTGAGCCCCTTGAAGGTCGAGAAGCATTAAACTATATTAATTGAACCTACAATATCTTTTATCACATTCCACCTCCTCATTTCTTCTATAAATACTTTTGTAGAAGATGAGATAATTTTGGTCACTGCATATCTGTTGCCTATAAATAGTTTACTGAAGCTGCTGTAAGCTTTGTTTATAATTGAAGATACCTAAGTTGAGATGAGAAGTTTGAAGTTGCAGAGAACCATTGGACTTGAAGATTATAACTAGTTTGAAGTATCAAATACAAGCTGATTTATGGGATCATGGTCTATGTCAACGGTGATGTTTTTCTTATTGTAAATTGTTATTTTATTTCTGTTTCCTTTTTTTCCATCTTCTCTGATAAAGAACAGTAATTATAGAGTTAGTATTTACTGTCAAAGGTACCCTGCTCTTACTTATAAGCTTTATCTACATGTTTTCTTCCAAATTGTGTTGTTTGAGAATGATTTAATACAGTCCAAGCAGTTAGGAATGTTGGTGTTCCCCCTTCCTACTATATAAACTAAACATTTTTCTTGAATGTTAATTTCAGTATCTTCCAAGTAAAGTTGAACTAGGTAAGTCTATGGTGAGCCCTGTCCTCTAGTTTTATCTCCAAAGGTTGTCTGAAAATTTCCCGAAGAGTATGTTGAAAGCAGGCTAGGTTTGAAGTCCTTACCTGATATTAGACTATTCTTTGTTATCTTATGTGTAATCTTGATAAGTTTTCTAAGTAAGGCAGAGCTAGGGAAGTTTATGGTGAGCCCTGTCCTCTAGTTTCTTCTCCAACAATTGCTTTGAAAAGTTTCTCTTAGAATATGCTGAAAGTAGGATAGGTTCAAAGTCCTTACTTGATATTAAGCTATTCTTTTTGTGTTTTAAGTGTTTTCTATTGAAAGTGCATCGAAAAAAGGCTAGTTTCAAAGTACTTACCTAATCTTAGATAAATTTTATGTTTTTCTCAAGTGTATGCCAAAAGCAGGATAGTTTCAAATTACTTACTTGATCTTAGGCTGCTCTTTGTTCTTCATTTGTTTGTTTCCCCTTCTTATTGTTTCATTCCATTCCATAAAATCAACTTTAAAGATATCCTTAGACATAGATGACTTGCCCCATGGACCGCTCTTGAACTTTGTTGTTTCAATCAAATCCTACTATGACTCCATAGCCCAATGAATTGAAGTTTTTTCTTGCCTATCTTCCTAGCTGAATCAATTTTCACTTTCATTCACCTTCACCCTTCATTTATACTTCCTTCACCTTCACATATCTTTGCCCAACCAAAACAAACAAAACCTTGTTCCTCATAACTAGCCTAATATCACACTTCAAGACTTAAAAATAATTCAATATTTGCACTTATAGAGAGATCCCTCTCTGGATTCAGGAGGGCTAGATCCTAGAATCCAAAAGTGGTTCAAGTGTTCTCCCTATAGCTTTAGTCTCACCAATCTGCTAAAATTACAGGGAGCTAACATTTCTGGCAACTCCACTGGGGAGATATTGTGTTCATAGTTGCCTAGCAAGCTCTTATAGACTCATTAATATTCCAAACAACCATAGAGACTCAAAGCACCCATGATCTCTTTAGATTGGTATTCATAATAAACATGGTGGTGGAACCATAAAACATTTTACCTCCAAAAGAGATAAAAACTTCCACCTGGTGACTCCACACTCCGAAACTCCCAAAAGACCAAATGAATCCACTGGTAGAAGACCTTGAACTGATTGAACAGACAAAGTGACCTCTTTTTCTGATTTACAAACATGGATTTAGATATAGACCCAGAAGACAAACATATGGTCATGATGGAAAAATTGATGTACATGCTTGGAAAGAGAGTGGATAGGTTTATGGCTAATCTAAAAATTGGTGATCCAGAGCAACATATACCTTTCCTTGAGCAAACACAAACTCTACCACTAAAAGACATGTATGATGAACAATATTATAGAGAAAATAATCAAGAAAAATTTCTAATCATGATGGAAAATATGATGTACATGCTTGGAAAGAGAATGGATAGGTTGATGGATAATATGGATATTGGTGATCTAGAGCAACCTATGCTTTTCCCTCATCAAACACAAGCCCAATCACCCCAAGACCAAGACAGTGACCAATATATGTATCCTGATCAACACCTTACAGAAGATGATGAGAAAACGTACAAGGGAAGAAATAAAGAAGGTTGTCAAGAAATTCTTGATTGCCTTCCTATGTATTGTACTATGCTGATAAGAGAACTTCATGACCAAAATGCAAAAAAATATAGTGAGAAGTGCTTTGATGAAACAAGTAGCTACTTTCAAAATGCAGAATGTGATGTAGGAGGAGAACCAACTCATATAGGGACTCCCCCTCTAGACTACAACCCATATCAGATTACAAAAGAAGAGTGGTGTCCTGATAATGTAGAAAAAACAACTCATGAAACTTATATGCAAACTGAGTATCATAACAATCATGAGGAATTTTTTACACAAGAAGATCAGGAAACAATAGAAAATCCTCAAATTTTCCCTACAAGAACAAGTCAAGATCCCTAGAAGAGGCTCAAGAAAACATCTAGCCTCAAAATCAGCCTTTACAAGAGACAGAGAACTATTGTACTTCTGTTCAAAGGAACATAGAAACATCTTTCCCTTTGACATAAAAAGAGATAGATTAGACTATTAATAAACAGTCAGTCTCTGAAACTTATTGCAAAACAAATACTCTTGCCCAGTCACATAGAGAAATTTTTTGTAAAGATGCAGAAAGCTCTATTGTTGATCATGAGAAAGAGGGTAGCTCTTTTTCTGTTTATTCTGAAAGAAAAACCTCTCCTTTGACAAAAGAACAAATTGATCAAATACTAAGCAAGAAGATACCCTCCAAACCATCATCTCAACCAAACAATCATGAACATGGTGCCTATTCCATAGAAAAATCCAATGGCACTCAAGAAAAAGAGGATAGTAAGGAAATTAATGATAATATTGAAACTAGTCCTCTTTGGAATATGAATTTTGATGGGTCATGTACTAAAACTAATGTAGGTGTAGGAATATGGATTTATGATACAGGAAATAATTATTCTAAAGCCTATTCATATAAATTGAACTTCCAATGCACAACTGACATAGTAGAGTATGAGGCACTCCTCTTAGGGCTACATTTATTGAAGAAATTAGGAGCCCAGAAGATAACAGTTCATGGAAATGCAGAATTGGTAATTAGGAAAGTGAAAGAAGAATGCATGGTTAAACATCCTAGACTTAGAGCTTATAAGAATGATGCCATGGATTTATTAAAATATTTTAAATATTCCAACTTATCCTTGATCCTAAAGACCAAAACTGTTTTGCTAGTGGATTAGCCCTTGTGGCTAGTACATGTCTGAGAACTTGGGAGAGCAAACAATATACAATTCAAGAAAGATTCAGACTAGCTGTCCCAAACAATAAAAGATACTGGCAAAACTTTGAAGGAGAAAAATAAATAGAAGACTATCCTACTGAGGATATACCATCTTTTCAAGAAGAAACTTCTCCCATCACTGATATCAATCTTCCATTCAAAGAACCTGAATTTAAATAAAAAACAAGCATAGATTTAGAGAAAGAAGAAATTTCACTGCTTGTTGTTTTGCAGCTTAAGAATGATGATGCTTTCAAGCAACGTACTAAAGTGATAGTCCTCAAAGTTGAAGTCTTGGAAGCAGACAATCTACCAGACATGGAGGGCCAAAAAGAATATAATCTTCATCTTTTCTTTATTGATCCTTTGTAAGCATGTGTGGAAGTCCCAACCGGCTCAAATTTTCAAGCATGGATCCTTTGCAAGAGCCAAAGACATGAAAAGCTGTCACCTTCTGTGATAGCCTTGGTTTTGAAGATTAATCTTCAAAGTGTACTATGGATACCCATGAAAAACAGCCAGAGCTTTTTCTTCTTTCTTACATTACTCAACTGGCTACATTGGAACCTTTGTATCATATGAGGATATAAATACTCCAAGTTAGAATAGGTTAGATAGGAATGTCAATAAAGCTCAATTTTTAGCAATTAGATAATTGTTGATTTTTGCTTCAAGAAAAAATAAAAATACAAAAACAATAAAAAGAGAAAAGAGGGAAGATTGTAAAAAAAATAAAGGTACAGCCCCATACCAAAAAAGAGAAACAAAATCTAAAAGTGTGCAAGCTCAAATGCCACTCCTAAAAAACACCCTCCTAGTTAGTCATACAGCCTAATCATGACTAATTAGTTTTCAATTTACTGCTGATAGGTTAGTGAAATAGATTTTCCAAACAACTTAATCTTGGCTTATCAGTTAGGCAGATTAGGGTAGAAAATAAAGGTTCAAACAAGCTCAAAATCCAAACCTAATATTCCAAAAGAAAGAATTAATCCAATTTGTTTAAATCATGAGTCAAAGACAGAAGTGATCTAGTTCTAATAAGCCCAAAACTTGAACCAGATAACAAAGAAAAAATAGCTCAAACAAACTCAAAAACAGACCTGAATAAAAGAGAAGGATGTGCTGAAAAATTTCAGATCTTAAGCCTTCACCATTTTGATTTAATTTTCTGCAAATAATAATCTATGTGCAGCTTGTTTTATGCCATAGATTAGCAACAAGTTATACTGTTCAATCCTGACTTGTATGCTTTTAAATTTCTGTTTTAGAAATTAGTGAATAAAAATCTGTTAGACAGATTAATCCTAACAGATAGTAGATTAGGTAGAGAAGCTTATGAACTCAACTGTTTAATCTGAGTTCATGGAGAAATAAGAAATAGACTTAGATTAGTTTTTTTCTTTCAAAAGAATAAAATGTTTGTAAAAGAGTTTTCCAATCCAAGTGCACTCTGAAAGAAGAAAAAATGTTAGATCAGTAGGATTGGGTAGGTAGAAAGCTTGGTTTGATAGTATTCCATTGTCTTTCTTGGCTGCTAACATTTTCAGAGCAAAAGAACATCATCCAAGTGAAGAAAGTTGTAGCCCAATGGATGAGGCACTGATCAGCCCCCTAGAGAATACACGTCTAAAGTTCTTGATGCCTTCAAGAAGTTACCATGCCCATGTGGAGCCACTTTTAGCCACCTATAAAATTTGTCATATCAAATGGTGGCTAAATCATGTTTTAAGCCTTCAAGAAACAATTGTATTGCCAAATTGTCAGTTCTTGAAGTCTTGTGAAGATATATTATCATTTGATTAATCTTCACTGCTGTTTCCCTCTTAATTATGAAAATCTATTGTTTTCCTGAAGAAAAGACTGCTGCAAAAACTCCATTTTTCCCTCATTTTCCCCCTCCTTTCACTCATAATTGACCTCCTTTTTATCCCCTTTTTCCCCACAAAATTCCTCTATTTTCCCTCATTTCCCTTCTTCCCTTCATAAAATCCCCTTTAATAAGGTTTAAAACTCCTTTTTAAACCTTACCGAAACCCCCAAAATCCTTTGAAAATCCTTGAAAAATCATAAAAAACTCACTTTTACATTATAGGCCTAAGCCCCTTTTGGCTAAGCCCTAAACCACTTCCCCACCATATAACCGGGCGCAGAGACCAAGCGATAAGCCCGTAGGTGCTTATCGCAATCGGGGCATTCATGTGAAACACATTTCTTTTGTTGTGTTAATTCTCCGATTGCGATTGGCTCCTCTTTTATAACCCCCAATCCCTTCATCTTTTCACATAACCTGAAGCCCGAAATCGGGCGCTAAATATTATATAAAACCCTTCCCTGATAAATTTTTTCCTTTCTATTTCATAAAAACCCATTTTTTCTATGTTTACATAAAACCCGACAGTTCATGGTTTGATGAATTATCAGCTGTTGATCTAAAACCGATCAAACGGTCTTCGAGATCT
Source organism: Pinus albicaulis (assembly GCA_034641835.2). Classification (NCBI taxonomy): domain Eukaryota; kingdom Viridiplantae; phylum Streptophyta; class Pinopsida; order Pinales; family Pinaceae; genus Pinus; species Pinus albicaulis. The sequence continues at coordinate 459,231,976 of CM076574.1, read as the reverse complement.
TGCATTAGAGTTTCCCATTGGATGCATTTATCACCCCCTCTCGATTGGCGACCTTTCGATGGATTCTCAACCATTGATCTATTCCACCATTCCCAGATTTGACGGTCCCCATCGCTCCATTCCATAAGCCCATCCCTCCGCCTTTGGACCTCGGATTCATTCCCCAACGTTGATTTGGTTCTAAGATCAACGGTCCTTGTTCAATCGCATCGGAAATTTTTTGTGCGCCTTTCCTCTCTCCTCCTCCAATCACGATCTTTTGATTTTATCTGGGCCATCCATACTCAAAGATCCGACGGTCCAGATCAATCCTCACACCCTTGGTTAATTTCATAAACCCCACTTTGTAAAGTCCTCCAGCGAATCTCCGTTGTTCATCTCTGCAGATCAACGACCCACAATGACCCATTCTCTGCCTGACCCTCACCTTATATTTTATTGCATTGACCCCAAGATCGAATCCTAGCCATTCATTCCACTCATCCGATGGTCTAGATTCAACCCGATAGGCCCAACTCCTTTGGGTCCTACCTTTCTCTAGATTGAATCCTAGCCATTCATTCCCCGATCCGACGGTCCAGGTTAAAACCGCCTTGACCCTGCCCCACATCTTTCCGTCCTTGCATCTTATCGCCATCGCGTTATCCTCACAATCATCTAATGTAAGACCCCATATCTTACGGCCAGCACACAGTTTCGCGTAGATTTAAGCCTGAAGGTTAATGATTTGAAATTATGCGATGAGGGTGGTTTTGAAGGGCCACGTGTCGGACAGTAATGTATATCGTGTTCAAAAATTTAAAATCGCCTTTCCTCTATTTTATCGCGCAATACTGGTCGTTTCTTTGGTCGAAACCACTCTCCCTCGTTACATTATATTTCCTCATGTTTTAATCTCTTCCATTTGTCATATTCATCCAATGGCCCTGATTTCATCTGACCATTGAACTATCGCCCTCCTCCTATCCTCCAAGGGACTTCATCGATCAACCTCCACCATTGATCTCTATGGCCAATCTCATTCGACGACCTAGAATTATTCCGAAACCCCATTTTCATTTATAATCCTTTTTCCCTCCGCCAAAGGTTTTTAACCATTCCCTTTGTATTTTCTCCCATTTCGTTATAAGATAGCCCCTCCACATTATATATTCACGATTGATCTCAACCATTGATCTCTACAGATCAACGACCCTGACTTAATCTCCCCATCGTTTAATTAACCGCCTCCCATTTAACACCCGCGAGCAATATTCGTTGTTGGATTCTTTCATCCAACGGTCACGATCTAACCTCAGCCTCCAAAGCATTCTAAACCCAAATACGTAGGATTTTCTTAATATTTCTTTGTTTATGCAGGTTTTAAAGGTTTTTCAAATGTTTTAAAGGAAAATTGAAGGCTGAGGGTGACAATCCTCCAAGCCTTTATTCATCAAAGAGATCTTTCTGGAGGGTTCTGAATTATGTTTATCAGTGCCTCATGAGCACTGACACCATTTAAAGCCCCTGTAACACCTGCACATCAACAAGACACAACAAATTTTAATCAGACAAGGAGTATCAGTGTGAAAGGATATAGTCACAGCAGAGATGAAGAATTGAAGATTGTTTATGTACTTTTGAAGGATTAAGGCCCACATTTAGAAAATCAAAAGCCTAATCCACAGTTAAAGACATCATGAAGACCAAAGACACAGATTCTGCCTAATCAGACCTAAACACATAATTCAAGTAAATTAAAGGTGTTTTAGGGAAGGACAAAGAAATTCAACAATCCGAGAAGCCTCCACTACCACATCAGAGGTTAATTGAATCCTCTCAGCCGCCAAAATCCACTTGTAACCTTAAAGTGTTCAAAATATGCCATAGTTACTGTGGAAAAGAAAACATTCGCCTCAAGACAGCTGAATAGTTATTTCGAATCAAAGAAACTAATTTAAATTGTCAGCAGAGTTATTACAAAGATGAGAAAGAGTTCTAAAGTCAACAAACTCTGCTAAGAGGATCAAATACTTAATACAAACCCATTAATATAGAGAAAATATCTGAAATCTTCTCCATTGAGCCCCTCGAAGGTCGAGAAGCATTAAACTGTATTAATTGAACCTATAAGATCTTTTATCATATTCCACCTCCTCATTTATTCTATAAATACTTTTGTAGAAGATGAGATAATGTTGGTCACTACATATTTGTTTCCTATAAATAGTTTACTGAAGCTGATGTAAGCTCTGTTTGTAATTGAAGATACCTAAGTTGAGATGAGAAGTTTGAAGTTGTAGAGAACCATTGGACTTGAATATTGTAACTGGTTTGAAGTATCAAATACAAGCTGATTTATGGGATCTTGGTCTATGTCAATGGTGATGTTTTTCCTATTGTAAATTGTTAATTTATTTCTGTTTCCATTTTTTCCATCTTCTCTAATAAAGAACATCAATTATAGAGTTAGGATTTACTCTCAAAGGTACCCTGCTCTTACTGATAAGATTTATCTACATGTTTTCTTCCAAATTGTGTTGTTTTAGAATGATTTAATATAGTCCAAGCAGTTAGTAATGTTGGCGTTCCCTCGTCCTACTGTCTAAACTAAACATTTTTCTTGAATGTTAATTTTAGTATCTGCCAAGTAAATTTGAACTAGGGAAGTCTATGGTGAGCCATGTCCTCTAGTTTTATCTCCAAAGGTTGTCTGAAATTTTTCCTAAGCGTATGTTGAAAGCAAGCTAGGTTCAAAGTCCTTACCTGATCTTAGACTATTCTTTGTTATCTTATGTGTTGTCTTGATAAGTTTGCTAAGTAAAGCAGAGCTAGGGAAGTCTATGGTGAGCCCTGTCCTCTAGTTTCTTCTCCGACAGTTGCTTTGAAAAGTTTCTCTTAGAATATGCTGAAAGTAGGATAGGTTCAAAGTCCTTACTTAATATTAAGCTATTCTTTTTTTGTTTTAAGTGTTTTCTATTGAAAGTGCATCGAAAAAAGGCTAGTTTCAAAGTACTTACCTAATCTTAGATAACTTTTATGTTTTTCTCAAGTGTATGCCGAAAGCAAGATAGTTTCACAGTACTTACTTGATCTTAGGCTGCTCTTTTTTCTTCATTTGTTTGTTTCCCCTTCTTATTGTTTCATTCCATTTCATAAAATCAACTTTAAAGAGATCCTTAGACATAGATGACTTGCCCCATGGACCACTCTTGAACTTTGTTGTTTCAATTAAATCCTACTATGACTCCATAGCCCAATGAATTGAAGCTATTTCTTTCCTATCTTCCTAGCTGAATCAATTTTCACTTTCATTCACCTTCACATATCTTTGCCCAACCAAAACAAACAAAACCTTGTTCCTCATAACTATCCTAATATCACACTTCAAGACTTGAAGATAATTCAATATTTGCACTTATAGAGAGATCCCTCTCTAGATTCAGGAGGGCTAGATCCTAGAATCCCAAAGTGGTTCAAGTGTTCTCCCTGCAGCTTTAGTCTCACCAATCTGCTAAAATTACAGGGAGCTAACATTGAGGACAAGCAACATTTTGGAGGGGAGGACTGTAATATTCCCAATTATCCCAAGTTAATGGGAATATACAATTTTGTTTCAATTTTTTGTTTCATGACTAAAATTTTAGAGGATTAATAAAACTCCTAATCTGCAAAATACATCAATGCCACATGTGAACATAGCTAAATCTGGGATATTTACATAAGAACACTTAGGTGTGAAAGAAACTGGATCACTTGACCAAGTCAACCAGGACCAAATCAACAGTGTTGTCTAGATACAGTAAATATCCTAGATGCACAGCGCAGTTTTAGTTGGAGGCTACACATGTGAATGGAGCTAAATCATTGATATGGTTGAGGGTTTGACAAGACTTTCATCCTATAAAAGCAAGAGGAGGGCAGCAGAAAAAGGTTTTTGATTAAGTATATTTCTAAATATATTATTTGTTTAGACATATATCATTCTCTGTTGTTTAGCTGAGGATAGTGTTGTTTAGCACTAGGGTGTTCCTGTTCAGGAATCCCACCTCTTCCATTGAGTAGCTATTGGAGGAGTCTTGCATTTCTTGTCCACTATCAGGCATTTGGACAAGCTCTTCTTCCAACTACAATGTAGATCCTGTTGAGGGTTTGGTTTTCTTTGTAAGCTGCAGCAAGTGGAGGCTAGATCTATTCAAATATAAGCCACTCTAGTGCCTCTTTTCAGTGGGAAAGCCTTATATCCCACTGGAAAGAGAGTATTGGATGAGGAGAGCTCATTTTCAGATCTTGGCTTGAGGCCACATCATTTTCTAGAGCCTACCATGCAGTCCATCTTCCAAAACTGCATTATTTGCAAGGAGAAAGTTGCAGGGTCTTTTGGCACTTCAAGGAGGAGAGATCTCTAGTGTTGAGAATCTGCCCTTCACTGTGGTGATCCATGGATTATAGATATAATCCATGTTCCATTCAGATCTGATCTGAGTACTGATGTATTTCCTTTAGAAACTCTGAATCATTCTACAGATCTACTGCTTATATCTCAGATCTACTCCATGTACTTCACTTTTGGCTGAAAACGCCAAGGGATATTTGAAGAGGAGACTCTATAGTGTACAGATATGATATATATCTATATTTTTGTACACATATCTTCTATAGATCTGAAGTGTAATATACAACTCTTTTCAGCTAATAAAATAATGCTGTCAAGCTTGTACAGTCATATCATCTGGTTGCAGACTCTTATTTTGAGCATTTCTTCATGTAATGTCCTCTTCCTTCTGTTCTATAATGAAAGGGCTTTAATATAACTTTTTTTTCTATTATAAATGAGCATATTGAGCCTCCATATTTTCCTCCTATTTCTACTTTGCTGAGTTGCGTTATTTCCTAAGCAGTATTATTTTGTGTTGCTGTAGTCCCTTCCTTGGGCATTTTTCAAGCCATACTAGGTGTGGGAGACCTGTTTACCTCACCTAGAATGATTTTTTTCTGATCTCCTCTTGGATTTAGGACTTAGATTGTCAGATCTAAGGGATACAAGGGCTGATTTGGATTTCTGTAGCATCCATTTCTGAAAAATGCATTTTTCAGACATGTGTGGCTGACAGTCCCATTTTGGGGATATTACATTTTGTAGCAAGAGGCTTCTCATAGAACAAAGGAATTAATTACAAGGAAACATTTTCTACCACAACTAGATATACTAAAATAAGATCACTTGCTTCATTTGCCACTACTATGCGATGGAGCATCCATCAAATGGGTGTTAGGAAATTTCTGAATGGGACTATTGATGAGGAGGCTTACAATTAGCGGCCTCAACGATATGAAATAAATTAGAGGGAGACTCATTTCTATAAGTTGAATAAATATCTATATGGCCTTAAACAAACATGTAGAGGGTGGTATGCAAGACTGGATGCATACCTATTGAGACTTGGTTTTACGAAGATTTTTGTAGATCCTAACCTATACATGAAGGTGGTTCAGGTTGAACCAATTATCATACTCTTGTATTTGGATGATATACTAGTCACAAGTGAAGAGCATTGGATTCGTGAATGCAAGAAATAGTTAGCAGTCGAGTTCAAATCAATGAGGATATTTTTTAAGGATTTAATATTTTTCCTATATATAATATTGTAGGCGATTATTCTATTTTTAAAATTCATCCATATAGAATATAAGATAATATCCAATAAAAAACATGTAATTTTCTATTAAAATTGGTAAAATTTTGGTGAATATAATCCATTTAACCATATATATGTAAAAATTAGGCGAATTTTTAACAAAAATGTTGAATATTTTTTTCATAAAATGTCCAAAAAAAGTAGGCCATTTGCGAAATTTTTCACCTAAAATTTCCCTAAGTTCGATATGAAGGATATTTGGGTTAGGAATTATTAATTGGGACTAGAAGTATGGTAGAATCCATGTGACATATATCTTGGTCAAGGTAAATATGTGATCAATATACTTCAGAAGTTTGGCATGATGGATAGAAAGCCTATGATGACTCCTATGATTACCAATTTAAAGAAGTTGAGGAGTTCAGAGTCTATCCTAGTGGATCTCACTTGCTATAGACAATTTATTGGGTCCTTGATGTATTTGGTAAATACAAGAATAGACATTTTTTGCAATGAATGCCCTTAGTTAGTTTCATATGGAGCCAAAACATGATCATTGGATTTTTTCCAAGCATATCCTAAGATATTTATGTGGAAAAATACATCATTGCCTCTGGTATACTGGTAATGAAATCCAACTCATGAGATATAAAAATTTAGATTGGGGCACAGGGGTGTCACTCAATTAACCTATGACATAGAACGTTTGTTCGTGGCATACTAAACAATACCCTTAATTTGAATACAAATTGGAAAATACCTCTAAAAATCACTTTATTTAACCCCCTAACAATATACATTTTCCCAATTTAAAAAAACCCTACTTTCACTAGATATTGTATGTATCCATTTTTTCATTAAAATTTCTTATACCCCTTTGTATTTATATCCTTAACATAACTACATGATGCCTCTCTTATGACTCCACATGCATTATACAATTCACCTTTCTTCTTTTGATATACATAGGAGATGCATATTAGTATTCCCACAATGTGATTACTCAATCCACACTCAAGCACATCTCACTATGATTTGTGGCATTTAATGATCTAAGGCATAAAAATATCAACGATGTTTTAGGAATATTGATTATGTGCATGTCTATAAAATAACATATAAATTGATCTATATGATGATGAAAAATCAATTGATGAATCTTTATGAAGATGTTTCCACCAAATAAGGTGTTCAATCACAAGTATAGAACCTCTAGATGCAAGACCACTATCTACAACCAAGGTTAGGTCCCAAATTCTCAAATCCATATAAAGCAATGGGTTTATATGCCCATCACTCAATTAATCATTTACTTGCTATATTTCAAGAAAGGGAAATTATTACAACCTATTTGGGTATTTGGAGAGGAATAAAGAGATAAACCTCCTTGTTTTTTATTGCAATGCATATCTAGTAATCTTGCTATACTCGTGCATTCACGGTAAATTCTATTGGAAATTAACAACCACCCTTATTTATAAGTAACAACATTTCTTTTTTTAGTATTTACAAATTACAAGCAATAGAAGATGTTAGGTCCCTATATTACTAGTATAGTCCCTTATTGTTGTTAGTGTAACCCCCTTGTTGTTATTGTTATACCCCTGTAACCCCCATATTTTTATTATTGTGCCCTTAAATTATTATTTTTAGGTCGGCTAGGGTTACATTATGGCCCCATGGACTCCTATATATAGAAAGGAGGTTTTGGTCATTCAAATTGTTATCACCTAAAAAAAAAAAAAAAAAAAATTCAAAACATCGTCGTGTCAAGTTTGTCTTTGATCATGATTCAAAATTGAGTTTAGAAGTTAAATTAGGATTTGATCAAGGGTAGGTTAGATTCTTATGGTTCAAATCCCATCCTTAGGTTATGATAAAGTCTTATTTTAAGTCCCTTCATGTCAAATATCCATCATTTTCATTTGTGGGTCATTTCCTAAAGGTTTCGTGTCAAAATTGTTCAATTATCCAAGAAACCTCGTTTTCGTAGCGCCACTAGTTCAAAAAAGTTGATTTGCGCTATGAAAGAGATAATAGTTCTGTAGCGCAAACAGGAAAAAATACACTGCAGGGCTACGAAAGTGCGGTTGAGCTGGAAAAGGTCAGAAACAGTTGGGAAATGGTAAGTTAGCGGTATGATGAGTTAGTTAATGATGAAATTAAATGTACTTACCCATGTTGTAGTCGTAATTGTCATGATAGGGTATGAATGAGGCATTATTCAGTTATGATATGAAATTTTAAATTCAAAATCTTTCCTAATTGGTCATTCTCGTTTCCTTTGCCTTCATTCGAGATGTCTAAGCTCTAAAGTGTTAAAGCCAAACTTGCAATTGTTTTATACAAAGGCTTTCTTCATCCCTATCAAGTGAGGTTGGTACAAATTAATCAAGCGTGGCTATTTTTTCACATATTTAAGCGAGGCTAATTCAATTTATCAAGCAAGACTGACAGGATTTTTGAGAAGCATGGCAGAGAAAAATAAATTTCACAGAGGGGGGCACTACTTACGGCATGAGCCCGAAGATATGTAGGCAATAATTGAAGACCAGTAGTGATGGAGGCATTCAGAAGAGTAGGTTGCCTTCATTTTTGTGAAAAATTGCAAGGCTGTCACACACAGGTCTGAAAGGAATTCGCCATGAAATTCAATGGAACAGCTACCAAGGTTGGGATGCTAAGTGTATTAATTACACTAGATATTATTGTTGTTGTTATAGAGACACCAATAGGTCAAGAAACTTGGTTCAAAGGTTTCAAATTTTATATGGAGAAATGTAAAGATTTCATGAAGTTTGAGTATGCAAATATGGACCTCAATAATGCTATCCCTAGAAGTTGCATCAAAGACACTTATGCAAAGCTGTTGCTCAACATTCAAAAGTATTTTACATGTGAAGGTAGATATCATAAGGTTTACACATATCATTTCAAGTTTCTTTTTCATTTCACTGGTAAGATTTCACTCGATTTGCATTTTTATCTGCATAGTAGTCTTGCAAAAATGGCTAATAAAGTACAAGAAGAATCTGAAGGTAGTGAAACATCCTTGTTTCATCATGGTTTAAGGAAGTTATTGATTTTAAATGAACTTCATAAGAGTCTTGCAAAAAATGGCTAATAAAGTACAAGAAGAATCTGAAGGTAGTGAAACATCCTTGTTTCATCATGGTTTAAGGAAGTTATTGATTTTAAATGAACTTCATAAGATAGGCATGTATTGATCATATTTTTTTTTATAAATGGTTTTGAGTTAGAAACCTAACTCCTGCTAGAAGCCTTAAAACTAAAGGAGTTCCTTCATCACCAGCAGCAGAGACTAGTCAACTTATAGTTTCAAAACCAAAGGAATTTGAAAAATTGAAGTCAAGGAAACAGGTTGAGAAAAGGGCAGAGAAGACACAAATTCTTGACACACCAACTCCATCACCTACAAATCATAGGTCAAAGATTGTCAAAGAGGAAAAACAAAAACAAGCTGTCAGCAAGCAGGAAATCAAAAGAGTATCAAGAAGCCAAGAAATGGCATTAAAAGGAAAGACAGTTGCTACAGTTATAGAAGAAAACCCATTTATAAAGGGAAATTTAGATGAAATCCTTCATGCTATTGACATAGAGGAGACACCAATTTTTCAAGCTAAGTTCATTGGAGAAGATGAGCATAAACAGAAAAAGGCTAAGTCTACAAAGAAGCTTGAGTTTGAGGGGGGAAATGCAGCTTTCATCTTTCAAGCAAGGAAGACTATAAATAGGCATGCTAAGAAACTCAAGGAAGATAGAAAGGAATTTCAAGAACCTATTGAGACAACTAATGTCCCTGAAGAAGTTTTTGATCTATCATCACCTACAGTAAAGCATACAGCCAGCAGAACAAAGAAGGGAAAAGAAGAAGTGACAAAGAAAACAGAGCTTCAACATCTTGAGGAAAAATTGAGGTTGTAAAACCAAGAAATTGTTGTGATGAGAAAGAGGGATAGAAAGCACAGTGTTGAGAAAGAAGAGTTTAAAAGAATGAAGGCACTGTGGGAAGGTCAAACTGGTTCTATTTCTAGAACTCTAAGTAGTGTAGAGTAGTTTTTCAAATGGACAGTCCCAGTAATTAAGGAAGCCAAGTTTGTCAGAGTAATAAATAATCACTTGAGAACTAATAACATAAGACTTAAATATCAAGTGGAGTGATTGGAGCAACAATTGAAATTGATTCAAGATGAGTTAAAGATCAGAGGTATTAAAATAACAATCATTGAAGAGTCAATAGCTAAATCAAGTGAAATTGAAGAAGGGGCCTTATGAAGGCTAGAATGACTGTGTTTTTCAGTTGATAGCATTTTTAAGTGATGACCCAGTTTTATTTTGAGTTTTTGGCACATTTAAAATTTACACTTTGGAAAAATTTTGACAAAACTGCCCACTCAGCAGTTCGTAGCACAGATAATGTAAAAAGGGAGAAAAGCACTACGAAATTGTTGTAGCATCTTTTCTTTCCCTTTTTCATCAAATTTTGAGGGGTAAAATAATGGATCAAGAAATAAAATTTATAGGGAGGATGTATTTAAAGGAAATTAAGATAATTTTGGAGGAAAGAAGTTAAAAACTTGAAGAAAAAAGGGTTAAAGGGTAGCGCTATGAAAGGTGCTACGAAACTGCTTCGTTTTCATAGCGCAATGAATTACAGCTCATTTGAACAGTTTGAAGATGGTTTTGGATAGAAGGAGCTTAAGGAAGAGTTTTGGCATGTGTTAATTAAATTTCCAATAGCTAAGGACCTCAAAATAATGAGTTCATGATGGTTAGAATGTTCCAAGAGTGCAAAGGACCCTATGCCTAAAAAACAAGGGATTGTTTCCTATTTTGGTGGAGGAAAGAAATATGGTTTTGAAGAGTTGAAGCATATAATCCATATTCGACCATGTGTTGATAAACTTGGAAAACGATGTAATTTAATTTAGATAAGGTTGTTATGGATAGAGATAAGGAGTTTGAGTCCTATTTGTAATAGGACTATTTAGTAGATTAGTTGTCTTTTTGCAATAAATCCCATGTATTATGGTTATGCAAGGTATCAAGAGTCAGGAATTCGATGTATCTAGCCTAATATGAGATCATATAATGTTGTAAATTGTCTATTAAAGACTAAGAAGTCGACTTAGTCAAGGGTTGGACATTTTTAGCAAAAGACTGTGCTTATTGTAATTGACTGGTTTTCAGCTAATACATAGAGTTTCTTCTAAACTAACTTGGGATTCAGAAGGAGTTTTGGTGTGTTCCTGTTATATTTGCATCTCTTATTATCCTATTGTAGTGGTGTTTATCTATATTACTCATAATTCATCTTTATATTATCTGACTTCCTATATAAATGAACTGACTATGTTTTTACAGTTTCATGTGTGTTATTTCTTGACTAAAAATCTGATATGCCTCAACTTCCATGTTAAGTAGATTCATTGGTTATTGAAACTATTTTGACTCCATAAGCCCAATGTGTACTTTTTAATGTGATTCTCAACCTATCTCTATTATTTATATGTTTATTACCCTACATAGAGTTAGCCATCTATACTTTCATCCAAATCATTAACCCTTGAGAGAGCCCTCTCAAGCCGAGGAGGCTAAGCCTCAGTGAAAAGATTAGGTTTAAAATAGTTACATAAGTTTGAATGATCAAGCAACCTATCAAGTCCAATTTTGTGATAACATTTTGGTGCGTCTGCGGGGATTCTAAAGATTATACTTTCCCAAAATTTTGAAGCTGAACTTCTAAAGGTAGCAGGAGCTCAAGAAGCTTTTCAAGGCTGCATCTACCTTGGTGACTCCATTAAAAATTTACATGATTAAAGGTGGCTTCGAGAAGGAGATACACGAGGATTAATCCTAACCCAAATCCACTTACCATCATGGAAAATCCAAACACTATTTCCAGAGGCAGTCAAATAATTTCTGAAATATCAGGTACTCCATCACATTCGAAATCTTTGTCCTTTGAAATATTAAGAAGTCCTGAAGATAAAAGAGTTGATGATAAAATCCAGGAAATATTGTTTAGGTCTGAAAGTGAAAAGGAATTAATTGAAATCATCTTAGACTTTCTTAAGAGAGGCATTGATACCTCAGCCCTAGTAACACAGGAAGACAAAGAGGAATTTTGGGAAGCTGTTACTTCTAAGTTGTTGTTGGAAAGAGAGTCTTTAAACAAGTTGAAAGAGCTTGACCCTTTTGAAGTCTTGTTGAAAAGTAAAGCTGGTTTACCTCTTCCTGGTTGGAGTTTAATTGTTAGTGGACCACAAAGACCAAACATTCCTCCTCATAACAGTTCTTCATCCTCTGCTACTGCTATCCCAAAAGCTGCCACAGTCCCTTTTACCATGGCTACAAATGTGCCTCCTCCACCTACTGCACCTGCTAGATATGCCCCTCGTGTTCTTCCAGTTGTTTTACATGACTTCCCTAGAAAATATGTTGCTAGAATCAAAACTTGGGGAAGTGATGAAGACATTACAGCTGAAGAACATTTGGATCAATTTGATGATTTTATAGACAAGGAGGAGGTTGATGATGAAGATGTTAAGTTAAGGTTGTTTTCTTAGATTTTTAATGGTGATGTTAGGAAGTGGTTCAAAGCCCTTACTCCTAGAATTATTCATAATTGGAATGAGTTTGAAGATACCCTTTTGAGAAAATGGAGAAATAGAACTAATCCAGTACAATCCCTCACTGAGTATAATAGTTTAAGAAGAGTTGTTGATGAAACTGTTCAAAACTTTTCAAAGATATTTAATAAGGTTTATGACTATATTCCTTCCCATTTAAAACCTCCACAGGCCTTAGCTCAGATGATATATGCCGAAGCTTTTGATTATGACTTTTCTATACTGTTGAGAGAGAGAGAATCCCCTACACTTGCTGAAATGCAAAAATGGTGCAGTGAAGGTGGAAGTTAACATGATAGCAGCCAAAAATTCAAAAATGGGTAAATCTAAGTTGAAAGAAGAAGAGAAACCTTCTACCTCTACTTCTTATGATAATTTTGATTCAATGATGAAAACAATGGAAAAGTTGATGGATAGGTTGGCCCTTGGGGATACCTCTGCCCCTCCTTCACAATGTGAACCTCAGTTTAGAAACCCTCAGTTTAGGAGACCTCGGAATCAACAGAGACCTAGAGAAAACAAAAATCAGTAGCCTAATCTTGCAATGAGACCTCCTTTCTAGTAGAAATTAGCCGATGAAGAAGATGAACCTGAAATTCCTGAAGAGTCTATTCACTGTTTTGATGAAGAAATGTCTAGAATTTTCTTGACTAAAGAAGAACATGATCAATCAGAACAAAATAATCATGGAGAGGAAACACCAGATTATCTAAAGGGGTATCAGCATGCTATTTTTGAGATGCAAAAACAATAAAATCTCAGAAATAGAAATTTTCCTATCATTGCAAAAAAAACACAGACTAAGAAAGATACACGTAAGGTTGCTGATGGCAAGAAAGATGATCCTAAGGTCACTGAAGGTAAGAAAGATATGCCAGGTCTTCCTCCTATCAAAGAAGCTAAAAAATATGTTTCTATTTTCAATTTGGAAAATGAAATTTCTAAGATTAAAATTCCAGTACCTTTTGGTGAGATTCTCAAAGTCAATGAGTATAGAAGCAAGATTGTTAAAATGTTAAATTCACAACTAGGAGCTCCCGATATCTTGAATGTACTAGAAGATCATCCAACCATACACTTGGGTCCAATACTAGAAGATGAACATAATGAGGATGTGCCTCCTTTTTATGTGAGCCTTAGCATTCATGACATGACATTACATAATGCTATGTTAGATTCAGGGGCTCTCACAATCTTATGCCCAAAGTAATCATGGAAAGGATGGGGTTAGAAATAACTAGACCATATAAGGACTTGTTTTATTTTGATTCAAAAATATTTCAATGAATTGGTTTAATTAAGGATGTTGTTGTTGGTCTAACACAAGTTCCTACTAAGACTGTAGTCATGGACATCGTGGTAGCAGACATTCCACCAAAGGTTGGTATGCTATTATCAAGGTCATGGGTAGCAAAAATCAAAGGTACAATGCAAATGGACCTTACTTATGCTACCATTCCTGTTTTTGGTGAGAAAAGAAGATTGTATCGAGAGACAAGAATGGGCTACATGGTGAGTAGTAAAGATAAACCCAAAAATTTTCAAATTTATGCTCTTGATACTAAACTTGGATCTGATATTATTTTCAATGAGTTGACTAATGAAGCAGAAGATGAAAAGAAAGAAGAAAATTAGAGTTCTGAAATTTAGCAGTCTAGAAATTAGCAAACAGAAGATCAGCAAATCAATGATAAGGAGGTGGAAGGTTGGTGGTCATTACATTCTGATGGATCAGCAGGAAGAGAAGGAGCAGGATCAGGGATTTGGATCACAAGTCCAAGTGATGAGAGTAAGTTCTTTTCCTATAAATTGAACTTCGATTGCATGAATAACATGGCTAAGTATGAATCCTTGATTTTGGGCTTAGAGGTTTTGAAAAGAATGAATGCTCAAAACATTTTTGTTTTTGGAGATTCAAAATTAGTCATTAAACAAGTTGAAGGTGTTTATCAAACAAAGGATATAGGGACAATGGCATATAGGAAATTAGGTTTGGACATGTTGGAAAACTTTCAAGCTTATTCATTCATGATCAAAACTAGAGAAAAAAACTCCATTGTTGATTCTCTTGTTGTCTTTGCAAGTATTTTCATTATTCCTATGCATTCCATAGAAAAATATGACTCTTGAGATTCACCATAGACCGGCTATTCCTGATAATATTACTCATTGGCAATTTTTTTAATATGAACAACAAGTGAGGAACTTTATTCAGATGAAAGAAGATTTTGAAAATATACAAGTAGATCAGCAAAATATGCTTGCTGAGTCTAAAGGGAATTCTGAAGTTTTGCAACTAAGGAACAATTCCATACCAAAGGGACTCATACCTCTTGAATTTATTTTTTATCAGAATGATGTTTTTAAATCCCCTAAGATACAAGATGATGATGAAGAAGTCGAGAGTTCTAACCTTGGTACAGTATCTATGCCCAAAATTACTAAACTTTCAAAGTTTCTTTCAGCTGATATGATGTTTAAGTATATTGAAATGATGAAGAGATTCATAGAAGTTTTTTCTTGGAATTATGTTGATTTGAAAGAATATAACCCCACCATTATTCAGCATACTATTCCCATTAAAGAAAATGAAAGGCCTTTCAAGTAGAAATTGAGAGGGATTAACCCACTTCTTATGCCATTAATTGAGAAGGAGGTCAAAAAAATCTTTGATGCCAAAATCATTATCCCAATCAGATTTTCAAATTAGCTTGCAAAATTGGTTCCCGTTAGGAAGAAGCGTGGAGAAATACGAATATGTATTGACTTCAGAAATTTGAATAAAGCCTCTCTGAAGGAAAACTATCCTCTCCCAAAGATGGACCAAATTTTGAAAAATATTGTTGGTTCTCAAAGGATTTCCATGCTTGACGGTTTTTCAGGTTATAATAAGATCCTTGTACATCCATATTATTAGGAAAAAACAACCTTTACTACACCATGGGGCACTTTTATGTATGCCAAGATTCCATTTGATCTCATGAATTTAGGAGCTACCTTTCAGAGGGAAATGGACATTGTTTTTTCTGAAGAGAAGGACAAGATCGTGGTTGTTTATCTTGATGATATAACAATTTTCTCAAAGAGGGAAGAAGATCACTTGAAACACCTAGAAAGAATTTTGCTGAAGAGTAGAAGGTTTGGCATCTCTCTAAATCCCACCAAAAGTATTTTTTCTTTAACTTCAGGTAAGCTACTTCGACACATCATTTCTAAAGATGGGATTAGGATTGATCCAAATAGGGTCAATGCAATTCAAAAGGTGGATTTTCCAAGAAGCAGGAAGGAGATTCAATCTTTCCTTGAAAAGGTAAATTTTGTAAGGCGATTTATTCCTAATTTTTCTAAGATTGTGAAGGATATAACAAGGATGCTGAAGAAGGGAGTTGACACTAAGTGGAAAGCGGAAGAAAAGCACTCATTTGAGGAGATCAAAAAGGCACTCACACAAGCACCAGTATTAATCATTCCATATTTCTCAAAAGAATTTCTGGTTTTTACTTTCACATCAGAAATACTATTGCCAGAGTTTTGTTGCAAAAGGGACAGCAAGGTATTGAGCAACCTGCTAGAAAATTATATATTATAGAGCAATGAAACACATAAAATATGTAGAAAACACAAGCACACAGAACACATAAAACCTATAGAGATAGATATACGTGGTTCACCCATTTTGGGCTACGTCCACCCTGAATAGCCAATCCTTCCTTTCTGTTATCCAACAAAATGAAGAGACACAACCTACAGTAGATCCACTGTAATATCCTATGTTCTCTCTCACAGTCTCCCTATCTGTTTCTTTCTTCGAGAATACACATACAATACACAGCCACAATACAATACCCTCATACAAAGCGAGGGGTTTCCTTCTAGGGCGAAAAACCCTAAACTAAACATAACTTCTACCGTCAGATCATCCGCCTAATGAACAAACCAGATTGACTAGAAATTACTATACTTTTACAAGGCAATTTTACATTTTTTTTTAGCTTCGCAGGCACTGCCCTCGAAACCCCCCACCAGGGGGGGCTCCATAAAATTCGCAACTGCTCCCCCCTGGACCCCCCAGGTAGCGTTTAATTACGGGCGGCATTGCTGCCCCCATTAAGGTGCAGGGGTCCAACGCTGTGATACAAAATAAACAAGATAATCAAGCTCCACACCCAACACAACCTATTTACTTCTTTAGTAGGACATTAGCTAACTCTAAGATGAAGTATAATATCTTAGAGAAACAAGCCTATGCTTTGTTGAAGGCTATCAAAGATTTGAGAATTTATATTCTACATTATCATATTGTGGCTTTTGTTCCTAATACTGTTGTGAAAGACATCCTCACTCAAGCCGACCCTGATGGTAAGAGGGGAAAATGGATTTCTAAATTGTTGGAGTATGATATAGATATTAAGCCAACAAAATTGGTCAAATGGAAAGGCTTGGAAAAGCTGATGGCACAGTCAAATTTTGATTGTCTTGACATGAACTTAATTGCAGAAATATCAGAAATTTCAGATGAGGAAGAAGAACTAGTCCCTATTGAAGAAAAGTACATCACTTTAGATTGGTACAAGGAGATTGTTTTTGTTTTACAACATCATAGAGCACCTGTTGAGATAACAAATTCAAAGGTAATATTTGTAAAGCTGAAATCCTTGAGATATTTAATTTTTGACAGAAATCTATTTTGGAAGGATACTGGCAGTATATTTTTGAATTGTTTGTTGGAAGAGGAGGTTGATAAAGTGATTGAGGAGTTCCACAAAGGAGATTGTGGAGGTCATCATTATTGGAAGGCCATAGTGAACAAGATTCTTAGAGCAGGGTATTATTGGCCTACAATGTTTAAGGATCTATACAGAAATATTGCTACCTGCCATGAATGCCAAATTTTTGATGGTAAGAAGAAGCTTGTACCTTTACCTTTAATGTCTATCTATGTGGAAGCGCCATTTCAATAGTGGGGACTAGATTTTATTGGAGAGATTCATCCATCATCATCAGTTCAACATCGTTGGATTCTCACAACGACTGATTACTTCACCAAATGTATTGAAGAAATCCCATCTAGGCAAGCAAATGATTCTGTGATTATCTCTTTCTTGGAAAATAATATCTTGTCTAGGTTTGTTTGCCCCATGAATATCATAACTGATAATTCACAGGCATTTAAATCTAAGAAGTTGATAAATTTCTGTCATCAATATCATATTACTCTTGGGAATTCTACTATGTATTAACCACAAGGGAATGATCTTGTTGAATCTTCTAACAAAAGCATTGGATCATTAAAAATGTATTGTAGGAGAAAAAGAAGGCTTGGAATTTGAAGCTAAAGTATGCCTTATGGGCTGATAGGATATTCACAAAAATGTCAATTTTAACTTCACCATATGAGTTGGTATATAGGTCTAAGGCCATTTTTCCTACATCTCTATGGGTACCTGTCATGACGCTGATTCAAGGATTAGAAGAGGAACCTAATGTAGTCCAGAGGAGAATCAATCAGCTAATAGCTCTGCAGGAGAAGAGGAATGAAGTTTATAACAACAATCAACAATCTCAAAACAGAATCAAGAGGAAATTTGATAAGAAGATCAGGGAAGAAAGTTTTCAAATACAGGATGAAGTGCTGAAATGGGAGGCCAAAATTTAAGAGAAAGGAAAACATGGTAAGTTTGAGAACTTGTGGAAAGGTCCTATCAAGATAGCTGCTTTTCATGGAAACAATACTTACATACTACAGGAGATGGATGGAAAATCATATGCTGGAGGACCTGTCAATGGCAGGTTTTTAAAGCATTACTCTTCCTAAAAAATTGATTGATCATTCATGTCATTGTACATATTCCATTTTATGATTTTTTCTGCTAATAATGACAAGCTAAATCAGCAAGCTTGAGCCCGAGGTGAAGGTCATTAGAGCTTGAGGAGAAATCTTTGCAATTTCAAATTTTTTATGTTTTGGTCAAGAAAATGGATAGCAACAATGGAACTACTGGTTCTTAGTGTACCACAGGGGCACACTATCCCAAGTGGAGCCACTATTATCACCTAAAAAAAAAAAAAAAATTCGAAACATCATTGTGTTAAGTTTGTCTTTGATCATGATTTAAGATTGAGTTTAGAAGTCAAATTAGGATTTGATCAAGGGTAGGTTAGATTCGTATGGTTCAAATCCCATCCTTAGGTTATGATAAAATCTTATTTTAAGTCCCTTCATGTCAAATATCCATAATTTTCATTTGTGGGTCATTTCCTAAAGGTTTTGTGTCAAAACTGTTCAATTAGCCAAGAAACCTCATTTTCGTAGCGCCACTAGTTCAAAAAATTTGATTTTCTTTATGAAAGCGCTAAGAGTTTCATGGCACAAATAGGAAAAAATACACTACAGACATTACGAAAGAGTGGTTTCTAAATTGTCTTGTCATCTGAGCTGGAAAAGGTCAGAAACCATTGGGAAATGGTAAGTTAGTGGTACGATGAGTTATTTAATGATGAAATTCAATGTACTTACCCACGTTGAAGTCATCATTTTCATGATAGGGTATGAATGAGGCATCATTCAATTATTAGATGACATTTTAAATTCAAAATCTTGCCTAATTGGTCATTCTCATTTCCTTTGCCTTCATTTGAGATGTCTAAGCTCTGAAGTGTTAAAGCCAAACTTGTGACTATTTTATACAAAGGTTTTCTTTATCCCTATCAAGCGAGGCTGATACAAATTAATCAAGCAAAGCTACTATTTCACATATTCAAGTGAGGCTGATTCAATTTGTCAAGCGAGGCTGACAGGATTTCTGAGAAGCATGGCAGAGGAAAAGAAAGTTCACAAAGGGGGACACTGCTGAAGACATGAGCCTGAAGATATGAAGGCAATAATTGAAGACCCAGTGGTGATGTAGGCATTCAGAATATTATGTTGCCTTCGGTTTTGTGAAAAATTGCAGGACTGTCACACACATGTCTCAAAGGAATTTTCCATGAACTTCAATGGAACAACTACCAAAGTTGGGATGCTAATTACACCAAAGATTATTGCTACTGTTACAAAGATACCAAGACATCAAGAAACTTTGTTCAAAGGTTTCAAATCTGATATGGCGAAATGTAAAGAGTTCATGAAGTCTGAGTATGCAGATATGGACCTCAATAATGCTATCCCTAGAAGTTGCATCAAAGACACTTATGCAAAGTTGTTGCTCAAAATTCAGAAGTATTTTTCATGTGAAGGAAGATATCATAATGTTGGAAATGTTGTCATTGATGGAAACGGAATTGGCAAAGACAGAGAGACAGAGAGGTCGCAGAGGCAACAGATGAAATAGAGGAATTAGAGATAGAGCAGTAGAGTTGAATTAGGGGTTTAATACAGTTTGCAAAGGAGATGACAAAAGGGAAAGCTGCTAGGAAGAGACAAGGTAATATATTGAAGGACAACTTGAATATCTGGCCAAGATTTGTATATGTTAATGAAGAACTGTGAAAATTGTGTTAATTATGGTTGAGTAAATCTGGAATATATATGACCTGTGTGATCAATTTCATAATGGGCAGAGGATACCTACGGTGCCCGAAAAGGAATGAAATCATTGTTGCAGAGTTAGGAATATGTATTATATGTGTATTGACTGATGTAATTCCTGTGTGGAATCTCCTGAACCTCTGCGTATGGAATTAAATGTGAAACCCTGTTGAGGAATCATGGTAGTAGGATTCGAATTCTAGGATGAGACCTTCTTGTACTGAAGAAATAGCTTATTTTAATATTTACAGTCATGGAACTACTTGGTTGAATATATGAGGGGCTCTCGAGGCATTCAGTGTATCCATTGAAGAACTTAATGGTGGCAGAGATATGATGCTTTTGAATGTACAGGTAGAAGCGGAACTATGACAGGATAGAACTATGAAAAGGAAGGCCAATATGTTATATATATATCATAGCAGAATTGAAGAATTACATTGAATTGTCACGAGTTAATATTTGTAAGGAAATCCCGTTGGAAATCCTGCCAAATATTGACCAAAGTTATAGCGCAAACCCAGAATAACCCTTTGGAATCATGAACGGAACCTTGAGTGAAGGGCGGAACCTCGAAGGAGGAACAGTGAAGGTAGTTTATGGTTTTCATCACACCGCTTTCAACGGGCAAGCGGTATTCAAGAGGTGGGGAGCGATTCCATAGAACAGGCGACACGCGTCCCTGTACAATTTTACAAAACTGCTTTTCACTATGCGCCATCACACATTATAGTTCGACCCAGGACGCCCAGCGATATCATTGAGCGCCGTTGATCTAGGAAGGGGTCATTGGATGGTTGTCATTTGTTGAAGATGCGCAAATATTAACACAGATACATCGGACCATCGCACATTAACGTTCGACATCGGAGGTCGAGCGATATGTATATACAGCGTTGATTTGGAAGCTTGCTAATCTAATGGTGATCGGACGCTTGACTTGCGCAAAGTTTACTGTGGTACGATGGGTTTATTGGATTGGCTATTGACTATGTATGTGGGCCCGGGGTCAAAAGTTTATCGTAAGATTAATTTATTTGGAAGCGTTGGATATTTCTATAAAATCCGAAGGGTTTTATAGAAATATCCAACGCTTCCAAATAAATTAATCTTACGATAAACCTTTGACCCCGGGCCCACATACATAGTCAATAGCCAATATGTGGGCCCGGGGTCAAAGGTTTATCGTAAGATTAATTTATTTGGAAGCGTTGTATATTTCCATAAAATCTGAAGGGTTAAACTTTAGACATAATGTTTGGGAATTCAAATGTTGTAAATATATTTATTTATCAATTTCTTTAAAATTGATAAATAAAATTTAAAAAGAGATCAAAAAGCCTCATGGGATAAACTAAAAAGAATACTGACAGAGGAATACCATTAGTGGTTCGTGGTTTTGACTCATGGTTTTAATAAAGGCAAAACTATATAATGAGAAGAAAAAAATAGAGAATAAGGTGTGCATCGTAAGGGTTGTGAACGAAAAATTTCTCCAAGGAATATCTGTATGGGCGAGCTCTGTTATTAACTGATAAATTTGAAACTACGATGCACCCATGGATAGAATGATCTGACGATGATGAATCTCTGGTTTTGAACGACAGACGGAATCATGAAGAACTTGTGTGAGTGTACTGAATGAATAAATCCGGTGGCCTGCAAGGTATGTCATGTGGAAACTGGTGGATCCAATATGAAAATTGATGAAACTTGTTTCGTAGTAGTGCTGAGGGTCGAAGCCTTCAGTGAGGGGGTTGTAGCTCCCTTCCAGTGGTAGCTG
The DNA here is from genome assembly GCA_034641835.2 of Pinus albicaulis. Lineage (NCBI taxonomy): Eukaryota > Viridiplantae > Streptophyta > Pinopsida > Pinales > Pinaceae > Pinus > Pinus albicaulis. Next base: position 459,210,394 of record CM076574.1, on the reverse strand, counting down.
GTAAACGAGAGCAAGGGGTAGTAGCTCCCTTCCAATAGAGGCTGGTAAACGAGAGCAGGGGGTAGTAGCTACCTTCCAGGAGAGGCTGGTAAATTAGAGAAGGTTGTAGCCTTCTGCAGGTGGGTGCCTGCGTGCTGGTATAAGTCTGCACCAGCATATATTATAAGAATTTTTCTCTATGATAAATATTGAAGGATGAGATTACAGCAGCGGTGGTTTTCTCCCGATTTGGGTTTCCACCTTAAATCCTGGTGTTCATATGTGCTTTTTATGTTTGATGGTTTTTTCTGTTATTTCTGTTTATGCTTAATTCTTATCTGATGCAATGCTCTAAGTAAAGACATAATAAGATATCTGGACATACATGTTGGATGCAGTACTGTAACATATGGTTTTAAGAGAAAGAAAAGAAAAATTGTTCAGCCCTAAATACTGATTCACCCCCCCTCTCATTATTTTTCCCAACAAATTGTATCAGAGCAGGTCCTTCTGAAAAAGTTTCGCCGCTAGAAGGAAGATCAAGAAAGATGAGCAATCAAGATGGAACATCATCTATCATGCCTCCGCTCTTTAACGGAAACAATTTAATTTTCTGGAAAACAAGGATGAGATCCTATCTTCAGTCTTTGGGAGTAGAGGTATGGGCAATTGTTGAAGGAGGATATCAATATCCAGCTGCAGTACCAACAAATATGACAGAAAGAAATAATTATGAAACAAATGCAAAGGCGGTCAATGCTCTATTGGGAAGTTTATCTGAATCAGAATTTTTCAAAGTCATGCAACTGAATACAACAAAGAAAATATGGGACAAATTTATTCTAAGTTATGAAGGTGATGCAAAGGTAAAAAGTGCTAAACTCAAAACTCTCATAATTCAATATGAGAATCTAAAAATGGATAAGGAGGAGAGAATTGCCAATTTATTTTTACCTCTTGATGATATTGTAAATCGTATTAGAAATCTGGGAGAAATAATAACCGAATCTACTTTGGTTGAGAAAGTCCTAAGATCACTAACGACAAAATTTGAGTCAAAAGTATCTGCTCTTGAAGAAAAGCAGGATCTTCAAAATATTACTGTGGTGCAACTTCATGGCATACTAACTACATATGAAATGAGAAGAGGAGGACCATCTGAAGTCAAAGAAGCAGTCTTTAGAACTTCTACAAAAGGTAAGGAAGTACAAAAAACAGAAGGATCAGGATATATCTTAGAAGAAGATGAGATAAAATTTGTAAAGAAACTTCAACTTGCGACAGGACGGTTCATAGGTAAGCTTCCTTTCAAATGTTTTGATTGTGTAAGAGTTGGTCATTATGCTGCTAAGTATCCTTATAAAGAAACACATAAAAATTTAGGGAAGGAAGTAGCAAAAAGGAATAAGAATCATTTTAGCACTAGAAAGAGTTACTATACTCATGAAGACAGTGATGGGTTATCTGATAGTGAGGAAGAATGTGAACAAGATCTTAGACTTCTCATGGCATTTGAAAAAGAATCTAGAGAAGAAAATGATACTTTTTTGGATGCTCTAGAAGATAGTGATTTTCTTGATGAAAACAATAAACTCAAAATCTACTTAGAAGAGAGTAAAACAACCATAGAAACTCTGAAAAATCAGCTTGAAGAAAAAGAGAAACACAATGAGAAATTAGAATGTGAAGTAGTAAGTCTAAGAAAAGAACTTGAGAAATTAAAGAATCTGAATCTTAGATTTGCTAAAGGATCTGAAACCTTAGATGAGATTATCAAGGTACAACATTCTCCTCTTATAAAGACAGGTCTTGGATATATCGGAGAATCTTCTCATGCTTCAACACCAAATTATCTAAAAGCAGTTATAGATGGTTTACAACATGCTGCCACTCAGCAAGGGAATAAAGAATCTTTACAGGTAAAGCATGATCATCTCAATTCAAAGAACACTAACAGGAATGTCTCTCAAAGAGACACCAATCAACAGGTAAATTCATGTAGAACATTTTATGATCGCAGAAATTTCTTCTTCAATGGACAATGTTTCTCATGTCACAATTTTGGTCATAAATTTGTTCAATGTGTTGCATATAAAACCATCATGACAAGAGAAGCAAGAAAGAAAAGGATTGATATTGAAACAAAGAAGAATACCTATAACAACTTTTCTCCTCTTCAAAATGAAGTTGAATGTTCTTATTGCAATAAATTTGGCCATGAAGAATCTGAATGCAGGAGCAAAGTTCAGCCAAAAGAACATGTTCCTTCAAGCTCCAAAGTATGGAAAAAGAAGGAATTACAGGTTGAAAATTGTGGCATAGCGTTATTTTCAGAAGATGAAGAAAACCAATGGTACATTGATAGTGGATGCTCAAGACACATGACAGGTGATAAAGACAAACTTCTTGCATATAGTGCTCTAGAAAAGGAAAAGAATGTTACATTTGGAAATGATACTCCTGCGATCATTAAGGGAAAAGAGTCTATTTTTCTAAAAGAAAAGGTGAATGCTAATGAAGTCATGTACGTGGGTGGATTAAAGCATAACTTGTTAAGTGTAAGTCAAATGTGTGATCAAGGAACTGAAGTTGTCTTTAGTTCAAAAGAATGTGTGGTACGTGATCTTGATACAGGTAAAGCAATTATAAAAGGAAAAATAACTCCAAACAACCTGTATATATTGAAGAACCCCAAAGAACAATGTTATTTGAGTAAATCTTCAGAAAATTGGCTATGGCATAGAAGGTTGGGGCATCTGAGCTTCTCTCAAATCAACAAATCAAGTAGACTTAAAGTTGTTCGTGATCTTCCCAATATTACTCTACCTGAAAATATCATATGCAAATCTTGCCAATTCGGTAAGCAAACTAGAGTACAATTTAATGCCAAGGAAGGATCATCAAGTAAGCCTCTTGAACTCATTCATACTGACATATGTGGACCTATGAGAAAAAATTCACCACGTGGTGAAGAATACTATATCTTATTCATTGATGATTTCTCTAGAATGTGTTGGATTGGGCTGCTTAAACACAAAGATGAAGCATTTGAGAAATTTCAGATATTCAAAGCACTAGTTAAGAATGAATTAGATCTAAAAATTAAGTGCCTCAGATCTAATCAAGGAGGAGAATATACATCAGATGAATTCCTTGAATTTTGTGAACAACATGGCATAAAAAGACAGTTCTCTGTAGCTGGCACTCCACAACAAAATGGTGTTGCAGAAAGAATGAATAGAATAGTTCAACAAATGGCTAGAGCTATGCTTGATGATTCCAGAACACCTGACACATTTTGGGGAGAAGCAGCACATACAGCAGTAAACATTCTCAACAAGGCACATGTTCATGTAAATAGTGATAAAACTCCATATGAACTCTGGTATGGTAATCCTCCCACTATAAAGCATTTTATAATTTTTGGAAGCAAATGCTTTATCAAGAATAATGATGAAAAACTTGGCAAGTTTGAACCCAGAGCAGATGAAGGAATATTTCTTTGTTACTCCTCTAGGAGTAGGGCATATAAATGTTACAATAAAAGACTTCAGAAGATTCTTGAATGTATGGATGTTGTTATTGATGAGTCTCCTGCAGCTCCAAAAGAAGAAAAGCAAACAACAGATGAAGATGATGATGACACATATCCTTCTACATCAAATAGTAATGATACAAACAGTGAACCCAGTGAAGAACCCGAAGATGATTTGTCTAAAAAGGCTCTCTCCAGATATGTTCAAAAGAATCACCCAGAATCTCAAATTTTGGGAGAAAAGGGATCAGGTGTACAAACAAGAAGAACTCTTGTGGGATCTTCTAGCAATTTGGCATTTCTGTCCACTATTGAACTTCACAGTGTTAGTCAATCTAGCAAAGATGAATTTTGGATTCAAGCCATGAATGAAGAGCTTGATCAAATTGAAAAGAATCACACTTGGGAATTAGTACCAAGACCTCATGACAAAAATATTATTGGAACTAAATGGATATTCGAAAAAAAGTTAAATGAGAATGGGGATGTTATAAGAAATAAAGCTAGACTTGTTTGCAAGGGGTATGCTCAACAAGAAGGTATAGACTTTGAAGAAACCTTTGCTCCTGTAGCTAGACTTGAAGCCATAAGAATGTTTCTTGCTTTTTCAAGCTTCCAACAAATCAAAGTTTATCAAATGGATGTTAAATCTACTTTTCTCAATGGTGATCTAGAAGAAGAAGTTTATATAGAACAGCCAGAAGGATTCATTTTGGGAAATGATGAAAAACTTGTTTGTAGACTTAAAAAGGCTCTATATGGTCTCAAACAAGCTCCAAGGGAATGGTACTATCGTCTTGACAAATATCTTCATCAACAAGGATTCTCAAAAGGGTCTGCTGATAGCAACTTATACACAAAATTTGAAAATGACAAACCGTTGATTGTGGTTGTATATGTTGATGATATCATTTTTGGAAGTAATGAAGAGTCAGTGAGTTAGAAATTTTCTTCTGATATGCAGCAAGAATTTGAAATGTCTTTACTTGGGGAACTAACATTCTTTCTTGGATTGCAAGTGCAACAAGCAACAGATGGCATTTTCTTATCACAAGCAAAATACCTTCAGCAAATCCTGAAGAAGTATGGCATGGAAGATTGCAAACCTGTAAGTACACCAATGATAACCGGATGTAATCTTAGTTCTAGTGATGATTCCCCCACGGTGAATCAACTAGAATACAGATCTATGATAGGAAGTCTACTTTATCTCACTGGGACAAGACCAGACATTATGCATGCAATTGGGATTGTTGGACAATTTCAAGCCAATCCAAAAGAGTCTCACCTTCAGGCTGTGAAAAGAATATTCAAATATCTATAAGGAACTCAAGATTTTTGACTATGGTATCCAAAGAATGTTGATCTTACTCTTCAAGCATACACTGATGCAGATTGGGCTGGAAGTGTTGATGATCGGAAAAGCACTAGTGGTGGTGCATTCTATATGGGACCCTGGTTAGTATCTTGGTTTAGAAAGAAGCAAAGCTCTATTGCCTTATCTACAGCAGAAGCAGAATATGTGGCTGCAGCATCATGTTGCACTCAACTTCTCTAGACGATGCAAACCCTACAAGACTTTCAAATCAAATGTTCACCTCCTATCTCCATTATGTGTGATAATACAAGTGCTATCAGTATCTCAAAGAATCCTGTTATGCATTCCAAGACCAAGCACATTCCCGTCAAATATCACTTCTTACATGAACAAGTGCTTGAACAAAAGGTGAAATTGAAGTATGTTTCCTCCAAAGAACAAGTTGTTGATATATTTACCAAACCCCTACCCCGGGAAGCGTTCAAATATCTCAGACAGAAACTGGGAGTAGTCTCTGCCATGCAGAGGATCAGATCTACTTAAATACAGAAGATTAAATTGGTTGTGAAGTGCTTTGAATGCACAGGTTCAGGGGAAGCATTGGTCATATGAAAAGGATGAATTTTTGGTCATATTATGTTTGAAGAAACAGCATGATCTTAGGGGGAGCATGGCATTGTCGGCTCAAAGGATCTTGATCAAACTCTTTGCCATTGATGTCAAAGGGAGAGGAAAAGCAACAAAGGGATTATATAAGGCCATCATAGGAAGAGTATTGCCATCAATGCCAAAGGGGGAGATTGTTGGAAATGTTGTCAATGATGGCAACAAAATTGGCAAAGACAAAGAGACAGAGAGGTCGTAGAGGCAGCAGATGAAATAGAGGAATTAGAGATAGAGCAGTAGAGTTGAATTAGGGGTTTAATACAGTTTTCAAAGGAGATGACAAAATGGAAAGCTGCTAGGAAGAGACAAGGTAATAGATTGAAGGACAACTTGAATATCTGGCCAAGATTTGTATATGTTAATGAAGAACTGTGAAAATTGTGTTAAGTATGGTTGAGTAAATATGGAATATATATGACCTGTGTGATCAATTTCATAATGGGCAGAGGATACCTACGGTGCCCGGAAAGGAATGAAATCATTGTTGTAGAGTTAGGAATATGTATTATATGTGTATTGACTGATGCAATTCCTCTATGGAATCTCCTGAACCTCTATATGAGTCTCTGCGTATGGAATTAAATGTGAAACCCTGTTGAGGAATCATGGTAGTAGGATTCGAATTCCAGGATGAGACCTTCTTGTAATGAAGAACTGGCTTAGTTTGATATTTGCAGTCGTGGAACTACTTGGTTGAATATATGAGGGGATCTCGAGGCATTCAGTGTATCCATTGAAGAACTTAATGGTGGCAGAGATATGATGCTTTTGAATGTACAGGTAGAAGCGGAACTGTGACAGGATAGAACTATGAAAAGGAAGGCTGATATGTTATATATATATCATAGCAGAATTGAAGAACGACATTGAATTTTCACGAGTTAATATTTGTAAGGAAATCTCGTTGGAAATCCTACCAAATATTGACCAAAGTTATAGCGCAAACCCAGACTGACCCTTTGGAATCATGAACGGAACCTTGAGCGAAGGGCAGAACCTCGAAGGAGGAACAGTGAAGGCGGTTTATAGTTTTCATCACACCGCTTTCAACGGGCAAGCGGTATTCAAGAGGTGGGGAGCGATTCCATAGAACGGGCGACACGCGTCCCTGTACGATTTTACAAAACTGCTATTCACTATGCACCATCGCGCGTTATAGTTCGACCCAGGACGCCCAACGATTTCGTTGAGCGCCGTTGATCTAGGAAGGGGTCATTGGATGGTTGTCATTTGTTGAAAATGTGCGAAGATTAACACAGATACGGCAGACCATCGCACGTTAAGGTTCGGCATCGGAGGTCGAGCGATATGTATATACGTCGTTGATCTGGAAGCTTGCTAATCTAACGGTGATCGGACGTTGGACTTGCACGAAGTTTACTGTGGTATGATGGGTTTATTGGATTGGCTATTGACTATGTATGTGGGCCTGGGGTCAAAGGTTTATCGTAAGATTAATTTATTTGGAAGCATTGGATATTTCTATAAAGTCTGAAGGGTTAAAATTTAGACATAAGGTTTGGGAATTCAAATGTTGTAAATATATTTATTTATCAATTTCTTTAAAATTGATAAATAAAATTTAAAAAGAGATAAAAAAGCCTCGTGGGATAAACTAAAAAGAATACTGACAGAGGAATACCATTAGTGGTTCGTGGTTTTGACTCATGGTTTTAATAAAGGCAAAACTATATAAGGAGAAGAAAAAAATAGAGAATAAGGTGCGCATCGTAAGGGTTGTGAACGAAAAATTTCTCCAAGGAATATCTGTATGGGCGAGCTCTATTCTTAACTGATAAATCTGAAACTACGATGCAACCATGGATAGAATGATCTGACGATGATGAATCTCTGGTTTTGAACGACGGACGGAATCATGAAGAACTGGTGTGAGTGTACTAAATGAATAAATCCGGTGGCCTGCAAGGTATGTCATGTGGAAACTGGTGGATCCAATATGAAAATTGATGAAACGTGTTCTGCAGTAGTGCTGAGGGTCGAAGCCTTTAGTGAGGGGGTTGTAGCTCCCTTCCAGGGGTAGCTGGTAAACGAGAACAGGGGGTAGTAGCTCCCTTCCAATAGAGGCTGGTAAACGAGAGCAGGGGGTAGTAGCTACCTTCCAGGAGAGGCTGGTAAATTAGAGAAGTTTGCAGCCTTCTGCAGGTGGGTGCCTGCGTGCTGGTATAAGTCTGCACCACAATATATTGTAAGAATTTTTCTCTATAATAAATATTGAAGATTGAGATTACAGTAGCGGTGGTTTTCTCCTGAATTGGGTTTCCACCTTAAATCCTGGTGTTCATATGTGTTGTTTATGTTTGATGGTTTGTTCTGTTATTTTTGTTTATGCTTAATGCTTATCTGATGCAATTCTCTAAGTAAAGACATAATAAGATATCTAGACATACTTGTTGGATGCATTACTGTAACATATGGTTTTAAGAGAAAGAAAAGAAAAATTGTTCAGCCCTAAATACTGATTCACCCCCCCCCCCTCTCAGTATTTTTCCCAACACATAAGGTTTACACATATCATTTCAAGTTGCTTTTGCATTTCACTGGTAAGATTTCACTCGATTTTCCTTTTTATCTACATATGAGTCTTGCAAAAAATGGCTGATAAAGTACAAGCAAAATCTGAAGGTAGTGAAACTTCCTTGTTTCATCATTGTTTAATGAAGTTAATTATTTTAAATTAACTTTAGAAGATAGGTAGGGATTGGTCATATTTTTTTTTTATAAATGGTTTTTAGTTAGAAACCCTAACTCCTGCTAGAAGCCCTAAAACTAAAGAAGTTCCATCATCACCAGCAGCAAAGACTAGTCAACCTATAGTTGCAAAACCAAAGGAATTTGAAAAACTAAAGCCAAGGAAACAAGTTGAGAAAAGGGTAGAGTAGACACAAATTCTTGACACACCAACTCCATCACCTGCAAAACATAGGTTAAATATTTTCAAAGAGGCAAAACAAAACAAGCTATCAACAAGCAGGAAATCAAAGTAGTAACAAGAAGCCAAGCAATGGAATTAAGAGGAAAGAAAATTTCTATAGCTATAGAAGACAACCCAATAATAAAGGGAAATTTAGATGACATCCTTCATGCTATTGACATAGAGGAGACACCCATTGTTCAAGCTGAGTTCATTGGAGAAGATGAGCATAAACAGAAAAAGGATAAGTCTGCAAAGAAGCTTGATTTTGAGGGGGAAATGCAGATTTCATCTTTCAAGCAAGGGAGCCTATAACTAGGCATGCTAATAAACTCAAGGAAGGCAGAAAGGAAGTTCAAGAACCTATTGAGACAGATAAAGTTCCTAAATAAGTTATTTTTCTATCATCACCTATAGTAAAGCATACAACTAACAGAACAAAGAAGGGAAAAGAAGAAGTGACAAAGAAAAAAGAGCTTCAACATCTTGAGGAAAAATTGAGGTTGGAAATCCAAGAAATTGTTGTGATAAGAAAGAGGGCTAGAAATAATAGTGTTGAGACAGAAGAGTTTAAAAGAATGAAGGCAATGTGGGAAGGTCAAACTGGTTCTATTTCTGAAACTCCAAGTAGTGCAGAGCAGTTTTTCAAATGGACAGTCCCAACAATTAAGGAAGCCAAATTTGTCAGAGTAATAAATACTCACTTGAGAGCTAATAATAGAAGACTTAAAGATCAAGTGGAGGACTTGGAGCAATAGCTAAAATTTATTCAAGATGAGTTAAAGAGAAGAGGCATTAAAATAACAATCATTGAAGAGTCAATAGCTAAATCAAGTGAAATTGAAGAAGGGACCTCATGAAGGCTGGAATGACTGTGTTTTTCAGTTGATATAGTTTTTAAGTGATGAACGAGGTTTATTTTGAGTTTTTGTCACATTTACAATTTACACTTTGGAAAATTTTTCACAAAACTGCCCACTCAGCAATTTCGTAGTGCAGACAGTGTAAAAAGGGAGAAAAGTGTTACGAAACTGCTTTAGCAGCTTTTCTTTCCCTTTTTTCATAAAATTTTGAGGGGTAAAATAATGGATCAAGAACTGAAATTTCTAGGGAGGATGTATTTAAAGGCACTTAAGATAATTTTGGAGGAAAGAAGTCAAAAAACTTGAAGAAAAAAGGCTTAAGGGGCAGCGCTACAAAGGGCACTACGAAATTGCTTTATTTTCATAGCGCAGTGAATTACAACTCATTTGAAAAGTTTGAAGATGGTTTTGGACAGTTGGAGCTTAAGGAGGATTTTTTGCATGTGTTAATTCAATTTCCAATAGCTAAGGACCTCAAAATAATGAGTTCATGATGGTCAGAATGTTCCAAGACTGCAAAGGACCCTATGCCTAAGAAACATGGGATTGTTTCCTATTTTGGTGGAGGACAAAAATATGGTCATGAAGAGTTGAAGCCTATAATCTAGATTCGACCATGTGTTGATACACTTGGCAAGTGATGTAATTTAATTTAGATAAGGTTTTTATGGATAGAGATAAGGAGTTTGAATCCTATTTGTAATAGGATTGTTTAGTATATTAGCTATCTTTTTGTAATAAATCCCATGTATTAAGCTTTGAAAGGTGTCAAAAGTTAGTAATTCGATGTATCTAGCCTAAGGTGAGATCATTTGATGTTGAAAATTTTCTATTAAATACTAAGAAGTCAAATTAGTCAGGGGTTGGACATTTTTAGCAAAAGAATGTGCTTATTGTAATTGACTGGTTTTCAGCTAATACAGAGAGTTTCTACTAAACCAACTTGGGATTCAGAAGGATTTTTGGTGTGTTCCTATTCTATTTTCATCTCTTATTATCCTATTTCAGTGGTGTTTATCTATATTACTCAGAATTCATCTTTAGATGCTCTGACTTCTTATATAAATGAACTGACTATGTTTTTACAGTTTCATGTGTGTTATTTCTTGACTAAAACTCTGATATGCCTCAAATTCCATGTTAATTAGATTCATTAGTTACCGAAACTATTTTGACTCCATAAACCCAATATGTACTTGTTGATGTGATTCTCAACCTATCTCTATCATTTATTTGTTTATTACCCTACATAGAGTTAGCCATATATACTTTTATCCAAATCATTAACTGTGGGAAAATCGTCATAACTCTCTCTATGCATTGGATTGGAATTATGTAAAAAGTGGCCACAAGTACATGAATGGTAGTTTATTCTGTATCAATTTCGGAGCCGAAAGAGAAAACAGTGACATGTGGCAAGTTGTACAAGTTTTCTCTATCCATAATTAAGTCATTGTAGGAGATTGGGCATAACTTTATCTTCAAGAATCCAAATCAGGTCATCCCTATGGCATTCAAAATAAGATTCATATGGATACCTCAGGGACAAATTTTAGATATTGAAGATCTGAAATCATAGAGATAATTCAGTTTCAATATCGAGTTCCTCAAAATCAAGAAAAAGGTGTGTATTTTTTTTCAAATTGCATAAGTATTGTTTGAAAAATCAACTTTAAGTGATTCCAAAGGCCTATTGAGCATAGATATCAGTATTGGGTTCCAAAATTCCTCCTAAAAAGAATTCAAAACCCATTAATCCCTTAGAGTACTCTACTATGACTCATGAAGATGAAGAATTGCAACATGATCTATCAAACTTACAAGCGCAAGTGCACCACATTTCACTCTCGTAAAGAGAAACAAAAACTAAAATGGAAGTTTTGAAGAAAGGAGTGGAAGCGAAGATGGATAGTTTGAAGAATAATATGCATGGTATGAAGAAAGGCGTGGAATCTAAGATGGATGGCATGGAAGCTGGCATGGTATCTAATATGGATGACATGGAAGAAACAATGAAATACAACATGGAAAACATGAAGAATGATCTAAAAGCAGACATAGAAGGTGTGACAAAGTTGATACAAGAAATGTTTCCTAATGGCGAAAAGAGGAAACTCATGATGAGAAAAAAATAAATGTTAATCATGAATTCATAAATGCTAATGTTGGATGGAAGAACCACCACATTCCAATGATGGATATGAGCAAGTTTGATGGCAAGGATCCCATAACATGGATACTACAAATGGAGCAATATTTTTATCTCAGTAATGTGCAAAACACACAAAAGGTACACATTGCACCTTTACATTTAGAACAAAATACATTTGTATCGTATAGATGGCTTTTCTCTTGTAAAAATATTGTCACTTGGTCAATTTTTACAGAGGAAATGATAGCACATTATGAGGATACAAAGAGTAACACCTTCTTTATCCAAATGATAAATCTCAAACAAAAGGGTTCAGTGGGGGAGCACACTGAGGACTTCCAAAAATTAAATATAAGGGTAACTGATATTCTAGAGGAACACAAGATTCATGTCTTCATAGGGACTTTAAAGGATAACATCCAACATGAAGTTTACGTTTGGGAACCTGATTCATTGGAGAAGGCATTTAGGTTGGAAAGAAAAATTGAATGTAAAATTATGGAGACAAGGAAGCCTATCACTCACATCTATAAAGATGGAAGTGTTGCTACTACTAGACTTCCACAACCTACAAGGTTGACACCAAGACAATTGGAAGAAAAAAGAGAAAAAGGGCTTTGCTACAGTTGTGATAAAAAATAAACTAAAGGTCATAAGTGTGATGAGAAGAAATTATTTTACATAGATTGTGAAGAGGAAGAACAAAATGAACAAGAAACTTCAAAAGAAGAAGATATACACTAAGAAACAACCCTAGAATAAGAAGAAATGAGTCTGACCATATCCTGTAATGCATTGGAAGGAATTACCACTCCTAAAACTCTCAAGATAGAAGGACATATCAAGAAGAAAAAGGTAATAGTGTTGATTAATTCAGGTAGTACCCATAATTTTATTCATTGTAAGGTAGCCAAGGAATTGAATTTTTTCCTATACTCATCACCATAATGTCAAGTGATGGTTGCAAATGGAGGAACTATAAATTTCTCTAGAAAATGCCATAATATAAAGCTATCCATGGGGGAATATGTATTGAATAGTCTAATTCTTTCCATTCCAATGGGAGGTGATGTTGTTGTACTAGGAGTACAATGGTTACAATCTTTGGGGAAGATAGATTTTATTTTTCAAGAAATTTTCTTGAAATTTTTTTCAGAAAGAAAGGAAATCGAATTACGGGGTACTGTAGGGAAGCCAGGAAAGATAATAAGCTCTAATTTCATGACAAAGCTTCTAAAAAAATAACAATGAGGCGTAATTGCACAAATATGCTCACTAGAAGTTCCAACATCAAAATCATCTATTTCTCCAAATCTCCAAAAATTCTTGGACAATCATTCCAAGTTTTTTGAAACTCCCAAAGGACTCCCACCTATTCATGATCATGATCATGCTATTCTTTTGATTCCAAGAAGTGTTCCTCCAAACATTGGGCCTTACTGATATCCTTATTTCCAAAAGAGTGAAATTGAACATATGATTGTAGAAATGTTAGAGGCTGGTATAATTAAACCTAGTCAAAGTTCTTTCTATTCTCTAGTATTAATGGTGCACAAGAAGGATGGATCATGGCACATGTGTCTGAATTATAGGGAGCTCAATAAACTCACTATTAAATATAAATTTCCCATTCTTGTGATTGATGAATTATTGGATGAATTACATGGAGCAATTTATTTTACTAATTTGGATCTTCGTTCAGGATATCATCAAATTAGAATGAAGAGTGAAGATATTCCGAAAACAACATTTCGAACTCATGAGGGTCATTATGAATTTTTGGTCATGCCTTTTGCCTTACCAATGCACCTTCTAAATTTCAAGGGTTGATGAATTCCATTTTCAAAACCTTCATTAGAAAATTTGTGCTAGTGTTTTTTGATGATATACTAATCTACAATAGGTATTGTAAGGATCATGTTTAACATGTTGACAAGGTTCTCAAACTATTGGAGGAGAAACAATTATATGCAAAAACATCAAAATGTTTATTTTGAGTACAAGAGGTGGAATATATGGGTCATATTGTATCTCATGAGGGTGTTAAAGTATACCCTAAAAAAATTAAATCCATTAACGAATGGAAATTCCCCACAACCGTAAAGCAGTTGAGTAGATTTCTCAGGTTAACAGGTTATTATATCAATTTTGTTAAGAATTATGGGAGAATAGCAGTACCTCTAACAACATTATTGAAGAAAGATGCATTTTCATGGACTCCTGAAGAAACTAAGGCCTTTGAACATCTTAAAGAGGCAATGTTCCTAGCACCAGTATTAGCTATGCTAGACTTCATAAAAACCTTTATTGTGGAATGTGATGCCTTAAGAAATGAAATTGGTGTTGTTTTAATGCAAGAAGGAAGACCCATTACTTTTGAAAGCCGTCCAATCAAAGGAAAGTATTTAAAAAATCTATTTATGAGAAGGAAATTTTGGCAATAATACATGCACTAAAGAAATGGAAACCTTACCTAATGGGAAGACACTTCAAGGTAAAAACTGATCATGATAGTCTTAACCACTTTTTGGAACAAAGACTATATTTAGAAGAGCAAAAAAAATGGGTCACAAAGATGTTGGGTTATGACTTTGAAATCATCTACAAAAAATGGAAGCTAAATGTTGTTGCAGATGGACTCTCAAGAAAGGATGAATAGGTGGAAGCATTGCTTTGTGCCATTTCTATTATCCAACTAGATTAGATAACCTAAGCAAGGGATGAATGGAATAAGGAAAAATAAGTGTGGACACTCATTCACAATTTGCACCAAGATCCTAGTACATCTGATACATTTAGTGGGAGAAATGATTCCTTATGGTACAAAGATCACTTATATATTTGCAATAATTCCCAAATAAAACAAAATATTCTTTTGGAATTGCACACTTCTCCTTTAGGAGGACACTCAGGATTTTTAAAAACTTACCACATGGTGAAGAAAGAATATTTTTGGGATGGTCTTAAGTCAAATATTCAAAATTTTGTGGCAGAATGTTTGGTTTCTTAGCAAAATAAAGTTGAGACAATTAAGACCCCAGGTCTTGTACAACCTTTATCCATTCCAAGTCAATGTTGGGACGAGATTTTGCTGGATTTTATCATAGGTTTACCCAAGTCTGAAGGAAGGAGTGTCATCATGGTGGTAGTTGATAGACTTACCAAGTATGCATACTTTTGTGCATTATCTCATCCATTTAAATCAAGTACAAATGCTACTGCATTTATGGAAACAATTCAAAAGCTACATGGAAACCTGAAGATTATTGTAAGTGACAGAGATCCCATTTTTACATGAAATTTTTGGATGGAATTATTTTCTTGTTTAGGTACTCAACTAGCTCATGGCTCTTCTTATCATCCTCAATCCGATGGTCAAAATAATATAGTGAATAAATGTTTAGAAGGATATCTTCGTTGTTTTGTATCTGATAAGAAATCACAATGGGTCAAGTGGTTACCTCTCGCTGAATGGTGGTATAACACTTCCTTCAATACTGCAGTAAAAATGACCCCATTTACGGCACTTTATGGATATCATCAACCATTCATCACATCTTCTTTAAGGGAAAATTCTAGGGTTCAAGCAGTGGAAGATCACATCGACCATCAACAAGAAGTTCTCTGACTCTTAAAGGATAACCTAAATTTGGCACAAAATCGAATGAAACAACAGGCAGATCAACATCACAGCGAGAGAATTTTTGATGTAAGAGACTGAGTATTTTTATTTTTACGTACAAAAATACAAACAAATGTCCCTCAAGCAAGCTAAGAAGGATAATAAATTATTGCCAAAGTACTATGGTCCTTAAAAGGTGTTGCAAAAGATTGGTACTATGGAATACAAATTGGAGCTTCCCGTTTCTTTGCGAGTGCATCCATTTTTCCATGTTTCATGCTTAAATAAGGTTATGGGGGACAAAATTCCAGTTCAGAAAATATTGCCAGAACTTGATGAGGAAGGAAAAACCATATTGAAACCTGAATCAACCACGGAAACAAGAAATTGAAAGCTACGAAATCAATCAATTTTAGAGTATCTCATCAAATGGAAGAACTTACCCACTGAAGATTCTACATGGGAGGAAGAGAATTTTATACAGAAGCACCCAGAGCTGCTCAAGCATTGAGGACAACACTTTTTTTGAAGGAGATTAGCATGTTAGGTCCCTATATTACTAGTATAGTCCCTTATTGTTGCAAGTGTAACCCCCTTATTGTTATTGTTGTACCCGTATAACCCCCATATTTTTATTATTGTGCCCTTACATCATTATTGTTAGGTCGGCTAGGATTACATTGTGGCCCCATAGACTCCTATATATATAAAGGAGGTTTTGGTCATTTGAATCATCCAAGAATTGTTCATTTATGTAATTTATTCAAGGTTTCCCCCTCGAAGTGGATATTTATAAGGAGTTGATCTCTCTTTTCTTCTATTTTTGGAGCTGGTTTCATAACAGACGAGAAATTTGCTATTTTTTTGGAAAATGTTGAATATATAGACTACGGTATAGGAACACTAAACTAGATGAATATTGTCTAGTCTCTACAATGATGTGACATGATCATTTGTAAATTCTCAATAAGATAAGTCGTTACTTTTATTTACCAAAAACAAAGTTTAATGGGGTCCAAGTTTCCAAGTCAAATAATTGTGTCATATTTATAGCCATGTGTGCTTGATTATGTATTGTATTTTAAATTGTGATTTTCCTAGTTCACATATAAACCAATGAAAAATATCTAGTAAATATTGAATGTGCAGTAACACTTCAACAACATATACAAATGAAAAATCTAGCAAATTCTAATGACAAATGGAATTCATAGAGAGAATACCCTAGAGGAAGTTACGCTCAACCTTCAATTATTACCCTCTTTTCTTCAATCCTCTATGTTAGGTCTCTGTAATTTATTAGCAAGATTGGGAGAGTCCAATCACAGAGTTAACATCATTTCAACCAACTTTGGGATTCTAGGATCTAGCCTTCCTGAATCCAGAGAGGGATCTCTCCAATATGTACAAAGATGGATATTGTCTTTGAAAAGCTTAAGGTAATGATATTAGGCTAGTTATGAAGGCCAAGGTTTTTGTTTTGTTTTGGATGGTTGAGCATGAAATGTTACTTGAGGGGAAAGTCCTAAGTGCAAAGTTTCAAAAGTGAGAAGTTGCAAGCAAATAGAACGGTTTTGGCAGATAGATAGATATAACGCTGGTTTTTAGTCCATTGGGCTATGGAGTCATATCTGGGCTTTAATTGAACAACAACATCAAGTGTGATCCAAGGGGAAAGTTATCTATACCACAATATTATTGAGATTAAAATGATGGAATGGAAACATTAAAATGTTGGAGGGGTGGAAACTGATAATAATTTCTCAGAGGATTTATAGTCAGTCCAAACAAGAAAAGCCTCTTAAGTAACTGTTTTAAAACCAACCAAGGACAGGGCTAACCATAGACTTCTTGGGCAAGTTCTTATTAAAGCAGCTTAATTGAAAAACTATCCGGTAATCCACATAATTACCTTCAGAAAGTATGAAAACACATAAGCAAAACAGAGTGTAACTTAAGATCAGATAAAGTACTTTTAAACCTAGTTTGCTTTCAGTCAACACCGAGGGAAACTTTCAGAATCTGCCTTTGGAGAAAAGAATCTAGGAATCAGGACAAACCATATCTTCTCTAGTCTAACTTTAATAGCAAATAATGGAAATAACATTCAAGAACAACGTTTGAGTAAACAGAAGGACGAGGGAATGCCAACATTCCTAACTGTTTAAACTGTATTGAATCATTCTTAAATAAACAAATCTGAAGAAAACATTGAGATAAAGGTTTCTCAGCCAGAGAAGGTTACTGCTATACAGAAAATCCTAACCCTGTTTAAACTGTTCTTTACAGAGGGAAAATGAACAATATGGCATACATAGAAGGAAAACGATTAACAAAGAAAGAAGCTCTTCACCAGTGATAAAGACCAGGATCCCAAGAAACAGCTTTTATATTGATGGCAAACCAGTTACAATCTTCGAGTCCAACGTTTCAGTTCAGCAATCATCTTCACTATTCAACCTAACTACTCTAGCGCAAACAGAGCTTCAAGGGCCAGTGAATACTATGTACAAATAAAAGTCTCAAGCTCAAGTGTATTTCAAAGTTCTGCAACCAACAATTTCTCATCTTCTTCTGAGGTATTTATAGAAGAATGAGGAGGTGATATGAGAAAATATCTCTCCGGATAATTAATACAGGTTCAAGACTTCTCGGCCCTTTGAGAGGCTCGATGAAGAAGTTCACAGGTGGAACACTGTATTAACTGTTTCACAATAAATATCAAAGCTCGGTGGAAGCTTTCTTTGACTTTGAGGCTTTATGTAATGTTTGGAGTAACTCTGCAGATATTTTCTGCATTGATTTCCTTGCAGAAGTAACTCCCTGGCTGCGCTGGAGGCGAATATCTGATTTTCTTCAATAAATTTGGCCTCTGTTTGAAAGGTTTGAGGCGACAGGTGGCTCGGTGGTAGCTGAGGAATCAATTTGCCTCAGATGTGGCGGTGGAGGCTTTCTGTTCTAATGAAACACTTTAGGTTTTTCCTTTAAACTGTGTTTTATATTGGGGATTAGGCTTTTCATAACGATCTTAGCCGTAATCCCCATAAAAACCGTCTTCAATCTTCATCTGCTGTGCTCTGTCTTCAAACCGATACTCTTTAACTGTTTTTGAATGAAAACAGTGTCTTGTCGATGTGCAGGCCGCACTGGGCTTTTTAAAGGCATCAATGCCCATGAAGCATTGAGAAAACAGTGGAGCGAAACCCCGCAGATGGTTCTCTTTAACAGCTCGAAGGCGCAGGAAACGTCTTTCCCAACCCTCGGCTTTCTTTCATTAAACAATGGAAAACCATTAAAACGCCTGCAAAACACAAAAATAGTTAAGAAATCCTGCACAAATAGGTTTAAACTGCTTCAGATGGCGGGGGAGGAGCGTAGCTGTTGGATGAAGGCAACCAACGGTGGAGATCTGCGCAAAGAGGCAAAAGAGGAGCGGGGGGGAAGAAATAAGTTGGGGTGAATCTGGGCTGTCTGATCTGGACACGTGGACGGTCCAGATTCAATCGAAGGATCTCAATCGGAGGTGACAGAAAAGGGGATGCGATTGAAAATAAAACTCCGATGCGATTGTGCAATCGGGAGGGGAGAGGCGATTAAACCATTGCGATCGAAACATTCCGATTGAAACATTGCGATTGAAACATTGCGATTGAAACATTCCGATTGAAACATCGCGATCGAAACATTCCGATTGAGATATTGCGATTGAAACATTCCGATTGGGATATTGCGATTGAAACATTCCGATTGGAACATTTCGATTGGGTGATAACCGTTCGATCTGCAGATCAGATCGACGGCCTAGATCCTTTGTTTTCTTGCACCGGCGGGACCCTTATACTTCGTAAGAAACCCATAAATTTCAATAAAAAGCAAGGTTTGGAGTGAAATGGGCAGAATATATATATGATAGGCTGGCGCTCGATTGCGGGGCCACTGGGTGTATGGAGTATCATGGGTTCAGACTTTATACAACTAGGGTCAATCGTAATCGAAACATTCGGGCCCGGTCTTTCAATCAACCCATTTGAATTCTTCGATCGCGATTGCGCGATCGGTCTTTTTGATCAACCCATTTTTATTTATCATGTGACTTTAAGTTTTTAACTTAAAACTTCGGAAAGTGGGTTTTTGGGTTTACAAAGGAAAAATGGGTCGGAAACGAAATATTCACAAGGTTTAAGCGCCGAGGGCGGGCTCCGGGTTATATGAAAATAATAATATGATCGGGGGGTTTATGACAAAGGGGCTGATCATAATCGATATTTTTGAAATGGCTCACAAACATGCACACTTGAATCTTTTCAATGCGATTAGCGCTTCATGGGTTTGGCGCTTGGTTTTTATGATGAGGGCGTATTGGGGAAGTGGTTTGGACTTAGCCCAAGGGGCTTAAGTCTATAAAAAGACTTGTATTTTTATGATTTTTCACGGTTTTTTAATGGAAACAAAGGGTGTCGAAAGGGTTAAAAAGTGAGTTTTTAACCATGGAAAGGGTGATTTATGAAGGGAAGAAAGGAAAAGATGAATAATAGAGGAAAAATATGGGAAAAAAGGGAAAGGAAAAGAAGGTTAATTTCGAGTGGGAGAAAGGGAAAAGGGATGGCTTTGCAACAGTTTCTTTTCATGGAATTTTTAGCAGAATTTTGAATATAAAATGGGACAGCAAATGAGGATCTGGGACAGAGGCATGAGGCCTACAAGAGACTTCAAGAGCCAACAATTTTTAGTGATAAAATTTGTTCCTTGGAGGCTCAAAAAAAGATCTTAGCCACCTTTTGGTATAACAAAATATTATAAGTGGCTAACACTCTAGCATGGATTATTCCTTCTTCAATGTGAAATATTTCTCTAATGTTGATATGTATATTATGTGAATATGGCCAATCCATATCATAAACATGGACACTTTCGTGGAATTCATTAAAAAAATATGTTCTCTATCAAGTTAAGCTCGAGCATATTTTTTGACAAGAATGAATGAGTGGCTCTATTTGGTCAAGACTAGTTGCCTTGGTTCACTGCTTTTATTTCCAAGACCGAGGATCATTCAAGAAATGCAAGAACCCTATATTTTATGGCCAAAAACTAAACAACTCTATTGTGTAAAGTTAATAAATGAAGTCTAATTTTTAATGTACATTCATAGCACTTCACTCCATCCCTCTCCTCATTCACAGTATAATTAACACATAATTAATTGATGAACAATTGCTTTGCATTGAATTTATGGCTCTATTCAAACAATTTTTTGCTAGAAACACATGGTGGTAGCTTGATATGCTGCAACAAAATCATGAGCTAATGTTCTAGGAAATAAACCAACATTGATTTAATTCAAGAGAAAACTTGCAAACTTGGGTGATTTCTAATTTGGGAAATGTGTGGCCTGAGGGAAAATTGCTTAGCTATGTTGTGTAACCAGCTCCAAAAAGAGAATAAAAGAGATATCAATGCCTTATAAATGAGCCACTTCGAGGGGGCAACCTCCAATACATTACATAAATGAACAATTCTTGGATGATACAATTTACAAAACCTCCTTTCTATATATAGGAGTCCATGGGGCCATAATGTAATCCTAGTGGGCCACAATGTAATCCTAGCCGACCTAACAATAATAATTTAAGGGCACAATAATAACAAAATGGGGTTTACAAAGGTACAATAATAACAATAAGGGGGTTACACTAACAACAATAAGGGACTATACTTGTAATATAGGGGCCTAACATGCCCCTCTCCTTCAAAAAAGTGTTGTCCTCAATGCTTGAGTAGCTCTGGGTGCTTCTGTATAAAATTCTCATCCTCCCATGTAGAATCTTCAGTGGGTAAGTTCTTCCACTTGATGAGATACTCTGAAATTGATCGATTTCGTAGTTGTTGAGTTCTTGTTTCCGTGACCACTTCAGGTTCCAATATGATTTTTCCTTCCTCATCAAGTTCTGGCAATATTGTTTGAACTGGAAGACTTTCACCTATAACCTTCTTTAAGCATGAAACATGGAAAACTGGATGTACTCGCGAAGAAGCAGGAAGCTCCAATTTGTATGCCATAGTACCAATCTTTTGCAACACCTTGTAAGGACCATAGTACTTTGGCGATAATTTATTATCCTTCTTAGCTTCCTTGAGGGACATTTGTTTATATGGTTGTAGCCGTAAAAATACCCAATCTCCTACATCAAAACTTCTCTCGCTGCGATGTTGATCTGCCTGTTGTTTCATTCGATTTTGTGCCAAATTCAGGTTATCCTTTAAGAGTTGGAGAACTTCTTGCTGATGCTCGATGTGATCTTCCAATGCTTGAACCTTCGAATTTTCCCTTAAAGATGATGTGATCTATGGTGGATGATATCCATAAAGTGCCATAAATGGGGTCATTTTTGCTGCAGTATGGAAGGAAGTGTTATACCACCATTCAGCGAGAGGTAACCACTTGACCCATTTTGTTTGTTTATCAGATATAAAAAAACGAAGATATCCATCCAAACATTTATTTACTATCTCAGTTTGACCATCAGATTGAGGATGATAAGATTAGCTATGAGCTAATTGAGTACCCAAACAAGAAAATAACTCCGTCCAAAAATTTCCAGTAAAAATGGGATCTCTGTCGCTCACAATAACCCTTGGGCTTCCATGTAGCTTTTGAATTCTGTCCATAAATGTAGTAGCAATCGTACTTGCTTTAAATGGATGAGATAATGCACAAAAGTGTGCATACTTGGTAAGTCTATCAACTACCACCATGATGACACTCTTTCCTTCGAACTTAGGTAAACCTATGATAAAATCCATTGAAATCTCCTCCCAACGTTGACTTGGAATGGATAAAGGTTGTAGAAGTCCCGGGGTCTTAATTGTCTCCACTTTATTCCGCTGGAAAACCAAACATTCCGCCACAAACTTTTGAATATCAGATTTAAGGCCATCCCAAAAAAAATCTTTCTTCACCCTGTGGTAAGTTTTTAAAAATCCTGAGTGTCCTCCTAAAGGAGAAGTGTGCAATTCCAAAAGAAACTTTTGTTTTAGTTGGGAATTCTTACAAAGATATAAGCGATCTTTGTACCATAAGGAATCATTTTTCCAACTAAATGTATCAGATGTACTAGGATATTGCTGCAATTTTTGAATGAGTGTCCATACATCTTTGTCCTTCTTCCATTCATCTCTTGCTTCAGTTATCCAATCTGGTTGGATAATAGAAATGGCACAAAGCAATGCTTCCACCTCTTCATTCTTTCTTGAGAGTGCATCTGCAACAACATTAAGCTTTCCTTTTTGTATATTATTTCAAAGTCATAACCCAACATCTTTGTGACCCATTTTTGCTGCTCTTCTGAAGATAGTCTTTGTTCCAAAAAGTGTTTAAGACTATCATGATCAGGTTTTACCTTGAAGTGTCTTCCCATTAGGTAAGTTCGCCATTTCTTTAGTGCATGCAGTATTGCTAACATTTCCTTCTCATAAATAGGTTTCCGTAAATACTTTCCTTTGATTGGATGACTTTCAAAAGCAATGGGTCTTCCTTCTTGCATTAAAACAACACCAATTCCATTTCCTGAGGCATCACATTCCACAATAAAGGTTTTTGTGAAGTCCGGCATAGCTAAGACTGGTGCTAGGCACATTGCCTCTTTAAGATGTTCAAAGGCCTTAGTTGCTTCAGGAGTCCATGAAAATGCATCTTTCTTCAATAATGTTGTTAGAGGTGCTGCTATTCTCCCATAATTCTTAACAAACTTGCGATAATACCCCGTTAACCCAAGAAATCCTCGCAACTTCTTTATGGTTGTGGGGACTTTCCATTCCTTAATGGCTTTAATTTTGTTAGGGTCTACTTTAACACCCTCGTGAGATACAATATGACCCAGATATTCCACCTCTTGTACTCCAAAGAAACATTTGGACTTTTTTGCATATAATTGTTTCACCTGCAATAGTTTGAGCACCCTGTCAACATGTTCAACATGATCCTTCCAAGACCTGCTGTAGATTAGTATATCATCAAAAAATACTAGCACAAATTTTTTAAGGAAGGGTTTGAAAATGGAATTCATCAACCCTTGAAATGTAGAAGGTGCATTGGTAAGGCCAAAAGGCATGACCAAAAATTCATAATGACCCTCATGAGTTTGAAATATTGTTTTTGGAATATCTTCAGTCTTCATTCTAATTTGATGATATCTCGAACGAAGATCCAACTTGGTAAAATAAATTGCTCCATGTAATTCATCCAATAATTCATCAATCACAGGAATGGGAAATTTATCTTTAATGGTGAGCTTATTGAGCTCCCTATAATCCTGACACATTCACCATGATCCATCCTTCTTGTGTACCAATACTACAGGAGCAGAGAAAGAACTTTGACTAGGTTGAATTATACCCGCCTCTAACATTTCTGCAATCATACGTTCAATTTCGCTCTTTTGGAAGTAAGGATATCTATAAGGCCTGATGTTTGGAGGAACACTTCCCGGAATCAAATGAATAGCATGATCATGATCACAAATAGGTGGGAGTCCTTTGGGAGTTTCAAACACCTTGGAATGATTGTCCAAGACTTGTTGGAGATCTACATAAATAGATGATTTTGATGTTGGAACTTCTAGTGAGCATAATTGTGAAATTACGCCTCATTGTTCTTTCTTTAGAAGCTTTGTCATGACATTAGATCTTATTATCCTTCCCGGCTTCCCTTCAATACCCCGTAATTCGACTTCCTTTCCTTCTGAAAAAAAATTCAAGAAAGGTTCTTGAAAATTAAAAGCTACCGTCCCCAAAGATTGTAACCATTGTACTCCTAGTACAACATCAGCACCTCCCATAGGAATGGAAAGCATTGGACTAGTCAATACATATTCCCCCATGGTTAGCTTGATATTATGGCATTTTCCGGAGAAATTTATAGTTCCTCCATTTGCAACCATCACTTGACATTCTGGTGCTGGGTATAGGAAAAAATTTAATTCCTTGGCTACCTTACAATGAATAAAATTATGGGTGCTACCTGAATCAATCAACACTATTACCTTTTTCTTCTTGATTTTTCCTTCTATCTTGAGAGTTTGAGGAGTGGTAATTCCTGCCAGTGCATTACACGATATGGTTGGATTCATTTCTTCCTCTTCTAGGGCTGGTTCCTGGTGTATATCCTCTTCTTGTTCATTTTCTTCTTCCTCTTCACAATCTATGTAAAATAATTTCTTCTCAGCACACTTATGACCTTTAGTGTATTTTCTATCACAACTGTAGCAAAGACATTTTTCTCTTTTTTCTTCCAATTATTGTGGTATCAACCTTGTAGGTTTTGGAAATCTAGGTGTAGCAACACTTCCTTCTTTATAGAATTAAGTGGTAGGCTTCCTTGCTGCCATAATTTTACTTTCAACTTTTTTTTCCAACCTGAATGCCTTCTCCAATGAATCAGGTTCCAAAAAATGAACTTCATGTTGGATGTTATCCTTTCAAGTGCCTATGAAGAGATCAATCTTGTGTTCCTCTGGAATATCAGTTACCCTTATATTCAATTTTTGGAAGTCCTCAATGTGCTGCCCCACTAAACCCTTTTGTTTGAGATTTATCAATTGGCTAAAGAAGGTGTTGCTCTTTGTATCCTCATAATGTGCTATCATTTCCTCCGTAAAAATTGACCAAGTGACAGTTTTTTTACGGGAGCAAAGCCATCGATACCATACAAATGTATTTTTTTCTAAATGTAAAGTTGCAATGCGTACCTTTTGTGTGTTTTGCATGTTATGGAAATCAAAATATTGCTCCATCTGTAGTATCCATGTTACAGGATCCTTTCCATCAAACTTCCTCATATCCATTTTTGGAATATGGTGGTTCTTCTCGCCAACATTAGAGTTTATGAAATCACGATTAACATTTATTTTGTTCTCATCATGAGTTTCTTCTACTATATTTCCACCATTAGGAATAATTTCTTGTTTTAAGCTTGTCATCAAGCCTTCCATGTATGATTTTAGATCATTCTTCATGTTTTCCATGTTGTCTTTCATGTCATCCATCTTAGCTTCCATGCCCACTTCCATGCCATCCATCTTAGCTTCCAAACCATTCATCTTAGCTTCCACGCCTTTCTTCAAACCATCCATATTAGTTTCCATGCCTTTCTTCAAAACTTCCATTTCATTTTTTGTTGTTCTTTGCGAGAGCGAAATTTGCTGCACTTGCTCTTGTACTTTTGATATGTCATGTTGCCATTCTTTGTCTTCATGAGTCATAGTAGAGCCTTATAAAGGCTTAATGGGCGTTGAATTATTTTGAGGGGCCATTTTAGAATCAAATACTGATATCTATTCTACAATATGCCCTTGGAATCAA
The DNA here is from genome assembly GCA_034641835.2 of Pinus albicaulis. Taxonomy (NCBI): domain Eukaryota; kingdom Viridiplantae; phylum Streptophyta; class Pinopsida; order Pinales; family Pinaceae; genus Pinus; species Pinus albicaulis. The sequence continues at coordinate 459,184,971 of CM076574.1, read as the reverse complement.
TTCAACTTGATTACTCAAACAAGACTTATGCAATTTGGAAAAAAAATACACACCTTTTGCTTGATTTTGAGGAGCTCGATATTGAAATTGAATTATCTCTATAGTTGGGGATCTTCAATATCTAAAATTCCACCCTATAGTATCCCTCTAAATTCTCTTTTTAATTCCACAGGTATGACCTGATTTGGATTCTTCAAGACAAAGTTGAGTCCAATCTCCCACAATGACCTAATTCTGGACTAGTTCAGTAGAGTGAACTTGTAGGGCTTGCCACATGTCACTGTTTCATCCTTTGTCTCTGAAATTGATAGCCAAGAAACTACAGTCCATGTAATTGCAACCACTTTTTATGGCACTCCAATCCAATGCCCAGAGACAGAGTTATTGAACTTTTCCCACGCTCACCTCTTTGAGACGAAATTCAGGAGCCTGAAAAAGCACTACATTCCACAGATCATATCTCCAAAAATATTGTGAACCAAGCTCTGAAATTATTTTACGAATTTCCTCAGGATTTCATCTTCGTACCATATGAATTTAAAATTCTGAACCTTTGTAGAAAACAAATTATAGCGAAAATTCCATGATGACCTGTTTAGGAGCTTGATAAAAGACCTAACGTCCACAGATGATATCTCTGAAAATATTGCGAACCAAGCTCTGAAATGTTTAGAAAATATTCCTCAGGATTTCTTCTTCGCACCCTAAAAATTTCAGCTTCTGAAACTTCGTAGAAAAAAAGTTATAGCGAAAATGCCACGATGACTTGTTTGGAGCAGCGAAACCCTAGAATCCAAAGCTCTGATACCAAATGTTGTGTAACCAGCTCCAAAAATAGAAGAAAAGAGATATCAACGCCTTAGAAATGAGCCACTTCGAGGGGCAACCTCCAATACATTACATAAATGAACAATTCTTGGATGATACAATTTACAAAACCTCCTTTCTATATATAGGAGTCCATGTGGCCATAATGTAATCCTAGTGAGCCACAATGTAATCCTAGCCGACCTAACAATAATAATTTAAGGGCACAATAATAAAAAAATGGGGGTTACAAGGGTACAATAATAAAAATAAGGGGGTTACACTAACAACAATAAGGGACTATACTAGTAATATAGGGACCTAAAAAGCTACATCTATTATGAAACTGGCTCCAAAAATAGAAGAAAAGAGAGATTAACACCTTATAAATAAGCAACTTCGAGGGGGAAACCTCTTTTACATTACATAAATGAACGATTCTTGGATGATACAAATGAAAAAACCTCCTTCTATATATAGGAGTCTATGGGGTCACAATACAATCCTAGCCGACCTAACAATAATAATGTAAGGGCACAATAACAACAATATGGGGGTTACAGGGGTACAACAATAACAATAGAGGGCTACACTAACAACAATAAGGGAATACACTAGTAATATAGGGACCTAACATCTTCAAAAAAGTGTTTTACTCAATTCTTGAGTATCTCTTGATGCTTCTGTATAAAATTCTCATCCTCCTGTGTAGAATATTCAGTGGGTAAGTTCTTCCACTTGATGAGATACTCTGAAAATGATCGATTTTGTAGCTGTCGAGTTATTGTTTCCATGACTACTTCAGGTTCCAATATGATTTTTCCTTCCTCATCAAGTTCTAGAAATATTGTTTGAGCTAGAATTTTGTCACCTATAACCTTATTTAAGCATGAAACATGGAAAAATGGATGGACTCACGAAGAAGCATGAAGCTCCAATTTGTATACCATAGTACTAATATTTTGCAACACCTTGTAAGGACCATAGTAATTTGGAGATAATTTATTATACTTATTAGTTTTCTTGAGGGACATTTGTTTGTATGGTTGTAGCTATTACACCATTTTCTGGTCATCTAACCTGTTACTATTAGATGGACCTAAGTAGACCATGTAAGACCAATTTTACCCTAAGTAAAATTTCTTTCACTATGAAAAATAACTTAGTAGACACCTTTATTAAGTTGTTTATGGTCTAAATAGGAAACCCCATGAGAAAATATTAAATAAATCCACATTTGTTTGATTCTCCTCAAGGAATAATTAGTTAAACATCAGTTTAATTAATATTCCTAGTCATATTTAACCCAAAACAGGAAAATTAATTAGATAAATTATTATTTATCTTATTATTTTCTAGGAATAATTATTTAAACCTTATTTAAATAATATTCCTTGTTAAGTTTGACTAAATCATTCATTAATAATTAAATAAATCATTATTTATTTTATTATTACTCAACCACGTCCTTAAAATTATAAATAAATCATTTATTTATTTATTATTTACAAATAAAGGGATTTGACCCAAGTCAAATTCCTTTTCCCTCCAACAAAAATAATAAAATATTCCATAAAAGTTGGATCTTGATTTGGTTAATAATATTTTAATTATGCACCAATATCTAGACTAACTCAATATTTTGCTATAAATAGAAGGGTTTAACCATTCTTTCATCACCTTTTTTTGCCTAAAGATCACTCTAGATCTATACTTTTGGTCTGACTTTGATCCACCATAATTGTCATAATTTTTTTTTTTTTTTTTTGAGAGCTCCCTTTGAGTTCCATTTTTGCCTGTGTTCTCTACACCATCAAGAGAGAGGGATTTTATATCTGAAGTGCTGAGGACTTACAAGAACCCATCCCATTGAGTATAATTGGTAACATCCTTCTATGTTTTCCTCCCAGGTGCCATTAATACAAAATTCATTCAACATATTCTTGTCTTGTCTATTGGATGCATGGAGCAACTCTTGTTTTTATTTACTGCTTAATGTATTTTAATGCATAGATCTAGATTTTTGTAGCATTTATCTTGGTCACCTAATTTCATATCTAAAGATATTGGCAACTATCTTTTTTGTTAGGGTTGTTTTTTAAGTGGTATTTTTTTGTGCACTTGTGATTAAGATTCATACTAACAATTGGCGACTCCACACGAGTTTACGATTACGACCTCTGTCATTTTTCAAATCCCTGCATATCCAGCTTCAAACCCTAGGATTTCGCTTCAGATTCTTGTTTTTATTTTCTTGATGTTGTTTTTACCCTATAAAACCCTTAAACATTAAAAATTCTAACTTCCATGTTTTTTCGGACCTATTGCGCAGGTGACAGACATCAGCCGTAGCTGAGGCGACACATTCTACTGAAACCTACTCCCGAGAGTGAAAAAAGTGTAGGTCACAATTTTTGGCCCCAAACCCGCGACCTGGAGCTTTAGGACAAAGAAAATTGACCAAACCCTGCGACCTCAGCAAGAAATAGGTCAGAAACTGTGACCTCACTTTTTTGCAGGAATTTTTCAGAAAATTTTCTGGGTTTGTCTGGGCCTCTGTTCAGGGTTTTCTGAGCTCCGTCTCCGCCCATTTTGGACCTGTACTTGTTTTTTTTCTCAAAAAAGTGTGAACCTAGCCCCTTAAGGCTTCAGTACCCTCCACCTTTTGTGGAAGTGTTTTAGTTGCTGCAGGTTGTCTGAAATTTTTAGTGTTCAGCCATTTTTCAGATCTGATACCTTACCTTTAGATCCACTTTAGATTGGCTATTTATCCATCCACAACACCTCTTCTCAGTTTTGTTTTGGTTTTCCTCTAGGGTCCCCTCCGCTTCCCTCCAGGAGATAGCCTTTCACCACCTCATTTAAAGCAATTTTTCCTCTGATTTTTTGTTGTTTTTATGCACCTATTTCCAGATGATCTGACCTTTAGATCCCTGTCCCTCCCAACCTTAGATCTATTGGCTATTTTGGTGTGTTTTGACTAGATTTTTTCCCACCTACAGACTACTTGTTGAGAGGCCTGCCTCCTTGGGTTTAGATTATTGGATTATTAGCTGTTTATTTTTTGTTATTTCAGTTTCATATATTGTTATCTGTAGGTTTATTTACAGTTATACAACACACTTTTTTTTTCTCTAAAAACTTCTAGGTTTAAAATTTAAAATTTACACACTTTACACACACACCCTAAGTGAAAAGGAGCTTGTTTAACACCGCCAAGCAAAGACTTTAACATTGAAATAAATTGATCCTGCACCTCTCTGCCCTTGTTTCGAAATTTTAATCAGTTGATCCTACACCTCTCCACCCTTTTTTTTCTCTCTTCCCCTTGTCCCATGTTTGTGTTGTCATCATTGCGCCACCAAGGCATTTATCTCGGAGACTTCTTGGCCTTCATCCTCAGTTTCTGTTAGGAAGACTTACTCCTCCACGTAGGATTCAAGTTAGTCCTCCACCGAATCTGCACACTGACTCCTCTTCTAGTTCATTGGGTTCTCCTTCTAGTTCCGCTCCCGGTTCTCCTCCTATCACCTTCACCATGTATGGTTCAGGACCTAACACTGGTGGTAGCCCCGACGCTAATGCTGGGAATAATACTAGTGGGACCACAACAGGAACTACTCCAGCTTCTCCCTTGCTCCCCTATATGGCAGGCCTCAGTCTTCCCAATTTTAACCAGTTGATCAATGACCCTATACACCATGACGCTAGTTGGCTTGCTATGCTGACCTAGCTGCCTTCGGACATCCCCAAGTTTGAAGGCCTTGCTAGAGAAGATCCTACAAATCATGTTTGATCTTTCCACATGTGGTGTTCACCTAAATCCATTACCGATGACTCTATCCATCTTCGGTTGTTCCAACATACGCTTACTAGCGAAGCTTCTAAGTGGTATGTTTATTAGGCCTCATCCTCTCATACTGCTTTTGTGACTCTTTCTCGAGCTTTTATGTCTTATTTCCAGCCTCCCCTTCATTATAACACTGGTACCGAACTTTTGACTTCTTCCCATCAATCGTCTATGACCTGCCTATGCGTTCATGTCGAGGAATGGTAGAGAAGAAAGAGCCTATTTCGAGCCCCTACCTTTGAATACCATACCTACATGGACTAGTTCCTTAGATCTCACTTGCTTGCTATCGGAAAAGATTTCGCATCACATTTCCCTCAAACCGAAGAATCCTCTCTCCAAATTGCATTAAAATATGACCTGATCTATGCTCAGTCCGGTTATGTTTATACCGTTCTACCTGATATTCCTAGACTTGGTGGTGCCAACGCATCGGGGGCATCTCATGCCGCCGATGGTATTGTTGGATCTCTCTCTCATAGATACATTTAGCCTCCCATGGGCTATGGTTTTCTTGAGGGGGGGGGGGGGCAACACCTCCTGCACTTATCCCCCTCCCGGTAGCATGTATCCAGGATATGGCATGCCTCCTCCTTTTGCCCAACCTCCTTATTATCCGTATCCACAGCCTGGTGCTCCAGCTCCTCTGGCATTAGCACCTCCGCCTCCCTTACCTTCTCAACCCCCACAACAGTAGCCACTGCCCCCTTAGAGGCAGATGTATGCACAATAGGGCGCGACTAATCCTCCTCCTTCCAAAAAGAAGAGGAAAGGCACTCAAAATCAATTTGCCTCCAGTAACCCTGGACCTAATCCTCAAAATAATGCTCCTAACACTACTAACCAGCAACAAGGCACTCAGCCCAAGCCGGACAAGCCTGTTTGCATGAACAAACATTTTTCTTGTTGCGGTGTTTATGGTTATTACATGCATGATTGTCGTCTATTACCACAGATGAAGCAGATGTGGGAGTCTTAAGCAACATTGTGAAGACAACAAGCCTCCCCTTTCGTCCCTCCTAGTGTTTTTCCTAGCTAGCCAGCTATGTTTACTAATCCTTTCCCTCAGCAAGGATTTATGGCTACCCAACCACCTGAAGGTTAGGTGGCCACTCAACCTCCTCCATCTGGTACCTTCGATTACCAGATTTTCATGATGAAATTTGACCAACCTACAATCATAGTTATCAATCTTCAGACTTGGTCCCGTCAGTACAACAAGCCTCCCACTACATCTGTCCCTGAGCCACCTCCTTCGGTCTATACAGAGCCTATTTCAACACCTAATGGTCCCTTGCAGATCCCTCAACCTAAGGTGGAGGTTCATACCAAGATCCCTAAGGGAACACTACACTGAAATGCTGCTTCCGGCAAAGTTGCCCATTTGTATAGTATAGTAGATGTTTTGGTGCAATCCCCTACTGCCATCTCAATATCGGAACTCCTTCAGTTGTGCCCTTCACAAAAAAAAGCTTTATTATCTTCCATGGGCACTGTGGATCCTTCTGATGATCTCTTGATCGTCTTTGATGTTGACCGATCAAAACATCCTCCTCTCCCTGCTTCTGTTGCTATCCAAATCCTAGTCAAGATCTAGAACGCCAATGTTTCTCGATGCATCATTGATGACGCGGGCATCCACCTATGCGATGTCTGCTTCGGTTTGGAAGCAACTTGGATCACCTGATTTGGCTCCTTCCACGATCACTCTTCAAGCGTGGGATGGCCATGCCTCCGAGCCCATTGGCCTATTCTGCAACTGTCCTATTACTCTTGCGGGCAACACTGTTTGCGTTGACGTAGAAGTCATATTTTCCCCCTTAGATTATAACATTCTATTGGGTCGTAGCTACACCTATGCGATGTCTACTATCCCATCTGTGGTTCACCACAAGATGTCCTTCCCTCACGACAGAAAGGTAGTCACCATTGACTAGTTGACATATTACCAACCGAAGTCTCAGACCTCCCCTGATTTCCATCATCTCTTCGGTGGCCAATAAGAAAATCGTCGATCCTTTGACCAATGTCTCACCCGGAATCTACAAAGACTCCTCATTTCTTGGTACATTCCCTCGTCTTCCTCCTCTTGTCTCTGATCCTAGCTCATCGAATGTTTACATGATGCAATTGTCTCAGGCCTCCCTCAAGCAGCCCAGTTCGACTATTCAGTAGCCTCGCCCTCCATAGCCTACTCCTAGCCCTTCAATTCAGCCTTCTGGACCCCCTCCTCCTAGCCCTTCACCTACAAATGGTGTTCATAAACCATTCTACCCTCTAGGAATGGTTACTCCAGGCCTTAACCATCTTGGACCCGTCCTGCCTAGCCATTACCCCTCTGGTCAGATATCATTCCTAGATCCCCCTCCTCGAGTTTATACGGTACCTGTCATGGCTACCCTCTCTCTTCCTAACCTGACCCTGGGGATTCCTGTCTGTTACCTTGATCCCCCAGCCACTACCCCACCTATTCAACCCAAAACTTATCTTGCTTTGACCCTAGTTCAACCAGTCCCCATGACTTCTCCCGCTGCTACAGTGCCTCAGCCACCTCAACAGGAACCTTCTCCTATTGCGACCACTTTGGGTAAGAAGGGAAAAGCTCGCAAGAGGGTATCAAAATACAAGGCTTCCCTGACAGACCCTGCTCCTCCTCTGCCTCCAAAGCCTTGTGATTTGTGTGATGTCATCGGCCATGCCACCCATAACTGTCCTGAACTACCCCGTATCAATCCCATGGTTAATGTTGCGTTCCCTGAGTATACGGTCATTGAAGCCTCTATTTCTTCCTTGATTATAGCCAATAATCCTAAGACTATTCACACCAATCAACCTTGTGCTTTGTGTGATCTCCATGGCCATTATTCCCACCATTATCCATGCCTTACGTATTACCACGCCTCTTTGGAGGTAGTTCGGGAGTATGAGGTTGAACATAACCAATTTGCCTCTCCTGTACTTGCACAGTATGTTGCAGGCCAACTTGAGGATTTACCTGCTCCCATTGACATTCCCCCTTGTGATGTCGATATGACAGAGCCTGCGACCACCATCCTCTACCTATCATCATCCATGAGACCCTCGGTGGAAGCTCCCTCTGCATCTTCCCCTATTGTTTCGCTTGACCTCCCTTAAGTGATCACCCTGGGCTCAACATCGGTAGATCCCTTATCAGCTTTTTCTTCTGTCATCCCCTGTGATGATGCGCATGTGAGCCTTTCTTCTCATGATGATGAGTCAAGTAGCTTCACCGCGTCATGTGGTCTCCCTTCCTCGAGTCACTCCATATTCTATTATGATGATGACATCATGGAAGCCTTGTCCACCCTGACTTCATCTTTCCCACCCATAAACGGGACGACACCATCCATGTCTATGGTGACTTTCATGGCCTGAGAACAAGCTACACCTGCGGTAGCTCCCACACTCCACCTAACTGTCAGTGCGTGAGTAGTAGACATCCTACCCAGATCATTTCGTCTCGCAATGTGTGTTCGATTTCTACTTTGCGCCCAGGTTTCCAGCATTATTCATCATCCTCCCATTTATTGTCTTGCGGTACCTTTCATATGGACCTCCTTTCCACACCTTATATCAGTTATGCCGATGGTGCAATTCGCTACTCTCGAAATCTAGCCTCAGCAGGTTGGGTCGGCCCCCTTGCATTCTCTTGTTCTCTCAAACGGTGTATGCATTGGTACTGCTACCAATAATTAGGCCGAATATGATGCAGTGCGAGGTTTATTAGCCAATGCCCTCTCCCATCACATCCTCCACCTTCATGTTCATTTGTATTCCCTGCTTCTTGTCCTGCAATTGAATGGTGTCTATCGTGTGCATAATCCTATCCTTTTTATAAGATATTTACGGGTGAATCTTTCTGATGTGTGAATTTGAAATCATTACATTTAGTCATGTACCTAGAGAAAAAAATCACTTTGTAGATAGTATTGTAAATAATATTCTAGATTGGCATTTAGCACATGCATTTAACACAAGACAATAACATAAAACCATCAAAACGATGCATATCCATAATATGTGTCATATAAAATGTTTTAGAGTCCATCAACTCTGATACATATGACATGCCCATAACATGTTGCAAAAACTCAAAAAATTGGGGCACCACCTACCCCTACACAACTAATCACTATTTGGAGGATCCTAAGCCAATGGCTCTGCTCCCGTAGCTCGTAGATCGCACATCCCCTGTTCGGCCATCACCATGCACCGCATGACCCCTCGCCACTCCGAGGTTAGACCCATACATGGCTCTATGTACTGGTCCTCTAATTCTTGCCAGTCAAACTCTGAAACACCAGTCATAAGCCTCTCACATCTCTAATGGATGTCCTCCAGGAGGGCTGCTCCATCCTCATTTTGAGGTGCCCTCGATCCACTAGGTTCTGCAGCCCCTGATACTGCAGGTCATACCATATACCTGGCTAGTTTTATCGGTACTATATCTACATACCAAAGTGAAATAATCAATACCATATACAATATTCTGAAACTTTACAATGCACATAAAATATTAGCAATTTGTCACTTACCATCGATCCCCCATACTCGACTAGGCGACAGTGGAAAATCCGGGTCTGATTGCCCCACCTCCTCCTCTGCACAGTAGTATCCCCCACCGGTGCATCCTGGGCTCCCTCAGGCCCCCATCTTGGACCTGTATGCGAGGTCGAAGTTTCAGGATATTCTCAAAGAAGAGTGAGCACAACACTTTCCCATATGCATAGTCATGGTTCACTTGTTTCTTACATAGTAACAAATGTCATTTAAATGATGACAGCATCATCTGGCCCACCCATAGTAGGTCCCACTCAACACACTCTCCACAAGCATCATCTACCCTTGAGTGATGTGGTGGAGTGCCTGGTTTCCCAGGATCACCCTGGGCTCAACTTCGGTAGATCCCTTATCTGATTGTTCTTCCATCATCCCCCGTGACGATGTGCATGTGAACCTTTCTTCTCATGATGTTGAGTCAGGTAGCTTCACCGTGTCATGTGGTCTCCCTTCCTCCAGTCACTCCATCTTCTATTGTGATGATGACATCATGGAAGCCTTGTCTACCCTGACTTCATCTCTCCCACCCATAAGCAGGACAACACCATCTGTGTCTATGGTGACTTTCGTGGCCTGAGCACAAGCTACACCTACGGTAGCTCCCACACTCCACCTAACCATCGGTGTGTGAGTAGTAGACATCCTACCTAGATCACTCCCTCTCGCAATGTGTGTTCGATTTCTACTTTGCGCCCAGTTTTCTAGCATTTTTCATTATCCTCCAATTTATTGTCTTGTGGCACCTTTGATATGGACCTCCCATCCACACCTTATATCAGTTATGCCGATGGTGCAAGTCGCTACTCCCGGAATCTAGCCTCAGCAGGTTGGGCCATCTTTACCCCCTTGCATTCGCTTGTTCTCTCGAATAGTGTATGCATTGGTATTGCTACCAATAATCAGGCCAAATATGATGCAGTGCAAGGTTTATTAGCTGATGCCCTCTCCCATCACATCCTCCACCTTCATGTTCATTTATATTCCATGCTTCTTTTCCTACAATTGAATGGTGTCTATCGTGTGCATAATCCTATCCTTTTTAGAATATATTTACGAGTGAAGCTTTCGATGCGTGAATTTGAAATAATTACATTCGTTCATGTACCTAGAGCACAAAATCACTATGTAGATAGAATTGAAAACAATATTCTAGATTGGCATTTAGCACACACATTTAACACAAGACAATAAAATAAAACCATCAAAACGATGCATATCCATAATATGTGTCATATAAAATGTTTTAGAGTCCATCAACTCTGATACATATGACATGCCCATAGCATGTTACAAAAAATAAAAAACTAGGGGCACCACCTACCCCTACACAACTAATCACTATTTGGAGGATCCTATTAGCCATCAGTATTTTTTTACATGTTAGTGATGACTATATCTACAGCTGAGTTTTCTAGAAACTTTTTCCTTATGTCAATATGTCATCTAGAAAACCCTCCTAAAACTTTTTTCGCCTTTCTACTTTTCAGTCCACCCATGTCGAAATCAAAACCTCATTATCCCTATCCTATCTAGCTTCAGCCCTACTGGTCTGCCCATCAGCTTTAAAAGGCAAATCCAAATCTATTTCAAAAGTCTCCCCTATGTTAGGAAGTGGCGCTTTAAGACATTTTACCCTTGGCGATCATCAAAAAGCCAAAAAGCCTCCATCTGTTACAGACCAACCATAACTGACCTCCCACTCTGCAAATGAAATTGACAAACAGCTCTAAGTCGCGCCACTTATACCCCTAGGACTCAGCACTGCATGAACCACAGTCTCAAGCTGATTATTAGGTGTTTCACAGTGTTTTATGGATTCTGCAAAGAACAGGAAATATAACTCCATCTCAGGAGGAAATGCTTGAATCTACAGTTAGAAGAACAATTGCTTCTAAATGTATTATGAGCCTGAGATGAAGCTGCAAAACAAAGAGTCACTCATCCAGACCTTACAGTTCTTTCCAGCATGAAAATCACAGAAAGACACCACTGTCACAGCAAACTGGAAAATTTTCATGGCCCAGAACCTCCTTCATTTACAAGCAGAGGGTTAGGGCGCCTCCTTCATCCACAAGCAAAGGGCGCTGGCCAGTATTGACTTGGAAGATTGCAAAATTCCAGGATTGCCTTGTATTGAACAGTGAAACAATATCTCCAGGTTTTATGAATGTGACTGATGATCATAACAGGAATAGAGTTTGAAATATGCTAGCTCAAAGGAAAAAAAGAGTCTGGTCTGATAAAGGAGGTCATCTGAAGCTTTCAAATCATGTGAATTGTTGAACTTTAGAAAGGCATGTCATCAGTAAACATTCCAATCTTAAGCAGCCTACTTGTCCACAAGATCAAATTGAAGAGGTGCTGACAAAACATGCCATTACACAGGCAGAAAGAAAACTCTTTGTTTTACAAAGGACACTGACCTCCCTAGTCACAGAGACTATCCTTCAAATAAATTGTCATGAGATGACCAAAACAAATGATGACATTTCAGTCACCCTCAGAGAAGAACAGGAAGACAGTGATACTTTGGCTAGGGTTTTTCTGAAGCACAGTAGTGTTTGCAAGCAGAGTTGCCAGTATTGATGTGTTTCAAGTTGGTTGCTTATCTTCATAATCCAAGAAAAACCTTGTCATACAGCCTTAGAAAATAATATTTAGATACTTTGCTCAGTGAAGGGCCTCCTCCATTTATGAGCAGATGGCCGAGGCATTTAGTATTGTTGAAGACTGATTGGTCAAAAGGTGCAGTGGAAGGATACAAAGAAGGAAAATGGAAGTCATTGCACAGGTAAAAGATGGTGTTTTTGTTTCAAAAAGCATTGTTCTTCATACTCATAGGAAAATGTCTTTCAAAATATACATCATGATGGACAGGAAACAATATGAATATGTATGCCATTGATACAAAAAGGGGCAGTTTCCTTAGATGAAGAGGCCAAACAACATCTCACTGTCATACCCCAAGAAGTCTAAAGGAGTTCTTTTCAAGAAAACAGAGAAAGATAGTATGAATGGATAAGTTGTGATCTGAGTTTTGAAAACTTTGAAATACATGGAAAGAGAACCAGCAGACAGGGCTTTTTGAGTTCCATCACCAAGAAGATATCACCTTTTGAGTTATTGTTCATTATGTTCAAAAAGTCATTTAGCATATGATCATTGTTTGGATAGTTTAAAAGAAACACAACCTTTTATTATTCAAAAGAACAGAGGTATTGTATAATACACCTACAGGCAGGGAAATACTTGAGAGAGAGGCGCCCTTATCAAATCAGGAGGTCATGATCAAGTCCAAATAGGGTCAGCGAATTTGAATACCTGCAGTGAGAAAGAAGTTGAGAAAGCAAATGAAGACATAAACTGTCAAAGTAAGGTGAAAGAGAAATCTTTCTCTTTCAAAAAATAGCAAAATAGTCTTCAGTATTTTCTTGACAGTTTTAAAGAGAGGTCACTTTACATAATGAATGTCTTCAACGAGGTATTTTCCAAAGTTCAAATTTCAGTGTCGAATTGTTACCAAAAGGACAAAATCAACAAGAACCACCCCCCAGACCTATATGCTTAATAGACAGAGTTCTGGCCTTTTAAAGAAAAATTGTGTTTGCTCTCTTTGAAAAAGAGTTGAAAACTGTATTGATATTTTAAAGAGGCATAAATATTCTGTGGCCGAAATCATTTCAAAAGGAGTACCCCTCAGATAAAGTTAACATGATTTCGAAATTTAAAAGATACACCGAGGCAGCATTACAAAGTGTTACAAAAGCGGAGCTGAATGTCAACTTTACATTTCAAAAAGTTTAAAACCGTTGGGAGTTTTGTTACAAGAGCAAGGGGAAGAGTGCACTCTCATTTTTCAAATCAAGCAGAGCCTTTTCATTAACCCTAGCATCAAGAAAAGAAGGTTTGGATCGAAATAGCAGAGTTTGCACGTTTTACACTGCGCGACGTGCCTGTCAAACCGCGCGACGCGCCTGGCGGAGGTTTTGAACGGGCAGTCAGTGTTGGCGCGACGCGCCTGTACGCCGCCCGACAGCCCGACCCGACAGGCCACCCGGGTGGTATTTCTGCGCGACGTGCTGCCCTTAAAGAGTGCCGCACGTAATCAAGGGCTTCCCGGTGCTACTCCAGCCCTTCACAATGGTTGTTCCTCAATTTTAAAGGTATTCTATATGTTTTTCACCCGGTTTCAAAAATGCAAAGTGCTATCAAGGTTTAAAGAGCCACTGTCAAGTTTATAGAAGCAAGGTTTAAATGTGATAAAAAGTTAGAGATAAACACCGAAGGGGTTTGATGTTTTGATTCAAGGAACGCTTGTTCATTATTAAAACTGCTATGAATTTTCACCACTCCACATTCAAAAATTTCAAAACCTTGTCACTATAGCTAAAAAAACAATGTTTCCTACACGGTGATGCGAAGTGTTAATTTGTAACAAAATGATAGCATGTTGTGTCTCCATGAAGCACCTACAGGAAATAAATGGTTTTGAAACTAAGAGCAAGATGTTTTCATTTTAAAAAGATCAGGGATCCTATACTTTCACAAGCATCGAAGGACAAAGGCTTTTCCTATAAAGAACTGTGTTTTGATTAAAAGGAGAGTTTGTTATATAGAGACAGGGCTTAGGTCTGGCAGGTGAAATGAAGGTTTTCTCCTTCAAAAGCTAGGGTCACATGTATAAGGAGCCTTTGATTGTTTTGAAAAGAAGTCTTACACAGTTTCTGCTTAAAAGCTTTATAGTCTTCTAAAAACTCTGTCATTTTGCTCCAGTACTATGTATTGACTGTCTAAACACTAAGGGTTGATTTCACATATGCAAGATCAGTGGAAAGTTGGCACACTTATACAGGGCAGAGTGGTTTATGACTGAAAGTCTCCTTGAGCAAGGAGTAAGGTGTATTGGTTGACATCTAAGGCTTCAAGGACAGGGTGATTTTAGCACTTTCTCACAGCAAACTCTTTCTAGCAGACTGCCCCTTTTCTTTATGTGTTCTCATGATTTGTTATGTGAATTTTCCAAAAAATAGGACACTTTACAAAGAAACGAGGGGTTTTTATACGGCGGAATTTGAGCCAGAGATATAAATACATGGTGGTTGACCTTTGAAATTCACAAGTAAAGAGGTGTTTTTCCTAAAACACTGTGCACTGATATTTCACCTAACCTAGGTCTGCCCTTCTTTTCACTACATTGTATCATTTTGAAGAACTCATTGGTGAGTTTGATGATGAAGAGGAGGAAGACCAGCCTAGGCGGAAGAGGCCTAGGACCATCGGGCTTAGAAGAGCCTTGGAAAAGCAGAGAGCAGAAGAGCAGGCCCAGCTCCAAGCCTTTCCTCTCACTGCACTCCTTGAACAGGAAATTGAGGAAAACAAAGAGGCTTGGCTTGAAAGAGCTAACAAGCATTTGGAAATGAAGCTTGAAAGGGCGAATAGAGATTTAGAGCTGCAGAGGAAGAGGACACACCACTTCCAAAAGCTGAATCAGTTTGCCCGGCGCAAACTAAAGGTAGCACAAGAGAAATTGAAGAAGTTGAAGGGGAAGCGCCTAGCGCGGAAGGAAGGAAAAAGCATATCAGCCCTTGATATTTTGGCCTCATCTTCGGAGCATGTTGCTATGGACCCTTGAGGGTCATGCATGCCAAATTAGGGCCTTTTTCGACAACTTTTTGTTTTTTGGCATTTTTTGGGTTTTTGGTCGAAAACTCATAATTTCGCCATTTCAGTTTGAGGAATTGTCAAGGGAGGAGGATGACACCGATAGATGCCATAATTCTATGATCAGGTCTCCAGCAATTTTCAGGGCATTTGGGGATCATTCGCCCCCTCAAACTGGCGAAAAACACCCTCTTTTTGCACATTCTGCCCGCCATATCAGCAGTTTGCTATTTCCTGGCTTTTTACACACAGGTACAGTTTTGGATGACTTCCAGGCCTCGGATTGAGATGGTTTCAGTTGCGTCAGAAAGTAGACACAGAGAGCTTTCCAGCAAGCCCTGATGAGCCCCATTTCGACATCGGGAAGGCTTCCAATTGCATCCAACAAGTCAGGGGGACCTTTTTCAGGCATAAATATGAAGTATTTTTGTAATTTTTGGACCCCAAAAATCTGCTTTTCCCAAATGTGCGTTAAGCTATTTTTATCCTTGGGAAATGATGTAAAGTCAATATAATTTCCATTTTTAGCAGTTTTTTAGATATTTTATGGGATATTTTGTGCCTTGGGCTTTGCAAAGCCTCAAGGACAAGTTTAGATATTTTGACTTGGCCAATAGGATAGCTAGTTGCTCCATGAGGTTTTCCTTCCTCAAGCCTATTTATTCCATGGGTTTCATTGTATAACAGAGGCTGAACTTGAGAGAAGAATCAATATATTGGTCATATGAGCTTTGAAGAACATACTTGTGTTATGATTTTTGGACTGCCTCTTGGATGCTTTTGAGGAATGATGAAGGATTTTTGATGGATTCCATGACATGGTAGAATGGTATAGTTTTTCTTGCTTTGTTGTTGTCTTCTAGTTTTCATCCATAATACATGCTTCTTGCTGCTATAGATCAGTAGAGATTAGTTTTGAGACATGCCCATGGAGGCACCTCAAAATTCCTGAATCTTCATAGCTTGATGTTTTCTTCTTCCTTTGTTATGCTAAATAATTCTTAACTGCTCTTTAGTAACCTAAGGATAATGTTTGCTAGTTTTATTTACAAGTTCTATGTATATTGAGTAGGATGTATGGTGTGCCCTGCCTACCTATAAGCTGTCCATAGTTCTGTCCATAAAACTTTCTCTTTGACTGATTAGTTGATCATCTTGTTGAACCAAGGAGGCCTAGTCCCGATCTAGCCCTTTGCCTAAAACTATGAAAGCTTGTTTGTCCAAGTGCCCAATAACTTAAAGACTGTGTTTAGGCGTTCCGGCATAGTTTTATGAGTTGTTAGTCCTTCTTATGTGTTTTCCCAAAAGTTTGATAGCCATTTCCCGAGGTTAGAAGGTCTTATACTTCTATGCATGGCTGGAATGTTTGATTTCTATGTATTAATTAGCTCATAGTTACATTTAGCATGATTAATGGCTTGCTATAACATGTTTATGTCTGCTATAAACTAGTTACACTTGAAATCCCTTGTCTCTCACAAACTTGATGTCCATTTACTCCATTTTTCCCAAAGATCCTTTCTACTTTGAATCAAATCGGCCCTACAGCAGCCTTACATCATCATCTCATAGCTTCCTTGACCTTTTTGACCCCATAGCCCAGTTTATCTACATCTTGTTATCCATTTTATATCTTTGATCAGTTTTATCCCTCACAAACTTAAAAAACAAAAAAACCAAAAACATACTTCATAACTAGCCTAATATCAGAACACCATAAGCGAACATACCGACATCTTTTACACATATAGAGAGAGCCCTCTCTGAGTCCAGGAAGGCTAGGTCCTTGGGCTCCAAAGCTTGGTTTGATGTTACATCATCATTTGGCTCGCCAATCGGCCAAATCACGGGACCCTAACATAATGGCGATCACGGTGGGACTCTGAGTGATTAAAAAACTTAGTTTCCCTCATCTTTAGAGATCTTTAAGAATACTAGCTGATTGACTTATCCCACCACTCCCTAACATAATGGCGATCACGGTGGGACTTACTGAGTACATGACAATCTAGCGAACTCTTATAGACTCTTTAGTCCTTCAATCCTAAACTCAAACCATCAGCCTTTAGAATCATTTAGTGTAAACTCTCTGTTTCACCATCTTAGCAAAGTGATGAATCAGGTTTATAACACTCTTACATCCTAGGCTGCACATAAAACTCAGAAAAAACCACAAACACTCCCTTAGATTGGTTTTTGTCAATATTGGTGGTGGACCATACAAGTATACCTCAAAACAAGTGACAATCCACCTGGCGACTCCACTAACTTCTAGTAAGCCTTACTATTTTTTCAAAACTCTAGGCTACTATCCGATAGACCTACCCCATCACTCACTAGCGTAGCGGGAGATGGTGGGACACTGAGTACATAGTAGTCTAGCAAACTCTTATAGACTCTTTGGTCCTTTAGATACTTAAACAAGCAAGCAGCCCATAGACCCATTTTTTAGAGTAAACTCTTTTTGTTCTCATCACCCTAGCAAAGTGTTGAAGCAAGTCTAGGATACTTTAAACCATAGGCTGCACATAAAACTCAGAAAATCCAAAAACATTCCCAGATTAGTTACTGGTGGTGGACCATAGCTATCTTCACAAAAACAACCCATTTCCACCTGGAAACTCCACTAATCCATCCCTTTTATTTTTGACCATCCTTCACCTTAGTAGAACTTTAGAGAAATCACTCATCCAAAACATTCACCAATACCATTCTCTCTAAACTCTGGATCTAAAATCTGGCTTCACGAAGAATCAATACCAGAGCTCATCCAGACCCAAATCCCCCTATCATAGTGGATGACCCAGAGAAGATTCTGTGGCAAGCTTCCGAAACTGATCATCTAGCTACTGGTAGATTCATCCGTAGAACAAGATCTGTACCTAAACATCGTACTATCCTACTAGATTCACCTTTTGAATTAGAGTCATCACAAACTCTTCCCAAAAGCAAATCATATAGTAAGATAAAATTTGACGATCTTGAACCCCTAGACCCACCACAGAGTCCTATTAGAGAAGCTTCACCCACCACTCCTCCTGATTTCCAGCTTCTCTATCAATTTGGCTCCTATCATCCTAGATCTGCTCAAAACCAGATCACTAGTCCAAGTTCATCTGCCACACCTGGTCAAACCACCACTGTTCAAACCACTTCATTTCAGCCTACTAGTCCTCATCTTGTACATCATCCACTAGCTCCAGTCATGGCAGCCTGGTACGCACCTTTGGTGTTGCCACCGCCTTTAGCTCCTCTCCCAAACAAATATCAAGACAAAATCCCACACTTTACTGGAGAAGACACCACCACACCTCAACAACATATAAGTAGGATGACTGATGCTTATGAATACCTGGAGGTACAAGACGAGACCGTCAGAATGAGAATATTTTCCCAAAGTCTTGGTGGTGAACCCAAAACATGGTTCAAAAGCTTAACTCCAAACAGTATCCACAATATCCCAGAACTACATCAAGTCTTCAGAAATAGGTGGGAAATCCGAAGAAACCCCATTCAAATCCTGTCAGAATATAACAACCTAAAACGGGAAAATGGGGAAAGTGTCCAAGCTTACTGTACTAGGTTCAACAGTGTATATAACTCCCTTCCACCTCATTTCAAACCTCCACTTGGTTTAGCTTTGGAAAAATTTCCCGAGGGTTTTGATCTGGACATGACATATCATTTAAGAGACAAGGATCCCCCTACCTTAGAGGAAATGCAACAAATAGCTATAAAAGCAGATGCCAACTTAGCTGAAAAAAGAGCTAGAACTAGATCAGAAAGAAAGGTCACATATAGAGATGAGGTCTCCACTTCATCACCTTCCCTCGATCACCGAATAGATGACTTAGTCAAATCCATGGCTAAAATGTGGGAAAATATCAATGAAAAGGCTCCTGTTAGGGATAACCAACCAAACCCTCCAAACAGAAACCGGAACCAGAACTTTAGGAGGGAACAACCCCAAAACAGACCAAGAGAAAATGACCAACAGATTAGGCCACCATTCAATGAAAACTATGTGGAAGAGGATGACAGGGATACAGAAAATCTTGATGAAAGTCATCTAAATCTCGTAGGGTCCGATAATGAAAGCGAGGTATACCTCACAGCTGAAGAACAAGAGTTATGTTCTCCTAATCAAGATGAGACCAACTATGGAGATCTCGACGATCCTGCCATAGACTTTCAAAATGCCATAATAGAGGCTCACCGGCAATATAATCTTAGAAGCAGAAAAAACCAAAACCATTCCAAAAAGAACAGTCCTGACAACACCAAAATCTCTGATAATATCTTAAATAAGACCATGGATAGTAGCAAAATTGGGGCCACAAGGACTGACCAAAACAAAGGTAAGGCCATTCAGACAAGTACTAGCTCAGACACTCCTAGTACCTCCAAAGAAACCCCAAGGGTGATTGTATCAAAAGAAGTCCCAAGCCAAAGTCAGCAAATTAAGAACATAGAAAAGGTTATGTCTGAAAAAGCTGAAACAAACCTGCCCAAGCTACCTACTCCTTTTAGCTTCGAAGGGGAAATTTCCAAAATAAAAGTTACCATACCCCTTACAAAGTTAATAACTATAGATAGGTATAGATCTCAAATCTTCAAATTCTTTGACCTAGAGAGTAAGGCAGATACCTTGAATCTAACTGACGACAAACCCGAGCTTTTATTTGGCCCTAAAGTAGAAGGTGAATATCAAGAAGGAACTATTTCTCCTTTCTATTTAAGCTTAAACATACGAGACAAAATATTACATAATGCCATGTTAGATTCTGGTGCTTCCCATAACCTCATGCCTAAAGCAGTCATGGAAAACCTAGGACTAGAAGTGACTCAACCTTACAAAAACCTGTATTCTTTCGACTCGAGTCAGGTCAAATGTTTAGGTTTGATAAAAAATCTAGATTTTTCCCTAACACAACTACCAGCCAAAAACTTAGTCATGGATGTAGTAGTGGCCGATATCACACCCAAGTATGGAATGCTACTATCAAGAGCATGGGCTGCCAAAATACAAGGTAGCCTTCAAATGGATATGTCATTCACTACTATCCCAATTTTCAACCAAACTAGGAGGTTATACCGAGAGACTCGCGTGAAATACATGGTTAGCAACAGAGATAAGCCAAACAATACCCCCATCTATTCCATTCATTCCAATTTAGATTCTTTTATCCTATACAATGAAGGTGGTATAAACAAGCAGATAAAAGAAAACGAAGACATGTCCAAACCATTACTGGATGAAGAAATTGATGACCAAAGTCCCAAGAAACCAGAGAAGCAGCTTAGTATCATGTATGAAAAGGAAACTCTTTGGAATATAAGCTTTGATGGTTCTTGTGGCAAGACAGGTTCAGGAGCAGGCATCTGGATACACAATACTAAAGAAGGTCATTCTTTTAGATTGGAATTCCAATGTACTAATAACATTGCGGAATATGAAGCCCTTCTCATCGGTCTACATATGCTTAGAGACTTGGGCACCAATAGAATATCAGCCCAAGGAGACTCTGAGCTTGTAATCAGGCAAATCAAAGGTGAATATTCGGCAAAGAATCCAAGACTGAGAGAATATAGGAATGCAGCTTTGGATATCCTTAAAACTTTTGAAAAATATGAACTCACCTATATCCCTAGGATTCAAAACAGTCTGGAAAATGAGCTCGCCTTTGCTGCAAGCAATAGCCAAATACCATGTATGAGTGAGCAATATGACATTCAAGTAAAACACCACCCTACTGTACCAGATAATCTTGACCATTGGCAAATATTCCAAGATGATGATCAAATTGATGATTTCCTACAATCTAGGAATGAGTTTGAAATAACCAAAACAGACTCAGGAGATGAAGAGAGGAAACCCAGCCTAAGTCAAGACCAAGAGCTAAATCCACCCTTGTGGACCAATCTAAACCTGGTAGACCATCCATGTGACAGGGAGATAGAAGAAGACATTGACCAAAAGGAACTCGAAGTCTTACACTGCGAGAATGACACCATACCTAGAGGGCTCGCACCTTTAGAAGAGCTGTTTGACTTTAATGATGTGGCCAAAAAGCCTAAAATGGAATCTACAGAGGATGACATAGAGGAATACAACATAGGAAGCCCAGAAGAGCCAAAAAACATTAAACTATCCAAAACCCTCCCACCTAACATAAAACATAGGTACATAAATCTATTTAAAGAATTCAAAGATGTGTTTGCATGGGGGTACCAGGATTTGAAATCATATGACACCAGCATCATCCAACATAAAATTCCCCTCAAAGAAAATCAAAAACCTTTTAAACAAAAGTTAAGAAGGATAAACCCAGTATTATTACCATTGGTTGAAAAGGAAATTAAAAAGATGTATGATGCCGGGATAATAGTATCTCTCTGATACTCTGAGTGGGTCTCAAATTTAGTATCAGTTAGGAAAAAGACTGGTGAAATCAGACTCTGCATAGATTTCCGAAACTTGAATAGGGCATGTCTGAAAGATAACTACCCTCTGCCCAAAATGGACCACATACTTCAGAAGGTAGTAGGCGCTAAGAGAATCTCATTACTTGATGGTTTTTCTGGTTATAACCAAGTACTGGTTTATCCTACCGATCAACATAAGACAGCTTTCACCACCCCTTGGGGCACTTTCATGTACGTTAAAATGCCTTTTGGACTGATGAATGCTGGCGCCACATTTCAAAGAGCCATGGACATAGCATTCTCAGAAGACATAGGTGTTTTCATAGTCATATATCTCGATGATATAACAGTATATTCTAAATCAGATGAAGAACACCTAACACACTTAAGAAAGGTTTTCAACAAATGCAGAAAGTATGGTTTGTCCCTAAACCCCAAGAAAACACTTTTTGGTCTAGAGGAAGGAAAACTCCTAGGTCACATTATTTCGGAAGAAGGAATTAAAATAGACCCCCAAAGAATCGAAGGAATCCTACAGATAAGTCACCCCAGAAACATAAAGGAGTTACAGTCCTTTATCGACAAGATAAATTTCTTGAGAAGATTCATCCCAAACCTTGCTGAGCTCCTGAAAGAGATCACAAATATGTTAAGAAAGGAGGTCGGGGTTAAATGGACTATAGAAGCCAAAAAATCTTTTGAACTAATTAAAAGGGCCTTAACCGAAACACCGGTATTGATAAGCCCTGACTTCACCAAAGATTTTTACATTTTCTCATTTGCCTCAGAACATACAATAGCTGCGGTGTTGTTGCAAAAAAATGCAGCTGGGCAAGAGCAACCCATTGCCTTTTTTAGCAAATCCCTGAGAGATGCTCCCTTGAAATATAACATCATGGAAAAACAGGCATTCGCATTGGTAAAAGCACTGAAAGATTTCCGAGTTTACATCTTGCATTCTCATGTCATAGCTTTCGTCCCTAATACTGTCGTCAAGGACATTCTGAACCAAGATCCCGATGGTAAAAGGGGAAAGTGGATTTCTATCATCCTAGAATATGACTTAGAAATCAGGCCTACCAAACTAGTTAAAGGGCAAGGACTTGCAAGACTAATGGCTGAAACCAACCTCCAAGCTTTAGATATAAATTTTGTCGATGCTTTAGAAGAACCGGAAGAGTGCACACTTCCCCCTATCGATCAAACATTTTTGGATTCACCTTGGTATGCAGACATTCTTTATGTATTAACTTATATGAATTCTCCTCCGACTTTATCAAAAACAAAAGCAAGATTCCTTAAACAAAAATCTTTAAAGTTTTGCATTATAGATAGTTCTCTGTATTGGAAAAATCCTACTGGTATGCTGCTTAAATGTTTGCTTGAGTCTGATGCAGAGAAAATTATGCAAGAAATGCACGAAGGGGAATGTGGAGGTCATCTCTACTGGAAAACTACTGCAAACAAAATCCTTAGAGCCGGTTATTATTGGCCTACCTTATTCCATGATACTCACAAACTAGTTATGACATGCCATAAATGTCAAATTTTTGATGGCAAGAAAAAGCTTTTACCTTTGCCCTTACATCCAATTATAGTTGAAGGACCCTTCCAGCAATGGGGTTTAGATTTCATTGGAGAAATTCACCCCTCCTCATCCGCTCAACATAAATGGATCCTCACAGCCACTGATTACTTTACCAAATGGATAGAAGCCATACCTTCCCGGAACGCTACCGATTCTGTCATCATTTCGTTCCTAGAAACCAATATCCTATCCAGATCTGGCTGTCCCAGGAAGATCATTACAGATAACGCCACTGCCTTCTCCTCCAAGAAAATGATAGACTTCTGTCACAAATATCATATTTCATTAGGACACTCCACAGCTTATTACCCTCAAGGTAATGGTTTAGCCGAGTCTTCTAACAAAAGCCTAGTCAACATTATCAAAAAACTTCTTGAACAAAATCAAAAAGCATGGCATGGGAAACTAGTACACGCCTTATGGGCTGACAGATTAACCACCAAGAAATCCATAGGTATGTCTCCTTACCAGCTAGTTTATGGTCTAGATGCCATTTTCCCAACATCTCTAGGGGTTCTAGTAATGAAACTATTACAAGAAGTCCAAATAGAAGAAAATGACATGCAAAGGAGAGTAAATCAGACTATCCATTTACAACAAACTAGAGAAGAAGTTTACCAAAGGGCTCAGTTAGCACAAGACAAAATAAAACAGATTTTTGAGAGAAGAACTAAGGAAAATGATTTTCAAATTGGAGATAAAGTTTTGAAATGGGATTCTAGAAGAGAAGACAAAGGTAAACATGGCAAGTTTGAAAATTTATGGAAAGGGCCTTACATCATCAGCTCAGTCAGTGGAAATAATGCTTTCTTCTTACAAGAACCTGATGGGATTGAAATTTTTGGAGGTCCTGTGAATGGCAGGACATTGAAACATTATTTTTGTCAGGAGCTCCATTTTTGAGTTTGGGACACTTGCATTCATTGTACATACCATTGTTTGAAATATTGAAAAGATAGAAAAATCAAAAATAGTAAAAGATAGGAAAGTCAAAAACAGTAAAAAGGGAAAAGAGGGCAAGTGAAGATAGAACAAAGGCCCCATGTTCCAAAAAAAAAAAAAAAAAAAAAAACAGTTTTTCAGAAAGCGAGCAAGTCTAAATGCCGCTACTAGTACTTCAATGTCTTGTTCAGCTATCTAGCCTAATCATAGCTGAGCATGTTTAAATTTATTTGTTGATAAGTTAGTGAGTGCCAAGATAGTCAACATTGTGTAAGATTGACTTATCACAGAGCTTAGATTAGGGAGAGATTCTGGTTCCACATGCCTAAAACGGAACCAAAGAGAGAAGCGAGGGATGAAAAATATATTGTACATCTTAAGCCCGCTTGTCTAGTTTCCTTTTATTGCAGAATAACATTTGTGTGCAGCTTGTCTTTTATGCCGCAAATGCATGACAAATCAGACTGCCTAATCCTGATTTGATCATTTTTAAATTTCATGTTGTAGATTAGAGAATGAAATCCTGTCAAACTGCTTAATCTTGACAGTTGATCTAGCATAGGTAGAGTAATGAAGGTGTTCATCAGTTTAATCTGAACTCCCGGTAGATATAAGAGTAGAAATAGATAGGTTCATTTTGCAAAAGAAAAATATACTTTGTCAAAAGGCTGCTAGTTCAAATGTGCCAAAGAGAAGAAAAAATGTTAGGAAAGATAGTGGGGTAGGTAGAAGTATCATTGATGTTAATCATGCTATCAATTTTTCAGAAATAACATCAAGAGAAGGGTAAATTTTGCGCCAATGGATAAGGCACTGGTCTTCATAAGCCAAAAATCTGAATTCTGGACACCTCCTGACGAGGAGCTGCCCTCCCCAAATGGAGCCACTATTAGCCATCAGTATTTTTTTACATGTTAGTGATGACTATATCTACAGCTGAGTTTTCTAGAAACTTTTTCCTTATGTCAATATGTCATCTAGAAAACCCTCCTAAAAATTTTTTCGCCTTTCTACTTTTCAGTCCACCCATGTCGAAATCAAAACCTCATTATCCCTATCCTATCTAGCTTCAGCCCTACTGGTCTGCCCATCAACTTTAAAAGGCAAATCCAAATCTGTTTCAAAATTCTCCCCTATGTTAGGAAGTGGCGCTTTAAGACATTTTACCCTTGGCGATCATCAAAAAGCCAAAAATCCTCCATCTGTTACAGACCAACCATAACTGACCTCCCACTCTGCAAATGAAATTGACAAACAGCTCTAAGTCGCGCCGCTTATACCCCTAGGTCTCAGCACTGCATGAACCACAGTCTCAAGCTGATTATTAGGTGTTTCACAGTGTTTTATGGATTCTGCAAAGAACAGGAAATATAACTCCATCTCAGGAGGAAATGCTTGAATCTACAGTTAGAAGAACAACTGCTTCTAAATTTATTATGAGCCTGAGATGAAGCTGCAAAACAAAGAGTCACTCATCCAGACCTTACAGTTCTTTCCAGCATGAAAATCACAGAAAGACACCACTGTCACAACAAACTGGCAAATTTTCATGGCCCAGAACCTCCTTCATTTACAAGCAGAGGGTTAGGGCGCCTCCTTCATCCACAAGCAAAGGGCGCTGGCCAGTATTGACTTGGAAGATTGCAAAAGTCCAGGTTTGCCTTGTATTGAACAGTGAAACAATATCTCTAGGTTTTATGAATGTGACTGATGATCATAACAGGAATAGAGTTTGAAATATGCTAGCTCAAAGGAAAAAAAGAGTCTGGTCTGATAAAGGAGGTCATCTGAAGCTTTCAAATCATGTGAATTGTTGAACTTTAGAAAGTCATGTCATCAGTAAACATTCCAATCTTAAGCAGCCTGCTTGTCCACAAGATCAAATTGAAGAGGTGCTGACAAAACATGCCATTACACAGGCAGAAAGAAAGCTCTTTGTTTTACAAAGGACACTGACCTCCCTAGTCATAGAGACTATCCTTCAAATAAATTGTCATGAGATGACCAAAACAAATGATGACATTTCAGTCACCCTCAGAGCAGAACAGGAAGACAGTGATACTTTGGCTAGGGTTTTTCTGAAGCACAATAGTGTTTGCAAGCAGAGTTGCCAGTATTGATGTGTTTCAAGTTGGTTGCTTATCTTCATAATCCAAGCAAAACCTTGTCATACAGCCTTAGCAAATAATCTTTAGATACTTTGCTTAGTGAAGGGCCTCCTCCATTTATGAGCAGATGGCCGAGGCATTTAGTATTGTTGAAGACTGATTGGTCAAAAGGTGCAGTGGAAGGATACAAAGAAGGAAAATGGAAGTCATTGCACAGGTAAAAGATGGTGTTTTTGTTTCAAAAAGCATTGTTCTTCATACTCATAGGAAAATGTCTTTCAAAATATACATCATGATGGACAGGAAACAATATGAATATGTATGCCATTGATACAAAAAGGGGCAGTTTCCTTAGATGAAGAGGCCAAACAACATGTCACTGTCATACCCCAAGAAGTCTAAAGGAGTTCTTTTCAAGAAAACAGAGAAAGATAGTATGAATGGATAAGTTGTGATCTGAGTTTTGAAAACTTTGAAATACATGGAAAGAGAACCAGCAGACAGGGCTTTTTGAGTTCCATCACCAAGAAGATATCACCTTTTGAGTTATTGTTCATTATGTTCAAAAATTCATTTAGCATATGATCATTGTTTGGATAGTTTAAAAGAAACACAACCTTTTATTATTCAAAAGAACAGAGGTATTATATAATACACCTACAGGCAGGGAAGTACTTGAGAGAGAGGCGCCCTTATCAAATCAGGAGGTCATGATCAAGTCCAAATAGGGTCAGCGAATTTGAATACCTGCAGTGAGAAAGAAGTTGAGAAAGCAAATGAAGACATAAACTATCAAAGCAAGGTGAAAGAGAAACCTTTCTCTTTCAAAAAATAGCAAAATAGTCTTCAGTATTTTCTTGACAGTTTTAAAGAGAGGTCACTTTACATAATGAATGTCTTCAACGAGGTATTTTCCAAAGTTCAAATTTTAGTGTTGAATTGTCACCAAAAGGACAAAATCAACAAGAACCACCCCCCAGACCTATATGCTTAATAGACAGAGTTCTGGCCTTTTAAGAAAAACTGTGTTTGCTCTCTTTGAAAAAGAGTTGAACACTGTATTGATATTTTAAAGAGGCATAAATGTTCTGTGGCCGAAATCATTTCAAAAGGAGTACCCCTCAGATAAAGCTAACATAATTTCGAAATTTAAAAGATACACTGAGGCAGCATTACAAAGTGTTACAAAAGCGGAGCTGAATGTCAACTTTACATTTCAAAAAGTTTAAAACCGTTGGGAGTTTTGTTACAAGAACAAGGGGAAGAGTGCACTCTTGTTTTTCAAATCAAGCAGAGCCTTTTCATTAACCCCAGCATCAAGCAAAGAAGGTTCGGATCGAAATAGCAGAGTTTGCACGTTTTACACTGCGCGACGTGCCTGTCAAACCGCGCGACGCGCCTGGCGGAGGTTTTGAACGGGCAGTCAGTGTTGGCGCGACGCGCCTGTACAGTGGCGCGACGCGCCTGTACGCCACTCGACAGCCCGACCCGATAGGCCACCCGGGTGGTATTTCTTCACAACATGCTGCCCTTAAAGAGTGCCGCGCGTAATCAAGGGCTTCCCGGTGCTACTCCAGCCCTTCACAATGGTTGTTCCTCAATTTTAAACGTATTCTATATATTTTTCACCCGGTTTCAAAAATACAAAGTGCTATCAAGGTTTAAAGAGCCATTGTCAAGTTTATAGAAGCAAGGTTTAAATGTGATAAAAAGTTAGAGATGAACACCGAAGGGGTTTGATGTTTTGATTCAAGGAACTCTTGTTCATTATTAAAACTGCTGCGAATTTTCACCACTCCACATTCAAAAATTTCAAAACCTTGTCACTATAGCTAAAAAAACAGTGTTTCCTACACGGTGATCTGAAGTGTTAAGCTGTAACAAAATGATGACTGTGTCATTCAAAAGCACCTACAGGAAATAAATGGTTTTGAAACTAAGAGCAGGATGTTTTCATTTTAAAAAGGATCAAGGATCCTATACTTTCACAAGCATCAAAGGACAAAGGCTTTTCCTATAAAGAACTGTGTTTTGATCAAAAGGAGAGTCTGTTATATAGAGACAGGGCTTAGGTCTGTCAGGTGGAACGAAGGTTTTCTCCTCCAAAAGCTAGGGTCACATGTATAAGGAGCCTTTGATTGTTTTGAAAAGAAGTCTTACACAGTTTCTGCCTAAAAGCTTTATAGTCTTCTAAAAACTCTGTCATTTTGCTCCAGTACTGTGTATTGACTGTCTAAACACTAAGGGTTGATTTCACATATGCAAGATCAGTGGAAAGTTGGCACACTTATATAGGGAAGAGTTGTTAATGACTGAAAGTCTCCTTGAGCAAGGAGTAAGGTGTATTGGTTGACATCTAAGGCTTCAAGAACAGGGTGATTTTAGCACCTTCTCACAGCAAACTCCTTCTAGCAATCTGCCCCTCTTTTTCACTGTATTATTTCCTACTGTGAATTTGTTGACAGAGATTTTCCAAAGGTGAACAGGACACTTTCTGAAGAGCAGGGTTTTTTGATGGGAATTTAACATTGGAGACAGATATATAAATGTGGTGGTTGATCTCTTAAATTCACAAGTAAAGGGTGTTTTTCTTAAAACAATGTGCATTGATTTTTCACCTAACCTAGGTCTGCCCTTTTTTTCACTATATTGTATCATTTTGAAGAGTTGTTGACTGTGATATTTTTAAAGTGGAAGACCATTTCTGAGGAGCAGGGTTTTTTATGATTAAGATTTGTCTTGGAGACACAAATACAAGTGTTGATTGGCCTCTAACAAACTCACAAGAAGAATGATTTCTTAACAACATGCGGAAATTGAGGCATGGCTTGAAAGAGCTAACAAGCACTTGGAAATGAAGCTTGAAAGGGCGAATAGAGATTTAGAGCTGCAAAGGAAGAGGACTCATCACTTTCAGAAGTTGAATCAGTTTGCCAGGCGCAAACTAAAGGCAGCCCAAGAGAAATTGAAGAAGGCAAAGGGGAAGCGCCCGGCACGAAAAGAGGAGAAAAGCATATCATCCCTTGATATTTTGGCCTCATCTTCAGAGCATGTTGCTATGGACCCTTGAGGGTCATGCATGCCAAATTAGGAACTTTTTCGACAACTTTTTGTTTTTTGGCATTTTTTGGGTTTTTGGTCGAAAACTCATAATTTCGCCATTTCAGTTTGATTAATTGTCAAGGGAGGAGGATGACACCGATAGATGCCATAATTCTATGAGCAGGTCTCCAGCGATTTTCAGGGCATTTGGAGATCATTGGCCCCCTCAAATTGGCGAAAAACACCCTCTTTTTGCACATTCTGCCCGCCATATCAGCAGTCTGCTATTTCCTGGCTGTTTACACACAAGTACAGTTTTGGATGACTTCCAGGCCTCAGATTGAGATGGTTTCAGTTGCGCCGGAAAGTAGACACAGAGAGATTTCCAGCAAGCCCTTATGAGCCCCATTTCGACATCAGGAAGGCTGCCAATTGCATCCAGCAAGTCAGGGGACCTTTTTCAGGCATAAATATGAAGTATTTTTGTAATTTTTGAACCTCAAAAATCTGCTTTTCCCAAATGTGCGTTTAGCTATTTTTACACTTGGAAAATGATCCAAAGTCAATTAAATTCCCTTTTTTAGCAATTTTTAGATATTTTATGAGATATTTTTGTGCCTTGGGCTTTGCAAAACCTCAAGGACAAGTTTAGATATTTTGATTAGGCCAATGAGGATGGAAGTTGAACCATGAGGTTTGCCTCACTCAAGCCTATTTATTCCATGGGTTTCATTGTAAATCAGAGGCTGAACTTGAGAGAAGAATTAATACATTGGTCATATGAGCTTTGATGAATACACTTGTGTTATGATTTTTGGACTGCCTCTTGGATTCTTTTGAGGAGTGATGAAGGATTGGTGATGGATTCCATGACATGGTAGAATGGTATAGTTTTTCTTGCTATGTTTTTTTGTCTTCTAGTTTTCATTCATAATCCATGCTTCTTGCTGCTATAGATCGGTAGAGATTGATTTTGAGATATGCCCATGGAGGCACCTCAAAATTCCTGAATCTTCAGAGCTTTATGTTTTCTTCTTCCTTAGTTGTACTAAAGAATTCTTAACTGCTCTTTAGTAACTTAAGGTATTGTTGC
Organism: Pinus albicaulis; assembly: GCA_034641835.2. Lineage (NCBI taxonomy): Eukaryota > Viridiplantae > Streptophyta > Pinopsida > Pinales > Pinaceae > Pinus > Pinus albicaulis. Next base: position 459,154,873 of record CM076574.1, on the reverse strand, counting down.
TAGTTTTATTCACGAGTTCTATGCATGTTGAGTAGGATGTATGGTGTGCCCTGCCTACCTATGATTGTCCATAGTTCTATCCATAAAACTATCTTTTCGACTGATTAGCTTATCATCTTGTTGAACCAAGGAGGCCTAGTCCCGATCTAGCCCTTTGCCTAAAACTATGAAAGCTTGTTTGTCCAAGTGCCGAATAACTTAAAGACTGTGTTTAGGCGTTTCGGCATAGTTTATGAGTTGTTAGTTTGTCTTATGTGTTTTCCCCAAAGTCTGATAGCCATTTCCCGAAGTTAGAAGGTCTTACACTTCTATGCATGGCTGGAATGTTTGATTTCTATGTATTAATTAGCTCATAGTTACATTTAGCATGATTAATGGCTTGTTATAACATGTTTATGTCTGCTATAAACTAGTTACACTTGAAATCCCTCGTCTTTCACAAACTTGATGTCCATTTACTCCATTTTGCCCAAGATCCCTTCTACCGTGAATCAAATCGGCCCTACAGCAGCCTTACATCATCATCTCATAGCTTCCTTGACCTGTTTGACTCCATAGCCCAATTTACCTACATCTTGTTACCCAGTTTATATCTTTGATCAGTTTTATCCCTCACGAACTTAAAAAACCAAAAAAACCAAAAACTCACTTCATAACTAGCCTAATATCAGAACACCATAAGCGAACATACCGACATCTTTTACACATATAGAGAGAGCCCTCTCTGAGTCCAGGAAGGCTAGGTCCTTGGGCTCCAAAGCTTGGTTTGATGTTACATCGTCATTTGGCTCGCCAATCTGCCAAATCACGGGACCCTAACAGATCCCAAGCCAATGGCTCTACTCCCATAGCTCGTAGATCGCACATCCCCTATCCGGCCGTAACCATGCGCCGCATGACCCCTTTCCACTCCTAGGGTAGACCAATACATGGCTCTATTAGCACCTAATTTGAACCTTAGGTGAAGGAAGGAAAATCAAGGTAACTTCAAACGATGCTCAGCCTTGTAGCTAGCCCTACAAGGTCAGGAGAGGGCTCTCTCCATGAAAAATGTTCAATGAAATATAGCTACAAATGATTTTAGGCTAGGTATAGTACCTCGAAATGTTTATCAATTTTCTAGATTGTATAGATCAAATGGGGTTTGGGCAGTTTGAGTCTGGGGAATTAAATCAGAGATACAGGGTATTCTATGGGGCAAGGTAGGCAGGTATTTTAACAATTTTGTATTTAAATGATGATGGAATGTTTAAGACTGGTGAGAAACTGAAAATGGCATAGGAGATGGATCCTTTTCAAACAGCAGAAAACATAAAATATTGAATGATTTTCCCAAGGCAGAGCATTGTACAATGGATTCTACCTATCTATCTTCAAAAACATCCAAATAGAAATATGAATGAATGAATGGAAAACATAGCAATTAACAAATGATCACAAAGGAAATAACAGTGTTAAAATCCATACCACAGGGATCCCATAAATCAGTGTTGCATTTCTTTATTAATTCCCTGCGAAACTGTTACAAAAATGGAGTGCAGAGCATCCTGAATGATTCCAAATTTATCCCACTGTGACCCCCCTTTACAAATGATGAAAAAATACATTAAATAGATCAGTCTCAAGGGGGTAGATCCATAGAAGGAGGAGCTGTTTCACTTGCCCAAAAACTGAAATCTGAATATAGGAAAAAGACCAACAATATGCCCCTTAAAAGAAGGATCAATACATTTGATTTCTTGGAGAAATTTGCTGTTATGCCCAATGAAAGGAAGAAGTCTACAGAATAGATCCATTTTTAATCACTGTTGAAGAGGCCAAAATGATTCTACATTTGTATTTAGCTCTCAGCCCTTACTCTTTGAAGAAAAACCCTCTGCCAAAAAAAAATTCCTCTGAAACCAATGAAAATATAATTTTCCGTTTAATGAAGAAAATACCCTTTTTTATTGAAAAAGAGCAAAAGGAAAGGATGGTGGGCCCAAACTGCAATAAAAAATCGCTATCGCAAATTGCAATCGGAAAGGGGAGGGTGTAGTGCAAAAATGGAGCGAAGCGATGAAAAACTTGCGATGCGATAGAATGATCAGGTTGGAGGCATCAGAGGCGGGTTAATCACAATCAAAAATCATAGCGGAAGAGTGGTCATAACATACGGTGGGAAGAAATCACGATATGCGATGTGCGATGGAGGATAGACCAAGGATAAGGGACCAATTGAGGAGGGCGGAAGAATTTCTTTTAAAATGAATATGAAATGAATTTTCCGCTTTTACACGGAGAAAGACCATTTTTCATTGAAAAGGTGGAAGGGATTTTAAGGTTGGACCCAGGGAGAATCACAATCGCAAATCAGAAGGGGAGCAGATTTTGGAGTTAAAAATTATGGGAAATTTTGATTGTGATGGGAGATATGCGATTAATCGCATTGGCGGAAGGGAGTGCGGAGGGTTTAAACATGGCGAGGTGAAAAAATGCGATGTGATGGAAGACTTAAGAAATATTTTAAATCGAATTATGGCTTTTTACAAAGGGAAAACCCCCTTTTGTTTGGAAAGGGTGGAAGGGCTTTGGTGGGACTAGGGGGAATCGCAATAGAAAATTGGCGGAGGAGTGGAGCAGGAGCAAAGTGCTGTGGGAAATGCCGATTGCGATATGTGATTCATCACATCAGCGGAAGTCATCACATCAGGGAAAGTCATGGGAGCGGGGAAAAAGTTTGCAGGAATGCTGCGAAGTTGTGATGCGATTGGACTGATCGGGTCGGAGGAAGGGAATTGCAATGATGCGATCAGACTTTATGATGCTTTGTGACGCGATCGGATCGGCAGCATCGGGGATGGGTCAATCGCATTGGAAATGTTGCGATGAGCGACCCATGTAATTTGTGATGCGACCAATCGCATCGAAGGTTTGTGGGAGACGAAAATGAAACAAACTTTGCAATAAAGGGAAAATACATAAGTAAATATTATAAAGTTCAAACGGCCAAAACGAAAAAAGGCGGGGTTAGGCTTTTGAGTGGCTTTTATTCACTTAGGCATATTTTCCAATCCAGAAATAAATTTTGCGAGTATAATATACCGTTGGAAAGCTCTTTCCGGGATCCTTCTAATGGGCATACTTGGAACATGATTTTACACTGAAAATATTGTGGAAAACACCTTTGAAAGGCAGGGGGTGGCTTTGTAGAGATAGTAGCCTCTGAAGTTTAACTTATTACATATAGAGACATGAAATTACATAAAAGATGATAATCAAAACAAAGTATCTTGTTTTCACTTCAAAATATGTTTTGAGGTAACAATTACATCCAGATGAGAGAATAACTCTTTGACTTTCAAGATACCATGCTTTTGAGTTTATTAGGCATCCTCATGTCCTTGTTTCTTTTATTGACACTTTCCTCGTTAGTTTGACTATGATGAGACCCTAGAACCTGATGAGACCAACCCTGTGACCTAACAACATGATTTTTGGAGTGAAAGTGAATCATGACTGAAGACCATGGAGAGAAGAATCAACAATTTTTCACATGAGGGAAAAACTGATGAAATGACCACTACCATCAATGAATTCATGACCTAAAGGAATGATGAAAAATTATGGTATGGGACTCCTACTATGCAAATGAAAAAGAGTAAATTTTATCACTAATGGCAGTGTGAAAAAACTAACACTAACATTGGCTCCAATGAGGATGGTAGCTCCTTGGAGGTGCCAAGAACACCGTAGACTAAGTAGCCTTATCCATTGGGAAAATATGGTCAAAACACTAAAAACTAACACAATGCAGATTGAATCTAACTCAAAATATGACTGAAAACTAAATTAAAACCAGAAAACCTTACACATATCATTCAATTTTTATAGCCTTTTCCTCGGGCCCCAAACTTCAATGACTGTGTACTTGAAATCTGACCAAAAATGGCAATGGTATATACAATGACTGTGACATAGTTTTCGATCCATTATCTCAAAAGTGGTAGTGCTTCAAAATCCTACCATTCACTCGCCCTCCAGGACAATCTTGGCTGTACATATTTGTGAGCAAGAAAGAATTATGTCCCCTATATGCTGAAATCTTATATGGTCCTTTCCATAGGTTATCGAACTTACCATGCTTCCCTTTGTCGTCATTTCGTGCATCCCATCTCAACACCACATCTTTCAACTGAAATTTTTCTACTTTGGTTTTGCGGTCATATATTTTCTTGATATTTTCCTACAACTGAATAGTGTTCTAAGAGACTTCCTCCCTTCTTTGCTGAAGGTGGATCATCTGATTGATCCTTCACTGATTATCGTCCTCTTCGCTGCCAGCCTCTTGCAATAGTCTCATGACCGGAACTATAAGCGATGTAGGGAACAAAGTATCAGTGCCATAAACTAAATAAAATGGTGACATACCTATGGATTTCTTGTAGCTGACTCTATCTTCCCATAATGCATTGACGAGCTTTCGATGCCAATTCCTCTTATTTGTTTCCAACATTTTCTTGATTATGTTTATCAGAGATTGATTTGATGATTCTGCCAGGTCATTACCTTGTGGGTAGTATGCTGTTGAATGGCCCAACACAATATTGTATTTGTCGCAGAATTCCACCATCTTCTTGGATCTAAATGCTTCTGCGTTATTTGGTATGATTTTGTGAGGGCAACCAAAACGAGACAAGATATTTGATTCTAAGAATTGAATGATTACCGTATCCATGGCCTGCCTTGCTGGAATGGCCTCAATCCATTTGGTGAAATAATCGGTACCTTTCAAGATCCTTCGATGTTGTGCTGATGATGTGGAATGGATTTCCCCTATGAGATCAAGTCCCCACTGCTGAAAAGTAGCATTTACTTGAACTTCTTTCAAAGGAAGAGGAAGCAGTTTCCTTTTTCCTTGGAAAACTTCACACTCATGGCAGCTCATCATTGTTTTATACAAATCTGAAAATAAAGTGGGCCAATAATATCCTACTCTCAACACTTTGTTAGCTGTTGTTTTCCAAAACAAATGACCACCACAATCACCTTTGTGAAAGTCATGCATCACCTGCTAAGCCTCATCTTCAAGCAAACAGTTAAGTAGAATACCTCCTAGATATTTCCAATAAAGTGCACTATTTAAAATACAGAACTTAGCAGACTTGAGTTTTAGTGATCTAACTTTTCTTCTAGACATCCCTGGAGGTGGCGAAAGATGTTAAAGAACATAAACTATTTCTGAATACCATGGTGATTGTAGGAATATTTCTAAAACTGGAACAAGTGAACCATCATCCTCATCCTCCAACATTGCTGCTATGAGTTTTATGTCCAGAGCATGTAGGTTTGATTATGCCATTAGTTTTTCTAAACCCTGTCCTTTGACCAAATTTGTGGGTTTAATCTCCAAATCATATTCCAACATTGTTGCTATCCACTTACCTCTTCTTCCTTCCAGATCAATTTTCATCAACACATCTTTTACTGTTGCATTAGGAACATATGCTATGGTATGTGATTGCAGAATGTATACTCTAAAATTATTCAATGCTTTTATAAGAGCCAATTCTTGTTTCTCAATATTATTATACCGCAAGGCAGCATCTCGAATAGTCCTACTAAAAAAGGCAATGGGTTTTTCAACCTGATCTCTCTTTTGCATCAATACTGCAGCCATGGTATGCTCCAATGCAAATGAAAATATAATGAAATATTGAGTGTAATCAGGACTAATCAAGACTGGGGCATTGGACAGAGAAAAATTTACCAGATTAAATGACTTGACAGCATCCTCGGTCCATTTGAAAATGTTGTCCTTTTTCAACATATTAGTCATTTCTCGTAAATGTTCAGCCAAATTGGGTATAAATCTGTGCAAGAAGTTCATCTTACCATTGAATGCCTGAATCTCCTTTTTGTTACGTGGGAATTCTATGTGTTGAATTACCTCCACTCTTGAAGGATCAATACCGATACCATCTTTAGAGATGATATGCCCCAACATCTTATCTTCATCCATACCAAACAGAATTTTCTTCGGATTGAGAGAAATCCCAAACTTTCTGCATCGCTGAAATACAACCCTCAAGTGGTGCAAATGTTCATCATCAGAACCAGAAAACAATGTCAGATCATCCAAATAAACAACCAGAAAAACATCCTTTTCATTAGCGAAAGTGATATCCATTGCTCGCTGGAATGTGGCTCCAGCGTTCTTTATTCCAAATGGCATTTTGGCATACTGGAAAGTTCCCCAAGGTGTTGTGAAATAATTTTTGTCTTGGTCTTTTTTATGCACCAAGATCTAATTATAGCCTGAGTAACCATTGAGTAGTGACCTCCTTGATGCTCCAAATACTCTTTGCAGAATATGATCCGTCTTCGGAAGTGGATAGTTATCTTTTAAGTATGTTTTATTTAGATTCCAGAAATCTATACACAACCTTATTTCTCCTGTCTTTTTGCGTACCAGGACCAAATTCAAAATCCAATCAGAAAATCTAATTGGGACAATGATACCAGCTTTATACAATCTATTTACCTCTTTTTCAATGGATGGAAGCAGCTTTGGGTTGATCCTTCTCAGCTTATAATCTGGCTTGATGGGAATAGTATGTTGAATTATATTTTTGTCATACACCTTCAAATTTGAATAATCCCACGCAAACACATTAGAAAATTCAGAAATTATTTTAACATAATATTCCTTTACCTTAGGGGACAATGCTTTTGATAACTTTACAAGCATAGGCTTGTCAGCTGTTCCAAGATTAACATCTTCAAATCCTTTATCAGTAGGCACCAAGCTTGGTTTCTTTGCAACATCATCTTGATCAAAGAGTTCCTCTAAAGGTATGAGACCTCTAGGAATTACATTGTCTTTCAGCTGCAATACATCCATATGATTTTCTTTGATTTCTTGATCATTCACATCATACTCACCTTCTATGGAAGTATCCTTAAATTTTCCTTCACTCTGCAAAACTTCACTCTCTTAAATTATCGGCCAGCTGTTCCCGATAATTTTCCTTCACTCTGCAAAAGTTTTGGGACTTCACTCTCTTCAGAATGACCTTCTATGGCTGGACCAAAAATGAGTTTAGGATAGTCATCTTCAACATTTACCATATCTAATATAGAGTCTATTTGCAAGATTATAGACACTTGCTATTTATAAAAGCTATTTCTTACCAACTCAGTCAAGGGCATGGACACCTTTAGCTTAGCAATTTCATTTTCTAAATTAAAATATGGAACTTTTTCTAACTCTTTGACGGGAGAATCTTTCTTCTCCACTTTCTCCTTTGTTGTGCTAAGCTAATTCTTTTCATTTGCAATGTTAATCGCTGAGGATGCCTTGCTGGGAGAGGGATTAGTAGGCTCTTTCCCTTTCCTTTGAGTATTTGAAGAGTCATTTTTTGGTTGCATCTCTTTCCTTTTCTCAACGGGATTGATTGGCACATCTCTGCTCCTCAAATAATACTGCTTCTGTTGCGCTGACAAAGCATTCATATATCCTCGTTGGTAATCATCGGATTCTTCCTCTAACACTACATCATTGGCCAATATGAAATCATCATCTCTTTGAGTGTCTAGATTCACTACATATTCTTCATTTTCTGTCAGAAAAATGGGTGAACCATCGGTAGTGAAGAAATGATTAACTTCAACTACCAGATCATCATCATCATCTGTTTCCATTCCCTGAACATAATTTTGTTACAAAGGAGTTCTGAGTTGCTTCTATTGTGCTGTTTGGTATTGCGTTTTGTGTTCCCTTTGTTTAATTCAGAATTTTTGCTGCTGCTGTCCTCTGAAATTTGGATTCTTGATTTGTGCTTCAGGTCTATCTGAAATAGTCAGTCGATCAACCATCTTCTCCACTGTTCGGATCAAAGTATCCATATTTTTATCTAAAGGAGATGATTCTTATTTTACATTTACCCTCTTCTCAGCTCTTGTCTACGCTCTTCTGGCCAGCAAATTTTCTTCTATGCTCACGGCTATTTTCTACATATCTTCAAGTGTGGTAAGATATCGTTGTCATAGCTGATATGCCATATTAGCATCGAAACCATCTAGAAATTTGAGTAAAGTTAACCCCATGGGGGGTTTTAGATTGGCCGAAATAGCATTATACATAGCATTAAATCTCACACAATAATATTGTACACTTTCACTCACATTCCTTTTGATATTTTCATATTCAGACAAGATTTGGAGTGGGTTTTTCTTTACCTCCCACCGGTCTAAGAATTGTCTATGTAGCTCTGGAAAATTATGGATAGAGGCTGCTAGTAAGGCTCTGAACCATTTTCGAACTTCACCTCCAAAGATTTGGACAAACAATCTGGTGGTCACATCTTTAGCCTCTACCTCATGAAGGTCAAAGAATTCATTCATCTTATCAACATGTTGCTGGGCTGTGATGCTTTGAGTGGCATCAAAGAGAGGTATTTTACTTTGGTAATTAGCAGGAATATCATTTAGATTCTGAGGTAAAACTAGGGGTGCATACCAGGCAACCATGACTCGAGGTGGATTTACAACAGCGTTTGTGCTACTAGGATTCAAGGAAGCTATTAATGGAGGAGTCGAAAACTGAGAATTGACTTCTGAAACTAATGGGAATGTTGATGAATTAAGGGTAGGAAATTTTGTTTCTAATAACTCTGAAGGCTCAGGGATATTGGTTACAGTGTTATACGTTTGAGGGGAATTTAAAATATACTCATCAATTGATCTGTTTTCCTTTTGAACTTCAAGATCCACAAGAAAATCTGGATCTAAAACTGTGTCGTCAAGTGCAGTTTCAGCTTTGTTTTTCAACAAAGAAAGCTTAAAACACTCATCAAAAGAGAGATCTTCTACAAAAAACCACTCACTGGGCCAGGTATGAGATCTGAGAATAGTTCTAGGGCTTACTGAACCTTCTTGTCTTCTGATTATTCGTGGAATGAGATTAGGATTTTCAAATATAGGAGGAGGATTTGGATCGAGTTAGCCCTGGTGTATTTCCTTGAAGTCAGTGTGGTTGATTTTCTACTTTACAATGTTTTATTTCAGCCTAGAAAACTATGAACCTCATCATCTAGAGTCCAAGAATTTATATGGAAGATATTACTCAGGTGATCAGTCTTCGTTTTAAATATTCCCCAGTATGGTCACCAGGAAATGTCAGCACTTAATTTGAACCTCAGACTGAAGGAAGGAAAATCAGGGTAACTTCAAACCACGCTCAGCCTTGTAGATGGAGTATAAAAACTCTGGTAAAACTGATAAATATATATTATTAATGATGAAAATATGAGATGATTACAATGAGGGATCGCCTGGGCTTAAATACAGCCTCAAGGTGTCCCTTGGTGAAGAGGCATGATCTTTGATCATGCCCTTTCAGTTAATAACCTAAGATAACTAAATCTAATTAATAAATAATAAAATATACATAACATTGCCCCCCTCTTAAGATGCTTTGTCCTCAAAGCATACGTAATGATGGGTGTTGCTGGCGAAACGCTTCAGACTCCCAAGATGCTTCTTCAATGGGCAAGTCCTTCCACTTGATTAAATATTCGGTAATAATACGAGAGCGCAGCTTCTTATCACGAGTAGATAGGATCCCCTCGGGCTCTAGAACGAGCTTGCCTTCATCATCCAAAATGGGAAGTGTTGTTTGGGGCAATTGATGGTTACCCAATGCCTTTTTTAAGCAGGACACATGGAAAACATTGTGAACACGACTGGTATCGGGAAGGCTCAACCCATAAGCGACTTGACTGATCTTTTTAATAATTTGATACGGACCATAAAAATTTGGAGCTAATTTATTTTTTCCTTTTTGTTTAAGGGACAACTGCTTGTATGGTTGAAGCTTGACAAACACCCAGTCTCCAACTTCAAATGATCTCTCAGTGCGATTACGGTCAGCTTGTTGCTTCATACGATTCTATGAAACACTCAAATTATCTTTTAGAATTTGGACGACCTTTTGGTGTTCTTCTAATTGATTTTTTACTGCTGGCAAATTAGTTTGAATTGAAGCAAAATCTTTCCACTTCGGAGGCTCATATCCATATAGAGCCTGGAACGGAGTCATTTTTGTCGATGTATGATAAGTAGAATTATACCACCATTCAGCAAGATGCAACCATTGGACCCACTTGTTTTGTTTCTCCGTAGCATAACACCGTAGGTAGGCTTCCAAACATTTATTAACAACCTCTGTTTGCCCATCTGTTTGAGGGTGATAAGTTGAGCTCATATTGAGATAGGTTCCAACATGGTTGAACAATTCCTTCCAAAAGTTTCCCTTAAATTTGGCATCCCTGTCACTAACAATAACCTTCGGAAAGCCGTGTAGTTTATAAATATATTTGCAGAATATCTCTGCAATTTGCTTTGCAGAGTCTGTTTTTTTAATAGCGATGAAGTGAGCATACTTAGTGAGTCTATCTACTACAACGAAGATCTTATCCTTACCATCAGATACCGGCAATCCTACAATAAAATCCATCGATATTTCTTCCCACTTCTGGGCCGGAATATTTAAGGGATGAAGTAAGCCAGGTGTCATAATGTTTTCAGTTTTATTCCTTTGACACTTGTCACATTCTGCAACATATTTTTGAATATCGTGACTCATACCCTTCCAGAAAAATGACTGGCGCGCATTGTAGTAGGTTTTGAAATATCCTACATGTCCTGATGACATGGAATCATGTGATTCCTTGAGTATTTTTGATATAAACTTGGATTTGGAATTTAGATAAATTCTCCCTTTGTACCATAAGATATCGTTCTTCCATTCAAATTTTGAATTCCCTGGGAGATTGTTGATTATAGCCAACATGTCTGGATCTTTGGCATACTCACTTCTAATCTCATTAAGCCATTCAGGCACTACAATTGAAACTGCAAGTAATGTTGTTTCCTCATCTTTTCGAGACAGGGCATCCGCTACTACATTGTCCTTTCCTTTTTTGTGTAATATCTCCATGTCAAAAGCGGCAATCTTCTCGATCCACTTTTGTTGTTCTTCAGAGAGTGTTTTTTGCTGAAGGAGATACTGAAGACTGTTATGATCAGTTCGGATGGAAAATTTACTTCCTAACAGATATTGTCTCCATTTGGCCAATGCATGCATAATTGCGAGCATTTCCTTACTGTATGTGGACTTGAGACGCTCACGTTTATTTAGTTTTCTACTTTCAAAAGCAATAGGGTGCCCTTCTTGCATTAATACTGCACCAATACCGAATCCCGAGGCATCACATTCAATGATAAATGGTTTAGAAAAGTCAGGAGTTGCCAATACTGGTGCATTAGCCATTACTTCCTTCAAATCTTCAAAACATTTCCCTGCTTCTTCATTCCATTTAAACTGATTTTTCTTTAAAAGATTTGTAAGAGGTGCAGTTCGATGCGCATAATTTTTAATAAATCTTCGATAATATCCCGTTAATCCTAAAAATCCTCTGAGCTTGGATATGTTCACTGGTTTATTCCATTCCCTTATAGCCTTAATCTTAGAAGGATCCACTTTTACTCCTTCATGGGATATTAGGTGTCCCGGATATTCAACTTCTTCTTTTCCAAAGGTGCATTTGGATTTTTTTGCATAAAATTGATGGTCTTCTAGTAATGTGAGAACCTTATCCAAGTGTTGCAAATGCTCCCTCCAAGTTTTACTATAAATCAAGATATCATCAAAAAATACTAATACAAATTTCCTGAGATATGGGCGAAATAACTCGTTCATAGTGGCTTGGAACGTAGCTGGTGCATTTGTTAACCCAAAGGGCATTACTTTAAATTCATAATGACCTTCATGTGTTTGAAATGCAGTTTTTGGTATATCTTCCAATCTAATTCGGATCTGGTAATAACCTGACCTTAAATCTAATTTAGAAAAATATTTTGTGCCATGGAGTTCATCCAACATTTCATCGATAAAGGGAATTGGAAACTTATTTTTAATGGTTATCTTATTTAATCCTCTATAGTCAATGCATAGCCGAAATGATCCGTCTTTTTTTCTTACCAATATAACTGGGGCAGCATATGGACTCTTACTTTTTGAAATGACCCCACATTTTAAAAGGTCTTGGATTATCTTCTCAATTTCCGTTTTATGGTGATGTGGGTAGCGATACGGCTTGATGTTAACAGGGTCTGATCCTGCCTTAACTTCTATGGTATGTTCGATTTCCCTATGAGGAGGCATCTTCATAGGTAGATCTTGAAATAACTTCTCATTTTTTTGAACTATAGCTTGTACCTCCTGTGATTCTTCGTGGTTGACTTTTGTAGATAACATCTCTAAATGATGACATTCGACTATATAGGCAGGCGCTCCCTTTCGGATCATCTTCATCATCTGGGATGATGATACGATTTGATTTTCTGGGGCTTGGAATCCAAATAGCTTGTGCTTCCGCCCTTCCCACCTAAAGCTTATAAACTGCTTCTGATGGTTGGCTGAATAAGTACCCAAGGTTTGTAACCACTGAATTCCTAAAACCACATCTACTCCTCCGAGTGGTACGACATAGAATGGCGATTCTAAATTAAAGTCTTTAATCTGCAATTTGACTTTATGGCATTTTCCTACCTGTTCAATATTCTTACCATCGGCCACCATTACCTTCATATTAGGCATGGGAAAGGTAAAGAGGTTAAGTCTTTTGGCCATGGTTGAATCTAGAAAATTGTGCGTGCTGCCTGTGTCTATGAGAACCATTACGTTGTTTTTCTTTATATGTCCCCTTAATTTTAGTGTCTGCGGTTGTGATATACCTGTCATTGCTGATAATGACACTTGCGGGGTGCTGTCACCATCTACTTCAGGGGAGAATTCTAGGGTATCTTCTATCCCTTCTATGTCTGAATCATCATTGTCAGAATCATTAGTTGCTTCACAATTATACATATTTTTTTCTTTCCCATTAGCACATCTGTGCTTAGGGTCCCATTTTTCGCCACAACGTTTGCATTTGCCTTCTTTTATTCTTTGTATTTCCAGGTTAGATTTGTCTCCTTCGCGCAGGCGTGGTGGAACATATTTCATGTTATCTTCTTTTGTAGATTGAGGAAACCGTCGTCTCGAATATACTTTTTCTGGTTTTGATAGTCTTTCCAATTTCTTTTCAGCAGCTTTTGTTTTTTTCCTTGCTACTTCTACAGACGTGATTTCATGTAGTTCTAGCTCTTCTTGTATGTGGACTTTAAGTCCTGAGATGTAAGACTGGATTAGACGAGATTCCGACAATCCGGGTACTCGTGTTGCCAAAGTCTCCCATTCTCGCGTGTACTCATCCACATCTCCTTTTTGGCGTAATTTGATAAACGTTGAAAAGAAATTTTCTTCTTTTATGCCTTGAAACCTTTTGAAGAATGCATCTTTAAATTTCCTCCAACTGATAGCGAGCGTCGTCTTTTTCCACCACATATACCAATTATATTCTTCTCCTTCCATTTTCATGGAAGCATGTTTAATTTTTTCATCATCACTAGTAATGTCATAAATTTCAAAATATTCTTCTGCTTTATTAAGCCACGCAACACTATTCTTTTCATTACCATCAAATTTGGGTAGGTCAATCTTGGCTTTGCGCTGATATGCTAATGGTGGAACAAGAAGGGGATATTGATTAGCGAATGCATTCCAGAGCTGCTTGTTTTGAAAATCTGCATTACTATCTTCTTGATGATGTGGGGAATCGGTTTTTTCTTGATGCTCGTCCGAGTTCCCTGAATCTGCGGTACTGTTTTGTTGATTTGGTTCCCTGTTAGGAGATGTTGGGGATTGTGTCTGACCCAACTTATCTATTTTATCATTTAGTTTGTTGAAAAGTTCTTTCATTGTTTCTGTGGTCTCGTGATGATTTAGCCACATTTGTCTCTCTATGCGATTTGTTGTATCATTGATTTTTTTTATGTCGTTGGAGTGCCCTGAAACTGTACCTTCCAGATTGACTAATCTTTTTCCGAATTCTTCGGAATTGTTAGTGATTTGCTTCTCAAGATCTCCTAATTTCTTCTGGAATTCCGCCATCGACATTGACGAAGACATCGAGCGTGTATGAGGCGGGGAATATCTTTCTGCCAGTTTCTCCTCTTTTTTCTTTTAAAATTAATTAATTAATTAATTTAATTAATTAATTAATTTTTTTTGAATTAATTAATTAATTATTATTTAATTAATTAATTAATAAATAATAATTTTTTTTTTTTAAACTATATAATTATTATATATATATAATTTTTAATTAAAAATTATATAATATATATAATTTAATTATATAATTGTTATATATAATTACAAAATATATATATATATAATTATTAATTTAACTATATAATATATATTTTATATAATTAAAAAAAAAATGTCGTTCCGATTTAACACACCGTTTCAAAAAAACCAACCGATTGATTTATAACACACCTTCAGTTCCGATTAAAAAAACACGAGCCTTCAGTTTAATAAACCGATTGATTTATAATATCATTCCAATTTAAAAAGACACGCCGTTTTATATAACACTGTTCAGAAATGTTTCCACGATTTTTTTTTAAGCAAATCGAGTTGTTAACCGGCCACCTGTTGCCGATTTTTTTGTTTGGTGGTGAGTCGACGTCGATGGTCAAAGACCTTGCGGAGATATATTGTCTGCAGCGGCGGAGATTTAATACAGTGAGCTTCCAAATGTCCGATGTTAAGATAGCACGGGTCTGTGGAGTGATCCGAGCTGATATGCACCAAATCCGAGGCGAGTATGTCTCCACAGAAGCTGCCCTATCTGAATTAAAAAAATCGATTTGGTTAAATCGGAACGGGCAGTTGTGGTGGGGAACACGCGGCAGACAGGGCAGGCGACAACTAAGAACGCCACACAGCCGGCAGCGTCAGTGGGGAATGGATGGCGGTAAGGGAGTTTGCCTGTTCTGTCCACACAATTTTTTTTTTTTGTTTTGTCTCAGATCTGCGGCTAGGTTGCTCCTAGAATCCACACCAAACCAAAGAAATATTCCTGTCTCAGACTTGTCCAAATTGTTTGTCTTCAAATGAGGTCACCATCCACTGTAAACCAATGGAAGGGGGAATTGATACAAATGGCAGCGGAGAGTTCTTAGCACTTAGAACACGCAGAGAATATCCCAACGTGTGGATTGAATGCTGAACCTTCGGCTTGTTTAAAAAAAAATTCTGAAATTTCTTTCAAATTTTTTTTTTAACTTGATGATCACACAGATCCAAAGAGCGATGGCTCTGATACCAATGGAGTATAAAAACTCTGGTAAAACTGATAAATATATATTATTAATGATGAAAAGATGAGATGATTACAATGAGGGATCGCCTGGGCTTAAATACAGCCTCAAGGTGTCCCTTGGTGAAGAGGCATGATCTTTGATCATGCCCTTTCAGTTAATAACCTAAGATAACTAAATCTAATTAATAAATAATAAAATATACATAACAGTAGCTACCCATACAAGGTCAAGAGAGGGCTCTCTCCATGAAAAATGTTCAATTAAATATAACTGCAAATGATTTTAGGCTAGGTATAGTACCTCGAAATGTTTATCAATTTTCTAGGTTGTATAGATCAGATGTGGTTTAGGCAGTTTGAGTACGGGGAATTAAATCAAAGATACAAGGTATTTTATGGGGCAAGGTAGGAAAGGATTTTAACAATTTTGTATTTAAATGATGATGGAATGTGTAAGACTGGTGAGAAACTTAAAAGGGCATAGGCGATGGATCCTTTTCAAATAGGAGAAAACATAAAATATTGAATGATTTTCCCAAGGAAGAGCATTGTACAATGGATTCTACCTATCTATCTTCAAAAACATCCAAACAGAAATATGAATGAATGAATGGAAAACATAAAAATTAACAAATGATCACAAAGGAAAGAACAGTGCTAAAATCCATACCATAGGGATCCCATAAATCAGTGCTGCATTTCTTTATTAATTCCCTATCAAACTATTACAAAAATGGAGTGCAGAGCGTCCTCAATGATTCCAACTTTACCCCACTATGAGCCCCCCTTTACAAATGATGAAAAACTACATTAAATAGATCAGTCTCAAGGGGGGTAGATCCACAGAAGGAGGAGCTATTTCACCTGCCCAAAAATTGAAATCTGAATATAGGAAAAAGACCAACAATATGCCCCTTAAAAGGAGCAATACATTTGGCTGCCTAGAGAAATTTGCTGTTATGCCCAATGAAAGGAAGAAGTCTGCAGAACAGATCCATTTTTAATCATTGCTGAAGAGGCCAAAATGATTCTATGTTTGTATTTAGCTCTCAGCCTTTACTCTTTGAAGAAAAACCCTTTGCCAAAGAAAAATGCCTCTGAAACCGATGAAAATCTAATTTTCCGTTTAATGAAGAAAAAACCCTTTTTTATTGAAAAAGAGTGAAAGGAAAGGATTGTGGGCCCAAACCGCAATCGCAAATCACAATCGGAAAGGGGAAGGTGTAGTGAAAAAATGGAGCAGAGCGATGAAAAACTTGCGATGCGATAGAATGATGGGGTCAGAGGCATCGGAGGCAAGTTAATCGCAATCGCAAATCACAGCAGAAGAGTGGTCATAACATACGGTGGGAAGAAATCGTGATATGTGATGTGTGATGGAGGATAGACCAAGGATAAGGGACCTATTGAGGAGGGTGAAAGAATTTCTTTTAAAATGAATATGAAATGAAGTTTCCTCTTTTACACGGAGAAAGACCATTTTTAATTGAAAAGGTGGAAGGGATTTTAAGGTGGGACCCAAGGAGAATCGCAATCATAAATCAGAAGGGGAGTGAGTTTTGGAGTTAAAAATTTTGGGAAATTCCGATTGCGATGGGCGATATGCGATTAATCGCATCGGCGGAAGGGAGCGCGGAGGGTTTAAACATGGCGAGGTGAAAACATGCGATGCGATGGAAGACTTAAGAAATATTTTAAATAAAATTATGGCTTTTTACAAAGGGAAAACCCCCTTTTGTTTGGAAAGGGCGGAAGGGCTTTGGTGGGACCAGGACGAATCGAAATCGCAAATCAGCGGAGGAGTGGAGCGGGAGAAAAGTGTTGTGGGAAATGCCAACTGCAATATGTGATTCATCGCATCGACAGAAGTCATCGCATCGAAGAAAGTCATTGGAGCAGGGGCAAAAGTTTCAGAAATGTTGCAAAGTTGTGATGCGATTGGACTGATCG
Source organism: Pinus albicaulis (assembly GCA_034641835.2). Lineage (NCBI taxonomy): Eukaryota > Viridiplantae > Streptophyta > Pinopsida > Pinales > Pinaceae > Pinus > Pinus albicaulis. The sequence goes on along the minus strand of CM076574.1, from coordinate 459,137,663 downwards.
GATCGGAGGAAGGGGATTGCGATGATGCGATCGGACTTTGCGATGCTTTTTGACGCAATCAGATCGACGACATTGGGGATGGGTCAATTACATCAAAAATGTTGTGATGAGCAGCCCATGTAATTTGCGATGTGATAAATCACATTGGTAGTTTGTACAAGACGACAATGAAACAAACTTTGCATTAAAGGGAAAATACATAAGTAAATATTATAAAGTTCAAAGGGCCAAAACGAAAAAAGGCGGGGTTAGGCTTTTGAGTGGCTTTTATTCACTTAGGCATATTTTCCAATCCAGAAATCATTTTTGGGAGTATAATATACCGTTGGAAAGCTCTTTTCGGGATCCTTCTAATGGGAATACTTGGAACATAATTTTACACTGAAAATACTATGGAAAACACCTTTTAAAGGTAGGGGGTGGCTTTTTAGAGATAAAAGCCTCTGAAGTTGAACTTATTACATATAGAGACATGAAATTACATAAAGTATGATAATAAAAACAAAGTATCTTGTTTTCAACTCAAAAGATGTTTTGAGGTAACAATTACATCCAGCTGAGAGAATAACTCTTTGAATTTTCGAGATACCATGCTTTTGAGTTTATTAGGCATCCTGATGTCCTAGCTACTTTTATTGACACTTTCCTCATTAGTTTGACTATGATGAGACCCTAGAACCTGATGAGACCAACCCTATGACCTAACAACATGATTTGTGGAGTGAAATTAAATCATGACTGAAGACCATGGAGAGGAGAATCAACAATTTTTCACATGAGGGAAAAAATAATGAAATGACCACTACCATCAATGAATTCATGACCTAATGGAATGATGAAAAATTATGGTATGGGACTCCTACTATGCAAATGCAAAAGAATAAATTTGATCACTGATGGTAGTGTGAAAAAACTGACACTAACAGGCTCTATGTACTAGTCCTCTAAGTCTTGCTAGTTACACTCTGAAACACTAGTTAGAAGCCTCTCACATCTACGACGGATGTCCTCCAAGAGGGCTGCTCCATCCTCATTTTAAGGTGCCCTCGATCCACTAGGTTCTGCAACTCCTGATATTGCATGTCGTCCCATATACCTGTCCGGTTTTATCGGTACTGTATCTGCATACCAAAAGTGAAAGAATTAGTACCATATACAATATTATAAAACTTTACAATGCACATAAAAGGTTAGCGATTTTTCACTTATCATTGATCCCCCATACTTGACCAGGTGGCAGTGGCAAGTCTGGGTCCCCACGATAACTCATCCCACTATAGGGATAGTCATCTATGTACAATGGAATCTGATCCCAGTGAGAAAAGAACTCGGGTCTAAACACCCATCCAACTACCCCACCTCCTCCTCTGCACAATAGTCTCCCCCACCGACGCATCCTGGGCTCCCTCATGCCCCCATCCTAGAGTTGTATGCGAGGTCTAAGTGTCAGGATCTTCTCAAAGAAGAGCGAACACAACACTATCCCATATGCACAGTCATGGTTCACTTGTCACTTGCATAGCAACAACTGTCATTTCAATGATGACAACATCATCTGAGCCCACCCATAGTAGGTCCCACTCAACACACTCTCCATAAGCATCATCTACCCTCTAGTGATGTGGGGGAGTGCCTGGTATCTTAGGATCCACAGCACCACTACGGCCACAACACGGGTCTCTAACCTCTCTAGATCCCTGATGGGTATCCGCGTCCCTTTGACATGGAGACCTGGTCAACATTGGTGCTCTACAAACTCCATGATGTTCTACCCTCACAGTAACACTGGATGAGTATTCCCTACCATCCCAAGTGGTGGGAGACCAGTCAAGAAATATATATCCTGGACTGTCAACTCGATGCAGTGCCCCTGCACTATAAATACCTCATGTTCTAGGTCCCAATAGCTAAAAATCCAGGCCAATAAGGGCTCTCCAACTCTCATCAAATGGTTCTCCACAAAATTTAGAACCCAAAACCTAGCCAATGCACTGCAGACACCCTGATCCTCCCAGATCTCTAACCGTAATGTGCCTAGGTCTCTATCTCTCCAGTTGATCCGTAATTCTAACATATCTACACAAAACCATCATATTTGTCAGTGTACAGATAGGAAAAACTGTCTCAACACAAAAAACCCAGTTCTTAGCCAAAAAACAACATAGAAAAACCCCTCCCTATCAGGTCACACCTTTTAGGCCCAATCATGGGACAGATCACAGTTTTCTGCCCAAAACCTGCTACCCAGGTCACAGTTTTTGCCCCAAAAAGTGTGACCCAGCCATGAAGCAGAGCAGGGGTCTGTTCCTGAGCTCTGGGGACCTAAACTAAACTTTCAATCCACTGAAATGAAAGAGTATGGTTAGGCCTCTTACCTGCAATTGACGGATCTCAATTCCAACAGTTGGTTTGTCTGCTACAATCACCATAAGATTTAGGGCCTTCTCTCCTCTCTACACTCACCACGGCCCCACATGCAAATGAGTGAATTTGGAGGGAAAATGCCTTATTAAGAGAGAAATCCCTAATTTTTCTTTCGCCTACTGCGGCCAAACCGTAGCTCAATTTGACAAACCATCTGTACCATTGGAAAGCTCTCACTGAGCGGTCAAATGGGTATCTCTTAGTTTTTTGTGATTTGATACTTCACCAGGACACATTCCGTCCATGAAGGGTCACTTCACCACTCTTAAAAATTGAATTTCTTCACTTGCAACAATTGTACTTGGGAAACCACTTTTCCTTCATACTTTTCCATGCTCGTCTTGATTTTCATCGTGAGTAACCATCATGTACCCATTTTTTTATGGTCCCTTCAATCCTTTACTGTGTGGTAGCATCATCGAGTCACCATTGTTTAGAGCATCCGAGTGAGTCATCATTGCATTCATGGAGTCTATCCCGAGTCCCTATGTATCCTGTTATAGTCCTTCATCCTTCATTACTTGGTTCCTCTCTCATGTCACACATTATGGCCTTCAGTCCTACTGTCCCCTATCCCTCATGATATTGTGTCAGTCACTGTCAGGTCATCCATGCCATTTATGCTCTAACAAGGGAAGTCGTCTGTCTGCTACTCATTACCCCCCATTTCATCATCATCCCTGGTGTCAGTCTATCAATTGCTATACTATTTTCTCTCATGCCTTAGTTGAGGATCCCTTATTGCCTCACCTATCGTGTACCTCCTTCTGTCAAGATCAGATCATTCATTCCAGAAGATAGGTCTAGAGGGTGGTGTACCTTGGTTGCAGCTTCCACTCTTGTTCAGTGCCTCAGATCAGGAAAAGGGATTCCTTACATCCCTTTGACTTGATTGTTTCTCAGCTCCAACCCCTTTCATCATGATCGATGTCCGTATACTTGATGGTTTAGTGATGTAGCAAATGATACCGGTGATTCTTGGGTGTGTGTGAGATGTTTTAGCCCTCATGAGGGGGTGGCCCTACAGGTAGCCCCCCACATGCCTGGATGACCTCTTCATTACAACCTTTGATGCAGCTCCATATATTTGATGATGTCAACCTCAGCCGCTTGCAGTTCCTTTTTCTTTTCCTGTAACATTCAGATTTTCAGGGCCCTTTCCTATTTATAGGGGCATTTGGGTTGTATTTGTATCTCATGTACTCATATATTATTGTATAAGTCCTCGTTTTTATCCCAGGAACAATATGTATGTTGGTTTCATTATCATGTTTTTACCTGGCTCATGTTTATGCCATCATGTACTATATTGTTCAGTCCCTTGTTTACTGGACGCACTATTCTTTGTACTTTTTCTTGATAGGCATAGGTATGCCTCCCCCGCCGCCTATAGCACAGGTAATCACTCATAAAAGAGACTTGCCACACCTTTACGTCTCACCTCCTTAGGTTCTAGTCCTTTATCGCTTCGATCTACCTTTTATTTCTCTCTCTTTGAATTCCCCTTCAGTGTCTAGTGATGGAGTTCTTACAACGTACTTTGGTCATACGATTAGCTCCTAACGCTCGCATGCTGGGGGGCAATCTGTTACACCATTTTTTGGTCATCTAACCTATTACTATTAGATGGACCTAAGTACACCATGTAAGACCAATTTTACCCTAAGTAAAATTGATTTCACTATGAAAAATAACTTAGTAAAACACCTTTATTAAGTTGTTTATGGTCTAAACAGGAAACCCCATGAGGAAATATTAAAGAAATCCACATTTGTTTGATTTTCCTCAAGGAATAATTAGTTAAAAAATAGTTTAATTAATATTCCTGGTCATATTTAACCCAAAACAGGAAAATTAATTAGATAAATTATTATTTATCTTATTATTTTCTAGGAATAATTATTTAAACCTTATTTAAATAATATTCCTTGTTAAATTTGACTAAATCATTCATTAATAGTTAAATAAATCATTATTTAATTGATTACTACTCAACCACATCCTTAAAATGATAAATAAATCATTTATTTATTTATTATTTACAAATAAAGGGATTTGACCCAAGTAAAATTCCTTTTCCCTCCAAAAACAATAATAAAATATTCCATAAAAGTTGGATCTTGATTTGGTTAATAATATTTTAACTATTCACCAATATCTAGACTAACTTAATATTGTTATAAATATAAGGGTTTTTCCATTCATTCATCATCTTTTTTTTCCTAAAGATCACTCTGGATATATACTTTTGGTCTGACTTTGATCCACCATCATTGTCATATTTTTCTATCTTTTTGCTTATGAGGTCCCTTTGAGTTCCATTTTTGTCTGGGTTTTCTACACCATCAAGAGTGAGGGATTTTAGATCTGAAGGGCTGAGGACTTACAAGAACCCATCCCATTGAGGATAACTGGTAACATCCTTCTATGTTTTCCTCCCAGGTACCATTAATACAAAATTCATTCAACATATTCTTGTCTTGTCTATTGGATGCATAGAGAAAATCTTGTTTTTATTTTTAGCTTAATGTCTTTTGATACATAGATCTAGATTTTTGCAGAATTTATCTTGGTCACCTAATTGTAGATCTAAATATATTGGCATCCTTATTTGTTTCTAGGTTTGTTTTTTATGCACAGCTAAAGTGGTCTTTTTTCGTACACTTGCGATTAAGATTCATACTAACAGTAGCCGTAAAAATACCCAATCTCCTACATCAAAAATTCTCTCGCTACAATGTTGATATGCCTGTTGTTTCATTCAATTTTGTGCCAAATTTAGATTATCCTTTAAGAGTTGGAGAACTTGTTGTTGATGCTCGATATCATCTTCCACTACTTGAACCTTAGAATTTTCTCTTAAATATGATGTGATGGACGGTGGATGATATCCATAAAATGCCATAAATGGGGTCATTTTTGCTGCAGTATGGAAGGAAGTGTTGTACCACCATTCAGCCAGAGGTAACCACTTTACCCATTGTGTTTGTTTATCAGATACAAAACAACGAAGACATCCTTCCAAACATTTGTTCACTATCTTAGTTTGACCATCGGATTGAGGATGATAAGATGAGCTATGAGCTAGTTGAGTACCCAATCAAGAAAATAATTTTATCCAAAAATTTCTTGTAAAAATGGGATTTCTATCGCTTACAATAATATTTGGGTTTCCATGTATCTTTTGAATTGTTTCAATAAATGCAGTAGCAACTATACTTTCTTTAAATGAGTGAGATAATGCACAAAAGCGTGCATACTTGGTAAGTCTCTCAACTACCACCATGATGACACTCTTTCCTTCAGACTTAGGTAAACCTGTGATAAAATCCATTGAAATATCCTCCCAATGTTGACTTGGAATGGATAAAGTTTGTAGAAGACCCTATGTCTTAATTGTATCAACTTTATTTTGCTAGCAAACCAAACATTTTGCCACAAAATTTTGAATATAATATTTAATTCCATCCCAAAAAAATTATTTCTTCACCCTGTGGTAAGATTTTAAAAATCCCGAGTGTCCTCCTAAAGGAGAAATGTGCAATTCCAAAAGAATATTTTGTTTTATATGGGAATTCTTACAAAGATATAAGTGATATTTGTACCATAAGGAATCATTTTTCCAACTAAATGTATCTGATGTACTAGGATCTTGCTACAACTTTGAATGAGTGTCCACACTTATTCATCCTTCTTCCATTCATCGCTTTCTTCAGTTATCCAATTTGGTTGCATAATAGAAATGGCACAAAGAAATTCTTCCACCTCTTCATTCTTTCTTCAGAGTGCATCTACAAAAAAATTTGGCTTCCCTTTTTTTTAGGATGATTTCAAAGTCATAACCCAACATCTTTGTAACCCATTTTTGTTTCTCTTTTGAAGATATTCTTTGTCCCAAAAAGTGTTTAAGACTATCATGATCATTTTTTACCTTGAAGTGTCTTCCCATTAGGTAAGGTCGCTATTTCTTTAGTGCATGTAGTATTTCCAACATTTCCTTCTCATAAATATATTTCTCTAAATAATTTCCTTTGATTGGACAACTTTCAAAAGCAACGGGTCTTCCTTCTTGCATTAAAACAACACCAATTCCATTTCCTGAGTCATCACATTCCACAATAAAGGTTTTTTTGAATTTTGGCGTGGCTAAGACCAGTGTTAGGCACATTCCCTTTTTAAGAGGTTAAAATGCCTTAGTTGCTTTAGGAGTCCATGAAAATGCATCTTTCTTCAATAAAGTTGTTATAGGTTCTATTATTCTCCCACAATTCTTAAAAAACTTGTGATAATACTTTGTTAACCTGAGAAATCCTCACAAATGCTTTATGGTTGTGGGGACTTTCCATTCCTTAATGGCTTTAATTTGGTTAAGGTCTACCTTAACACCCTCGTGAGATACAATATGACCCAGATATTCCACCTCTTGTACTCCAAAGAAACATTTGGAGGTTTTTGCATATAATTGTTTCTCCTCCAATAGTTTTAGCACCATGTCAACATGTTAAACATGATTGATCAAGACTTCATGAATTTTGCTCAAAAATGAAAGTGCTTGAAACTGTACCGTACCTAAGTGATGAGGTAGATCTCGTTGTTTTGATTTCGGTGCTGTGAATGGTTTGAAAAACAAATTTCATATGAAGGAGATATCGTGTTCTGATCAATTTCCTAAACATATAAAATTGCGACAGGTTTGACTGTGATGCCCAGTCAGTATGTAGGTGTACAGTCAGCAAAAGGGGAATATTCTTGAGAATATTTTTTTCTCCAAGCCAATGATATCTTTCCATGTGGTAGATTCTGAATCGTTTGATGTGGTTGTACGTATGTTTGATGGGCCAACGGTAGGGTGACACATGGCCATCCCTGAGGCTTCCACGTGTCCCCTGTATGTTTGATCAAAATTTTGTTAGGTCTGGGGGGTTCGACCCCGTGACCTCTAGTGAGCCCGAAACGTTCTTCACCATATCCGCTATATCATGGTTCTTACCCCTTAGGGGCGCCCGCTCTATTTATGTTTTAAACAATATGTAAATGGGGGGGGGTGGCAAGGGCGGGGTGGGAGGGGGGCGAGGGGGGGAGGGGGGTTGGGGGCTGCCGACGGTCCCAACCCGTCGGCAGCCCTGTTTACGGTGGTCCCATGTCTTATTAAAAACCCGTGACATATTTGTTACAACAAAAAGTTCCATAACCGTTAAATCCGATGGTTTTTAACCCAAGCCTTATCACACGCGCAGTCACCATATATTATGCTGACAATTCTGTAGTGTGGTTAGCATAACTGTGGGAATTACAGGGTTTGGCATGTTCCCACCCCCTCCCCTTAACCACAAACTTAATGTTATGGTTAGTTTGGTTGGTGGGAATTTAGCGTTCCTTTAAATTTTAGAGATTTATGCTATTTTAACTGTAGTTAACTGCAGTCCTCCATTTTTAGTGGAGGTTTTGTAGGGGACATTGGGAAAAAGACTAGCCATGTCAATTTTTGACCAATTTGGGTAAAACAAGAGTCTACCTAGACTAATTTGAGAATTATGGAGCCATTGGTGCAGATAAAATAACCATTTTAGGCTTGTAAACACATGTGTTTGCAAAATTTTGAGCATAATTAAATATGGACATGCCATTGGGAGCTGCACCAGCAGATGTAGCCCAAGAGGGGTGAAATGCTTCATCATGCCTACTATGTAAATACTATGTGTGATTTTATTTCTATGTTATACACTGGTATTTAGTGTTATTTAGGCTTATTTTCATGCTTAAAAATCACAATTTCATCTATGTTTCATGGTTAAATTCCTCAATCCTTAAGCAAACAAATGGAGACAAATATGTACATGTTTTGTAACTGAAAAGGCACTTCGCACAGAAAAATAATACATTCCTTTCAGATCAGGTTGGTATCAGAGATAGATTTTATTCTCTGGTGATGTTGTATGCAAATACTTGTTTAACTATTTGTAAGTGTTCACATGCTTACTAGGCTCAAGATTAAGAGAGGAGAAGGCAAATTAGTGGAAGAAAGAGGATCTCAAAGTGAGCCACAACAAAAGAGGGCAAGATTGCCTCATTCTCTACCACCTAGTTCACCTCCTAAAGAAGAAAAAGCAACATTAAGCATGCCTTCAGAGAAAAAATATATCCATGAAAAAGTGGATCCCAAGGAGGAATAAAGAGTGCATAGAAAATCATTTCTTGACTTGACTGAGATGGTTATAATCCTTTATCAAGAAAGGAATGAGAAAATAGAAGAAGAAATATCTAAACTTCACAAGGAAGGACAGGGATCATCAGGAGGTCACAATGATGAAGATAAGTCAAAGAAGGGCAATGGAGGAAATGGAGACAATGGAAAGTCACCATCCTCACCCTCATCATCATCATCCTCTACTTCAACTTTAGTACATTAGCCACACAAGTCAAAGAACACTGGTAAAATTCCTTTTATTAAACTTGATGTTAAGTTTGAATTTCCAATGTTTAATGGTGAAGTCAATGCAGAAAAGCTTGATAGTTGGATTAGGAAATTGGAGGTCTATTTGGAAATCCAAAACTTTCATGATGATGATACCAAAATCCAATTAGCTTCATTGAGAATGGAAGGTGCAACATTTGTTTGGTGGGAATCCAAGACAAAGGAGGAGATCAAGAAGCATTGTAAGGTTATTCTTTCATGGATTTTTTTAATTTCTGCAATAAAACAACAGTTTAATCCATTAGCTCACATGCAAAAAGCCATAATGAACTGGCAAAATTTTAAACAATTGAAAAGACAAAATGTACAAGTTTACACCCAAGAATTTAGGAGAAGAGTTCTCTTATTAGGGGTAGAATTGCAGAGCCAAGATACTTTTCTCAAGTACATGGGAGGCTTACATAGCTACCTAAGACATACTATCCTCATGTTTAACCCTACAAGTCTAGATGAAGTTTGTGTACAAGCCACACACTTGGAGGCAAGGGGAAAATAAAACATAGATGATAATGAGGAAAATGAGTTTAAAGGAAAATGGAAGAAAAAGAAGAATGCAAATATCAAGATAGAGAAGGGAAAATTATTTTGCAAAAACTGTTAAAAAATTGGCCATGATGAAGACCATTGTTGGAAACTTCATCCAGAATTGAAACCAGATAGCTTGAAAGCCAAAGAGAAAGGAAAAATTGTTGCTATAGCTGAACAAGACTTAGGGTCAGATTCAGGAGATGAAACAAAAATTACAGCCATGGGACTGAAGAACATGAAGGGGAAAGAAATTGAAACTAAACCTAGTACTAGGACATCAAACTGTCACATACAAGCTCCAAATGAAGAAGAGAGAATTGAATTGTTTCATGTGAGGGTCATATCCAAACATACCAATATTGACACCTTGTTTGATAGTGGGTTACAATAAAACTTAATCTCTAAAGACCTAGTCAAGAAACTTAAACTTGAGACCATTCCACATCCAAAACCATATCCACTTAGGTGGATTTGTAAGGATGCAAATTTATGGGTTTCAAAGAAGTGCATATTATGGTTTGCAATAACTGCACATTTTGTCAACACAATTGAATTAGATGTGGTTCCGCTTGACATAATGGGTATGGTGTTGGGAATTCCTTACTTGTATGATAGGAAAGAGATCTTCCATCGCCATGAGAACAAATACCATTTATTCAAAGATGGCAAGGAGTATATTGTGAGAGCTCATCGCAAGAAACTGGATACTTATTTAGTTAATTCAGGACAAATGAAGAGGCTAGTTAATGCAAGCCAAAACTTGACATTGATGATGATAATACAAAGAGATGTTTTTCATCATACTTTTCAAACAAATGTTGATATATGTATTAAGTTGTTTCAGATTGAAAACAAGTTTTCTTTGAAAGAAGGTGACAAGCAGTTGCAACAGTAAATATTGGTGTTGATCGTTGTTGAAAACAAGGTGTCAATGAAAGTGGTTACAAAGGTCAAAGAGATGACAAAGTAGCTTGTCAAAGAAGGCACAGGTTTCACAAATTTTCATTTCTGGTTTCCAAAAGGCACATTACAATGGCGAAGAAACTTGGTCAAGAGATGACACAAGTTAAAGGAAAAAGTAGCTAAAAATCGCCACAATGACAGAGTGCAAGGTGATAAAGATTCCAAGTTTCCTTTGATTATTGACCAAGGTAGAAACAAGATGTTTTCTGCAAAATTATATTTATGTTCTTCAAATTCAAAAAATGTGCAACATAACAGTATCAAAGACATCAATAGATGGTCATTAGAATCAAGGAAATTTTTTTCTTTCCAATTGATGAAATTAGGAAAATTTCAATGGATAAATACTGGAAGAGTGAGGACACAGTCCCCTCATCTTCATAATCAGTAATCTAGAGAGATTTTGGGGTCCAAAAGCTTCCCAATGGGGAGGTGTGATCAAGAGTTCATGAATTTTGCTCAAAATTGAAATTACTCAAAACTGTACCAAACCTGAGCGACCAGGTAGATATCGTCATTCTAATTTTGGTGTCGCAAACGGTTCGAAAAAATGATGTCATATGAGGTAGATATCGTGTTCTGATCAGTTTCCCAAACAACTAAATATGCCCATTCAGCATGCAAGTGTATAGTCATCAAAAAGGGGAATATTCCTGAGAATATTTTATTCTCTAAGCCAATGAGATCTTTCCACGTGGTAGATTTTGAATCTTTTGATGTGGTTGTATGTATGTTTAATGGGCCAATGGTTGGGTGACACGTGGCTAGCTCTGAAGCTGCCACGTGTCCCCTCTATGTTTGACCAAAAAACATTTAGGTCTGGGGGGTTTGACCCCATGATCTCCGGCACGCCCGCAATGTTCTACACCATCTCCGCTATATCGTGTTTCTTACCCCTTAGGGGTGCCCGCTCTATTTATGTTTTAAAAAATATGTAAATTTTGGCGGGGGGGGACCACCAGTGGTCCCAACCCACCGGCGGCCCTGTTTACACTGGTCACACATCTTATTTCAAACCAGTGACATATTTGTTACAATTGATAGTTCCATAACCATTAAATCCGACGGCTTTTAACCCAAGCCTTATCACATGCACACTCACCATATATTACGCCGACATTTTAGCAATGCGGTTAGCATAACCATGGGGATTGAGGGGCTTGGCATATGGCCACCCCCTCCCCTTAACCAAAAAATTAATTTTATGGTTAGTTCAGTTGGCAGTAGTTTAGCGCTCTACTAAATTTTGGATATTTATGCTATTTTAACTGTAGTTAACTGCAGTCCTCCATTTTTAGTGGAAGTGTTGTAGGGGACATTGCGAAAAAGCCTAGCCAGGTAAATTTTTGACCAATTTGGGTGAAACAAGAGTTCCCTAGACTAATTTGAGCGTTCTGGAGCCATTGGTACAGAGAAAATAGCCATTGGAGGCTTGTAAACACATGTATTTGAAAAATTTTGAGCATAATGAAATATGGACATGCCATTGGGAGCTGGACCAACAAATGTAGTCCAAGAGGGGTGAACTGATTCATCATGCCTACTATGTAAATATTATTTGTAGTTTTATTTCTTTGTTATACATTGTTGTTTAGTTTTATTTAGTCTTATTTTCATCCTTATAATTCATAATTTCATCTAGGTTTCATGGTTAAATTCCTCAATCCTTAAGCAAACAAATGGAGAAAAATATGTACATGTTTTGTAATAGGAAATACACTTAGCAAAACAAACTAATACAGTCCTTTCAGATCAATGATCCTTCCAAGACTTGTTGTATATTAGTGTATCGCCAAAAAATACTAACACAAATTTTCTAAGGAAGGGTTTGAAAATGGAATTCAACAACCCTTGAAATGTAGAAAGTGCATTGGTAAGGCCAAAAGGCATGAAAAAAAAATAATAATGACCCTCATGAGTTCAAAATGATGTTTTTGGAATATCTTTATTCTTCATTCTAATTTGATGATATCCTGAACGAATATCCAACTTGGTAAAAAAAAATTCTCCATGTAATTCAACCAATAATTCATCAATCACAGGAATGTGAAATTTATCTTTAATAGTGAGCTTATTGATCTCCCTATAATTCAGACACATGCACCATGATCCATCGTTCCTGTGCACCAATACTGTTGGAGCAAAGAAATAACTTTGACTAGGATGAATTACACCAGCCTCTAACATTTCTACAGTCATATGTTCAATTTCGCTCTTTTGGACATAAGGATATTTGTAAGGCCTGATATTTGGAGGAACACTTCCTGGAATCAAATGAATAGCATGATCATGATCATGAATAGGTGGGAGTCCTTCGGGAGTTTCAAACACCTTGGAATGATTGTCCAAGAATTTTTGTAGATCTAGAGAAATAGATTATTTTGATGTTGGAACTTCTAGTGAGAATAATTGTGAAATTACGCCTTGTTGTTCTTTCTTTAGAAGCTTTGTCATGACATTAGAGCTTATTATATTTCCCAACTTCCCTGCAATACCCCATAATTCGACTTCCTTTCCTTCCAAAAAAAAATTCAAGAAAAGTTCTTGAAAATTAAAAGCTACCATCCCCAAATATTGTAACCATTGTACTCCTAGTACAACATGAGCACCTCCCATTGGAATCGAAAGCATTGGACTCTTCAATACATATTCCCTCATAGTTAGCTTGATATTATGGAATTTTCCAAAGCGATTTATAGTTCCTCCATTTGCAACCATCACTTGACATTCTGGTGTTGGGTATAGGAAGCAATTCAATTCCTTGGATACCTTACAATGGATAAAATTATGGGTACTACCTGAATCAATCAACATTATTACCTTTTTCTTCTTGATATGTCCTTTTATCTTGAGATTTGGAGGAATGATAATTCCTGCCAATGCATTACATGATATTGTTGGACTCATTTCTTATTTCTCTAAGGTTGGTTCCTGGTGTATATCCTCTTATTTTGAAGTTTCTTGTTCATTTTCTTCCTCTTCTTCACAATCTATGTAAAATAATTTCTTCTCAGCACACTTATGACCTTTAGTGTATTTTCTATCACAACTGTACCATAGCCTTTTTTCTATTTTTTCTTCCAATTTTTTTGGTGTCAAGCTTGTAGGTTGTGTAAGTCTAGGAGTAGCAACACTTCCATACTTATATATGTGAGTGGTAGGCTTCCTTGTCACCATAATTTTACATTCAATTTTTCTTGCCAACCTTAATGCCTTCTCCAATGAATCGGGTTCCCAAAGGCGAACCTCATGTTGGATGTTATCCTTTAAATTCCCTATCAAGACATTAATCTTGTGTTCCTTTGGAATATCAATTACCCTTATATTCAATTTTTGGAATTCCTCAATGTGCTCCAGCAATGAACCTTTTTGTTTGAAATTTATCAATTGGATAAAGAAGGTTTTTCACTTTGTATCCTCATAATGTGCTATCATTTACTTCGCAAAAATTGACCAAGTGATAATATTTTTACTAGAGCAAAGCCATAGATACCATACAATTGTATTTTTTTTTAAATATAAAGTTGCAATGCATACCTTTTGTGTGTTTTGCACATTATTGAGATCAAAATATTTCTCCATCTGTAGTATCCATGTTATGGGATCCTTACCATCAAACTTACTCATATATATATTTGGAATATGGTGGGTCTTCCATCCAAAATTAGAGTTTATGAAATCATATGATAAAGGTGGATATCGGTGGCCACCCACCTATTCCATTTGGACCCACACCATCAATTCTTGCAGCTTTTCACTTTCAGCACCACTTACTAGTTTTAGCAGGTTTTCGGGTCCTGCACTACCAAAGCCGTTTTGGGGCCTTAATGATCCAGGTGGATATTGGTGGCCACCCACCTATTCCATTTGAACCCCCACCATTAGTTCATTCAGTTTTTAAGTTGCAGCAAAACTTACTATTTTTAGCAGTTTTTCGGGTCCTGAACTTCCAGAGTCGTTTTGAGGCCCGAACAATGTTTTTTGGGAAAACGGGGAGCAACATGGATTGTAGACTAATGTTTCTCACTAAAAAGTTATATTCCTCAGATATACATTTCTAACGAGATATTGAGAACAGCAGTGTATATAGATTGTCCCAGGAGGTTAGAAAGACCAACTTACCCAAATGGAACACGATTTTGACTGTTTCCCTGATTAGGTTTTTGAGACTGGTTTTTCCATTATTTCTCAATAAAACGTGACCTGAGCCTCATTGCTTAACAGTTGGAAGTGCATGGCCTGCACTCTTTCTTCTCATAGGTCTTCTGGCTTTTAGCTAATTTTATTTCCATTATGTTTGTAAGCATGTTTATTGTTATATTAATGACTAGTCACATTCATTCCTTTTCATCTCTATGTTTATCGTTATTCTAGTTTCTTTATGATGGATGTCATCATTAACATTTATTTTTTTCTACATCATGATTTCCTATCTTGTTTTTTTCTCAGATAGAATCTATTTACTATATCCACTTTATTAGACAACCATTTCATACTGTGAGTCTTCCATGCCATTCTTCAAACCATCCATCTTATCTTCCATGCCTTTCTTAAACCATACATATTATCTTCCACGTCTTTCTTCAAAATGTCCATATTAGCTTCCATTCCCTTCTTCAAACCATCCATATTAGCTTCCATGCCTTTCTTCAAAATTTCCATTTCATTTTTTGTTTCTCTTTGCGAGAGCGAAATTTGGTGTGCTTGCTCTTGTAATTTTGATATATCATGTTGCATTTCTTCATATTCATGGGTCATAGTAGAGTATTATGAGGGCTTAATGGGTGTTTAATTCTTTTTATGGGGCAATTTAGAACCCAATACTGATATCTATGCTTCAATATGCCCTTGGAATCACCTCAAACTGATTTTTCAAACAAGACTTATTCAATTTGAAAAAACAATACACACATTTTCATGTTTTTGAGGAGCTCGATATTGAAACTAAATTATCTCTACGATTTCAGATCTTCAATATCTGAAATTTGGTCCTGTAGTATCCCTCTGAATCTTCTTTCAAATTCCATATCTCTAACCTGATTTGGATTCTTCAGGAGAAATTTATGCCCAATCCCCCACAATGACCTAATTATGGATTGGTTCAGTAGAGTGAACTTATACAGAATGCCACGTGTCACTGTTTCCTCCTTTGGCTCTGAAATTTATACATAGGAAACTATAGTTCATTTAATTTGGCCAATTTTTACAGAATTCCAATCTGATGCTCAGAGTGAGAGTTATGACGATTTTCCCAAGGGCACCTCTTTTATATGAAATTCGGTAGCTTAAAAAGACCCTAACTTCCATGGATCATATGTCCGAAGATATTATGAACCAAGATCTGAAATATTTACATGATGTTCCTCAAGATTTCAGCTTCTCGTGGTAAAAATTTCAACTTCTGAACCTTCGTAGAAAAAATGTTATAGCGAAAATTCCACAATGACTTGTTTGTAGCAGGGAAACCCTAGAATCCAAAGCTCTGATACCAAATGTTATGAAACCAACTCCAAAAATAGAATAAAAGAGATATCAACACCTTATAAATAAGACACTTTTATGGGGAAACCTCCTTTACATTACATAAATGAACAATTCTTGGATGATACAACTGAAAAAACCTCCTTCTATATATTGGAGTCCATGGGATCATAATATAATCCTAATCGACCTAACAATAATAATGTAAGGGCACAATAACAACAATATGAGGGTTACATGGGTACAAAAATAACAATAAGGGGGCTACACTAACAACAATAAGGGACTACACTAGTAATATAGGGACCTAACAACATCTCACTGGATATTCCATTCTAGTTTCTTCTTGGATATTGTGCACATTCCTTATTTTGTCTTCATTATGAGGATAATATCTATACAAATGATCCCCTTCACAACCCTAACATTTGACTGAGCCTTTCCCATTTTCCCCAAAGAATATTCCAACTTGAATCCATTCTAAATTTTTTGACATTGACAATGTGTCATGATTATTTTTAATGAAAATAAGTTTAATTCCCTTCTTTGTTTGATCTTGTTTGTTATTTTAGAAGTCTACTTCACCCAAGTTCTAATCATACAAGTAGTTTTGCTTCTTGATTTTCATATCAATATTTTTAGCTACATCACATAAAATACTGTGCCTATAGAATGCAAGCAACCCATTGAATAACCTATGTATCTTTACCTATGTAATGCTCAAAGAGGTGCTTTCAGACTACTCTTTGATTCTTAAAATGTGAGACATTTTCATTGAATAAGATGGTGTGTGGTGATGTTTTGAACTCTAATAATACTTCTTATGTGCATAGAGGCTTCCTTGAGACCCCCTATTTTAATATGCTTTGTGTTCCCCCTCTTGCCACAAACCTGATCAATTCTTCATTTGCCTCAAATTAATTTAAACTCTATAGTAGTGAATCATCCTTCATTTTCCTCTAAAACTGATTTAAGCTTTATAGAGTCATTTTTCATTTTCCTCTAAAACTGATTAAGCTTTATATTAGTTATGTATTCGATTTATTTTTCTTTTCTTGAGTCCTCAACATTCTTGTGTTATCAATGTCATATCTCACACCTCCAACTTCAAGCTCCTCGTCATTTCTATCAATTATAATGATTCAATACTATATGTGTACTAATGTTGAGGACTAAAATAACAAGGAGAAAGAGGCTCAATCCAATGACAAAATGCATCAGGGAAAAATCCAATTGTACAATACCATGAGAAAGAGGCCCTCAGATAAATACAGATTGTTGGTAGAAAATTTACAAAAAACCACAAATTAACAAAGTAACTATCATACCCTCCATGAAATATTTAGACGCAGAAGTAGTTACACTTTGAGCATCTCAACTAACCTGATAAGTGTTGAATTAGCAACATACCAAACCATTATTACACTATTTACATCAAAAAATCTAATCAGTGAAAGGATGGCCTTTATGCCTCATTTCAACAACTACCTTGAATGATGCAGTCCCTCATTAAGAAAATAAAAAATACATACATTCCTATGATTAGAAAACTAATTTTTTTCATTAAACACTAAAAATAGACTCAGTTTCAACTTCTCCTGTCCTTCAAGGTTAAATTTTGTTAATATTGAATTTATGAGACAATAGTGTAAGGATTCTCAATGTTCGACTTGTTTTCTTACACAATTTTCATGTGCATCTCTGAATAACTTCCCAACACTTGACTTAATCGAAAAATTAAAACTTACATATGGTGCCTACCTATATTAACATAATGATAAATTCATTCCTAATATTTTCATGTCATATGCCCATGAAAACCTATTCATAGTTTAGACTATGTCATTGTTCAAGAATCTATGTTAGTAACAATTGTGTTCCTCTTTTACCATTTTCAATAAAGGAAGAAAGCACATGAATTTTCATATTCATGGGATAATTTTTAAAATATTTCCACCTAGCAATAAGATTGTTGCAACTAAGAAGAATTCAAAGCATACCTTTCCTTATTTCAACCATTCCTATATACCTAGTTCCATGCTTTGTTGCAAACTTAAATTTCATATGGAGCTTTGATGTAATTGATGAGAATTGGCCACCAATTCACTTTAAATTAAAGCTTAAGAAATAGTTCAAGGTTAAGCTTGAAAGAAAGAAACACATAGGAAACAGTGTATAATAGAAACCATATAGAGTTTATTTGGAAACATGTATTCTTTTACATAAATTAAAGCTTAAGAAGCATTTTAAGGTTAAGCTTGAAAGTAAGAAACACACAGGAAACCGTGTACAATAGAAACCATATAGAGTTTATTTGGAAACCACATATTTTTTTACATAAGCACATATAGTGACACTTTATAAAAGAACTCTTGAATGTTTTCCCAGTGGCATGTTCATGGAAGTCCACATGAAATAATTGTTCAGAAGATAATTCTTGACACATCTAACCTCGTGATTTTTCCCAGAGGAAACTCAACCTTGAGTTTCATATCAGTTCAAGGACATCTAAAAAACTAAAATGTCTTTTCTAAAAGAGTTGAACAATGAGGATATTTACCTTACAAATATATGATACATTATTCTCTTTTTGGACATTTCAGGCATCAATAAAATGAATATCAAATGTATTGGGATCAATTTGCCACACATTCAATGTTGAATACTCTTCCTGACACTCCTTTAGTTGAGCTTCACTGTATGCCTGCATGCAAGAGAACCAAATAGATGCATTTAAGCCAACCTTAATTAGGAAATTTGAACTAATTATATTTCTCATGCTCTATAGGGTCTGTGGAGAGTACCTTTCAAGAAATCTCGTTCAGTGCATTAGCATAGTAGACATCCATAGTATTCATTAACAAAGTTTCTTCCCTTGTGATTGAATAGTTGTTATATATGGCATCCATATCAATTTTCTTTCTTTCATCATCATATAATAATAACTTTGACATTTTCATAAGCCCGGGGGCTTCATCTACATCATTTTGAGCCACTTTTTCTGAGAATTTAAGTTGGCTTAGGGCCTGTGAACAATAAATCCAAAAAAAAGAAACAAATACATAAGCTTTTGTTAATAAACGAGCTTCTGACATTAAAAGGCAAAATTTGGATTAATGTTGTTTCTTAGTCACAACTTCACTCTATTATTGAAAATATGAGAACTTGAAAAGTCACTTCTTCTATAACTCGCACGTACCACTAGGTAGTTTCTCAAAGGAACATATAAATTACCATTGAGATGCGAAAAATGCTTAGAAGTGTTCTAGTAGTGGTGTAATAATGTGGTGCATCACTTTGTGCCTCCTCTTGTCTCATGGAGGAATAAGCATTTCCAATATATTCGCTAAGGTATTTAGGAACATAAGTTGATACCATGTGCCTAAGTCACAATAGAAACCATTTAGATTTTATCCAGAAACACGAATTTTTTACATAAATACATACAATTACACTTCATAATAGAACTCTTGATTGTTTTCCTAGTGTCATGTTCATGGAAGTCCACATGCAATCATTGTTAAAAATATAACTCTTGACACATCTAACCTCTTGAGTTTTCCCAGAGAAAACTCAACCTTGAGTTTCATATCAGTTTAAGGACATCTAAAAAAAAAAAATATCCTTGCTAAAATATTTGAACAACGAAGATATTTACTTTACAACTATATGATACATTATTCGCTTCTTCAAAATTTTAGGCATCAATAAAATGAATATCAAATGTATTGGGATCAATTTTCCACACATTCAATGTTTCATACTCCTCCCATCACTCATTTAATTGAGCTCCAGTGTAAGCCTGCATACAAGAGACCCAATTAGATGCATTTAAATTAAACTTTATTAGGAAATTTCAACTAATGATATTTCTCATGCTCTATACAGTCTCTGGAGAGTACCTTTCAAGAAATAAATTTCAGAGCATTACCATAGAAGACATCCTTAGTATTCATTCACGAAGCTTCATCCCTTATTATTAAATAGATGTTAGATATGGAATCCAAACTAGTTTTCTTTCTTTCATCACTATATAAGGAGAAATTTGACATTTATATAAGATTTGGGCCTTCATATACATCACTTTGAGCCATTTTTTCTGAGAATCTAAGCTGACTTAGGGCCTATGAACAATAAATCTAGATAAAAGAAACAAAGACATAAAATTTTGTCAATAAATGATTTTCTGAGATTAAAAGGCCAAATTTGGGTTGATTTTGTTGCTTAGTCACAACTTCACTCTAGTGTTGAAAAGATAAGAACTTGAAAAGTCACTTCTCCTAGAACTTGCACATAAAACTAGGTAATTTCAAAAAGGAACATATAAATTACCATTGAGATGTGAAAAAATCCTTAGAAGTGTTCTAGAAGTGGTGTAATAATGTGGTGCATCACTTTTTTCTTCCTCTTTTCTCATGGAAGAATAAGCACTGGCAATATATTCGGTAAGGTCTTTAGGCACAAAAGGCGATACTCTTATTTCTACTGCTGCTATAATCCCTAGAAAATATTGACCATCATAAGGTTAAAAACTAGTCAGAATTAGAGTACGACCGTTCGAGAATCAATATCTAAAGAAAAGGTGACAACAACTCACCTGAGGATAGAAGACTCGAGAGGAGTAAAGCCTAAAGCTGGTGACTCACACTTTTGATGCACATATAACACATGTCTTGCCATTTCCAAATCACTATCCATACCGACTTTATCAAGTATCAGCCACAACAAGTCAAAATAAGAAAGAAATGCTGGAGGAAGTTCGATATTCTCTACAGGTGTTATTCGTAGATCATAACAACCCTTGTCATAAAAAACATAGTATAAAAAAACTCAAAATTAAAGTTCCATCACAGAAGTAAAATACAATCTACACTAAAATACCAAAAGGAAAACATGATCCATACTCTCCTTTCAAGTGAACAGTAAATAAGGAAATGTTAATTAGCTATGGAAATAAAAGCAGGAAATGAAAATTGAGAACATTATAGATAGTTAAACTTAAATTAAAAACTAATGATTGAAAACAAGTAATGTAAAACAAAATTTATCTAAGAGAAAGGAATTGAAATCACTGTAAAAATAGATAAATTACTTTTAACCAATTCGAGTTCCTAAATAGGAGAAAAATTAAGGGCACTAGGATATTTGTACAATTCAATATAGGAGTTTAAATTTTTTTCAATTTGATCCATCCTCTAATGTATCCTAATGGTTTACAACTCCAAAAATGAAAATATACCTCATGCTTTCTATCGAAGATCCATAAATAAATAGCAGATAAAAAATTTAAGAAGGAAAAGTTAGATTAAAAGACACACTGATGCAGGGGCATTAGGTTCAGAAAATACTTTGTATTTTAATAGACATAGGGGTCTTGTGTTTTCAAAATAATATGGGTTTCTTATGTAATTATTAATGTTTTTGAGTGATTTTAATGAGAGATATTAAGTATTGTGAAGAATTTGTAAATGTTCCCGAATGATTGGAGAACGTGAGAGAATTAGGATAGTTTAGATTCCATAGGAAATGAGAGATTTGAAATTTAATTGTAAATCTTAAGTTAGAATTAGTTTCATGATTTTATGGGATTAAAGAGGATCCTTAGGGATAAAGGATGGATTTTAGGACTTTGAGGATTTTGAGGAATTTTTTGAGACAATAGAGGATCTGGAACTAGAATTGGTTTCAGAATCAATTGTATAAATTGTAAAGCCTTAAAGGCAGAAAGATAGTAGATCAAGACAATAGTAGAGATTTAGGTTTTGGACAAACAGAGTTTTTTTTGTAAGCCTATGGGAAATTCGACAGAAAGGCCATTTATTAGAAAACCAGGCCTGAGGGAAGAAGAAACCTATGTAATTACTTGTTTATATATAAAGAGATTGTTTTCTGAGTTATTGATTGTGTGTGAGGAATGTTTTGATTTATGAATAGGTTTGATAAAAATCTGTAATAGGGTTTAGAATGGAGGTTCTGCATACCATTGGAAAAATTGTTGTAAATGTCGAGATAGGGTATAATGTCTTGAGCTGAGGTGCATAAAGGTTTTGCATATATATTTGAGAAGAATAGATGAGGTTGCATTTGTTAAATTTGGTCATCGATCACTGAAAGGATTGATGACACAAAAGCGAAATTCTTGTGTTTCAATTCAGCATTTGGATACAGAAATACATCCGATCGAATAGTGAAATTGGATCAGTGTCAGAATGAAGACTAATGGGGTCATCAACAGAGAAGTAATTTTTTGTTTTTCGAAATTACATTAATATATTGACTCACATCAATACAGAGTAAGGCTCAGATTTAAATGGATGAGATTTGAATTGGAGTCGATATGGAGCTTGGAATTGGAGCGAAGCGATAGCAGAAGCAAATATCAGAAGAAGACGGAAACGTGAAGAGGGTTTCGTATAGAAGATAAGGAATAGCGAAGAAAACCTAACTGTCTGTGGCGAGTGCGCAAGAGTATTAAGGAACCATGAATAAATATGGTATGAAACTATGAGTCAACGGAGGCAAGTGGAATAGTGAAGATGAGTTTTGAAAACCATAAATGGTTTTCATGTTGCCCTTGGATGGTAAGCAGTTTTTTCCTGAGCAAACGTGATAGTGTTCATTGTGTGACACGTAGCATGGGTGGTAATTCAAAACCATTTCTTTCGCGTAGATTTGAAGCATTATGTCTTGTGAATCCTTGTTATGCGATGATCTTCAGATCATTGATTTAGAGCACGATAAAATGTTAGTTGTCTGATTCAATGAACGATGGACGATGGAAAAGGTATGTTAAAAGTTGTGGGGTTGGATTAATAGTTTATTGGTGGAAATGAAACTTTATAACATAAATTTTGGTTGAATGAAACTTCACAAGGATATGTGAATTATGTGGGGTCGTATATGAATTCATATGCAAAGTATTGTGGCATGATTCATAGAGGTTTGGGCTATTGATATTTTGAGTTTTTAACCAAATTTCATGTGTTTGAAGAATATTTATGATATGCAGGTTGAAATATATGTGGGGCCATGAGTAATTCTATGGTTTATTTGGGTTATAAACCATAGAACTAAATGATAAGCGGATATGATTTTATTTAATGACATTTTGGGTTTTAAACCATAGTTGTGAGCAAGGTATTTAATTCCAAATTAATAATTCTATTATTTGGGTTTTAAACCAAAGTCAAGTCAGAAACATGAAATATAAAAGTGGGTATTTTTATATGGTAAAGGAAAATGGTTTCCGCTTGTGAATAAATGAAAGAATAAAACCTTTGATAAAAGGGTTTAATTATGGTTTATAATCAAAGTTGCATAAAAAGGGACAACTTCCACATATGTTAGGTTTTATAACCTTGATATAAAAAGTGAGGGAACCTTCATTTGAAGATTAAATAAGAGAAGCTTTAGCATTAGAGTTAGTCCCAAATTGAGGATTATTTTGGAAAATGAATGTGACATGAAATTTTATATGGAGAATGTGGGTTTTTGCAGCCTTTGGCTACATCACACACAAAAGCCTTAGTTTCAAAAAAAAGAGATGAATTAATCCCCCAATAAGCAAAACATTCCAATTACATATATCTTCTTCTATAAAAACATTGATAAAACAAAATCATTTTCTTCTATATAAGACACCTTCCATGTGTCCCACCAGGTTGATGCAACTCTGTTACACTAAAAACTGTCACCTTGACATTCTGCTAATTGTATGAGCTCATTAACACTCATACATGCCTCCTTTGCAAGTCTTACAACCTTTACTCCTCATGTCAAGCCTTTAGAACTGGAAGAAAAACCATAAAAATGTAAAAATCTCAGGGTACGCAGGTAACATGAGACCTTCTTGCATTTTTAGCTAGGGTACGCAGGTAATGTGAAGATAAATTGCGTTCTAGAACGCAGTTTTCCAGTGTCATGCCTGCGGTACCCCTGTAAGATAAAAAAAGCGCGAAATCAAAGTGAAAAAGTTGATTTTTGGTCAATTCTGGAAGGTTCTAGATGAGATTTTTTGGGGATGAGTACGCTTTATTAAGGTGCATGTATCCCACACCTTAAGGAACTAATCCCTTGATGTGAGGAACCTATCCCTTTGAAGGAGGATTCTATCCCTTTAAAGGTGGAATCCTAACCTCTTCATCTGCTCTATAAAAGGAGGCATTGGGTAGCCTCAAAGGGTTAATAAGAGGTTAAGAAAACTAATGGAGGATTGAAGAAGTTAAGTTAAGATTTTTGAGTTGAAGTGCTGTTGAGATTTAGACTTCTTTCTGCTAAGCTTTTGAGAGGAAAGATCACATACCTATTTTTGCTCTTGAAGGAAGAGTGCAAGACTTATCAAAGTAGAGGAGATTCCTGCTTCGGACCCCGGGAAGACCTTTCGAACATCAAGGCTAAGGTTGTAAGGTTCTTCTGTATATTTTAAGATTAATACAATCAAGTTCTGTTTTTCTCAATAAATTGTCGTTCGATTGTTTATTTCAATAAGCTGTCGTTTGATCGTTTATTTCATAGATTCCTTGATCACTATGATAGATATGTTATATGATTATTTTTTATACAGGTGCTATTTAATATTTTCTTGTTTGTGATTGTAGATCAACGAAAGATGACACTTTCTTGCGACAAAAGAGCTCTTGTTGCGACGAAGGATTATTGATACGACGGAAGCACTACGACCGCAAATAAGCATTTGGATCTAAGGTAGGATCGACACCTTCATAGAATTTAATTGCAAAAAAAATATATTTAGAGAAAGACAAACTTAGTTGTTCGTTTGTTGCTAGATTGTCTTCTGACACTAGGGAGATCGGTCTTGTCCACAAGAACGATTTATCCGGCCAACAAATTGGCGACTCCGCTGGGGAAAGAACTTGTTGTTTTTGGTTCTCTTTTATTTTGATTTGAGGAAAAGTTTTTCCTGGTTTTTGATTGACGGATATCTGCCTGGGTAGCTTAGGTTTTCTCTGTTTTTTTAAATTTTGAAATATTTTAAGTTTTTCTTGAATTTTTCCTAGGACCGCACTTTTCCTTCTTTGGACAGTGCGGGCAGTTTCGCATGTTTTCTTTAGTAAATAGTGCGGGACCACATCTGTTACTTCTGGGACCTGCGGACCTTGTTAAAAGTCTTGAAAAACTTAGATTTCTTCTTTCAGTTTAGTTTAGATTTAATTTAGGATTCTTAGCATCTACCCAGATCTATATTTTTCTATCAAAAATTCTTGTTTCTGAATTTCTTTCAGCAATTCTTCATCTCGTCAATCTCCATTAAGTTAATTGGGTGTTTTGAGTGTCTCTTTTGAGAAATTCTTAATTTCATTTCCTTTGGTCATTACTTGGAGGTTTGTCTCAGTCTTTTCACAATTTTGCTCTTTTTGCTTTTGTTAATCGCCTTTGAGTGTTTTTTGATCTTTGGAACTCTCACCCAATTTTCTAGACTTGCACTTGATTGGTTCTTAGATTACATTAGAATCATCTTGTGTTTGAGAATTCTCTTGCATAGATCAGATTTTCATAATTAGAATTCTCATTTTCAGAATATGAATGAAAAATGTGCATAGATTACATTTGCATTCTTTTCAAGTGAATTGTGCATAGATTACAATTGCATAGTTTACATTCTGAAAAATCAATCATAGATTTAGATCAATTTTCTTTGATTTGAATTTAGATGTTTTTATGCTTGTTTTAAAAACACAAAAAAAAAATTTGTTTTGGGATTGATTTGCATTATTTTTTCTTGATGAAATTAGTGCATTAGAGAATTTGTTATATTTTCTCTTAATTATCAATCTTTGCATTGTTGGAAGTGAATGGAAACTCTCTCCTTACTTTAGTTAGGATTCATCGAATTGAAAATATTACATTATCATATTCGATTGCATTCAGTTTTGGTTCGGGTCATAACACCATTGGTTTCATATCCATTTACACTTTTGAGTAATAACAGCCTAAATAACACAATGCTTAATTAAAATTCATCTAGTAATTTTTACATTTTTTAGGGCTCTTTCCACCAATATAGCTTAGGCTAGTGTCTTGGAATAGGTTTTAGTTAACTCTCCAAGACAGTAAAACAAGTAGTCGATCTTGCGGTAGGAAAAATTCCAATTATTGCATGTATGTTCTGGGAAGCTCCTCCTAAAGGAGTCAAGCACGAGATCATATCTGAACCAGTGAGGTAATCAATCCTTCCTCATTGGGAACAATAGAAGATATACACGTATTAACAATGGTAAACCTCGGATAGACCATTTTCGAGGAGCCTGGGGTCACTTGTCGGTAAACCTTGGATTATGTCAAGGAGCCTTCAAGGGGATTGAGCTTTGTTACTCTACCCTTGCGTGTGTATCAGATCGTAGACTATTCCCCCAAGTATATTTGTTTCTATTGGTAACCTTAGTGGCCATAATCTATAGGATTCTTTCCTAAGGTGACGGTGGAGGGAAGATCCCACTGTACCTGGAGCAAACGTCGAATAGACTCACTTGGACTCTTTGGGGGGTTCTCTTCACTCGAGATGGTTTTGTGAAGAAACTTGTGCCAGTCTGTTTCATTAAGCAGGTTGTTGGGGTAACTGTTCCAACCACCATTTCTGCATTAAAATTCTACGATGTTGGATTTCATCACCAACTAGTGTTTTTAGTGCGGGAATCTACTATTTCTGTGTGGTTTGAATCCTAGATTTGATAGCGCGTGTTAATTTGTTTGTTTTTACTTTTAGAGACCATAGGTGTGAATTGTGAATTTTAATTGTTAGGTGTGAATTGTGAAGTGTTACTTTTAGTTTTAAATTGTTAATAAAATTCACTGAAGTTGAATATAATGGCAACTATTCCGGAATTTACCAACCAAGGAACCCCTCTTAATGAGATTCTTAGTACTTTTCCTTGCTTTGGAAATGTTGGTCCTCCTTATATGGCTACTTTTTCATTACCTAGATTTACAATAGGTTTACCGATATGGTTATTTTCAACTTCGTTGGCCCCGAATATTCCAATTGTTCCACCTCAACCGGATGCTTCACCTCAACAGAGTTCACCATCTCAACATCACCAACCTTCTGTTGACCCTTCACCTTCTTTGCCTAATATTTCTTCCTCCATTTCTTCCTCTTCACTTGGTAAAAGCCTTGACGCTAGTAACCAAGTGATGAAGAAGAAGAAGAAAGGGAAGAAGAATAAGAAGAAGAAGAAGAAGCAAGATAAGAAAGAAGTCAACCAACCAACCATGGATGTAAGTGTCAGTTGTGTTGAGGAAACCTCCAACATGCATCGTAAACCCAAATACCCTTGCAAGATTTGTAAGGGTGACCACTTCCTTATCAAATGTCCTGGTATTCCTAAGGTCTTGGAAGTATGGTCAAAAAAATCTCATCAACTTTTCATTGATCCATCAACCAGTGATAGTCAGGTTCTTGGGAAAAAGGGTAAAGTTAGGTTTCCTTGTAAGTTATGCAAAGGGAGTCATCAAACTCACATTTGCCCTCACATGGATGAAGCCTCAAAATTTTTGGAAAACCTTACTGTTCCACAGCAAGAATTTCCAACTGGTTACCGTAAACTTTCTCCCAACCTACCGTCAACTGATGGAGTGATTGATCTAATTTCAAGTACGGTCGATCCCACTCTTCCATTGGAGAGTGAAACTCATATCACTCAGGTTGATGATCCATTAGTTGATCAAGTGGTCGATTCGATTTCACATTCGGTCGATCCCATTCTCCCTGTAGAGAATGAACTTCATACTGCTCAGGTTCTTCTTGTTACATCAGATTCTTCTACGTTAGGGGGCATTTCACCTGTTTCTATAGAACCCGCTCCAAGTACTGAGGTCTTTTCCTTTGATTGGAATAGACTGACAGAACCTCGTCTTCCTTCCTCTATCCCTTTCCAAATCATTGTGAAGTTTGGTGGTAGGGACATACACCGCACACAGGTAGACGAAGGTGCTTCTGTTAGTATTTTATCCTCAACTGCTTGGAAATCTTTGGGTTCCCCTCAGCTTGTGCCTATTATGCAGAATCTGAAAGCTTTTAACAGAACCATTAGTGAACCTTTAGGGATCCTTCCTAATTTTTCTATTACTTTGGAAGGTAAAACTGTCTGTATTTATCTTATGGTAGTTCGAGGCCCCTTGGATTTCAATTTACTCCTTGGGAGAGACTATGTTTATGCAATGAAAGCTATCGTATCGACACTCTTTCGCGTGATGTCTTTCCCTCACAATGGCAATATTGTGACTATAGACCAGCTTTCATTCCCTAGTCTTGTTTCGACTACCAATAATCCGACATCCCCAAATGTTCCTGATTCTAAAGTGGCATCTACCCCGCCACGGGTTAATTATGTGGCAACTAGTCCCATGTTTTCAGTTACCGATGGAAGCGAGCCTCTCACTGTTTTCTCGTCTTCCTTGGACTTAGAACCGGTAATTGACATGGAAAACTCTATGGGATTATTTGAACACGACGTTCTTATCCCTTTTGAGTCCCTTGACATGTATTCCTTCCAAGGAATTGTTCTTCCATCTGATGAAGACCTATTGGAAGCCATGATCGAGGTGTGTCCATTGACATGTGTTTCTTCCAGTTGGAAGCCATGATCAATTAGTTACGAGGATAGTTCCTTTTACTGTGTCAACCTCGTTAAAAAATGAATGAGTGAGTTTGAGGATAGTTCCTGTTACTGTGTCAACCTCTTTTAAAAAAAAATGAAACATGTCTTTGAGGATAGTTCCTTTTACTGTGTCAACCTCATTATAAAATGAATCAGTGAGTGTGAGGACAATTCTTTTCCTGTGTCAACCTCGTTAAAAAATGAATCAGTTGGTCAGAGGATAGTTCCTTCTACTGAGTCAACCTCATTAAAAAATGAATTAGGTATGAGGACAGTTCTTTTCCTATGTCAAACTCATTAAAAAATGAATCAGTAGGTTATGTAGAGATTAGATACGAGGATAGTTTCTTTTACTGTGTCAACCTCGTTAAAAAATGAAACATGTAGGTGAGGATAGTTCCTGTTACTGTGTCAACCTCGTTAAAAAATGAAACACGTTGCCATGAGCATAGTTCTTTTCCTGTGTCAAGCTCGTTAAAAAATGAAACAAATCCTCCCCTAATTGAGTCGAGTCTTTGTATAGATCTCGTAAATGTTAAGTCGTATATTTAGGTTAGTTATTTCAGTATTTTGCATAATTTTCTTACAGTTTTAGCTCAGGTCTTTCATATGATCTCGTAAATGAACCTTCATTCCATCCAGCTATTAATTACCATCAGTGTACTTAGTTGAATGAAATGAAGCTGGGGGGGCATGCGCTCTAGCAGTTACGTTTAGGGGGCTTCAAGCATAGTTTTCTCTCTGTTTCAAGCTTGTGTAAAAATGAAACCATTCTAAAGCATAGTTTTTCTCTGTTTCAAGCTTTTGTAAAAATGAAACCTATCTGGAGTCAATTTCGGTTATTTTCAAGACTTGTTAAACTCATGAAAATCTCGAGATTATTTTGCTATCTTTCATTCTCGTAAAAAACATGAAAATGCCGAGTTCTTTCCGTCTTTCCCTGCTCGTTAATTAAATTGAAATTCGGCCACAGGAGTACATTTTTATCCCTTTTTCGAACTCGTTAAAACTTACGAAAAAGTGAAAACCATGAGTACATTTTTATCCCTTTTTCGAACTCATTAAAACTTACGAAAAGTTGAAATTTTGAGTTCTCTTTTAAGCCCTTTTCAGACTCTCTAAACATGAAAAGATTGCTGAGTACTTGACTATTCGAACTCGTTAAATGAAATGAACAGTCGTCCCTTTAGTATAAGTTTACCCCTTTTACGGACTGAAATGGACTATTTACGAAAAAGATATACGTTGACTAAATACGGTCAATAGAGTTCTCTCCCGCATTATTTTATCCTTTTTCGGGCCCGAGAGATTAAATTTACGAAAAAGTACACCCATGGAGTTTTCTTAAGTTTTTTCTTCTGACTCCCTAAAATTGAAAAACATCGAGTTTCTCCTATACTGGACTCGTTAAAATTTAACAGTAAAGGACCTGTTCAATTCTAAACAGGAATGAACCACTCCTTCTTAGGGTTCGAATCTTAAACTAAGTTGGACTCATCCGAAGGATGAGCTTATAAACAAGAAAATGTTATCCTCCTCAAGCTTGTCAAAAATAAAGAGGTACTTGCCAGAAATGGTGGGGGAAAAGAGAGAAAAACGAACATGTTTGTTACATTTTGATTATTCGGAAAACCGTTAACCACTCTTGAACACGACACTTTTTGTTCACCTGGGTTGGGAAATCCTTTGCCTAACAGTTAATCAAACCATATTGAAAGTCTTCAGCCGGTTTCTGGGTATTAGCTTTGGGTCAATTGCTACCAAGCCATCTGCAGTGTCGTTATGTGTTCAAGAGGACAGTTCAAATAAACCATTCATCTGCAAAATATTTGTCATCCATTTTGACCATCCCTGAGTCAGTCCTTGCCAATATATTTTCAAAACTTGATCTATGATTTCATGTTGTGGGCTTTCCTACGACAGATCACTTTCTATCGACGACAGCTCATTATCTAGGAAGTTGATCCAGAAATCGTCAGTACCTTGAAATCTGCATGCCTCAATGGCAGGTTTCTCGCCTTCGACGACAGGTTGCATCATTGACCTTCGATCGAATGATTCCGTGACATGTTCGACTTCAACTCATTCATTCACATTTCATGGATTGTACTGAGTACTTTGAGAGCCATTGACATTAATGGTGGTTACTCTCACACTTGTTAACAGTTTACATTATTGACTGGTAATCAAGTGGTTTCTACCATGTTCGACTTCAACACATTTAATCGCATGGATAGAATCGTACTAGTTTGAGATGCGGAAATCAAGACCCTGGATCTAGTTTCTACCATCCAGGCTGCGAGGAATTTTTTTATTCATTATGCAGTATACTATTCATTACAGATGGTTGCGCCCATGCTGTGTCTACACTATTGATGTAATATGAAAATCATTCCTGTATCAGAACAGTTTAGATTAGTTTCTAGTTAGTTTTCATCTGAGTATGGGAATGCCTACCTCAGTGATGACATATATATGCATATATTTTGCATTGAATGTTTTTACAGGTTCTGACTGGGGTGTCCACAGGATGATCCTTGAAACGATAAAGTACTTCACTCTTCATATATGACAGACTTCATCTTCATCTATTTCAAACTTCGCACTTTAGGGGGCAATCTGTTACACTAAAAATTGTCACCTTGACATTCTGCTAACTGTATGAGCTCATTAACGTTCATACATGCCTCCTTTTCAAGTCTTACAACCTTTACTCCTCATGTCAAGCCTTTAGAACTGGAAGAAAAACCCTAAAAATGTAAAAATATCAGGGTACGCAGGTAAGATGAGACCTTCTTGCGTTTTTAGCTAGGGTACGCAGGTAATGTGAAGATAAACTGCGTTCTAGAACGCATTTTTCCAGTGTAATGCCTGCGGTACCCCTGTAAGATCAAAAAAGTGCGAAATCAAAGTGAAAAAGTTGATTTTTGGTCAATTTTGGAAGGTTCTAGATGATATTTTTTGGGGATGAGTACGCTTTATTAAGGTGCATGTATCCCACACCTTAAGGAACTAATCCCTTGATGTGAGGAGCCTATCCCTTTGAAGGAGGATTCTATCCCTTTAAAGGTGGAATCCTAACCTCCTCATCTGCTCTATAAAAGGAGGCATTGGGTAGCCTCAAAGGGTTAATAAGAGGTTAAGAAAATTAATGGAGGATTGAAGAAGTTAAGTTAAGATTTTTGAGTTGAAGTGCTGTTGAGATTTAGACTTCTTTTTGCTAAGCTTTTGAGAGGAAAGATCACATACCTCTTTTTGCTCTTGAAGGAAGAGTGCAAGACTTATCAAAGTAGAGGAGATTCCTGCTTCGGACCCCGGGAAGACCTTTCGAACATCAAGGCTAAGGTTGTAAGGTTCTTCTGTATATTTTAAGATTAATACAATCAAGTTCTGTTTTTCTCAATAAATTGTCGTTCGATTGTTTATTTCAATAAGCTGTCATTTGATCATTTATTTCATAGATTCGTTGATCACTATGATAGATATGTTTTATGATTATTTGTTATACAGGTGCTATTTAATATTTTCTTGTTTGTGATTGTAGATCAATGAAAGATGATACTTTCTTGCGACAAAAGAGCTCTTGTTGCGACGAAGGATTATTGATACGACGGAAGCACTACGACCGCAAATAAGCATTTGGATCTAAGGTAGGATCGACACCTTCATAGCATTTAATTGCAAAACAAATATATTTAGAGAAAGACAAACTTAGTTGTTCGTTTGTTGCCAGATTGTCTTCTGACACTAGGGAGATCGGTCTTGTCTGCAAGAACGATTTATCCGGCCAACAAACTCTATGACATATATCTTTATAATTCATGACATTCAAAAACTCATATTCATGGTAGGATCTCATATGAAGCTACCTTCGAAATAAATAATAATAGAAGTAGCGGTATCCAGAACAATAGTCTATGCATTTAGAGAGGTTGTTATGCCCACCTTTGCAATGCTAACACTCTCTTTCTCCATCACTTCATGGATAACAGTATGGTTTGTCTCATCCATAGTGTTGTAGATCATTCTATCCGCATATCCTTTTTATGTTAAGTTTTGAAATTTTGGAAAAAGAAAAAATGTTTTTGAAAAAATATTTCTAAAGATCCGAAATATGCTATAGTATAAGGTTTTATACTTTAGTATATTAGAAATACGAAGAAGTAATACATCTTTCATTTCGATTTGTGGAGCGGCAAACATTAGATTGTTATATATGTTATTAATCATAAAGATCGAGCG
Source organism: Pinus albicaulis (assembly GCA_034641835.2). Lineage (NCBI taxonomy): Eukaryota > Viridiplantae > Streptophyta > Pinopsida > Pinales > Pinaceae > Pinus > Pinus albicaulis. Next base: position 459,104,933 of record CM076574.1, on the reverse strand, counting down.
ACTTCTGGAGCGAAAGCCGCGATCACGCGCAAAAGCTGTTGGATGAGCAATTGCGGGGGGTCAACTTGCTCGCCGGTTATCAAAACCCGACCCCCCGCAGTTGACTAGTCAGATCTACGAAAATCGTTGATCAACGGTTCCGATGGATTGCGGGGGGTATTGGTTGAAGGTCTCGGCCGTACTCACGGACCCCCCGCATTACGTCATTCTCTGAAGTGTTAAACAGTTGGAAAAACTGCATACGTGTTGTCCCACGTCACCTTCGCATTAATTACGGTTTGCATTGTTATAAAGTCGAGTTTGCCGTTCCGTTGCGGTTCATTTGTGATTTTTTTTCTGTTTCAAACCCCGTCCCGCCACCTTCGCACCGAATTGCTTTCAAAATTCTCGTCATCCATGGCCAAACGAGCGTCTGTGTCTGGTCTGTCCAATCTGAGCCCTCTCCTATATAGTGAGAAAGACGTCCGTGATACTGTTTCCTCTGTCAATCACCCTCTCTTGCATTATCAAGTGACCTTGAACACCGACCAGTCACCTGTGTTTTCCGCTATGCAGAGTTCTGGAGTGCTGTTCACCTGCATCCCTAAGACCCATGTTTTTCCTGAATTCATTTCCTGGTTGGTCTCGTCCATGTATCCTGGTAAATGTTATGTCATGAACTCTCAGGGAGAAAGTGTTTTGCAGGTTTCAGCTCAATTAATGCGTCAGGCATTATGCTTCCCAGAGAATGATTCTCCTTTGCAATTCTCAGAAGATTCGCTGGTTCAATACTTCGAGGAGCTCTCAATTGAAGAATTTAACCGTTGCATGTCATTTTTGGTACCAAGTCCGGAGAAGACCCAGTTTGGTTCGGGAAAATTTGGTTTGGATGTTTTCAATGTTCAATACAGGTCGGTTCTCAGCTGTATTATGGAGATTCTGGGGAGAGAAGATGATGGCGAAGTTGACAAAGCAACTCTCGGAATGTTTACTCTTATGATGAAACCGGGAGTGGTGTTAGATATTCCATCCTTTTGGCAAGAAGTGGTGAATTCTCAGTTGCTTTCTTTCCCACTAACAGGTTATTTTAGATTTCCCTCATTAATTGTTTACCTGTTTTTATACCAGAATGTGGAAGAATTTATGGGTATTGGTTTGAACATAATGGATAGCAACAAGAATAAGCAGTCAGTTCTACTTTGGACTGATTTGATCAGAAGAGAAGAAAATGAAGCTGGTTTATTTGAATTTGTGGAACATTTTATGACCACCGCTTATAGAATTCTCAATGGAACTCGGCCTCCCTGTTTCTTGCCAAAGGCTCAGGAATTCTTGCAATTAGGACCGAATTGTAGATATGGAGATTGGTTTGTTTTTGAAGACCATTCTGAAATAAGGCTATATGGAGTTGGTGTTGAGCCTTATAGGCTCCCAACATTTGTTCCCATGAGACTGTTTGCTCTGGAATTTATAAGGCAAAGTCTCAATGTGGATCAAATTCATTTTCTTCCAATGAAGAAGGGGTTAATGTACAAGCTGCCCATGAGTGTAGGTCCTTTTGTTGTTAACACAAGGCAAGCTTATGAGGAGGTGACAAAGATGTTGGAAGAAACACAGTTATTATTGGGAGAGAAGTGGGCCTATGACCCACATGCGATTATTTCACAGAGAAGGATCGAGAACGGTTATGCTGCTTTTTCTCATGTGAGTAAACCAGATTTAGAAAAGTTGGCTAATCCAGGAGGGCCAGGTTCATCGCGGATTAATATTCAAACTCCTGTAATATTGGAGAAGATGGGTAAGAGAGTGAGAGATGATGTTATTGAGATTGATGAGGAAGAGCCTCGAGAGGAGAAAAGGACAAAATTAGCAGAAGATCACTCCTCCAATTCACCTGGTTTCACTCTCCAGGTCAGTGAAGAACAGGGTGCTTCATCTCCTAGCAGATCAGAACTCCAGTTAGAGAAGGCTCCTTCCATGAAGCAGGTGTTCTCCCTAATTGAAGAAAAGAATCAAAGAATAAAGGCTAATATAGAGATACAAGCAGAACATCATGTATCTGCTGACCAAACAAGACTTTTGACTGTAATGGATTTGGAGAAAGACCAGTTCAAAATGGCGCTATCGCATCCGACAGGGATGTCTCTGGGACCCTCAGGCAGTTTTAAGGAGTTGAATATTGTTATGGATGTAAAGAAGATCCCCTTGTGGGATAAGATGAATCTACATATGCAAACAGGTCAGTTAATTGTTAATGATTTAGGTAAGACTCATGCTACATCAGTCAAGACAGAGAATATGCTTGCTAAGGTTGTCAAACAGTGCAAGATGGAGAAAGCCAATGCCATAGCATTGACTATTCAAAATGAAGAACTAAAGAAAATCATAAAGAAGATTGGCGTTGATCCAGATGATAGGAGCGCAATGCAAAAATTGATCAAGGGAGCAGAAGCAGAAATCTCTTCCTTAAGGAAGAAGCTGAAATTGCCTGCTTCAGAGCATTCGCTGGCAGCTGAAGTAGCAGAGGTAGAAAAGGAAAAAGAAGAGCTACAACAACAATTGATAAAGAAAGATGAGGAGCTTGATAAGGTAAAGCAAACAGCCATAACCTTACAAAATCAAATTCAGAACCACACTTGCACTTTCGATTTTTCTGCAGGTGCGACCGATCCACAGGTCCAGCTTGCTCAATTCAATACAGAGTTAAGAATGGCGGAGAGAGATTGCAAACAGGCCCAGTCTGAAAAGGATGCGGCTCTGAGATTAATGAAAGGATGGGAAGAAAAGGCAGGCGAAAATGAGCAGAAGCTACATAAAGTTGAAGAAGAGATTAAGGAACTCAAGGAGAAATTGAAGGGAAATATTTCCCTTATTAAAGCTAAGGATCTCATCTGGAATGAGATCATTTAAGAAATACAAGCAAAATGGAATTCCATACAAGTTATTGCCAGGGAGAAAGGCATTGTTGCTGATCACGAAAAGGAATTGTCATCAGACAAGCCAGCTGCAATCAAGAGATCAAATTGGGCCAAAAGATTCATGAATTTTATTAATTCCAAAACAGATGAGGAGTTGCAAGACATGGGGATACAAGACAGGTATTTTTATGCTGAGGAAATAAGCAAGATGATCATTAAAAATGATCTTCTAAAAGCATCATAGAAGCGGCTACAGGTAATTAAAGAGGTGATTAAGAAATTTGACATTTCATTTGATAAATTGATAAGAACTGGCTTGCCATCGTGCTGGAGGGAAGGAGGTGAATTTATGTCCTGGAAGTTTTATGAAGATCAGTTGGTGTTTGCAAAAAGTAGGGCAGATGGTCGACATGAGAAGACGCAGATACTAAAGGGAGAAACAGTCTTCAACTTCTTACAAAGACATTTCCTTCTACTGTGGATGGTGAAAACGTTGTTTACAAGCAACCTCACTCATAGTCATATTGTTGCCTTCACAGTAGAATATCATCGTTATAAGAGTGCTCCAATAACTCAAGACAAGCTCTGGAAGGAATGTAAGAAGTTTACTATTGATACAGAAAAAGGATTTCCCGCCAAGCAGCCACAAGTGACCGTACAGCCGCAAGAAATCATTGAATCAGTTGCTGTTCCAGGAACATCAGTTCCGTTAGATTAGGATTTGTCATCTTTTATTTTATTTTCAAATAAAATGATGCAATGTAATGAAATGTTACCGAGGCATGTACCTCCGTGACATAAAGTAGTTAAGTAGTTACAGTCAGTTAGGATCAGTTTTATAACTGAAACCATTTTGGTTCAACTTGTATTTAAAGACATTTGAAAGAAGGAAGAAGGTTCCGAGTTTTGAACCTTTGAAGGCTAAATTTTGTACTAAGCAGTATCGAATGAATAAAGAAGTTTTGCAAGTTCCCAATATTCCATCTATGTTGAAGCGTTTTCCTGGTTTCCATTTCATTTGCATTTCTGTGAATAAAGTAGAGTGATTAGAGCTGCAGGTCTCTTGATATTTATATGTCTAAGAGTTAAATATCCTTAATGGGCGCTCCTCTTCTTTAACTTATATGTTTTCCACTTCCTCTGGATTTTATAATGACAGTTTCTGTGTAACACAGCATGACAAGTTAAAATCCTTTTCTTTCTCTGTCTTTCATCTTTTCACTTCAGTATAAAGGGAATATGGCATTGCATGGCTCCTAAAGATTTGATATTTGGGAAATATATTACTAATATTTAAAGGATTAAGAACAGAGACACATATCTACATTTTTGTGACATAATCTTTAATGTCTTGAGCACGGATTCTTGTACACAGCCAAGAATTGTTTCTCAAGGAACAACACATAGCATCACACCTAATTCATCACATATAAGATCCATTACTTCTGTCACTACTCCAAAGGTGTCGAAAGATATATGTTGGTGAAGCCTTAGATGCATTCAGTCTAAAATAAAACAATTTCCAACCCCACAGATACTGATAACTTAAACATTGGAAAGAATAAATCTTAGAAACATACAAGGGACATGCCTTCAAGGACCATTTCGTTGGTGACAGGATCCCTTTGAACAACATCTGAAATACCAACACCACAACTTCCTCAAACGGTGGTGTAAATTCCTTGAGGTGCCACACTGATCATGTGTTTCAACAACTCACTCTTTGCAACTCTAGGATCTCCCATCAAACAAGCATGAAAATCACCTCTTATTTGCAAGTAAAACAAAAATGTGAGAAATAAATAAAAAATTTACTTTGTATACAGACTCCAGAGACCAAATAAGGGAGAATAACAAGTCATTTTTCTCAAACAGTCACCAATGGGATAATCAAGTTTCTATGTAACATATCTTCAGTAAAAGAATTATACCTTCATTCCATCCTTGCATTCTCTAGTTGGAGCACCAACAAGAAGAAGAAGTAGGAATTTTTGACATCCTCATGTCGAAATATTTCTGAGCTAAAGAACATGAAAGCTTGTTATAGATGTCCCCATCCTTAGCAAGCAGTTCTATTTGTTCTTGTTCATCACCTTGTAAAATGTACCTACCAAAGAAAAATTTCTAATCTACCTGTACTAGATGTGGAACTTTACATATCTATATAATGCATACCTAATGGTATATTAACTTTCAATACTGCCTTTTGGTGGAAGGATCCATCATATTGGTAAACCCACTTATTAAAAAACTACATGCATGATGTGGCATGAATGTATTGATGACTAATGTCTTGTAGAAGGAATTTCCAAAAATTCCTTGTGAAGTCACATTAGAGAAAGCGATGTTGCTATATTTCTTCTAATTTTTGGCATAATGCACAATTAGTGGGGCCAGTTGTCCCATGCTTCCTTAAATTATTTGCAGTAGGGACTTAGGAGCTTGTTATGCACTAATAGGTAGTAGAAGGAAATTACCTTGGGAAAATATTCATGTGGAAAGGAATAGAGGATATTTTATGGATATACCCCTTCTTAACAGAGTAAGAAGATTCCCCCTAGCCCTTGTAGTTGCTCTTGGATATGGAGATAGAAGCACATCCAGAAAGGGTCAATATCACAAAAGAGTGGTCTGGGACCGGACTGAAGTTCTAGTCAACCCATTTATTTGCTTCATTCCATGTATAAATATCATATAGGGTAATCAAAGAGTGTTGATATGGAAAATAAAAAAAATCATGAGTCAACCGGATCAAATTGTAGAGGCGGATTGTCAAAAATACTATCACTAGCAAAGCATATTTGTCTTCTATTTCTAGGTACCCAAGTGATATTTTCAAGGAGAATGGGTCGAGTTGTCTTGAGTAATCTCAATATCTTGGATCCATTTTCAGAATGAAGAGGACACAATTAAGTATTTATTTTGAATAAATTTATTCTGGTGATAAACTCCCACAAGAGATTTGGCCCAATGCTAGATTCATTAGGGAGGACCAGAGTGCTAATCACATTTGAGAACAAGGAATAAACCAAAAATATCAAACCCACTCCACCAAAAGAAAAAACCTTCCAACCTATTGCAGGCCATATCAATTTCATATAATAGGCAATCGTCCCCATTGTGAACTTCTCAGCCTAATTTTTCATATCTATGAACTCCCCACTAACAAACAATCCAACTATGCATACCACAATAGCAACTATGGATGTGAAAATTTGCATCTGCAGAACCACTGCAAAGGTCTCCTTCTTTATAACCCTATTGAATACAATCTGCATCAATGGAAGAAGTAGCCCATATATTGCAGAAGCTACAAAATTTAAAACGAAGCCTACTATGTACTTGGTAGTATTCACTCACTTAGGCCTGTTACCATATGAATGAAATGCAAGAAGAATTGCACCCAAAGTCAGCAAAATCGGAGAATTTAGGATATGGAGTGATTTTTTGCATGTTCAATATCAATGCAAATACTGCATTGAAGGCCAGTTGGCTTGAACATAGAAGTGAATAGGTCAAAACAGGCATATAAGAGATACCCCATGAGTAAATCATATTATCTCCAGGTATAAGCAAGCCCAAACCAACATAAATTAGCACCAATTTTGGTGTGAGCAAGGTAATCTTAGAGGCTTTTTTTCCTTGATAAAATACCATAGGTATGAAAACAATAGGGCATCCTACTAATTGCACCAAAGTTGATATACATCTATTGTTACCACAATCATCAAATTAATACATGTTAAGAAGTGAAGCAGCAACATGACCCACAATAAGTGACAAAATGCTAAATATTACAAGCTCCCAATGGGTCTTCCTTTTTCCTGCAAATATCTTTCTATTGGGTCCTCTTCCTGGATCTGCATCCCTGATCAAATCAGTGCCTAAAGTTCCAATCTCTCAAGTTCAATCAAATTATCTTACAAAATCTTACAGATAGACAGTTCAATCAAATATAAAATTAATCTGAAATATTTAACAGAAATACCTTCTTATACTGCATCCCTAATCAAACTAGGGCATGAAGTTCCAATCTCTGTAAGTCAGCCAAATTATATTACAACAGCTTTCAAATAGATAGTTCAGTCAAATATAAAATTAATCTGAAAAATTTAACATACATACCTTCTTGTACTCTTTTGTGGCTTTCTGGAACACCACCCATCTTAATATCACCCATTAGGAATGAATTACCAGTGTGCATCAAGAAAATTACTCGGCTTGTGGATGTATACCAAGAATTACTAGGCTTGTGGATGTATCGCCAAGAAAAATTATAAAACACCTCATGAGTTGTTATCTTTAAAGAAAACCTCTTCATTTCTAGTTCATAAACATATATAGATTTGTCATTGTTTCCAGTGACAAGTTCTCGTCCATATGTTGAAAACATAATGCAGAAAATCCCAAATGAGCATTGTTCTTCATACATAGAGAAATCCTGACCTTCATAAATTTCTTACAAATATTGACCCAACAAGACATATTCATAAGTTTATATTACATTATGAATGTATCTATGATGTCAATGGTTCATATCACAATTAACTATGAATTAATGAATAGTCAGATTACAAAAAGAAAGAAACAAAAGTATTGCAATTATAAAATACTAGAGGCCCTATACCTTAGTTCCATCTTCTTCAATAGAAATATCAGCACCGAGGCCACAAAGAGACTGTAATGAAGCTAAAAAATGTGGCTTGTTGTGAAAGATATTGCTCCCATTCCAAACGATGTCAACAATCTATCCACATACAATAATAAAGCATTCTGCTATAAGTAAAATGTGACAACACTAAATCAAAAGTAGTTTATGTTCTTTGGTTTTTCCTCATCTTGTTCTCCCATTGACAACCTACCTCACTCATCAAAGAATAATTTTTTCTTCTAGCTGTGTTCCAAACATGTATCGTAGCTATATTTTGTATGAAATTTTGTGAAAAGTGCCCAACAGGTTGTCTGCTTTTACTTTTTGGAGGTGATATGCCATGAAATAAAAAAAAAATCTCTGTATTTTCCTTTTCTAGACCAGGAGATAGAAAATTATTCATTCTTTCTTTGGAAAAATAAAATAAATTAAAATTTGCATACCATTCAAATTTCACCCTATCAAATTATTTTCAATCCAAAAGGTGCAAAAAATAAGATACTATTCACCTTAAAACACCCCTTGGATCAAATGCACAAATTTCAAGGCCCATCAAACACATATATATCAATATAGGCAAAAATAAGAAAGCAAAGTTCCATTTCAAACTTCACCCCATCAAATTATTTTCAATCCAAAAGTTGCAAAAAATCAGATACCATTCACCTTAAAATACCCCTTGGATCAGATGCACAAATTTCATGGCCCATCGAACACATATATATCAATTTAGGAAAAAATAAGAAATCAAAGGGCCATCACCCTTCCAATCTACTAGAAGCACATATCTCAATAAAGTTGCATACAATTTGAAAAAAACTACCATCACCTATCCAAAAACCTTTACAGATAGTAGTTAATGTTAATTTTGTTTAGTGAAAGTTAATGCCCAAAATACGATTAAGGACTCAATTGCCAATAATAACCAAATGCAATTTAACTATTGTAGACCTCATGCATATGGCCAAAATATAAATACTTCCAAAAAGACTCTGATGGTACATTTGAGCTATAGAATCTAATTTCTATGTCCAATTTAAAAAATAGTAAATCCAACTACCACACAAACATTCAAAATAAAATTCATTTCATGTGTTATCCATTGCTCTAGTGTAAATTCGTTGACTCAAGTGAGCAAAAACCATCCTGATTGAACCTCGTTCCATTAGATCCTTGATATCCCTTCTATAAAGCGAACCATTAATCTAAAAATTCAAGGAAATCATTAACATTAGTGAGAAGAACCACATACTTTTCTGTAAAACATATTCATGAAAAAGGAACCAACTCTTCTTGCTTTTTGCGATTAAATGAACCAACTTCAGAGAAACCACAGTAGAAGGCATCCAACATAAGTGTTGAGGTAAGGGATGCCCTTATCCTCAAATTTTATATATGTGTTGAGGTAAGGGGTACATATAGCTATATAGGTATGTAATTATATTTTTTTATGGAGTAAATACCATGTAATATTCCTTTCAGGAATTTCAGCAATCTCTCCAATGAGGACGCTGTATAAGGAAACCAGTGCAAGAATAACGCAATCCAGAGCTTGGATCCTATAAAATATGATGCATGTAGCTTAAATATAGAATGGCATCAGAAAAAATAACTCTAGCTACATTAAACAGTTCTCCCCAACTCAAATGTGCTAAAAAGAATCACAACCCCAGTACATCATAAAATAGAAATGCTGGAGGCAGCAACAACGTTATTTTTATTATGGAAACTACAGAAATAGATGGAATAACATATATCTGGAGCTTTCATTCATTATAAGATCAGAAATGAGAGGATTGACCTCTTTTAAAAACACATTAGGACCTCCTGGTAAGGGTATCTGGAAAAATAGCAACACAAGATACAACACTGCAGAAAATAACATTTTACCCAGCAACTCTCTATTCAGAAATATATTATATGCTCAAAAAGGGACACACAATACAATAATTGGCTCAAGGCCTCCCTAAATAGAACTCCTGGAGTGGAAATAAGCTCCTCTTCTGAAATAAGCACAAATGGATAGATACAACCCCAGCTATTGTAGCTACTGCAGAAATAATGCACTCACTGGAAGTGACTGCACTATCAAGGTTAAAGGATGGATTTCCTCAAGATAGTTGATGAGAATGGAACTCAAGACCTCCTCCTTAGATCTCCCAATCAGCTTGTTATTGTCCCATGATTTGGCAGATTGGTAAACCAAATGACAGTGTAACATTAGACCAAACTTTGGAGTCCTAGGACCTAGCTTTCTTGGACTCATAGAGGGATCTCTCTATGAAGCAAAGGATGTGAGCTTGTTCGCTTAGTATATTTGATTTTGGGCTAGTTGTTAAGTACGTTTGTTTGTTTTTGTGTTTAGAGGTGAAAACCAATTAAGTAGGCATCAATGAAAGATAAGTTATCAAATCAACAGGGCTATGGGGTCAAATGAAAACCAAGGATGCCTAGACAACAGAAAAGGTGTGTGGAAGGGTCAATTTAGTATAGTCAATGGATATTTTGGGTGGTTTGTGAAGTGAAATTAACATCAATTTGTGCAAGACAAAAATATTTTAGGCATACATAGTCTAAAAGCAAAGCGTTCATGTGGTAGGGCTAAACATTAATCACTATGAATGAAACTCAAACTAATAAATGTAGAAAATAAACAATCAGGCGATGCATAGAAGTATAAGACCCTCTAACTTTGGGAAAATCACCTTCAGTGGTTGAGAAAAAACATATAAGATAAATTAACAACTCAAACTATGAAGAGGGAACTCCTAAACATCATATCTTGAGCTATCAGGAACTTTGAAATAAGACTGTAAAGCAGGACAAAGGGCAAGATTGAAACAAGACCTCTTTGACTTAACTAAACAACCAATAATTCAGAGAGAGATTTTAGAAATGGAGTTTTGATTAGCTATGATTAAGCAGGGCATACCGTGAATCATACTAGACAGCATACATAATAACCATTAACAAAACTGAAAACAAGTTCTTAGGGTACCAAATAGCAATTAAGAATTCTTTGACATAACCAAGAAAGATGAAGAACATTTAAGCTGTAATGAATCAGGAAGTTTGAGGTGCCTCCATGGGCATATCTCAAACTTATTCTTTACTGAACTACAAAAAGAAAGAAGCATGAAAAAATATATGATAAACTAAGAAAAAATAACAAATAAGAAACACAATACCATTTACCAAGCCATGGAATCCTGCACACAAAGCCTCTCCATCATCTAGACAAGTAAGCAAGTCATCCACTTCATAAACAAGTTTCTTCTTCAAAGCTCATATCCATGTATTGCTCTTCAAAATGTCAAGTTCTGTTTCTAAAACCTCCAACTTGCTAATCAACTCTCCAACAATATTACAATGACTCTCCATGAGTTAAATAGGAGGAATAAGAGGATAAGCTTCACAAAACCAACTAGAAGCTCATTGGCCTAATACAAATATCTGATTTTGTCCTTGAGTCTTTGTAAAGCCCAAGGCACAAAATATCTTCAAAAGTATCTTAAACAGCTAAAAATGGTAATAAGATTGACTTTTAATCTCTGACATGGAGTTAAAAATAGCTTAACGCACATTTGGATGGCCACCTTTAGAAAACTGCCTTTCCAGCCAGAATGCTACAGGAGCGTAGCAGCAGAAAAAAAAACCTATTTTGCAGATAAATTTTGAGGGACTTCCCGATGTCAAAACGAGGCCTATGATGGCTCGTTGGAAATCCTTGGATGTCTAATTTCTGGAACTACTTGATTTTTCACAAACTGATCCCTAGAAGTCTTTCAAAAAGTGGAGTGAGTGAGAAAACCTGGAGGGTCTCACCTACTGATATTTGAGGCAGAAAGGTGAATTTTGACTGTTTTTTGCCTCTTTTGGGGACCAAAACATCTTCTTTTGATCTAAAAATTTGTGATTAGATGCCCCTAAATTTAATACATCCAAAAAAATAACTTTCATGAGCTAAGGATGCTCTTATCAAACATGGCAACGTCTAGAAAAATGTGCAATTAGGCCTAAAAATCACAAAAAACAAAATCATGTCCAAAATTGCTCAATTTTGTTGAGAAAACCCCTTATGGGTTTCTAGAAACATGCAAGGAAGCTGAAGCCAAGATTCCCAGCCTAGATATTTCTTTTTCTCTTTTTTTCATCGAGCACCTCCTTTGGGCAGTTTTGAGCCTTTCTTGAGAAATTTTGAGCTTTCTTCGGGAAAATTGGTTCAATTTCTTGTAATGCCTAATCATCTTCCTTTGCAAACCCAAGTCTTTGTTTTCCTTGTCTAATTTTTCCTCCAAATGATTGTTGGCTCTTTCAAGTCGTGATTCTTTATCATTTTCTATCTCTTGGGCAAGCAATTGTGTGAGAGGATATGATCGAGCAAGGGCTGCTTCTTCTTCCCTCTGCTTCTCCAAAGCTTTCCTAAGACCAATAGTCCTAGGCCTTTTTCTTGCTAGTTGCTCTTCTTCCTCAATATCATCAAATTTGCCCATATACTCTTCAAGCTTGACTTGTGCTTTGTATGCTTCCCTTTGGTATTTGAATGCTTGGGCCTCATAAATTTCCATTTTCCCACTCATTTGTTTATTTTTCATTTGTAGAAAGTGTATGAGGTCATTCGACCTTTCTAGATCAGTTTCTAAGTCATGGATTTGGGCTTCTCTATTTTTCAAAAGTGACTCAAGGGTTATGGCTTCATCATCTCTAGCATCAATGTCTATTTGTATGATGTCAAACTCTCTTTCTTGTTCATGGATACTCTCCTGTTGTTCAAATTTTTCTTTGCCCTTGCTTTGGATAGACTTCTTTTCTCTTTTTCTCTTTGGAAATTCAACAATACTATTCTTAGGCAGTTTTCCTCTACTCCTTAGCACCCTTGTGACATTACTAGTCACTGCTGGAGTGATTTTCTTCTTTGCAGATTTGGTGTTTTTAGCCTTCGGTGCTTTCGAGGAATGAATGATGGCCCCTTGCCTAGGAGAGGTAGCAAGCACATGTTCTTGATTGTGTTGAGGAGAAGAGAGAGGAGGTTTTATCACTAGAACTTGTTCAACTTGATCCTTTACACTACTGCCTCCATCATCACTTGCTTTGCTTCCCTGTTCACTATTTTCCTCACTGTTTTGAGTTTGTTTGGGGCTTTTAGCTTTATCATCTCTTTTTGTTGCTTGACTTCCTTCACTACTGATCGTCTGTGGACTGCCTTGTTTACCCTCCTTACTATCTCGAATTTTTTGATGGTTGCCTTCATTATGACTGTTCTACTTAGACTCTATGAGTGGGCTTCCACCATGGTCACTACTTTGCTGGGAGGCACCTTTTTCACTTTCCCTTTTATTGGTTTCATGACTTTGTTGAGGACTGTGGTGTTCCTCATCACTGCTGCTTGCTTGAGCATTGTCACTATGATTACTACCACTTTGATTGCTTTCATGTTGACTGTCACTCTGTTTCTCATCACTATTTTTAACCTCTTCCCTTTGCTCTTCATCATCAATACCCTGTTGCTCTTCAGTTTGTTCTTCATCCTCACTAGCTGTATGTGGGCTGTCCCCATGCTTATTTTCACTGCCCTTCTTAGGGTTGTTTTGTTCTTCATCCTCACTACTTTGTTTAGTGCCATTGACTTCCTTATCATCACTAACTTCACACCTCATTTCATGAGACTGCTCTTTTTCATTATCAATCATGGGTGATGCTTGATTTTGAGGGGTAGATTGACTAGGTGAAGGGGAGACATAGTGAGTGGAGGGTGAGGAGGACATATGAGATGGGCCATGAGATGAAGAGACAACAGTAAAATCTGGATGGGAAATGAAAGTCTCCCAAGAAACTCCTTTCTTTTCAAGCTGGTGAAGGATGATGATTTTGATGAGAGAATGATGGAAAAGACTAGATTTTTGCAGAGCATGAGGTTTCTTTTGGACCAAGGAGGACATCTTGTATATGCTTTTGCAGAGGAAGAAAGGGAGATTCAGCATCTGAGTCCGAGTGAAATGCATTAGAAGTCTGACATGATAGGAATAAACTCGAGAATACCTCCCCTCACATGTGAAATACTTCATGATAATTCTCATGAGGGGGGCATAGCTGCTCAATAAGTGAGAAAAAGGAAATATAGCTTGGCAAGCATCCTGATGGTCTAGTTTTAGGAAGGGTTTGTAGTGGTCTAGGTTCCAGTACGCTTGTTTGAACCATTTCTCATTGAGATAGGGAATCTTGGTGGCCCTTGACACTGACCTAGGAGTAAGAACAAAATAAAGGCCTGCTAGGTGGACATATTTTCCTTGCAGCATCATGGAAAACAGCTATGTTAAAGGAGGGTGATTGGTGACCTCATGGAATTTTTGGCAAAAATCAAGGCACCCTACCTCATGAAAGTTGAAAAGAACTGAAGGGGAGTCATTTATTTCTTTAGTTGTAGTAGGCTCAAACCTTTTGTGAAAACCACCCTTGCTGACCTTCCTTGGAGGCATGTTTTATTTAGACTTTCCTTCACTCTCTTATCAAAATAGGACTTTCAAATGAACAAAAAATAGAACTTTTCTTTAAGCACTATTTTTCTCTTTTAAAAACTATGTCTGGCTTCTTAATCAAAACATGCCTTTCAACTGATAATGATCCGTTTCTCAAAAACTGGGTTTTGCTTCTTACTCAAAAAATAGGCCTTTTGCAACCAGACAATGTGCCCTTTCTCCTTAATCATTGTCTTGTTGTCTCTTAGTAAACATGGTAGTTTTAAGAATAAACTGTGTTTTTTCCCTTTGAAATCACTGCTTTTTCTTCCTTAAATTTGACTTTCCAAGTGCTCAAAGATCCAAAATCTAAGGTGTAAAGAGATGAAAAATACCTTTGAAACCCCCTGCTGTGCTTGAAAAACCCAAATTCTGAGAAAAAAACCGGCATTTTCACTTTTGGAGACTTTTAGAGAGGTTCTACGCTCCTGTGCACAGGCACTTAGCACCTGCACGCTGCTATGTGTCGAGGTAGGCGCCTCCTGAACACTGTTGTGTGTCGGGCCAGGCACCTCCTGAACGCCGAGCGGGAAGGTTGGTCTGAGAATACAGGCGCCTCGCGCTATCCTACAGGCGCCTCATGCTGTGTGCAAAAAGATTCAGAGGGACGCTACAGGTGTGTCGTGTTTTGAAACATTTGTATCATCACTTTCCCTGGGTTCTAAAACTTGTTCTCTCCTCTGTCCGTCTAAGAATAGAATGAAAATCGTCCTCTTTAGAGGTTTTTATAACTCTTTTAAAATTATTTTGAACGCCTTTTTCCCTCCTTGTGGTGATTCTGAAATTTTTGCATTTGTATTTATCATCAAGCTGAAGATTTTCTTAAAACACAATGTCACTCTGTTTACCTTTTCAAACAAACTTTAACTGTTGGTGATTTTCCCTCTGCTCATCTCTAGGAGGAGGCATTCTAGCTAATGTAACCACTTAGGTTACTTGAAACCATTGTTGACCCTCTGCTTATTTGTGAAGGAGGTCTTTTCAAAAGACTTTTTTGAGCTCTTTTTTTACACTTCAGGTTTCAATCCTTTTATAAGTTTAAGGCTCTATCTACCATTTGATGGAAGGCATCTCAAAATGAAAACTCCTTGTTATCCTTGTTTACCCTTTAAAAGAGTTAGTTTATATGAAAAGGTAACTCTTGGTGTTTTCCCTTTATTCATCATTTGGAGGTAGTATTTTGATAAACTATAATAGGCCTGTCTAAATGAGAGATGCCTCTTTTACATAAATCACCTGTGTGAATTTCTCTTTCTACCAGTTGCAAAATTCACTTTTAAATAGAGCTTTGTCTACCTCCTTTACCATTTAGATGAGGTTGCTTTAATCAAAATTCTAGCCTTGGTTTGTTAGTGAATGCACTCTTTCAAACACACTATCTCTCAAACAGCCGATCACTAACAATTTTTCTTAAAGACAGAGTTAACACTTAATGATTTGACCCTCTGCTTGTTATGAAGGAGGTCTTATGCAACTGCAGTAAGTGGGCCCTCTACTTGTTATGAAGGAGGCCTTCAAAATGTGTTGACTCTCTGTTTATTAAAAAATATTAATGGAAACAAACTATGAGCCTCTCCACTTATCACTGATTGAGGCTTTTAAACAAACTGTCTATTTCTTTTATGAAACCATGCTTGTTATATATTTCCCTTTGCACAAAATCACTATGAAACTTCAGGAGTAAATAATGTTCTTTGCAAATGGTGAGCACTCACTGCTATGCATCTTTGAAACAAATCTTTTCCCTTGACTGTATCTTCATAAGGTGTAGAGAAATTTGTCTTTGACTGCCTTTCAGTGCCCAGGTGTATGGTAAGGTATAAGAAGCAACTTTCCTTTTTACACCTTCACTATGATGCCTAATTTTCTTTTAAATCTTCTTTTATGTCAAAGACTGTTCCTTTTACCTAAAAAAGTGATTTGCAGGGCTAGGTCACCTTTTGGATTTGAAACCATGTAGACCTTTGATTTTCTTTACTTACTGCTCTCCATCTGATTCTTGATGGCAAACTGTTTCAGTATGAGAAACTTGTTAAGTTTGCTCCTTTGCTCTCATTTGCACACTGATCATCACTCAATTTACACCCCTGCAGAGATGTAAAAATAGATGCTTTTGAAGTTTGGAGGGCTTCTTTGGTGTTTCATGGGGATCATGCCTAATATAATCATATTTCTTCAGACAGGGAAACTCCTTCTCTTTTCCTAATTTGAACACTTGTGAGATCTACTTAAAAGAGACAAAGCAATATTTAGTGGTGTGTGACCTAAGGATAGACTAGGGTTTTGTTTGTTGGGTGAGAAGAAAATGATGGCTGACATGATGATGACAAACAGGGTTTTTGGTTTAAAACAATCTTTCCAAGGAGTTTTCTCTAACACACCACCACCTAGACCTATATATTTTGTCATAGCTCTTGAATGGATTCTTAGGCATGATTAGGTTATCACATGACAAGATGATCAAGGATTGAAGGATAGGTGTTTTGTCAAATGTTGGATAATGAGACTTATGAAAGCAGGGGATTTTGATATCAGAGAGACAGAACCTATGATAGCCATAGGCAGGGAGACTTTGTTGAACTGAGATAGGAATCTGAAAATTGAAGGTTGTTCTCTTTCATAGACTTACAGGAAAGGGGTAGGAAGATAAAAAATTGTTTGAGGTGTTTTCTAGATGACAAATTGACAGATTGAGATTTAGCTTCTAGAAAACTCAGCCAAGGAATCTAGTCATCAAAACATGCAATAATAATGATGACTAACAAAGCTATAAAAATTATGAAACTAGAATTCCCGCATGAGAACTCTTGCACTAAACAATGTTGCAACTCCAGCTAAACAACTAAAGCTTGCAATCAGTCATAAGACTGAAACAAGAAGTATGAATGAATGAATCCTTTTGCTGCTATTCCTTCCTTTTTATCCTAAGTGAGCTTCTCCATCCCGAGCCCCACTCATTGGTGATGCAGCTTCCTTGAGAAGTTTCCTCCTTCAAAACTGCGCCGCCCTAGTGGCTTTCCCTCCCTTGTGACAGCGTTGTTGACTTGGTCAACTAAAGCTAGCTCCTTGCTTTTGCTCCTCTTCACACTCAAGAGGATTTATTTTATCCTCTTACCTCAATCCCTTTTCACACTGGGATATATTTTATTGTGTTTCTTACTTCTTATTTCAAAAATGGAGCAATTATAATGTTCAAAGTTGTAATGGCTAATTGGGAACATTACAGTGCTCCCCGCTCAAAAGTTTCTTTCCCACAAGAAACAGTAAATAAGGATGCTGCAAAATCTTCTCTCCCTCCCAAGTGGAATCCTCATCTGGTAGATTCCTCCATCAAATCAGATATTCTTTGATGACTTTTTTTCTCAACTGCCTCTCCCTTGTGTCTAAGATTGCTTTTGGATGCAAGATCAAATGGCCCTCATCATCAATAGGAGGAAGTTCCATGTTGGCAACTACATTTCTCCCAATGGCCTTCTTGAGGCAAGATACATGGAAGATATTGTGGAACTTTCTCCCCTTAGGAAGCTCTAGCTCATATGCTACCTTACCGATACATCTGTTCACCTTCTATGGCCCATAGAATCATGGTTTGAGATTTTCAGCCCCCTTCACCTTGAGTGTGGACTGTTTGTAAGGTTGAAGGTGGAGGTAGACAATATCTCCCACCTCAAACTGTCTCTCTATCCGACCACGGTCTGCATGCAGCTTTTGTTGGTTCTGAGCAGTAGCAATGTTATCTTTGAGTACTCTGAGTATGTCCTGGTTCTCTTGAATCCAATACCTTGCCCTGGGAGCTTTATTGGCCCCAAACATAACATCAGCAAATGAAAGTGACTCATATCCATACAAGGCTCGGAATGGAGTCATGCCAATAGAGATGTGGTGAGTAGTGTTGTAACAATACTCCCCCAAGTGGATCCAATGCAACCAAGCTTTCTGCTGCCTTGCCACATAGTTCCTCAAGTGGCCTTCTAGCCACTTGTTCACTATCTCAGTCTTCCCATCAGTGTGGGGGTGATAGCTGGTGTTGGGGGTCAAATCAGTTCCCTCTAATCGGAAAAATTCCTACCAAAAACCACCCATGAAGCGGCTATCCCGATCACTCACTATGGTCCTAGGGAGACCATGGAGTCTAAATACATCTCTGAAGAAGAGCTCAGCTACCTATGAAGCAGTATAATGTGCAGAAATGGAAAAAGAAATGAGAGTACTTTGTTAGTCTATCAACAACAACAAAGATACAGTCCTTACCCTGCACTATCGGTAAGACGGTGATGAAGTCCATAGAGATACTTTCCCACTTCCCATTCGGAATAGGTAGTGGCTGCAACAACCCAGCAGGATAAGTGTGCTCTCCCTTATGCTATTGGCAAGTGGTGCATTCCTTGACATGCCGAAGCACATCCTCCTTGAGACCCTTCCAATAGAATCTCTCCCTGATAGATCTGTAAGTCTTTGTGAAACCTTGATGCCCGACAAGTGGTGAATCATGTGAGGTCAATAAGATCTTCTCCTTGAGATTAGAATTCTTACCTAAGTAGATCTGATCCTTGTAATAGATAACCTCATCCATTACTCTAAATCTCTCATCTGATACCACCCCATCAAGTATCCCACATGCAAATTCATCTTTGGAGTACTCAACTAAGAGTTGAACCTTCTATTAGCCACCTATAAATATTTGTCATATCAAATGGTGGCTAAATCATTTTTAAGCCTTCAAGAAACAATTCTATGGCCAAATTGTGAGTTCTTAAAATCTTATGAAGATAAAATATCCTTTAGTTAATCTTCACTACTGTTTCCCTCATAATCCTGAAAAATCTGCTATTTGCAAAGAGAAATATTTCTCAAAAACCCATTTTCCCCTTCATTTTACCCCTCCTTCCATTCATTAATGACACCATTTTCCTTTTTCTTCATAAAATTTCTCCATTTCCCTCATTTTCCTTCATTTCCTTCATAAATTCCCTTTGATAAGGTTTAAAACTCCTTTTTTAACCTTATCGTAACTCTCAAAATCCTTCAAAAATCCTAAAAAATAGTATTTTTGCACTAAGGCCTTAAGCCCCTTTGGCCTCAGCCCCAGCTCCTTTTTTCTGCATAAAACTGGAGCTGTAACCCTCAGTTAAGCCCCTATCGCACAATCACAATCAGGGTTTTCTATTTTCCTTATTACCTTTTACTTTTGAAAACTTCGATTGCGATAGGCCCTTTTCTTTTAAACCCCCGATCCCTTCGCCTTCTTCACATAACCCAGAGCCCCGTAATCAGGCGCTAAAACACTAAAAAAAACATGTCCAAACCCTTTTTCCTTTGTTTTTTATGAAACCCGATGATATTTTTTAAAGAAAATCTGGGCCGTCGATCTCTGTAAGATCAACGACCATTGGCTCATCGCATCATGCCTATTCTTCATACGGCCTCCTGCCGATGCGATCTCTGATTTATCTGGACCGTCGATCATTCTTTGATCTAACGGTTGATATTCCATCGCATCGCAAAAAATCCTTTTGTTCGTTCCCTTTCCCTCCTCCGATTACGATACCGTGATTTAATCTAAACCATTGAATCCACAAGAACCAATAGCTCAGATTTAATCGCGCTCCGCTCGAAAGCCCTTACCATCGCACCCACCGATTGAATCCCCACCGTTGATCTCTCCTAGATCTAACGGCTTGCGCTTAATCACATCGACACATTTCATTGTTGCTTTACCCCTTGCCTCTGCCTATTTTAGATCCTACAATAAAATCTGGACTGTCCATTCCCAAGATCTAATGGCCAAGATCTTAACCCGACTTCCCTTTTTTATTTCATAAACCTGAAAATTTAAATTCTTGGTGAACATCCACTGTTGATATTTGCAGATCAACTATCCTTATTACACCCGATCTCCGCCCGACTCCCCATCTCACATTGCTTTCATTACCTCGAGATTAAATTTGGGCCGTTCATTCCTAAGATCTAACGGTCCAGATATAATCTGATAGGCCCAACTCCTTTGGGACCTACCTTCCCCATCGACAGATCTCGACCGTCCATTCCCGATATCCAACGAGCCAGATCTAAACCGCCCTTGACCCTACCCACCTTTTTCGCTCGCGCATCTTACTCCATCGCGCTCTCATTCCCACCATCAGATCTCTCTGCCTTTCATCCGACAGCTGAAACTCCATATCGTGTAATTTTGTGCTTGAACGTTAATGCCGAAAAATTATGCGATGTGGGAAGTTTTAAAAGGACACATGTCAAGTTCAAACCCATATCGTGTTGTTTTGGAAAAATTCTAAAACCACCTCAGAGCTGGGTGAAAACCATTCTGGTTTTCCACTAAACCAATTTCTACACCGCATTAACATTTTTTATCTTTTAATCTCTGTCGTCCATCATTTCAATCCAACGACCCAAATTGCATCTAACCCCCAAGTCTTTTCCCCTTTGTTTCCTCTTCCGGGCGTTTTATTGAGTCTTCTCCATCGTCGATCTCTGAAGATTGACTGTCCTAATTAAACCTCCCCCCCATTGCATTTCCCCACCATCTGAAATCCCCAGCATTCCATTATGTGATCTTGACCCTTCATTTATCTAGATCGATGGTTCTGATTGAATTTCCCCACCAATTCATCACCTTTTCCCCTTAGCTCCCGAATGTTTTACCGATTAGTCTCGGCTGTTGATCAATCTGATCTAACGGCTCAGACTTAATCTTCCTTTCCATTTACCTGACTGCCTCCCAGTTGACCCCATCGGATGATCTTGGCCGTTGGTTCTTCTCATCCAATGGTCACGATCTAATCTCACTCCCAAACTCTCCAAACAGTGCTAAACCTATTTTTTTCACGGGTTTTCTCTTACTTTTGTGTATTTTTGCAGGCTTTTCAAATTTTCTCCACAGTTTTAAAAAAAAATAAGGTCGGGGATGATGATCCCCCAGGCCATTATCCATGAAAACAAAGAATCTACAGGGTTTCAATTATCATTTTACTCATGCCTCATGAGCACTAGTGACATTATAAAACCCTCTGCGCGCCTACAAAACAACAAAGGCACAACAAATATTAATCAAACAAAGAGTATCAGTGTCAAAGGATAAAATCAACGCAAAAATGAAGAATTAAAGGTTTTAACACAGTTTTGAGGGATTAAGGCATAAATTTGACTATCAAAGGCCTAATCCACTTAGTTGAAGACAATATGAAGACTAGAAGACAGAGATTAAGCCTAATCAAGCCTAAAACACAGATCAAAAGAAAATTAACAGTGTTTTAGGTTAAAACAATGAGATCTATCAGTCCAAGAATCCTCCACTGCCACATCAGAGGCTAAGCTACCAAAAGACACATGCATCCTCAAAGCAATCAAAGAATGCATAGTTAATGCCTATTTCAAAGATATTTTCCTAAAGACAGCTGAAAATTTATTACAAATCAAAGGAACTTATTACAACTATCAGCAGAGTTATTATAAAGATAAGAAAAAACCCTGAAGTCAATTTTCTCGTCTATTAAGCCTCAGAAAGCAGAACAAAGTTATGAAACAGAGTTATAGATAGAATGCATTCCTGCCTTATGCCTTACATGGTTTTCAAGGCTAGGAATTGCATTTATTATGAAATTAATGATACTTTAACCCCTAAAACCCTTCCACCTCCTCATTTTCTTATAAAATCTCCTTGAGGAGCACATTGTGAAGGGTTAGTTGCTGAACTTTGATGTAATACTTGTGCTTGAAAATTTATATATGTAAATAGTTTTCATAGGCTCTTGAAGCTCTGTTTGTGATCAAAGAAGTCAGGATGAGAAGAGAAGATGATTGATGTACTCAAACATTGGACTTCAAGTATGTAACTGGATTGACATCAATATACAAGCTGGTTTTTGGGATCCCGACGTATATCATTGGTGAAGTAATTCTTACTGTGTTATTTTTTTCCTTTCATGTATGCCATTTTGTTCACTTTTCTCTGATAAAGAACAACAAATATAGAGCTAGGATTTACTATTAAAAGTACCCTACTCTCACTGATAAGCTTTATCTTTATGTTTTCCTCCAATTGTTTGTTTAAGAATGACTTAAGTTAAGTGTAAACATTATCAAGGAATGTTGGTTTGTCCCTGTCTTGCTGTGCAAAACTTGAAAGGAAGTTCTTGAATGATATTTTCATTATATGTTAAGTAGATTTGGACTAGGAAAGTTTATGGTTTGACCTATATTCTAGTTCTTTCTCCAAATGTTGTTTTGAAGGTTTCCCTAAGAGTATGTTGAAGCAGGCTTAGATTTTAATGTATCTTGCTTGATCTTAAGTTGCGCTTCGTTTTCTTATCTATTTTCATCCCTTCTGAAAGTAGTCATGTGGATTGCTGGATTGTTTGTCTGATAAGTTAGCTTTAATACAAGCTTGTCCAAAGAAGTTTAAGGTTAGCCCTGTCTTTGGTTGGTTTCAAACAGTTTTTTAAAAGGCTTTTCTTGTTTGGAAAGTTGATAAATCCTTGTTGAAATTATTGACTTTTTCTACCTTCTCAACACTTTTAACGTTCCATTCATCATTTAATAAAAATGATCTTTTGATATAGATGACTTGCCCCTTGGATCATTCTTGAAATTGTTGCACAATTAAACCCTTTTATGACTCCATAGCCCAATGGACTAAGTGTTGTTTCATATCTATCCTATTAGCTAAACCTTGTTTTGATTGTTCACACCTTCACCCCTTTGAAACTCTTTCATTTTTAGGACTTTCCACTCAATTAAAAATCATGCTCAACCATCAAAAAAAAAAAAAAACCTTGTTCTTAATAAGTAGCCTAATATCATACTAAAAGCCTTAAAGATAAATCCATCTTTGCAGTTATAAGAGAGATCCCTCTTTGGATTCAGGAGGGCTAGATCCTAGAATCCCAAAGTGGTTCATAATGTTGTCTCTGCAGCTTTAGTCTTGCCAATCTGATAAAATTATAGAGGCCTAACATTTCTAACTACTCTGCTGGGGAATTCTAGGTGAATTTCATCTTAGATACCCTTAAGACCTCAAGAAAACCCCTTGATTCAAGAAGATTGTTCAGTTCAGTATAGTTAGCTCTCTTCAAGAACTACCAAAGCAAATGGTAATCATGATAGAACTTATTTGAATCAGTGACAAACTAAGTAACCCTTAGGATTCTTATACAGTCTTATAAAACCTTGAAGGAATCGGCTAGCTAAGCCATAAGAGTAAAATTCCTTTGTATAATCACCCTAGCTAAGTGTTGAAATAGATTTAGGACACTCTTAGAACTTCTAGGACTGAAAAAAATTAGAAAACCCAAAAATATTTCAGATTGGTTTCAAATAAACATGGTGGTGGACCATAAAACCTTTTACCTCCAAAAGAGCTAAAATTTTCCACCTGGTGACTCCACAATCCTAAACAGACCTTAATACTCCACTAGGAAACCCATTATCCTCATAACATCATTTAATATTAGTTAATAAGACTTTAATGATTAAAGTTTTGTTGTTTAAAAGATCAGTTAGCCTCCTAAAGATTGTCATATTTGGTTAAACTTGTCTTGTTAAGTTGGGTCTAATAAACATAGCATAGTGGCTTCTAGAAGAATTCATACTAGATCCTATCCTGACCCAAATCCTCCTGAGATAGTTGATAACCCTGAAAGAATACTTAGGAAGTCTCCTAAGGCTGAAACTTCAACTATTATCAGACCACTCCATAGAGCTAATTCTGTTCCTGAAAACCTTACAGCTCTACAGCAATCACAAGATGACTTAAGGAACATATTCAGAACTAGGTCTCTTGATGATATAGATCATATAGATTTAGAGCCTCCCCCTTCATCCCAAGATAGAGGTGAACATCCTGGTAGCAGAGAAACTACTCCACCTGATTCACATTTCATTCATAATTTTGGTTTCTCTCATCCTAGATCTGCTCAACAGTCTTTTGTTGGTCCATCCACTTCTGTTACCCATACACCCATTGTTCAAATGACATCATTCCATGAAACCCCTCCCATTTTACATCCTCCACCTGTAAACCCCCCATTTTTCCCACAACCTCCTATCATGGCAACATGGTATGCCCCTCTAGTCCTTCCTTTACCTTTAGTCAATATTCCACAGGACTATCAGTCCAAGATACCATTATATGATGCCAGTGGTGCTACTATTTCTTCACAACATGTGGACAAGATGAATGACTACATTGACAGAAATGAGATTGATGATGAATTTGTCAAACTTATATTATTTGCTCAAAGTTTAGGGGGAGAATCAAGAAAATGGTTCAAAGGCTTAACTCCTCACAGTATTAATGATCTTCAAGCCTTCCATCAGTTATTCTTAAACAAATGGGAAGTTAAGAAAAACCAACTCCAAATACTTTCGGACTACAAGAATCTTCAAAGAAACACTGTGGAAAGTGTTCAAGCTTATTGCACTAGGTTCAATAGTGTGTATAATGCACCTCCCCTAGATCTGAAACCTCCACAAGGCTTAGCTTTAAACAATTTTCCTGAAGGGATTTGATTCTGAAATGGCTTATCAACTTAGAGAAAGAGACCCTCTGACTTTAGAAGATATGCAGAAAGGAGCCTTAGCTGTGGAAGTAAATCTAATGGAGAAAACAGCTAGAATGAGGAATGAGAAGAAAGTATCATTTAGGGAAGAGTCGGCACCTTCCACATCTAGTTCAAAAATGGAGAGAATGATGGATGAGATGATGAAAAAGATGAGCATACTTGAGAGAACACAAGCTAGTCAAAATCAATCAACTCCTCAAAACAGAAATCAAAATCAAAATCAGAATTTTAGGAGAAACCAACCTCAAAATAGACCAAGGGAGGATGATCAATAGATTACTCCTCCTTTTCATCAAAAATATGTGAGTGAGGTTGAAGAAACAACTAAACAAACAGAGGAAGATGACATAAACATGTTGGGAGTAGATAATGATACCTTTGATGTTCATTACAATAGAAAACAAGGTCCTTACACACGTTATGATGATAAAAGAGCAGAGGATGAATATTATTATCAAGAGCTGGAAAATGTCATCATAGAGACTCCAAAAGAGTATGACCTTAGGAGTAAGAATAATCTAGAAACTCCCAAAAGTAAAACCTCTGAAAATTCTGCAAAAAACAACCCTGTAAATAAACCCAAAGTTACAAAACAGAAAGACAAAATAGTGGCTGTAAATTATGATAAAATCAAAGAAAAGGGCATTAAAATTAATGAAAAATAGAGTTCAGCCCTTAGCAGTGTTAGCACCTCAGCTAGTGCTCCTGTTAAAACAATTTTGACCAATGTAAATAGAGGAAATCAGCAAGCTGATTTTGCTGACAAAATGGTGGTTAATAAGGCTAAAACAAACATTGTAAAAATCAGCTGCCTTTTAGTTTGGAACAGGAAATTTACAAAATAAAAATCTATGTTCCTCTTACTGAATTAGCCACCCAAGATGTATATAGATCGCAAATTTTAAAGGCTTTTAACATAACAGAAAATAATGACACTGTCAATCTTAATGACGACCAACCAAAGATTTTATTTGGTCCTAAGATTGAGGGAAGATACCAAGAAGGGCCAGTTCCTCATTTTTATGTTAGTTTGAAGATTCATGACAAAATTTTACACAACACTATGCATGACTCAGGGGCCTCTCATAACTTAATGCCAATATTAGTGATGGAGAGCCTAGGCCTTGAAATTACCAAACCATACAAAGATCTATACTCCTTTGACTCTAGTAGAGTGAAATGCCTAGGTTTGATCAAAGAACTTTGTGTAAACTTAGCACAAATTCTAGCCAAGTGTTTAGTAATGGATATTGTAGTGGCTGATGTACCCCCAAAGTATGGTATGCTGTTATCAAGATCTTGGGGAGCTAAGTTACAAGGAACAATGCAAATGGATATGGCATATGCTACCATCCCTGTTTTTAATCAAATAAGAAGAATTTATAGAGAATCTCATATGCAATACATGGTAAGTAGCTAAGAAAGACCAAAAAACTCTCCTATCTATTCTGTACATACAGGCGTTGACTCATTTATTCTTTTCAATCACGAAATATTTAATGAGCAAGAAAAATTAACTGATTTAGTGGCCACTTCTCACTGTAATGTAGTGGAAGACATAGAAAAGGAAGGAGACATAACAGAAGGGTCAAAACAGTGTGTCAAAACAGAAAATCACTGTAAAATAATCACAGGTTTAGAGCTGCAAAATATTTATCCATTACTTTTTAACTTTGAGAACCAAGAGATGAATCCTCAACTTAATGAAGAACATGAGGAACTAGAAAAAATTCAACACAATACAGACTGTCAAGAACAAGCTGAAAACACACAAGATAAAGAGGATAGTAGCCAAGCTAGTAATTCTGAAGCTAGTCCTCTTTGGAGTATGAATTTTGATGGGTCTTGCACTAAGAACAATGCAGGTGCAGGCCTTTGGATACATAACATTGAAAATAATCACACTGAAGGTCATTCTTACAGATTAAATTTTCAATGTTCAAATAACATAACTGAGTACGAATCCCTCCTTTTAGGCCTACACTTATTGAAGAAATTAGGAGCCAAAAGGATAAAAGTTCATGGGGATTCAGAGTTGATTGTTAGGCAAGTGAATGGAGAATATAGTTCCAAACACCCCAGACTTAGAGCCTATAGAAATGATGTCATGGACTTACTAAGAACATTTGAGGAATCCCAACTTATATTTGTCCCAAGAGACCAAAATATCCTTGCCCATAGTTTAGCTTTTGCTGCTAGAACATGTTTAACACCTTATGAAACCAAACAATGAACTACCCAAATCAAATTTAGACCAGTTGTCCTTGATAATGAGAAATATTGGCAAGTGTTTGATGGAGACAAACAAATAGAAGACTTCCTACAATCCAGAAATGAATTTGAACTACCAAGTTCAGATTCAGATTATGAAGATGATTGTTCTACTGAAGAAAATCTACTTGATGAAGAAGAAAAGTCTCCTGAGATTGCTGATATAAATCTGCTAGCTAATAAACTTGAAAATACCATAGAAATTAGTGCAGATTTAGGAAAAGAAGACTTAGAAACACTGCAATCTAACACTCAAAGTTTGCCAAAAGGTCTGGTCCCCTTAGAAGAGTTGTTTGATTTCAATGATGTTGCCAAGAAACCAAAGCTGGAGCCTGTTGAAATTGAAGTAGAAGAGTGTAACATAGGCAGTGAACTAAAACAAAAAATGATCAAACTGTCTAAAACTTTTTCAGCTCACATCAAGCTGAAATACATTGAGTTGTTTAAGGAATTTTCTAATGTATTCACATGGATTTATGAGGATTTAAAGTCCTATGACACATAAATAATTCAGCACAAGATACCCCTCAAAGGAAACCAAAATCCCTTTAAACAAAAATTGTGCAGAATCAACCCTGTTCAATTACCTTTGGTTGAGAAAGAAATAAAGAAAATGTATGAAGCTGGAATTATTGTTCTAATTAGATACTCAGAGTGGGTGTCTAATCTAGTGTTAGTTAGGAAGAAAACAGGAGAAATAAGGCTTTGTATTGACTTTAGGAACTTAAACAAAGCTTTATTAAAGGACAACTACCCTTTACCCAAGATGGATCATATTTTACAAAGGGTAGTTGGTTCTAAAAGGATTTATTTGTTATATGGCTTCTCAAGATACAATCAAATATTAGTACATCCTGATGATCAACTCAAGACAGCTTTTACCACACCTTGGGGTACTTTCATGTATGTGAAAATGCCCTTTGGTTTAATGAATGTTGGTGCTACATTTCAGAGAGCCATGGATATTGCATTCTCGGAAGAATCATGCTACTTCATCATTATTTACCTTGATGATATCAATATTTTTTCCAAAACAGATGAATAACACCTAGAACACTTGAGAAAGGACTTTGAGAAATGCAGAAAATATGGGTTATCTTTAAATCCAAAGAAAACAATGTTTGGTCTCCAAGAAGGTAAACTTCTTGGGCACATCATATCAGAAGAGGGAATACAGATAGACCCAAACAGGATTGAGGGTATATTGCAAATCAATCATCCTAGAAACATCAAGGAACTTCAATATTTCATTGGAAAGATTAATTTCTTGAGAAGGTTCATACCCAACTTAGCTGAAATCCTTAGAAACATAACAAACATGTTAAATAAAGAATAAGGATTTAAATGGACCTTAGAATCAAAGAGATCATTTGAACTGGTGAAACAAGCATTAACCAAAACACCAGTTCTCATTAGTCCTTATTTTTCAAAATATTTTTTTATTTTTTCATTTGCATCAGAACACACAGTGTTGTTGTCCTATTACAGAAAAATTCGAAAGGACAAGAGTAGCCAATTGCATTCTTTAGTAAGGAATTGAGACATGCACCTCTGAAGTACAACATCATGGAAAAACAAGCCTTTTCTTTAGTCAAAGCCTTAAAAGACTTCAGAGTTTACATTCTACACTCCCACATAATTGGATTTGTACCAAATTTAGTTGTGAAAGACATTTCAACACAGGACCCAGATGGAAAAAGAGGAAAGTGGATAGTTGTGATACTTGAATATGATTTAGAAATCAAGCCCACTAAACTCATAAAAGGCCAAGGACTAGCTAGATTAATGGCTGAGTCTAATTTTGAAGCTCTTGATATAAACATGATAAATGCATTAGATGAACAAGAGGAGTTGTCCACTCCCATTATTGAGGATTATTTTTTGAATTCATCTTGGTATGCTGATATTTCATATGTTTTTCTCAATTTGAATACACCTCCTACTTTTTCTAAGACAAAGGCAAGATTTTTAAAGTTGAAAACTATAAATTACTGCATTTTAGATAAATGTCTATATTGAAAAAATGCTAGTGGATTATTGCTTAAATGTTTACCTAAGAATGATGCAGAGAAAATCAAGCATGAATTCCACGAAGGAGAATGTGGAGGCCACCTCTATTGGAAGACAACCGCCAATAAAATCCTTAGAGTCGGTTACTATTGCCCCACCCTCTTTCAAGATGTCCATAAAATGATTATTGCTACCATAAATGCTAACTCTTTGAAGGCAAAAGAAAATTTCTTCCTTTACCCTTGCATTCAATCAATATTGAAGCTCCTTTTCAACAATGGGGTCTAGACTTCATTGGGTAAATCCATCCACCATCATCTGCCCAACATAGACGGATCCCCACTGCAACAGACTAATTCACCAAATGGATAGAAGCCATCCCTTCTAGGCAAGCTAATGACTCTGTTATCATAAAATTCCTTGAAAATCATATCCTCTCTAGATTTGGCTGTCCTAGGAAGATTATTGCTGACAATGCTGCTGCATTTGGATCCAAAAAGATGGTTGAATTCTGTCACAAATATCATATTACATTGGGCCATTCTACTGCTTATTACCTTCAAGGTAATTGGCTGGCAGAATCCTTAAACAAAATTTTGGTGAACATAATCAAGAAGTTGTTGGAGGACAATAATAAAGCTTGGCACAAAAAGCTAGTACATGCATTATGGGCTGACAGATTAACACTTAAAAAATAAATTGGAATGTCACTCTACCAGCTTGTTTATGGAGTAGATGCAATTTTTCCAACCAGCCTAGGAGTGCCAGTCATGAATTTGATCCAAAAAGTATAGTCTGAAGACAATGACATGATTAGAAGAATTAATCAGACCATACATATTCAGCAAACTAGAGAGGAAGTCTACAACAGAGCATTAAAAAAGAAAGAAAGCATCAAGAATATTTTTGATAGAAGGACAAAGGCTAGGGATTTCAGCATTGGTGACAAAGTTTTAAAGTGGGATTCAAGAAGAGAAGATAAGGGCAAGCATGGTAAATTTGATAACTTATGGCTTGGCCCTTATCTCATTCATTCTACTGCTGGTAATAATGCTTATTTTTTGCAAGAATTGAATGGAGATGAACTGTTTGGGGGTCCTGTCAATGGCAGGATTCTCAAACATTATTTCTCTTAACCATATCAGTTTGGAAGCCTTTTTATTTTTTCTCATTGTGAATATCATACTCATCATTGCATTCAAAGTTAGAAAAAGAAAAAATAAAAAAACAATAGAAAGAGAAAATAGGGCAGATTGTAAAAAACAAGAAAGGTATAGCCCCATACCAAAAAAGAGAAACAAAGTCTGAAAGTGTGCAAGCTCAAATGCACTCCTGAAAAACACACTCCTAGTTAATCATACAGCCTAATCATGACTAATTAGTTTTCAATTTACTGTTGATAGGTTAGTGAAATATATTTGCTAAATAGTTTAATCTTGGCTTATTAGTTAGGTAGATCAGGATAGAAGAAAAGGGTTCAAACAAGCTCAAAATATGAACCTATGAATTCCAAAAAGAAAGAATGGCTCTAACTAGATCAAATATTGAGCCAAGGATGGAAGCAAAGTGGTTCTAATATGCCCAAAAAATTGAACCAGAGAACAAAGAGAGAAAAAATCAAACAAATCCAAAATAGAGCTGAAAAATAATGAAGGATGTTTTGATTTTCAGATCTTAAGCCTTCACCATTTTGCTTTAAAATTCTACATATTTTAGTCTATGTGCAGCTTGTTTTTATGCCATAGATTAGCAACAAGTTAGACTGTTCAATCCTGGCTTTTCTGCTTTTTAATTTCTGTTTTAGAATTTACAGAATAAACTTTGTCAGACAGTCTAATCCTGACAGAGTGTAGTTAGGTAGAGAAGCTTATGAACTCAACTGCTTAATCTGAGTTCATGAAGAAATAAGGGTAGAAATAGACTAGTTTTATGTTTTCTCAAAAGAATAAAATGTTTGTTAAAAGAGTTTGCCAATCCAAATGCACTCTGAAAGAAGAAAAAATGTTAGATCATTAGGATTGGGTAGGTAGAAAGCTTGTTTTGATAGAATTCCATTGTTTTTAATGGCTACTAACACTGTTAGAGCCAAAGAATATCAGCAAAGGAAAGAAAGATGCAGCCTAATGGATGAGGCATTGATCAGCTTCCAAAGAAGATAGGTTTGAAGTTCTTGACACCTTCAAGAAGGTGCCATCCCCATGTGGAGCCACTGTTAGCCACCTATAAAAAAATTTCGTATCAAATGGTGGCTAAATCATTTTTAAGCCTTCAAGAAACAATTTTATGGCCAAATTGTGAGTTCTTAAAATCTTATGAAGATAAATTATCCTATAGTTAATCTTCACTACTGTTTCCCTTATAATCCTAAAAAATCTGCTATTTGCAAAGAGAAATTCTGCTCAAAAACCCATTTTCCCCTTCATTTTACACCTCCTTCCATTCATTAACGACACCATTTTCATCCCCTTTTTCTTCATAAAATTTCTCCATTTCCCTCATTTTCCTTCATTTCCTTCATAAATTCCCTTTGAAAAGGTTTAAAACTCCTTTTTCAACCTTATCGGAACTCTCAAAATCCTTCAATAGTCCTAAAAAACAGTCTTTTTGCACTAAGGCCTTGAGCCCCTTTTGCCTTAGCCCCAGCTCCTTTTTCCGCATAAAACCGGAGCTGTAACTCGCAGTTAAGCCCCTATTGTGCAATCGCAATCGGGGTTTTCTATTTTCCTTATTACCTTTTACTTTTGAAAACTCTGATTGCGATAGGACATTTTCTTTTAAACCCCCGATCCCTTCGCCTTCTTCACATAACCCAAAGCCCCGCAATCAGGCGCTAAAACACTAAAAAAAAACATGTCCAAACCCTTTTTCCTTTTTTTTTTATGAAACCCGAAGATATGTTTTAAAGAAAATCTGGGTCGTCAATCTCTATAAGATCAATGACCATCGACTCATTGCATCACGCCTATTCTTCATACTGCCTCCCACCGATGTGATCTTCGATTTAATCTGGACCATCGATCATCCTTTGATCTGATGGTTG
The DNA here is from genome assembly GCA_034641835.2 of Pinus albicaulis. NCBI lineage: Eukaryota > Viridiplantae > Streptophyta > Pinopsida > Pinales > Pinaceae > Pinus > Pinus albicaulis. Next base: position 459,072,972 of record CM076574.1, on the reverse strand, counting down.
ATACTCCATCGCATCACAAAAAAACCTTTTGTCCGTTCCCTTTCCCTCCTCCAATTGTGATCCCATGATTTAATCTGAACCGTCGAATCCACAAGAACCGATGGCTCAGAATTAATTGTGCTCCGCTCAAAAGCCCTTACCATCACACCCGCCGATTGAATCCCCACAGATGATCTCTCCTAGATCTAACGGCATGCGCTTAATCACATCAGTGCATTTCATTGTTGCTTTACCCCTTGCCTCCACTGATTTTCAATCCTACGATAAAATCTGGACCATCCATTCCCAAGATCTAACGGCCAGGATATTAACCCGACTTCCCTTTGTTATTTCATAAAACCGACAGTTCAACTTCTCGGTGAAGATCCACTGTTAATATTTGCAGATCAACGGTCTTTATTGCACCCGATCTCCACCCGACTCCCCGTCTCACATTGCTTTGATTACCCCAAGAGTAAATTTGGGTGGTTCATTCCTAATATCTAACGGTCCAAATATAATCCGATAGGCCCAACTCCTTTGAGACCTACCTTCCCCATTGACAGATCTCAAATGTCCATTCCTGAGATCCAACGGTCTAGATCTAAACCGCCCTTGACCCTGCCCACCTTTTTCTCCCACGCATCTTACCCCATCATGGTCTCATTCCCACCGTCAGATCTCTTCGCCTTTCATCCGACAGCTGAAACTCCATATCGCGTAATTTTGCACCTGAATTTTAATGCCAAAAAATTACGCGATGTGGGCGGTTTTAAGATGACACATTTCAAGCGCAGACCCATATCGTGTTGTTTTGGAAAAATTCTAAAACTGCCTCAGAGCTGCGCGAAAACCATTCTGGTTTTCCGCTAAACCACTTTCTCCACTGCGTTAACCTTTTTATATTTTAATCTTTGTTGTCCATCGTTTCAATCCAACGGCCCAGATTGCATCTAACCCCCAACTCTCTGCCCCTTTGTTTCCTCTCCTGGGCATTTTATTGAGTCTTCTCCACCATCGATCTCTGAAGACAGGCGGTCCTAATTAAACCTTCCCCCCATTGCATTTCCCTACCATCGAAAATCCCCAGCGTTCCATTACGTGATCTTGATCGTTAATTTATCTAAATTGATGGTTCTGATTTAATTTCCCCACTAATTCATCACCTTTTACCCTTTTCTCCCGAATGTTTTACCAATTGGTCTCGGCCGTTGATCAATTTGATCTAATGGCTCGGACTTAATCTTCCTTTCCATTTACCCGACTGCCTCCCAATTGACCCCATTGGATGATCTCAGCCGTTGGTTCTTCTCAGCCAACGGTCGCAATCTAATCTCACTCCCAAACTCTCGAAACAGTGCTAAACCTATTTTTTTCATGGGTTTTCTCTTACTTTTTTGTATTTTTGCAGGTTTTTCAAAGTTTATCCACAATTTTTAAAAGAAAATAAGGCTGGGGATGATGATCCCCCAGGCCATTATCCATGAAAACAAATAATCTACAGGGTTCCAATTATCACTTTACCCATGCCTCATGAGCACTGGTGACATTATAAAACCCTCTGCGCGCCTACAAAACAAAAAAGGCACAACAAATATTAATCAAACAAAGAGTATCAATGTCAAAGGATAAAATCAACGCAGAAATGAAGAATTAAAGGTTTTAACACAGTTTTGAGGGATTAAGGCATAAATTTGACTATCAAAGGCCTAATCCACTTAGTTGAAGACAATATGAAGACCATAAGACAAAGATTAAGCCTAATCAGGCCTAAAACATAGATCAAAAGGAAATTAACAGTGTTTTAGGTTAAAACAATGAGATCTATCAGTCCGAGAAGTCTCCACTACCACATCAGAGGCTAATTGAATCCTCCCCAGCTACCGAAAGACACCTGCAGCCTCAAAGCAATCAAAGAAGGCATAGTTAATGCCTATTTCAAAGATATTTGCCTAAAGACAGCTGAACAATTATTACAAATCAAAGGAACTTATTACAACTGTCAGCAAAGTTATTATAAAGATACGAAACAACCCTGAAGTCAATTTTCTCATCTATTAAGCCTCAGAAAGAAGAACAGAGTTATGAAATAGAGTTATAGATAGAATGCATTATTGACTTAAGACTTGCATGGTTTTCAAGGCTAGGAATTGCATTTATTATGAACTTAATGATACTTGAACCCTAAAAACCCTTCTACCTCTTCATTTTCTTATAAAATCTCCTTGAGGAGCACATTGTAAAGGGTTGGTTGTTGAACTTTGATGTAATACTTGTGCTCGAAACTTTCTACATGTAAATAGTTTTCAGAGGCCCTTGAAGCTCTGTTTGTGATCAAAGAAGTTAGGCTGAGAAGAGAAGATGATCTTTGTACTGAAACATTGGACTTGAAGTATGTAACTGGATTGACATCAATATACAAGCTGGTTTTTGGGATCCTGGTCTATATCATTGGTGAGGTACTTCTTACTATGTTATTGTTTTCCTTTCATGTATGCCATTTTGTTCACTTTTCTCTGATAAATAATAGCAAATATAGAGTTAGGATTTACTGTTAAAAGTACCCTACTCTCACTGATAAGCTTTATCTTTATGTTTTCCTCCAATTGTGTGTTTAATAATGACTTAAGTTAAGTGTAAACATTATCAAGGAATGTTGGTTTTTCCCTGTCTTGATGTGCAAAACTTGAAAGGAAGTTCTTGAATGATATTTTCATTATATGCTAAATAAATTTGGACTAGGAAAGCTTATGGTTTGCCCTGTCTTCTAGTTCTTTCTCCAAAGGTTGTTTTGAAGGTTTCCCTATTAGTATGCTGAAGCAGGATTAGATTTTAATGTATCTTGCTTGATCTTAAGCTGAACTTTGTTTTCTTATCTGTTTTCATCCCTTTTGACAGTAGTCATGTGGATTGCTGGATTGTTTGTCTGATAAGTTAGCTTTAATACAAGTTTGTCCAAAGAAGTTTAAGGTTAGCCCTGTCTTTGGTTGGTTTCAAACAGTTGCTTAAAAGGCTTTTCTTGTTTGGAAAGTTGATAAATCCTTGTTGAAATTATTGACTTTTTCCACCTTCTCAACACTTTTAATGTTCCATTCATCATTTAATCTAAAGGATCTTTTGATATAGATGACTTGCCCCTTGGATCACTGTTGAAATTGTTGCACAATTAAACCCTTTTATGACTCCATAGCCCAATGGACTAAGTGTTGTTTCATATCTATCCTATCAGCTAAATCTTGTTCTGATTGTTCACACGTTCACACCTTTGAAACTATTTCATTTTTAGGACTTTCCACTCAATTAAAAATCATGCTCAACCATCCAAACAAACAAAAAACCCTTGTTGTTAATAAATAGCCTAATATCATACTAAAAGCCTTAAAGATAAATCCATATTTGCACTTATAAAAGAGATCCCTCTCTGGATTCAGGAGGGCTAGATCCTAGAATCCCAAAGTGGTTCATAATGTTGTCTCTGCAGCTTTAGTCTTGCCAATCTGCTAAAATTAGAGAGGCCTAACACCTTCCAATATCCATCCATGCCCCTCAAGGACAACGTTGTAGGCCTCCTGGAAAGTGCATCAGCCACTATATTTCTCTTCCCCTAGACATATTCTATGTCAAATTCATAAGCCTGGATTTTTCTCACCCACTTCTGTTGTCTCTCCTGAAGTTGCCTATGTTCAAGAAGGAATATAAGGTTGTTGTGATCAGTCTTTACCTTGAACTTATTCCCCACCAAATATTACCAGAATTTGGCTAATGCATGCATGCTAGCCAACATTTATTTATCATAGATTGGGTATAGCCTCTCATGAGGGAGCAACTTCCTGCTCTCAAAGGCTATAGGATGCCCTCCTTACATCAATACTACCCCAATACCTTCACCCGATGCATCACATTCTAACACAAAAGGTTGAGAGAAGTCAGGTAAAATCAAAATAGGAAAACTACTCATTACCTCTTTGAGCTTATCAAAAGCTCTCTGTGCTGTAGGTGTTCAATGGAAAGCCCCCTTCTTTGTCAAGTCTATAAGTGGTGATGCTAATTGTGAAAATCCCTTCACAAAATTCCGGTAATAAGTGCATATGCCCACAAACCCTCTAAGTTCTATAACATTCCTAGGTTCAGGCCAATCTCTGATAGCCTAGATTTTCTCCTCATGTACCCTCACTCCATCCACTCCTGTGATGTAATATTCCTTTTCAGGAATATCTCTAAAACACAGGAAACTCTAACCAGAGATGGACTGGGAGGACATTTACCAGATATTTCACCTCTGGAAAGAGGATGAATTCTGGAGGCTATCTAGCCCTTTCCAGGCTCTGTCTAAGAGTGTGGAAAAAAACAACAACAAGTGGTATATAAGTCTAAATGAAAAAGGGAAGAAATAATAGATTTCAAAAATACAATAGTGTATATATAAAGCATGCACAGATACTCAAGAAATAGGAGAACGTTGAGCCATTTTATTAATCTGATAAATACAGAGGAGTACAATAGGTGATCAAGAAATAGCATCTAAATATTGCACAAGGAAAGCTCAGATCTATTCTTAGAATGCTGCATGGGATGACTACATTTCAGATCTTCATTCCAGCTGCTGAAAAACAATTGTGCCGCTACCCAGCAATACCTCCCTGCGGATCTGTTCTTTCCTATCAAGGATCCCACCACCTCAATCTGTGATCTTCAATATTATGCTCTCCAGCTGATTCAAAAATAGACAAAGATCCTCCACAAATACCCACTGGAGATTTCCCCAATATGGAATGCATCCTCAACCCAGGACTGCATAGTCAATAAATGCATTGTTCCTCCACAGATGTTGCACAGTTAATAAACGCACTGCTCCTCTACTAATACAGTAGATCGATCTTCCTATAAAGACACTGACGAGACTACCTCACCCGAGAAGGCACTCAAAGTCCCCTGGGGCTGAGGGTGAGATCTCTAAACGGAGACACTCAATGTGCTAAACAACACTACAGACAGGCTAATCAGCTAGCGTGCTCTAAGTCGTGAAGACCATATTCAAATGCATAAATTCTCCATTGATGTCCGAATGAGGAAATTATCTTCTTTATATAGCGTTGACCGCTCTCGAATCCTACGACTGCCTCAACCCATGATACTACAGTAATATCCCTTTACTACGTGCATCTCCACCCATGATACCATGGTAATACTCTCTTGTTGTGTGCCCAATTTAGCCCTCCTTAATTACCACGTGCGTCCTATTTTAGAGTGAGTCGTGGTCCTATTACTCATGTTTATTCATAATCTAACTACTTAAAGAAAAATTGACAAAAATCGAATATTCCAATTAGCCATTGCTAATTGGGAATATTACAATCTCCCCCAGCGGAATGTTGCTTGTCCCCAAGCAACTGTAGTGATGGATGCCGCAATATTTTCTCATTCTCCCAAGTTGCATCCTCATCTGGAAAATTCTTCCACCTCACTAAGAACTCCCGAATTGTTTTGTTCTGCTGCTACCTTTCCCTAGTATAAATAATTGCCTCGGGTTGTAATACCAAATGCCCTTCATCATCTGTAGGTGGCAGCTCCTTTGTCACTGTCACCTGCTGCCCCAATGCCTTCTTCAGATATGACACGTGGAAAATGCTATGAATCTTGCTGTCTTGGGGTAGCTCCAAATCATACGCAACCTATCCCACTCTGCGTATCACCCTGTATGGCCCATAAAAAAGAGGCTTGAGCTTCTTAGCTCCCTTCTGTTTCAGCGATCACTGTCGATATGGCTGTAAACATAGGTAGACCAAGTCTCCCCTGTTGGCATACCGCTTCTGTTGGTTCTGCGTTGTAGCCATGTTATCCTTGAGAGCGCAGAGAATGTCCTGAATCTCCTGGATCCAATATTTGGCTCTCGGAGCCTTGCTAGCACCCAACATCATATCAAAAAGAGATATAGAATGGTACCCATACAAAGCATAGAATGATGTCATACCGATGGACAGGTGATATGTGTTGTTGTAATAGTACTCCCCCAGATGCAACCACTTTAGCCACACTGTCTGCTACCCACTAACATAGTTACGCAAGTAGACTTCCAGCCACTTGTTAACTATCTCCATCTGCCCATCTGTCTGTGGGTGATAGCTGGTGCTCGGTGTCAACTCTGTCCCTACCAGCCAAAAAAGCTCCTGCCAAAATCTGCCCATAAAAGGACTGTCCCTGTCACTGATGATGGTCTTGGGAAGACCATGCAACTTGAAAATCTCTCTGAAGAACAGCTCCGCCACCTGTGCTGCTGCATAGTGTGCAGATATGGCAAAAAAATGCGCATACTTCGTTAGCCGATCAATGACGACGTATATACAGTCCTTGCCCTGCACCATGGGAAAACCTGTGATGAAATCCATCGAAATGCTCTCCCATTTCCCCTTCGGAATGGGAAGAGGCTGTAGCAAGCCTGCGAGATGGTTCACCTCCCCCTTGTTTCTCTGGAAAACTTTGCATTCCCTGATATGCTGGAGCACGTTCTCCTTGAGGCCTTTCCATGAGAACATTTCTCTGATAGCTCGGTAGGTTTTGGTAAACCCCTGATGTCCGGACAATGGTGAGTAATGAGATGCCTGAAGTATCTTCTTCTTGAGCTGGGAGCCCTCCATCAAGAAGATCCTATCTCTATAGTATATGATCTCATCTATCACCCTATATTTTTCATCTGTCACCTGACCATCCAGGACCTCACAGGAAAATCTATCCTTGGAGTACTCCACCAAGAGTCAAGCCCTCCAATCTGAATCCAAGCTCATTAGAGACAATGTAGCTGGTCTACGTGAAAGTGCATCAGCTACCACATTATTCTTCCCTTTGACATATTCAATGTCAAAGTCATAAGCCTGGATCTTGCTGATCCACTTCTGCTGCCTCTCCTGTAGCTTTTTCTGCTCCAAAAAGAACCCGAGGCTGTTGTGATCAGTTCTTACCTGGAACCTATTGCCCACTAGGTACTGCTGGAATTTGGCCAATGCATGCATAATGGCCAACATATCCTTGTCTTATATAGGATACAACCACTCATGAGGAAGGAGATTTTTTCTCTCGAAGGATATAGGGTGGCCTCCCTGCATCAAGATTGCGCTGATTCCCTCTCCTGACACATCACACTCCAAAAAAAAATGTTGCGTAAAATTTGGCAATGTAAGCACTGGACAACTGCTCATAACCTCCTTGAGCCTATCAAAAGCCCGCTATGTTGTATCCGACAAACTGAATACCCCCTTATTTTTCAAATCTGTAAGGGGTACCACAAGCTGAGAGAAACTCTTGATGAACTTTCTATAATAGGTGCAAATGCTAATAAATCCTCAAAGCTCCGTCACGTTTCTTGGCTCTGGCCAATCTCTGATGGCCCTGATCTTCTCCTCGTGGACCCTCACTCTGTCCACTCCTATGATGTTTCCCAAATACAACATCTCTATCATCCCAAACTCACACTTGAAGAGCTTAGCATAGAACTGTTGCTTCTCCAAGATATGCAGTATTGCCTCTATATGCTAGAGATGCTCCTCCCAAGTCCTACTATATATCAATATATCATCGAAAAATACCAACACAAAATTTCTCAGATGACTGCAGAAGATATGGTTCATGCATGACTGGAAAGTAGCTGGGGCGTTGGTTAGCCTGAAAGGCATAACCAAAAACTCAAAGTGGCTGTAATGGCTACTGAAAGCAGTCTTGGGAATGTCATGTTCCCTCACGCGAATCTGGTGGTACCCGGATCTCAAATCGATCTTTGAGAAGAACTAGGTTCCTCTCAGCTCATCCATCAGCTTGTCAACCCACGGTATGGGTTACCTGTTTTTCAGGGTCTTCTTATTTAGGGCCCTATAATCAATGAACATTCTCAATGTGCCGTCCTTCTTCTTTACCAACACCACCGAAGAAGCAAAGGGACTGGTGCTAGGCCGAATATGTCCAAGAGCCAACAATTCCTGGATGTCCCGCTCAATCTCATCTTGATAGGATTTGGGGTGCCTATAGGGTGTGGTAATAATGGCCTAGATGCCCTGTTCTAACTCAATAGTGTGCTCAAACCCCCGATCTGGTGGTTGTCCCGGAAATATCTCTCCAAATACCATCTCATACCTAGTGAGGATGGCCTGCATATCTGGATGAATTGTCTGCTTGGTAGCCCCTGCCACTGATGCCCGTAACTCAACTGCCCATTCTATGTCTCCCTTCCAGAAGTTTGATTCCATCCGGTGAGTTGAAATAGTCTGAGGTGGGTAAGTGTGCATCCCACGTATCTTTTCATGCTTCCCAGTCTTCTTGTCATCCCATTCCATTTCCAAGGCTTCCTAATCTGTGGTGAATTTTCCCAAAGTAATAAGCCGCTGCACACCCAGTACCACATTGGTATCCAATATGTTAACCACAAAAAATCGGTCAGTTATTGTGTAGCTGCCCATCGTTACAGCCAGCTCTGGAACATACCTGGCACATTGCATCGTCTGATATCCTGGGACCAACACTGAAAATCCATCAACGCTCTTTGTTGGTATGCCTATCCTCTCAACCATCTGTGCATCGATGAAGTTGTGGGTTGCCCCACTATATACCAGAGCTAAAACTTGTTTCCCCTGCATTGTCCCTCGGACCCGCAACGTCAGATACTTGGGTACTCCTCGCAATGTTGCAAGGGTCCCCCCTATGGGTGAAAAAGTTGCACCTCCTGCCCTTGTAGGTGGAAGTGGCAAATGATATTGCTATGTCTGAATTTCTCCTACCTCCCCATCCTCATATTCATCCTCTTCCCTGCTACTCTCGGAGAAGACTTCAATGAAATGTGCTTTTCCAGTAGCACATTTGTGACCTAGTGCCCATGGCTCCTGATAGGTAAATCACAACCTCTTCTTCTTCAACTCCCTGCGGGAATCATAATCGAGCTATACCCTACCCTGATTCCCCTTTGGAGGTGGAATCCTCACATCCTTCCCCTTTGGCTGGAAAGCCGGTTTCTGGGGGTAAGGTGTTCTAGTCTAAGGTAAGGCATCCTAGAGTGTGGCTGGTCTAGTGGCTCTAACTAGACCCCGAAGCAACTCTGTTAACCCTTCCATAAACATATAGATCATCCATGTTGTGGATAGATATGGCACCATCACTGAAATCCTCAGGAAATATGAAATATACTTCTCAGGACTCTCGATCTGTTTGAGCCTTGTCAGCTCAAAAAAGTGCTCCTCTGGTTCCTTCTGGTCGAACCTCTCTATTAGTCTCCGAGTGAACTCGGCATAAGCAGTCACGACAGAGTGCCCAAGTGTCACCCTTCCATGGAACCACCAATCATGAGCCTCACCCTCCAAATGCAGCGTGGCCATCTTGATGGCCTCTATTTCTTCCATTTGATTGAGATGGAAATATACATCCAGCTTCTCCACCCAAGACTTCGCCGAACTGTTTGATGAACCATCAAACGTAGGCAAATGGAATTGGCTCACTATGCACAGGGTGACTCAATCATGATAATGTCTATGCCCTCTATGATGGTCGCGGGGTCTATTTTCCCACTTGATCTGAACAAAGTCTTTAAATAAAATAGCATCCCTGAACTCTTGCCCAACTGCCTAGTACTCAGCAAAATACTCACTTATGCGATATGGTTCTTCCTGTGCTCCTATCCTCGTATCTGCACTCAAAAAAGTGGGCATAGTGGCACGAATGGGGAATATGATGCTTGGTTCAGAGCAGCAACCTTCTCCTGCAAATGGTGGGATGTGTCCGACCCCTCATCAACATGGAAACCCTTTTGGATTTCATGCTGTCTAGCCGTGAATCTCTGGCCCATCACTTCTATCTGCCTTGCCAGATCCTGCACTGATTTGAGGAGGGCTTCCCAAAACTTTTTTTCATTGCTATCATTTGCCATTAGCTCTCTCTACTCTGCTTCTATCATCGAATCCTCCTGTTCTGCGTCCACCACCCGAACGCAGTCTCCCTCTCCGTAGGTGTTCTTCAACCTACGCTCTATATCTCTATACTTCATACCTCTCTGGCAGATGTATGGTTTTTCTTCCGATGACATAGACTACTAGCTCCACAGGCCGAGATAGATCTATGCTCTGATACCACTGTAATATTCCTTTTCAGGAATATCTCTAAAACACATGCAACTCTAACCGAAGATGGACTGGGAGGGCATTTAGCAGATATTTCACCTCTGGAAAGAGGATGAATTCTGGAGGCTATTTGGCCCTTTCCAGGCTCTGTCTAAGAGTGTGGAAGAAAACCACAACAAGTGTTATATAAATCTAAATGCAAAAGGGAAGAAATAATAGATTGCAGACATACAATAGCGTATATATAAAGCATGCACAGATACTCAAGAAATAGGATAACTATGAGCCATTTTATTAATCTGATAGATACAGAGGAGTACAGTAGGTGACCAATCAATATCATCTAAATTTTGCACAAGGAAAGTTTAGATATATTCTTATAATGTTGCATGGGATGACTGCATTTCAGATCTACGTTCCAGCTACTGAAAAACGATTGTGCTGCTGCCCAGCAATACCTCCCTGCAAATCTGTGCTTTCCTCTCAATGATCCCACTGCCTCAATCTATGATCTTCAATATTATTCTCTCCTACTAATTCATAAATAGAAAAAGATCCTACACGAATACCCACTGGAGATTTCCCCAATACGGAATGCGTCCTCCACATAGGACTGCACAATCAATAAACGCGTTGTTCCTCCACAGATGCCATGCAGTTAATAGACATGCTGCTCCTCTACCAATACAACAGATCGATCTTCCTATAAATACACTGATGGGACTACCTCACCCGAGTAGGCACTCGAAGTCCCCTAGGGCTAAGGGAAAGATCTCCGAACGGAGACACCCAATGTGCTAAACAATGCTACAGACAAGCTAATCAACCAGCATGCTCCAAGTTGCAAAGACCAGATTCAAATGCATAAATTCCCCATTGATGTTCAAATGAGGAAATTATCTTCTTTATATAGCATTGGCTGCTCTCGGATCCTACGGCCGCCTCAACCCACGATACTACGGTAATATCCCTTTACTGCGTGCGTCTCCACCCATGATACCATGGTAATACCCTCTTGCTATGTGCCCAATTCAGCCCTCCTTAATTACCACGTGCGTCCTATTGTAGAGTGAGTCGTGGTCCCTTTGCTCACTTTTATTCATAAGATAACTACTTAAAGCAAAATTGACTAAAATTGAATATTCCAATTAGCCATTGATAATTGGGAATATTACATATGATATGCCCCAAATATAACATCTTTGTGAGGCCAAATTCACATTTGGAGAGCTTGGCATAGAATTGATACTCCTTGAGGATATGTAAGACTGTCTGAATATGTTGCAAGTGCTCCTCCCAAGTGCGACTGTAGATCAGAATATCATCAAAGAAGACCAATACAAACTTTCTCAAATGACCCTGGAAGATACGGTTCATACAGGATTGGAAAGTTGCTAGAGCACTAGTCAATCCAAAGGGCATTACCAAAAACTCATAATTCCCATAGTGACACTTGAATGTTGTCTTGGGGATATCTTGCTCCTTCACCTTGATTTGATGGTACCCAGACCTTAAATCAATATTGGAGAAATATTTGGATCCCCATAGCTCATCCATGAGTTCATCGATCCTTGGTATAGGGTACCTGTTCTTCAAATTCTTCTTGTTCAAGGCCCTATAATCAATGCACATCCTCAATGTGCCATCTTTCTTCTTTACTAAAACCACCGAGGAAGCAAAAGGACTAGTACTAGGTCGGATGTGCCCTAGTGCTAGTAGCTCTTAGATAACTCTTTCAATATTATCCCTATAGGCCTTAGGATGTCTATAAGGAGTGGTGATCACTGCTTGGACCCCTTGTTCCAACTCAATGGTGTGTTCAAACCCTCGATCAGGAGGTCTCCTTGGTGGAATATCCCCAAATACTGTAGAATACCGGTCCAATAGAGATTGAACATTTGGATTCATCGGTGAGTCCTTGCCCTTCACCTCAGATATATGCAGCTCCAATACCCATGCAACATCTCCTCTATGCAGATCTGCCTCCATCCTATGTGCTGAAACAACCTAAGGGGTATATGTGTTCATACCCTTGATCTTTTGTTGCTGGCCATCCTCCCCCCTAGTCCATTCCATCTCCAAAGTTCTCCAGTTAGTGGTAACTCTCCCAAGAGTTACTAACCACTGGACTCCCAATATGAAATTGGTGTCTAGAATATCTACCACAAAGAAGTGGTCTATCAAGGTATAGGTACCCATAGTAATGGTCAGTGCTGGAACATACTTGGCACATTGCAGAGTCATGGCTCCTGGGACCAAAACTGAAAATCCCTCAAAATCCTCCATGGGAATTCCTCTCTTGTGTACCAACTATGAATCAATAAAATTATGAGTGGCTCCACTATCTATCAATACAGAAATTCTTTGCCCCATGATGGTTCCCTTCACCCTCAAGGTTAGATACTTTGGAACCCCTCTTAACGTTGCAACAACTCCTCCTCTTGGAGAAAATTCTTCTATGGGTTGTACAGCGCTGGCATCCTTCTTGGATAAGGTCTTGATATGATGTGCTTCCTCTATAACACACTTCTCCTCCAATTCTTGAACAAGGATTGTCTCCCTTGGCCTTGAGTGAGTCTTCTGCTATAAAAATGTTCTTTCCCTAGGCAAGATGTGTTGTAGATCTCTAGCTTTCTCCATGACTTCAAGGAGTGTAGTTGGTTTGGTAGAATTGAATAACCCTTGTAATGGTTCAGCCATCCCATTCAAAAACATGCATACCTTCCTTCTCATATTGAGGTTGGATACTGTTGAGTCCCGAATTTGTCTCTCTTCCATACACTTTTCCATATCTCTTTCACTCACCTAAACCTCCAAAATTGTCAAATATCATGTGCAAAAGGGTATCTAACATGGTTTTTAATTATTTTTGTGTGTTTTCTATTTGATTTAGATTTTTTTCATACAGCTGCGGAAACTTGTCACTTTCCGCAGCCGCTGCAACTTTCCGCAGCTATTTTGTGGAAATCAATGTTACAGGTGTCAACGAAGGGAACGAGCCACATGGGCAGGCTAGGAATGACAAGGACATGGTTCGTGTCCTATTGGTTCAAGTAAATTCGTCAAGGAAAGCCGCGGTCAAAGACATCCACGTGGAAGTCAACTGTGGAGTTCTATGTCGGCTGGACTCTGTTTCGTGGCATAGAAACATCCATACGGCCGTTTCCAAGCTTACGGAGGTTAATTGACATCTGTGCAAAGTTCTGGAGTTGAATTTAAGCGCCCACCTTCCGTAGATCCGTTTTCCAACATGGCCATACTCCTAAATCCGTGGCCTTAGTGGTCTACGTGCTGGCTGCTATCATAAACTTCAGGAGACAGTTACATTTTATTGCTTTATAAAGAGCGTTTGCATATGCACGTAGAGTTAGTGAATGGGAGTTGATAGTTGTTAGTTGATATATCTGTTAAGTTGATGTGCGTACTCTGTTATGTGGTGATTACGCTGCCTTGAGCCGTAATACCACCAGCCTGTAATGACTTTCTTTTTAATGTAAAAAACTCTGTTTCATAACTTAATTCGTGTTTGAAGATCATACCAGAGCTGCGTAGAGGGCCCCTGCTCAGCCGAGGTTCTGTGTATTAATGTATATATTTTTCATTTCATTTCTTTAAGCAGTCATTGTATCATAACTCATTACATGTTCATATTTCATAGTTGTTTTATTTCTGTTCATACATTTCTGTAATTTCCATTGCATTCCTGTCCTTTATGTTTTTATGATTGTTAAATCACTGATCAGTTTTCTTGTGCAGGTTTTAGGTAGACAGCCCGGGGCATTTTCATAGTATTTTTGCTAATGATATGAAACTGATATTATTCTGCTGCTAGTTTTCTTTCACAGTCTTTGTTTAACTTCAGTTTTGTCTTGTGCACTTCAGCTTTGTTTATCTGATTCAGTAGTTAAAATTAGACATATTAAGCTACTCATAGTGTCTTCAGCTACCTCCGAAAGCCACAGCTGGACTGATGGTGAGGGGCCGCATGATGAGATGTGTAGTTTAGTATTAGTTTCCTTTCTGCAAAATTAGATATATTAAGCTGCTCATAGCGTCTTCAGTTTCCTCCGAAAGCCACAGCTGGACTGATGGTGAGGGGTTGCATGATGAAGTGTGTAGTTTAGTATTAGTTTCTTTTCCACAAACTTAGATATATTGAATCATGTATGACATCTTCAATTGCCTCCGAAAGCCACAGCTGGACTGATGGCGAGGGATTGAATCATGTATGTATGGTTTAGTATTAGTTTACTTTCTGCAAATTAAATATCAGTTACACAAGTTGTTTATGATTACTTCCGCAAGTCATAGCTGGTCTAATGATGAAGGGTCATAAAATGAATTGATGTAATCTGGTTTAGATTTCTTTCATTGCAATTTTGAATTTCCATAAGCGTAGTTTCTTTTGTGTTCAGTTGGCAGCAAGAATAGTTTAGTTTTCATATTCACTAGTTTCTTGTTTTGATTCATTAGATTAACAACACTTTCCATTTCAGCAGTTTACTTTCTTTTGTCATTTGTAATTTCAATTTGCTTTTAAAGTTTTGAGATTGGTAAATCATTATAGGGGATATCACTTCCTTGAACAATTATAACCAAACTTGTTTTTCACTTTAGAATTTCCATTTCACCTTAGAAAGACCATAAACGACAAAAAGTTAAGAAAGAGGTTATCTTGCACATATAGTGCACCGCACTTCATCAGCTTACGATTCCCGGATTGACAATTAAATGCAACAATTTAGGACACACTAAATTGACCAAACATTTTGGCGCCGTTGCCGGGGAAGTGTAACTAGGTAGCCAATTTCTTAAAAAAAACACATAAAATCATAAAAGAAGGGAAAACTTGATAACTTCTTGAAGTATGCTCTCCTCTTGCACCTAGTGTGATCTGGAGGATCAGAAAAGAGAGTTATTGGTTTAGTAATTTCTTAAGTATGCTCTCTTCTTGCACCTAGTGTGATCTGGAAGATCAGAAAGAGAATTATTAGCCCAACTTTTATTAAAAAAATATAAAAAAATGACATGCATAGAGCAAAGATGAGCAACTTAGATAATGAAACCTTGAAAGCCCTCCTATTAAAAGCCATTAGAGATGAATGGATAGACATTTTAAACATGATGGGTAAAGGAGACATTTCTCAACTCCCATTTCATGATATAACAGAACTATGTATCCAATTCTCAAGGGGAAGATCTAAAACTGGAAAAGGGCCTAGGGATTATTCTCTTATTAGGGCTAAAAAATCTGCAACTGGATCAGTAAGTAGGGCAGAGATTGGTAATATGCTTGATGAGTTTAAAACTGATATCTTAGGGGGTCTTAGTGAACAACTAGACACCCTTAAAATCCAAAACAAGCAGAAAGCAGAAACAGATGCTTTAGCCATCTTTTGTCCGAAATGCAGAAAGAAACATGCTTTAAGGGAATGTCCCTTGGATGCAAAAGTTGTAGAAACATGTATGATTTGCTCAGAAAATCATGAGATCAAGGATTGTCCTTCAATCCCTGGACTCAAAGCTGTTTTTCAAGAAGATCCAAATTCAGTAGAATCTCTCCGTTTTGTCGCAAGGAGACCTTGGCAGGGACAACAATCTCAAGGGTTTAATAACCCTATGAATCTTCAAACCCCACCAAATTGGACTCCTTGGCAACAACCTTGGCCCCAACATCAAAACTCATATCAGCCATGGGTACAAGGGATGCAAACTCCTTATGGGAGATTTGCTCAATTTTATCAATATCCTCCATCTTTTCAAAACCAACAAGCTCCACAATTTCCAAGCCAAAATCCACAACAACTTTCATTGCCATTTCCACAACATCAACCTTCTCAACAAAATACAAATCCTCAACTCATGCTCCCATACCAACATAAGACAAATCAACTTCCAGCTCAGCCATTGCCAAATCCTAACAATAAGAATCCTCAAACTACTTATATGGTAGAAGGACAACAATTTCCTACCTATATGATTGTTCCTCTCAACGATGTACAACTCAGATCTGGTAGAGTTTTAGAAAAACCTTCTATAGACATTCAAGAGCAAGATACCTCCGAGGAGGACTCTCTTCAAGTCAATAAGGGTTCTGAGGAAGAATCTCTTCAAAATTCAAAAATTCAAAAAGAAAAAGAAAAGCTAGCATCCACAACTCCTATAGTTGAGCAACCTGTATCTTCATCTACACCTCCTTTTCCGGAAAGACTACAAATTGATAAGGGGGTGGAAAAACAAATTTTGTTGCCTAAATATGACTTTCTAGATGAATTGAAGAATGTTTGTATCAAGATTCCATTGCTACAAGCCATTCGAGAAATTCCTATTCTAGCAAAAACCATAAAGGAGTTGAGTTTCAAAAGACTAGGAAGGAAGCTAAAGGACACAAGAAGAATCCACCTGGTAGGAAAGATTGCAGACATTATGATGGGAAAAATTACCATGCAGAAGTATGTAGATCCCGGAAGTCCAATTGTCAATACACATATAAATGGGATAGAAATTCCAAACACATTGATTGACTTAGGGGCTGCTATCAACATTATGAGTAGACAGACTATGGAACAGTTAAAACTTCCTAACCTTCTTTTACACCTACTTTATTGCAACTTGCAGATCGATCGGTTATTAAACCAGATGGTGTATTAGAAGATATTTCAGTCTCCTTAGATTCTTGGGAATATCCAGTAGACTTTATGATTTTGACTCTCAAAAGTAATCTAGGAGGACATCCAATTATCTTAGGAAGACCTTGGCTGGCCACAGCTGATGCTTTTATTAGTTGTAGATCTGGAGACATGTACATTTCTAATGGTAATTCGACAAAGAAATTCAATTTGTATCCTCCTGCAAGAGCAATTACAGAAATAGGAGACAATGAATGGGTCGATGATGAGAACACTATACAACCCGTCTTTACCATTTCTGAAATTAGTGAGGATAGTCAAATTCTGAACACATTAGAAAATTTTGAGATAACTTCAGAATATGACCCCACACAATTTCAGTTGGAATCTGACATAGAATATTTATCATCAAGACAAATGTCTCTTTACTCTATGGAAGAATTTGGTAATTCTGCTTTTGAGATTTTTCCAAAAAAGACATTGAATATCAATAAACATCTGGAGAAGTCACAACAAGAAGAACTAACCAGAATCTTGCAAAAACATTCTACTGCATTTGCATGGGAGTATACTGACATGAAGGGTATTGATCCTAAGACTTCCATCCATCATATCTATATTGAGGAAAACAGTAGACCAATCAGACAACCTCAAAGAAGGATGAATCCAAATCTTAGGGAGATAGTGAAAGAAGAGCTCCAAAAACTTCTCAATGTAAACTTCATTTATCCAATTTCAGATAGCCAATGGGTTTCTCCTTTGGTTATAGTACCTAAAAATAATGGTAAATGGAGAGTATGCATTGATTACAGGGAGTTGAACAAAGAAACTTTGAAGGATCACTTTCCTTTGCCTTTTATTGATCAGGTATTAGATACATTAGCAGGTAAAAAGTACTTTTCATTTTTGGATGGTTTTAGTGGCTATAATCAAATTCAAGTAGCACCTGAAGATCAAGATAAGACCACATTTACTTGTCCATGGGGAACTTTTTCCTACCGAGTGCTTCCTTTTGGGTTATGTAATGCACCCACAACATTCCAAAGAGCAGTACTAGGAATTTTTTCTGATCTAATCCATGATTGTGTAGAGGTTTATATGGATGATTTTACAGTTTATGGAAATTCATTTGAAGAGGCATTAGAAAATTTGGAAAAAGTTCTCATAAGATGTAAAGAAACAAACCTTTCATTAAGCCATGAAAAATACTTTATGATGTTTACTGAAGGGATTGTTTTAGGACATCATATTTCAGGAGATGGAATTAAGGTTGATAAATCAAAAGTTGAAGTCATCTCCAAGTTGCCTATTCCAAATTGTCAAAGAGATGTTAGAAGTTTTCTAGGATTTACTGGTTACTATAGAAGATTTATAGAAAACTTCACTAAAATAGCATTTCCACTCTTCAAGTTGCTTACAAAAGACTGTGAATTTAAATGGGATCCTGATTGTCAATCCGCTTTTGAAACTTTGAAAACAAGAATATCTGAAGCACCTATCTTGAGAGGACCAAATTGGAAACTTCCTTTTCATATTTCTACAGATGCTTCAGATACAGCTCTTGGAGCTGTGTTGGGTCAAAAAGATTTAATTCCTTATGCCATTTATTACACCAGTAAAAATTTGACTCCCACAGAGTTGAATTATACCGTGACTGAAAAAGAGTTCTTAGCTGTTGTTCATGCAATTAATAAGTTTAGACATTACATAACAGGCTATGAAACTTTTATTCATACTGACCATTCTGCAATTAGATATTTAATGAACAAACCCGTTACTAATGGCAGAGTGACAAGATGGCTTTTACTTTTGCAAGAATTCAATATTACTGTGTTGGATAGACCAGGAAAACAGAATACAGTAGCTGATTTCTTGTCTAGGATTCAGAATACTAAAGAAGATTCTCCTGTAGAAGATAAGTTTCCCGATGAATATTTGTTTGCAGTAACTATTAAGACCCCTTGGTATGCAGATATTGCTAACTATTTGGTTACAGGGAAACTACCTTCACATTTATTTCCAAGAGAAAAACGAAAAATTATTCAGGAGAGTTCAAGATATTCATGGATTTCTAACGAATTGTTTAAAACAGGGCCAGATCTTGTGATCAGAAGATGTGTCAGGGAAGATGAAATGCCCGATATTCTTAAGGCATGTCATGATGAACCATGCGGCGGACACTTTGCGGACAAAAGGACGGCCTATAAAATCCTTTCCTTGGGATATTATTGGCCTTCTCTCTTCAAAGATGCAAAACAATATTTCAAAAGGTGTGATAGCCGCCAAAGAGTAGGGAAACCTACCCTTTCAAATGAAATGCCATTGCAAACACAGGTACTCATTGAACCCTTTGAAAAATGGGCTTTAGATTTCATTGGACCGATTAATCCACCATCAAAGCAAAAGAAGTATATATTGGTTTGCACTGATTATGTTACTAAATGGGTAGAAGCTAAAGCATTAGTATCTGCTACTGAAAATTCACTTGTTCATTTTCTTTATGAGGATATTTTTACTCGCTTTGGTGTTCCAAGAGAAATTGTAACAGATCAGGGGAGCCAATTCACATCAAATTTGGTGGAGAAGTTGATGGAAGAATACAAAATCAAGCAAAGAAGATCTACTCCTTACCATCCACAAGCAAATGGTCAAGTGGAGTCCACAAACAAAGTTCTTGAAAGTATCATCACCAAAACTGTTCATCTACATAGAAGAGATTGGGCAGAAAGGCTTCCAGAAGCCTTGTGGGCCTACAGAACTACATGGAGGAATACAACAAGACATTCTCCCTATGAACTTGTTTATGGGAAAGAAGTCTTGTTCCCCATTGAGTTCCAAGTCAAGACCTTCAAGATAGCAGTTCAGTTGGGAATGGACTTATCAGAAGCTAAAAAGCATAGAATGGAGCAATTGAATGAGCTAGATGAGATCAGACAAGAAGCAATTCTAAGAACCGATCTAGTTCAATATCAAAGAACTAAGTGGCATGACAAATATATCAAAGAGAAGAAGTTTCAAGAAGGAGATTGGGCATTGTTGTTTGACTCCAAGTTTAAAGACTTTCAAGGGAAATTTCACACTCATTGGCTTGGGCCATATGAGATTGACAAGGTCTTTAACAATGGAGCTGTAAGAATCAAGACCATTGATGAGTTTCAAACTCCTCTTTTAGTGAATGGCCATAGATTGAAAATTTATCATAAGCCACTCTCTAAAGAGGATTTTGTCAAGTTGTTTCAAGAAAGTTCTGCAATCAGGCTGGTACAGAAGAATCCTTCTTCTCTACCAAGCTAGTTTTTGTTTTTCAAGTTAAAAAAAAAAAAAAAGAGAGAAAAAAATGGTATAAGCACGAAAACCAATCATTGATTGGCAGTCTTATCTGAAGAAAATATGGGGTGAAAATCGGGGACAAGCTGACACTCTACTCTTTTCCAAAAAAAAATACGTCTTTCATTTCATTCATTTCACCACCCACTCCATTTCATTCCTTCATTTCATCTCATTTCATTTCATTTCACTTCACTCCACTTCATTTCATCCATTCCATCAATAAAAAAAAATTTATGACCATTTCCACTGGTCCTTCTGTCATTCTAGACTCATTTTCCCTATTCAACTAAGTAATAACTATGTCGGTTTCCGCGGTGACTTGTCGTGTTTCGCGGTGACTCCGGTTTCACGACCGGAAACGATTCCGCGGCCTACTACGTTTTCAAAGAATGTCTCGGTCGGTTGTTATTTCCATAATTATGAAATAAAATGCGAGGAGAAGGATCCAATGGAACATTCAAGACACTAATGAAGATCAATCGATGGGTTGAAGACGAGGAGGCAAAAGCAAGGATTCCAAAGGTATGAATAAAGTTTATTTCAAATAGTATTTGAAAAACACATTTTTATATAATTTTAAACTATGAGCTCTACCCATAACACGCAATGATTATGTTGTGACAGGTCCGTAACCTTCCACGATCTCCATGTTATCCTCTTGCATTTATTCACAAACGGTTTCATCATTGAAATTCCGATTCTCACTCATGTTCCAATATCCCACCGTAGATAATGAGACGTATTTGAGGTTGACAAAGGACTCTTACAAGCCGCATAACTTCATAATCATTGATTGAGAAACGTATTCCTTATTATTGTTACGATACCAAAATTCAACGCGGCAGATAGGTATACTTTGTTCTTATCTTGTAGTGTCTCTTGTCGTGTTACAAAAATAAAAACTCTACTCATTCTCACTTTCTTCCCCCATTTCGTTCCAGCACTGCTCACTCTCACTCCGTATACCTACCTGATCTCGATACCCATTTGCCGAGCACTCATTCTCGGCTTTGCTGATAACATCCCCACGATGTGTGCTCGTCCTGTGTGTTCATCGTTTCCATTTCCCGCCAAGCCCTCACGGAGGCAAACTTGTGGGCTTAGAGAAATTGAGAAATGGAAAATTATTAAGGGCGAGCCCGGAAGGACCGAAGTTTATAGAGGGATATCCATAAACAAAGATGTTGAGGAAAGCTAAATGGTGCGTTTTATTCGAGGAAATTCGGGGATTTTAAGAGATTACAAACGTTTGCAAGATCATTTGATGGCTCGGAAGCGAGAAGTTGGAGACCTCAGGTTTTGGTCAATGAAGCATGTGCTGTGACCACGAGCTTCTTCGGAAGGAAGAACGTTGGTTCAAAAATAAAATGAGTGATGAGGCATGGAGAAAAATCCTACGGAATCAAGGTATGGATATCCTTGTTTTAAAGAATCCTGGCCATGAAATAAAGTGAATGGGCCACTTTACTACTAATTGTTCGAGAATTTATTACCATGAGGCCGTTTTGGGTCTATGTACATGTGCACCATATGAGCTATTGGTGATTTTCTTGAAAACCAAACTCTCAATCTCCCTTATTTTTATTCAATAGCTTAAAGAAAATGGCTATACATTTACATTCAAAAACACTTGAAGTGTAGAGCCTCATCTTTATCACCACGGCCTTATAAAAATTCTGATTGAAAAGGAGCTAAAGGAAAGAAAGATACATGGGAACAATTCCTAGTTGAAACTTCTTTGAAACCTCGGAAATTCACGAAGGTAGTTCAAAGAATTAGAAGGAGTGAAGAAGAAGAATGAATGTTGAAACCCAAATTGCTCTAGAAATTCCGTAGCTAGCACATCAAAAAGAAGTAGAAGAGAGAAAAGAACAATAGATGAAATCCAAAAAATACTTCTACTACTATACTGAAAACAATGATAGGGAGAAAGTTGGTAAAGGAAGAAGAAATTAAAGCTAAGAAGCCAATGTACCAAAGGGAAAAGAAATTGACGAGTACATCACAGCTCTTCTTACGAAGAGAGATCACCAAATACTATACGAAGATTAGTTTTTCTTCCATGGTCCATCTATATCCAAGAAAGGCGAACGAGAAGAAGGCAAGAAGAACAAAAGGGTAGTGTGCCACGGCATGTGAGGAGAAGCGACGGGCTTAAGGGAAAATTGAGAAAAACACAAATTAAGGGTCCTCATTTCATTGATTTGGGCAGAGAACCATACGAGCAGTCTCCCAGCGGCCATAGTCCATTTCGATTCGATTAGTGAAATTTGGTTTCCTTTCACTCCCAAATCCGGGAGCAATGAGCATACTCATCGTATTCTCGTGAGAAATATTGATGTAAGCCCCTCCTCGGCAGTTTTTGAGAACATAATTCTCCCTATGACATTTTGGGGACAGCCCAATGAAAGAACACGGAAGTAGATTCAGCAATGGAGGTATATGACTATATAGAGTCACTTGGAGAAAGCGACCACGAGTCCAAGTACCTCTTCCATTCGACCTCATACATTGCGGGGATGATTTGGATGGGTCATTAAGAAAAATTTTGAGCTTGAGCTTTTGAATTGACATATCAAAAAATGAAAATGAAACACTGAAGAACAAGGCAAAGCGTTGATCATCCATGATAATACTATGTTACATTTGGGTATTTGGCAAAAGAAGAATAAGAAATTAAAGAAATGCAGAAATTGAGCGAACGCATGAATATCCAAATTTAGGTGCTTAATGAAGAAACCCGGAATGATGACGGTACAAAGAAGAAGGGGTTGGATGTCTTTGACTGAAGTATCAGAGCACATGGGCCCAGACAAAGAGTATCAAAATTTGGTTGCATGAGGACATGCAACACCTTCCTGATGGGGGTATGTTGAGTCCGAATTTGCATCTTTCCTGCTTTCTCTTCTTTTCACTCACCTAAACCTCAAAATTATGATACTCCTTATTGCAAGGGTATCTAACATAGTTTTTAATTATTTTTTTATTGTTTTCTATTTGATCTAGATTTTATATACGGTACCGAAACTTGCCACTTTGTAGTGCTATTTCCGCGACTATTTTGCAGGAACTATATACTACGAGTGTCTGAGAAGCAAGCCACATGGAAATGGGGCTAGGAATGGCATGGACATGGTTCGTGTCCTACGGATTCAACAAACTTTAAATCCCAAAGCCGCGGTCAAAGACGTCCACGTGGAAATCCCAACTATGGAGTTTCATGTCTGACCAGGACTGCGTTTGTGGCAAATAAACATCCATACGACCGTTTCTAAGCTTCGGAGGTTAAATCGACATCATGTGGGCCTACGAGTTGAATTCAAGCATCCACCTTGGTAGTTAACTTTCAACAGCCCGCCTTTACTATCCGTGGGCGTGGTGGTCTACGTGCTCTATGTCTGAACTTTGAACGTTCTGAGTTTATTGTTATATATCGAGCGTTTCCATCACCGCACGGAAAGTGAGTTTGACGGGTCGTTGGTGATAGTTGGTGTACCGTGAATAAACTCTTTGTTATCATTGGTTGCTTTGTAGTGATTATTTGCCCTTGAGCCATAACTTACTACCCGTGCAGCAATAGACGCATTAATATGAAGACTACCATTTTCCAACTTGGTCGTGTTTGAGGATCGTTACCAAAGGCGCATGTGAAGGCCCCTATATGACTAAGGTTTTGTATTAGTCATTTCTCTCATTTCATTCTTTTAAAAATGGCTGCTGTCATAAATCATCCATGTTCTGCTTTGTAGTTGTTTTTGTTCTTTGTTTATACATTTTATAATTTCCATTTCATTTACGTCTTGTGTTTTATGATTGTTAATCAACGCGATCGATTTTCTTGTGCGGTTTTAGGTAGGCAGCCGGGCATTTTTATGCTAGCATTTGACTAATGACTGTCGACAACATTATTTTGCTAGTTTGCTTTTCATAGCTTTGTTTTAACAGATATACTTTGTACATTTCGAGTTTTGCTTATACGATTCGGTAGTTAATTTAGATATGATAGGCGCTCATAAATCTTAGTTTACGTTATAATATGATGGTGATGGTGAGGAGGCGCATTATGAAATGTGTAGTTTAGTATTAGTTTCTTTTACTTAAATTTAGATATATTAATTTATAAACGTCTTGATTACCTTGAAAACCACAGTGGAGTGATGGTAGAGAGACTGCGCATTATGGAAATATTGTAGTTTAGTATTAGTTCTTTTAGAATTGAAATATATTAAAACATACCATAATATTGATTGCTAAAGCCAGTGGGTGATGGCGGTTGAATCATGGTGTATGGTTTAGTGGTTACTTTCCTGCAAATTAAATATGAGTTAAGTTGTTTATGATTTCTTGAAAGTCATAGCTGATCCTAATGATGAAGGGTCGGAAAAGTAATTGATGTGTCTGATTTAGATTTTATTTTGTTGCAGTTTTTGAATTTCCTTAGCATAGTTTCTTTTGTGTTTAGTTGACAGAATAGTTTGATTTCATGTTCACTAGTTCTGTTTGATTCATTAGATTAGCAACACCTTTTTCATTTTAGTAATTGCACTTTTACTTTCTTTCGGTCTTGTCATTATCGTAATTTCAATTTGCTCTTAAGTTTCAAGTTGGTAAATCATTGAGGATATCACTTTGTGAACAAATATAACAAACTTGTTGTTTTCATTTTTAGAATTTCCATTTCTTGTAGAAAAACCAACGACAAAAAGTTAAGAAATAGGTTATCTTGCACATACTGATCATAGCACTTTATGTGACTTACAGTTGGGATTGACAATTAAATGCAACAATTTAGGACACTAGTCCGACAAACAATAATATAAAATAATATTAGTATTAGAGAGATGGTTTCTTTGGTTATATTAAGAATTTTTAATGGATTTATATTTACCAAGCCAAAAAATAAAACCAGATATGGTTGATGAATCTATCAATAACCCTTTTGATCTGAGAGGAGAGGATTTAGATTTGTTGGAAGCACAAGTTGTAGATACATAAACCACCCTTCGATATCACTCATGGAATCACATCCAATTATCTCATGTTATTAGTGAAGATAAGATTTCTAATGCAAGGTGAGATCATAGGGAAATTGGAGATGAGAAGAAAGAAAAAGGGAGTTGAAGAAAGAACTCGAAAAAAAGATCAACCACCATTCATGCAAAGTGAACCATTCATACTCCTATTCAAAATGGAAGTGGAGATTTACATCAAGACATGTTAAGGTGAGATTGACACTGCGAAGCTAAATCACCATTTCAATAATTAAAAGTGTATTGCAATGTTCGTATATATAGGAAGAAAAAAAAATACTTCATTGTTACAGCGAAATTAGAATGGTGTGCTGCGACCTAAATGGTAAGTCCACATAGAGACCTTGAGGTTGGAGATCCTCTAGTGGCTAAGTGGGAGGACTTTAAACCCCTCATAAAATTAATTTTACCCTATTGGGTATGAAGAGGACAGGTGGATGCAGGGTGGCACTACTTCAAGCAAAAGCAAGGCCAAAGTGTATAGGAGCACACAAAATTTAGGGAAATATGGTCATAGTGATGGGTATCTCCCAAAAGAATCCATATATACTCCTCAGTATCTAGGAGGTATACATAGCCATCCTGAAGCAAGTGGTATTGTTAAACACATATTAGTAGACAATAATTTTTTATACGCATAACAATGCATGGAGAACACAGAATTAGAAGAAAGTGAAATCAAGTGGAAATAGAAGAGAACAGAGACACTTATATGAAGGGAAGAAGAAGTGGAAAACGAAAATACTAAAATACAACAACCAAAACAAACCAGTCCAAAGATCTACGACAAGCACTACAACCAACTGTAACATTGACATTCATACGGAGGAGAAGTGCTAGAGTTTCATCCAAATCACAAATCTAACAAAAAGAAAGATAATAAGAAGAATAATATCATGACTCTTGATTTGGGGAAATGGTTAGAAATCAGCTAGGATGTGGATGAGAATATATTTTTTACATCGGTGCATAAGGTGAATGCGAGTAGCATTCAACAACAAGAAGAGAAGGGAAATAAACCAAACTATTCCATATAAAGATACGAGTCAAAGAAGAAAACAAAGATTGATGTTATGTTTGACTTAGGATAATAGGAAAATCTCATTGTAACAAAGTTGGTGAAAATATTGGAATTGTAAGTTCATGATCATCCAAACCCATATCCATTAGGATAGGTAAAATAAGGATGTAGATATAAAGGTAACAAAATAGTGAACATTTGGATTTAATATCGGTGTTGATTTTATTTGACGAAGTAGGAGTGGAGTGTAGTTCCCCTTGATGTATGTTTAGGTGGTGTTTGGAAGTCCCTATATGTACATGCAAGATGCAATATTCATGTGGAGAGACAATGATGTTTCCTCATCGGGGATGAAAAATAATTCACCATCCAACGCGCACGAAAAGAACAAGTCCAATTTCATTAGGAGGTGTCAACCAAGCCAAAGAGGTGATTAGTTATGAAAGATGTTTTACTATTTTAAGAGAAAACTAGTGTGTGAAGAGTTAATGAGAAAATGAATCACTAGAGGGTGTATTAAGAAACATAAAAAACAATTGGAAGAGTTTACGTAGGAATATAGGGATGTGTTCCAAGTTCTAAAGGCTACCACCTAAGGAAGTGAGCAATATCCAACTTTTCCATGGACTCCCTGGTTACAAAACATTGAAATTTCCCGTATAGGTAATCCTTAACAAAGCAAGTGAGGTGGAAAAAAAGTTGTAACTACCGAAAAAAGGTGTCATTCAACAGTACCTCACGATGTGAATACCATCATCCCATTATGCAAGAAGTATGGGACTTGGTGAATGTGTATAGATTACATGGCATGGAACAAAATTATTGCTAACCTTCTTCACCCCCTACCTAAAGAATACCATATTGATTTGTTAGATCGATTTATGTAACCAAAAAAAATATCTCCATCAAACTCGACTTTAACTTTTGAATATCTGGGTTAATTCGGAGAAGAAAGATACACAGAATATTGTAACCAAAACAGAATGAATTTATGCTGGTGGTTGATGTCATTAGAAGCATGTGCAATGACATCGTTTATGAGGTTAATAGAAAATATATTGTGACCTTTTATAAATCAATTTGTTATTTATATTTGGATGATATCTTGGTATCACAGTAAATTTTATGAAAGGCATCTATCACATTTAGTGCAATGATGAGAACATACAAAAGAACCATTGCTAATAAATCTCGAGAAGTGTGAGTTTGCAAAAATCTTTGGTGTATATGGGGTATGTGATAGGTGGAGGAAATTGAGTAGATCTTGCTTCCAGATGATAATATGAAATGGTTGATGCCTAATAATTTTTATGAGCTGAGTTTTGTTAGGATGACACGGTACATGGGAAGAACCATGACCTCATTTTTGTATTAACAACACCATGGACATGTAATAGTAAGTGAGAGTTTCCATTAGGAAATAGTCGACAAGGTCATGAGGAGTAAATAAAGATATGTCTGAGCACTGATTCTATTTCCATTACAAACTTGGGCATCCTTGAGTGGGAACATATACAGTGGGTATGTTATCACAGTGGTCTTGATATTGGGGGGGGACGTGTATGTTACCATTTTGATATTTAATGGGACAATTATTAACTGCCCTACCTATGACAAAATATGCCTTTGATGCAAAAGCTCTAATGAAGTGAAACATTATCTGTGTGGGAAAAGAAATATTTTAATACGCATATCAACCACTATATGTTTTTATTGAGCATAAAATGGCTATTAGTAAAATTACAAGTGGATGGTGTTTCTCACAATGGTTTAATTTTGATGCTATTGTCGAAGGCCATCACAAATAAGGTTGGATGACATTATTCAAGGCCACTCACAACAAATATCACAAATTTGGAACTATAAATTGCACATGGAACCCATTAGTGATGCATACAAAGAGCATATTCGGAGGACAAGGACTTCAAGAAGGGTGTTTCTGTGGTTTACCATTGATCATATTTTGTGGTGATAACAGGTTGTTATCGTCTCAAGATAGGTTGCTACATGGGTTGGATAAATTATGTGTTCCTAAGGAGTGAGTGATTACGATAATTAGAGGTTCATAACTCAAGGTTGGGTGCTTTGGTGTAGGAAGATATTAGCCAGCTTGTGAAGACTGTATTAGCTTCAAGATGTAACAACATGCAATGATATAATAGTATTAGCGCTTTATTGTACTACTAAAAACTAGTAACAAGAAAACGAGATCTATATCATCCCTTATCTATACCCGTATCAGGTAGGTACACACCTCAAGGTGCAAGGAAACACTGGTGTAGGGAAGATAATGGCCTTTGTAGAATATTTGTATTGGCCCAAGATATGGAAACATGGCAGGTTCATAAGGGTATGCATGTGTTATTGTGATACCAAACTAGTAACAAGAAAACATGGTTTATATCATCACATATGTGAAGAATAAATAAGTTGTTCAATATGAGAACAAAGTGAGTTTAATTAATTGAGAAATTCTAAACCTAGTAAAAAAATCAGGTTTTGTGATATGGTCCCTTTAATATGTTAGGAAAGGAACAGAATGCTTATACAGACTCATTTATATCACAACATCCCATTTACTCAATTGTGAATGTAATATAAAACTCTAAAACCTTATGCTAAGTTAGGAAGGCGCAACATGTCCCACCATTATGTGAGTGTTTGGCTGTAAATTCTTGGTGGTGGTAAGCAGAAGATAAGGTTGCAGAAGAAGAAGTCTCGCTTCAGAAGCTTATGACCTTTGGAGATATTGGGCACAGGCCGCTGCATGAGGATAGTAACACACCTCGAGAGGAAGAATTGGAGGAAATTTTCTACTTGTCATTTGGTAGGGCTCCGGGACCAAAAATACTCCAAAGTGGGGGGTGTGATCTATGATGTATCATTATGTTATTTTTAAGTCCATCCTAATGCTTTTAGAGGTGAGAAAAGATGGAGAATCAATGCATGGTACATTTTGCACATTTGTCTCGTTTGAAAAAATTGGGTCAAACACTTCGGGGAGATATTTTGACACCTTGAGAAAATGAACACTTTTTGTGGCCTCGTATACCTTGGACCTAGATTCCATAATATGCACAGCAGAATACATTTTTAAAAATAGAAAGAATCACACCCTCAGAATGAACTTGTATTCTTTGAAGTTGACTGAAATTGACACCTGTTTAGAGGATACCATATTTATTGTTCATTGGAAAAGGGGTTATCCATGTGATCATGATGAAGAAAGAATCTAAAGAGTTTCTAGTCAATATTTGTAATATATTCAAAGGTTGGATTCAAGCCTAACCCTGTTTAAATAGGGTTGTTATATAAGCAGGGCCACTAGGAGGAAAATAGGTTCCATTATTTTAAAATTACATTTTGTTCCTGGAAGACGATGGGCAACTTAGAGAGATATGGGAGGAAACTACCATGAAGATTTTTGCATTGTATTATCACGAACCTGACCTTGTAACTTAACTCACAACCATTTACTATTCAAAGAAAAGGATCAACAATACTACTTCACTTGAGGTTTTATCTTAAAAATGGTTTATATTCATATCTTATGTCAATTATGGTTTTGTAAATTTCATATTTTTAAGTAATTTATCAAATTTTTTGTGATGAAACGATCTGATGGAATATCACTATAGTTTACGTATCAATTTAACATATCTCAATAACCAAGTAGGAAAAAAACATTTAACTTTGTCAACCTCCTTAAGTTATCAGGTTTGAACCTTCTAGAGTCTTATTCAGAAAGTCCACATGTGGCTAGCCTCATTTATGAGTATTGGGGTATGACATAGTATCTATCTCTCTGCATAATTGACATTAGGTAGCTGCAAGAGAGCATAATGTTTGCATGAAGACTTTGTTTGACATGATCCTTGCTCCATTAGAAATCTCTTTGAACGTAGACCATTGCCAAAGGTCTAGCACACGTGAAGGTGTTTTTACCTCAAAAATAATTTCATTTGGTTTAATAAAATGGATTTGGAAGGTTATACTTCCCAAATGTAGAGGTGGACTTCTTTGTTAAAGGACCTACAAGGGTTATTCCTCTACATTTTTTCTATGAAAGAATTGAGATAGATGATAAATAATATAAATTATTAATCCGGATAAAAGTTGTGAATATAATATTTGAAATCTATGAAAGTAGGACCTGTTGGTCTTATGGTGATTACCGACCTTCCTCTAGTGATGAGCAGTATCTCAAAGTGATTTTAAGGTGTCAAGGTCAAATTTTGTGAAACAAGGGTCTTGGTAAAGAATTTGGTCACTGAGCATTAGGTCTAGGGGTTGATTTTACTCTGTCCGTTATTCCAAATGTGGGTCCATGTCACCATTCAGCTGGTATACCATCATTCGGAAGGTTTTCATCATGTCAGGTTCCATTGGGTCATTTTTACGGCTTTTCTTCCTTCGGTTGTGCCTTGGTAAGTTATTTCTCTCCTGGGGTTTTGGAGGTAATTTCTCTTGGATGGTCAAGTGTCTGAAAAGACTTGCTTTCTCCTGATGTTCACACACACACACCTTCCCCTATCATGTCTCTGTATTAAACACTTCCCATCAACAGATCCCCAAATTCCTCACTTTTACACAACCTAGTTTCTTGCCATGACTTGGCAATTTTCTAAATGAACTTTGTGTTTTGCCCTTTTGGACCCCTTCCCCCGACTCAATCTCTTTGAATTACACTTTCCCCTTCACTTCCTAGCATCCCCCTAGCTTTAATTTCCCCAAGAATTTGGCTTGTATCCCCTTGTTTTGCTTCATTGGAAGCAAATCCCTTGTTCTACTGTGGGATGAGTTTCACTCAAATGCCTGGCTGGAAAACGATAAAAAAGATGAATTTTGGAAAAATAGAGAGTTTTTTGTCCAAAAATGCCAAAAAGAGAAAAAATCCCTTACTTTTTACCACCAGTGTCATGGTTTTAGAAAATATAAAAAATATAGATGCCTCGGGAGAATTGAATGCACCTGCGGGTGACCTTGAAAATCAATATTTCTCCTAGCATGGTTGGCTAAATGACTTGTGATGAGGTCAAGGATAACTGGGCAAATATATTTCCAATGAGATATCATGGGCTCAATTTAGTTGAGGAAGACCTTGAAAAGGATTGGTACATGACCGCTCTTATTAGGCGGCCTCGTGCTGCTCATTTTGATAAGTTTTGGGATATTTGATTGCAAAACAAACATATTAAGTCCAAATTGAAAAATTCCAATTGGGTTGAAATTAGACTCAAGATCTTTCCAACGAGCTATCACACGCCCAATTTGGACACGGGAGAGAGAACCTCCAAAGCCTCCTACAAGGAAATGCACTATGTAGCGTGCTACGCATATGGGAGGCGCGCTACGCACAAACAGCACGCATACCAGCCTCCCCGGCTTTGTGTAAAATAACAAGGGCGCTACACACTGATGGCACTACCACACAGGTAAGCGAAAGCGCTACCCATACAGTCTCGAGCTAAAAAAATTTCCTTGCGTCCGGTTTCACACCAAATCGGCACAATCAACTTGCGAGTAGGTTTTTAATGGTTGTTAAGTGATTTTTGAACAGGATTGTGGTGTTTTAAGTGGGGAAAATTCGTGTGTTTGATGTGGAAGGTGAAACCCTATGTTCATGTGATTCCTTTATTAGGGTTTGGTATATTTGATGGTCCTTGTAAAGGATTTCAGCTTGTATTGTTGATATATATACCTATGCATCTACGCCAGTGTCACCCTCAGCTCTTAGTTTGTCATTTTACCCACTTATTGTCATATGCAAAGCCTTCTCCTTACCTTTGTCATTGCTATTTGTTTCAACTTTATTGGTCATTTGTTCACATTGTGTCCCATTTCCCATTGGCAAACACGGTCTCATACTCATTTTCCCCCTTTGACAAATCTTAACTAGCATTGCAAGTACATACACTACATTACACTTTTTTCTACTCATTTGCAAATTCACTTGTGATCAGCAGTGGTGTTTTTATGTAACTCACTTAACGGAAGCTATTACCACTTTGTGGCTTATTTTCTTATGATGTTTTGGTACATATACTAACATGTTGGTTTTGAGAATACATTGAAGCACGACTTCTACCTATATCAACATACATATTGGAACATCTTGTTTGCGCCATGTCGACGGATTCGATTTATGGCGGGGGTATGTGATGGATTACGAACGTACTTGGGAGGATTTTACTCCCGTGACTTCCTTCACGGTCTGCAACGCTTCCAGTGGTTGCTGATGAGGAAGCCTTCCCCATCAGCAAGGACATCACGAGTGAACATGTGGGTGCTGCGGTAGCCTGCCCGGCGAGCCATGGGGCCTTGTTGCGACTACCGACGATGTCTCACACGAGAATTGAGAGGTCTCGTTCCAGCTCCCATCGTGAGCGGTATTATCTCCACATGATGTGGAAGGGGTCTCGCCTTCTTCTTCATCACGAGTACGGATCCGAGCCCGAGCAGAAGCCATGCATGATGAGGGCCCTTCGGAGGCCGGGACAACGATTTAACGATCGTGGTGGTGGCTCCTGGCTCGAAGCGAAAGAGATCATCCGGGAGCAAAGGCCGATAATGACACGCTGAAAGAGAAATTGCAGAGGAGCTCAGGTGGGTGATAAACTACACAGACGGCGTAACAAACGACTAGAGGATGAGCCACCACTTTGTAGTGGCGAATCGTGAGGATACGGCAGGTTAGCACGGAAGAACTGGTGATATGACATGGGCACAGTCGAATTCTTGCCTCATGTATGTTAAAATTCATCTTGGAAAGTTGTTGGCAAAGGCCAATAGAGAAATACATCGCACGTCACATGAAAGGTCATTGTTGGGCTAGCCACCGCTAAGCAAAAATAAGAATTACGAAGGAGGTTGAGCGAGCACTGAAAACGACGGAAAAGGCACAGTCCACTCCGGATTTTGGGCGAGGCTTCGTTGGATGGGCATGATACATGATGGAGTGTTTTAGCTGGGAATTTGAGGCAAATTAATTTTTCATCATTTTGAAATGTTTTGGTCTCAAAACGATTTTCGGCTATACAGTGGCGCGTGCGACGCGCTAAGCATGATTGGGACACTTGCTTAAGGAAAAAATTATATTTTTGGGTTTTTCATGGTAATTTATGCATGCTCCAGTATTTCCAGGCATTTGTCAAATTACAGATGATCAAAAGGCCAAAACACATGAAAACCACATAACTGCACTTACCTTTTGCCAACAAAGTGCTACAGGAGAATGCGGTTTTGGAGGGGCAAATGAGCTCCAAATTGGAGAATTCTGCTTGGGTTGGATGACAACGTCAGGGCTTTCAACGAGCTATCATGACCTCAATTTGGATGCGAGAAAGTGCCAAAAAGTAGGCTGAAAGGCACGCTACGCATATGTGAGAGCGTGCTACGCATATAAGATTTTGGCTGATTTTTCATTTTTTTCCGGCTAGGATTTGACCGGTTGGACAGGTTTGCTTAATGGATGTAATTTTTGGGTTGTATTGATGCAATTTTGTGTTTTTAATGTAACTTTGACTCACTTTTACCTATTCTAGAAGATTTCTTTCCCAAAAGTGAAATCAGTCGAAAGAATGGGTTCCTTCTTTTTTGAGGCAAGTTGTTTGGATACCTGAATTCTAGCTCCTTATTTTAATTAGTTGGAAGGCTTGCTCCTGAGAAGGAGAATTCGACCCTAGAGAGCATGGAAGGGGTTAGGATAGTATATGATGTAATTTCTCAATCATTTTCGAGTTGGATAGGTTGGACTCTTGGAAAATTTTGTACACTATTGTACATATTTTTCATATTTTGGCTAAGGAAAGATCAAAGGTTTTATTTTTGTTGGGATTCTTGTGGCTTTAGGTTCTTGATGGTGTTTTCTCTTGATTGTTATGGTTATTTCATATTTAATGTATGCCATTTCCTTCTTATGTAGCCACAAAACTAATGAATGAGTAAATGAGGTTGAATCAGTGTAGTTTGATTATCACTTTTAATTTGTTTGTAGTTTTACGTATTTCTTTGTTTGGAGAGGATCATGTTCTCCCTTGCCCTCTTGACTCCTTGTCGTTCTGATCATCCCATATGCCCAATCGAAAGCATCGAAGACTACGCCTACCTGCTTCAACTCGGGTCACATAAAAATCTGGCCTTATCCCATTATATAAAAATGTCGGCCTTATCCTGGGACCCAAAAAATTGTTTTCCGTTTATATCAACAAAAACCCAAAAAAATCAAAAATCAAACTTTCCTATCTCTTTACTAGCCTAAAGTTGTTGTTATTCATTGTTCATTATAGGCGCTAATGTAGCCCTTTGAAGATCACTTTTCCGGAATAGACCCGGAGGAAGCCCTCTCCTGTCCTCGTAGGAGCCTTTAATACGAAGTGGCGATGGGTTTGATGTAGCCTTGAGTTTTACCTTATTTCGACCTAAGGTAGTTGCCGGCGCTAACATGGTGGCGACCATCTTGGGAAAACATGGTTTGCTTGTGGGTGTTGTTGTTTTATAAGCTACGGACGGAGTGCGAAATTCACGTGGAGTAGCCTTCGAATTGCTCTTTCTGCAGTACATGGTAGATAACGCACTTCGATGCGATCCTAGGTCTAGCTTGTAATCGTAACCTTAACTTATAAGTGCCCCCGATCGTGTATCAAGTTAGGATACGTCTTTGATGGTGTGAATGACAGTCAAACCCTGTAGAAAGACGAAAACATTCACTGGCGACTTCATTCAGCAGAAAAATCCAAAAATCGATGCTTCATGTTGACTTCAACTGTGGAAATCGATGGTATGAGATTTTCAAGATGGGTAGAATCTAGAAGAATAAACTCCCATGATAAGGATGCATTGAGTTTGAATAAGATGCCCAGGTAAATTGGTCGAGAATGCCTACGTTTAACGATGATGGTAAGAAGATCTTGCTTTGTCTAATTAGATTTCACATGCATATTCAAGTTGAAGGTGGATTTTCTGGAAAGTTTCTTGATGAAGATATTCCTGGCCACTGGGCCAAAGAGCCCAATCTTGGTATGAAAATTTTCACTTCTTTGTGTGTTCTTGTTTAAAAAAGGATTTTCATGCTCTTTCATTCATTGAAAAATATCAGTATCTTATCCATCATTAAATTTAGTTCATGACACCATTGCAGCATGCTTCTACTTTTTTATTAGAAAGCCTTGAGAAATATTATGAAGATGATAATTTCATGGATGATGATATCATGGAAGCCCTATGTGAAAATCATTTCAACGATATGAAGAGAACCTAAGAGATACCCATAAAAGAGAAGATCATGAAAGAAAATTTGCAATGGGATCAAGATCTTAGTATGGTGGAAAATGAATCCATTTGCATCTTGACGATCCATAGGAATTACATGAAATGGATCAGCGATGCGAGGAAAATCTATATACTCCTTCATGGAAATCAATGAAGACAATCCTTGTTTGAGCAAAAGAAAACAAAGGTATTATCTCCATACGTACGAAGAGCGAGATAAATCAACTCATGAAAATTCATGTTCGACTCAAGTTAACGCGGTCTATGATGTGCACATGGTCAAGAAGGTGATGGTGGAACTAGCTGTACACGAAATGGATGACGAGTCCTTGCTTGACTTTATAGATCGGCGAGTTGAAGATGTCTATGTAAATTTGAAAATGATGAAAGAAAGAAGAAGAGCTTGTTTCGAGATCTGTCCATGGAAGAAGACAACATCACGGGGAAAGTCAAGTTTCAAATGCGAGATTGTGGTAGTAATCACTCGGTCATATCGGATCGATTCGAGATTACAGCCAACCAAGCATACCTTGTACCAAATTAAGAAGGAGAATTTTCTTTGTTGGGATCATAGACGAGTTTTGATCCAAATGTTTTTCGATTCATCGAACGAGTCTTCTTAAAGAGGTAATTCGGTCGGTTCATGAACAAGATGAAATCTTCGTTCAAGTAAGTGAAAGCAGGTTCACTGTGGATGAATTTATGGTAGATGATAGAAATGTCATTTTTTCACATCCAGAATGATGCAAGTTTATTTGTACAAGTTGATAATGAAAATTGACTGTCCTATGTATGAAGATGACCTATGTATTTTAGGACACAAAGATCAGATCATTCAAGATTCCCTTTTAGTTTTCTTCTTCATATATTTCATATCCTTCATTTTTACAAGGAGATGTTGCTCATCTACTGTTCGAGTTTTTAGAGCGAACATCGCACACGAAGTACATGATAAAGACGGTCAGAATCGAGAAGAGAAAGACACCTTGTTTCTTGATGGGGTAATCTGTATTTTTCGGATCAATAGCGGTTATTACGATCGGCAGAGTGAAAGTGATTATTGCGGTGTTCGGTGATGAAGAATCATGAGTCGGCTATGTTTTTGGATGTGATTATCGATTTTGTATTGTTGACCGGCCAGATGCCGATCGTCGGTCAAGAAGCCATCGCCGAAGCTGATTTAAAGTGAGCCAATTATGCATGGTTATACATATTTCATTAGTATACGGTGGTTGTCATCATGGTTAAATCTTGATGGATTGCTGCCTTTTTTCCAAAAGCTTTGTAAGTCTTGTTTTAAGTCGATTGTGAGTCATTTGTGTTTGGTACGTTGGTGGATTTTTTTCCAAAGATATTTCGGTTTGCCATAGGTCGGTTTGAGTCAAGTTTCGGTCAAGTTTCAATCAATTTTGAGGCAAGTTTTCATTCAATAAATGTGTCGAAGTTTTGTTTTATTAACAAATAATGATTCCATCGCCCGATGGATGAAAGCACGGTGCTGTCTCCCAAGAATGCGTTCTTGGCATATCAGGCTTCTGTCCCCATTGGAGCCAATGTTGGTATCGGCGTTTGTGACCTTCCTCCGGTGATCAAACATGATATCTCCAAAGTGATTTTAAGGTGTCAAGGTCAAATTTTGTCATTTTAAAGAGTCTTCAGAAAAAGTTATGGTCCCATGAGCATTAGGTCTAGGGGTTGCTTTTACTCCTATCAAAGTTTTCCAAATAACGGTCCATGTCACCATTAGGTAGGTGTACCATCATTAAGAGGGTTTCATCATCATGTCAAGTTCCATTGGGTCATTTTTACGGCTTGTTCATGCTTGATTTATTGCTAGTAAGGTCCATTTACCTCTCCACAGGTTTTGCGATAGTCTCTTGGATGGTCAAATCGCCGAAAATGCTTGTATCACGATGTTCCACGCCCCTATCCTTAATATACCTTGTTAAACACTTCCCATCACTTGGGAATCCCAAAATTCCTCATTTTTGCACAAACCTAGTTTCTTGCCAAACTTGGCAATTTTCTAGGCCTGAGCACAGCATGTTTTCCCCTTTTGGACCCTTTGACTCAATCTCTTGAGATACACTTTCCCCTACTTCCTAACATATGCCACCCCTACTTCCCAAAATTTCCCCCAAGAGTTTATAAGCCCCTTATCCCCTTCGTTGCAACTTCATTGCGACAAAATCCCTTGTTTCTTTTTTACCTTCGAATAATTTCACTCAAATGCTTCCCAGGTAATAAAAAAGATGAATTTTGGAAAAATGAGAAGGTTTGTCAACGTGCCAAAGAAGAAAAATCCCTCACTTTTTACCACAGTGCTTATGGTTTAGAGAAATTTCAAAAATACGAATTGCCTGGAGAATTGAATGCACCTCTGGTAGCCTTGGGAAAATCTAATGTTTCTCCCAGCATGGTTGGCTAAATGACTTTCTTTGTGAGTCACAAGATAACTAGACACAAATATATTTCCAATGACTATCATGAGCTCAATTTGGAGTTGAGAAAGACCTTCAAAAGTTGGTAACATCAACTCTGCCTTGGTGACCTCATTCTAACTCATTTTGACAAGTTTTGGGATATTTGATTTTGTCAAAATCCCAGGAGGTCAGGAGGTCAGGAAGTCTGAGGTCAGGAGTCTGGGAGTGCTCTACAACACAGAAAAAAAAAAAAAATTTGCCGGCAAAATTTCCGGCAAAATTTCCGGCAAAATTTCCGGCAAAATTTCCGGCAAAATTTCCGGCAAAATTTCCGGCAAAATTTCCGGCAAAATTTCCGGCAAAATTTCCGGCAAAATTTGCCGGCAATTGCCGATTTCAATTGCCGATTTGGGTGTTTGGCACCATTTTCCATTTATCGTGAAACGCGCGTTCGTGCGCCACTTCCGCCAACCCACGACAAACATCATATATTCTCTTCTTGCATAGCATTGTTTTCTTCCTGGAGTTTACAAACAATATCGCCGCGCATCACATAAGTGTGCGGAAAGAAACTCTAGTCGTACTCTTCCCTTATACTCATCCATCACGCCAGGTTGTGTGATCAAATCCCTTACATCCAACTATTACAAAAACATACTTGAGAAAAACTTGGTAAAACATCATTGAGAACAACCAACGAAATGTAATCTGAAAAAATCGACTTACGTAACAAAGAAATCTCGTAATTCCATCTCACCATGATCTTTTTGTAGCCTCATATACCGCCAAGAACGCCAGTTTTGGAAATAATTAATACTGTTATCTCCATTTTCATGTTTTCCGCTGCAGAAAATCTTAGCGCACAAAAAAGATCATCATAGTCATCGCCGTGAATCACATAACTCCACCTTTGGTTCGGTGTAAATGCGCAACGATCTTTGATCGTAGAAACACAAAGTTCACACGGAATAAATCTCTTCATGGGTTTTCTCATGGACCCTAATGTCCTACCACTAGATTTCCTCATGAGCCTAATGTATTTCTTCGTGAATCACTTCTCAGGCAATCGATGAATAGAGAGTACGATGATGAAAAAATATAAAACAACTCTATCCCCCACTCATATACACAATATATGAGGGAGGATAAAATAATAAGGAAATAATTGCATACAAGTGAAACACCCTCCAAACATGATCCTCTTTTGGATCAACAACCCTCCTCTAATATGGTTCACTCTCCAACAAGTTGCTCAGTGGATCCAAACCTTCTCTTTATAGTTGTAACTCCAAGTTTCCTACTTAAAAATATGATTCTCATATAGAAACCCATGAAACATGTCATCATTGATATTTTCATGTAACTAACAAATTTAGAACCACACTTGAGAACTTTTGAAGCCCCCATTGTGTTGTTGTTTATTATTTACTGAGTGTACTATTACATTACATTTCCATTTAACATCCCTTAAAATATATGTCTAGTGAACTAGCTTAATTTGTCCAAAAAACTATGGATACATGTAATATAAATCCTTGTTGTGGAAGGTGGGGAGTGTTACCTCATCATCCCTCCCTCTCGAACAATGGTTCACTTATTATTCTTTATCAAATATGATGATTAATGTATTGTCACTTAAATCACTTAAGAATAAGTTACAAAAAATTACCATTTTATGTGTTAAAAGAAGGATAGTAAGTGGAGTTTCTCCCTTTTTCTCTCCCATTTGTTTCTAGTCCTTAAGCCTTTTTTATATAGGCATAAAAACAAAACTAAGTATTGCATATAAGTGATATTCATTAATGTGGTCTTCAAAATCCCTTTATCTTGAAAAATTTGCATTGGCATCTTCTAAATGAATCCCTAGCCGAAGATCCTCGATAAATCATTTCTAACCCTATGGAATTCTAGGAAAGGAGGTTCACATATATTTAACCCTGGTGTTAAGAGTCCAAAAGAATCGAATATTTTCACGTATGAGTATTGGTTTGTATTTTATACTTTGAGTTGCATCTCAATAGTTAAATCCATTCATGTACATATAAGTGATTTTTCCATGAACATAAGAAACATATGAGATTGTTCTGAAAAATGAGTTCCATAAGTTGTAAATTTTGTCTGTAAATGCCCCTTCATTACACTTTGATATCTCAAGTGAGCATTTTGAAAAATCCAACCTGTAGAATTTTTAGTTGATCTTTCATAAGGCAAAACCCTAGCTTTGAATATCCTCAAATAAATCGATTTTTGACGGATGGGTCCTAAGAGAGGGATGTCCCTAGGTGTAACATAATTTCAACTTGGGTAAAATACGACAGTATTTTCCACAACGAGTCTCGATTCAGATTTTATGGTGGGTGCAACTCGCTTCCAAAATCATTTAGTGAAATATTGCTGAATTTTTCCCATGGGCATAAAACAAAACCAAGTAGTGAAAGTGGTTTTGTAAGTTGAAACATTTTGTGATTTTTGGCCTAGGACCATGCGATCACTACCCATGATCACTCCGAACAATTATTTTGAAAAAAATACAACCACTTGTGTGCCAAATTTTGCATTGACAAATTTCAACCTTTGAACAAAACCTTAGATTTGAAGATCATCCAATAAATCGATTTCCAAGATATCGAGTAATTGTTGAGGGATTTCTTCCACTTTCTTTGGAATATGCCTAGAAATGCACATTTTTAGTAGGAATATAGACACATTATAAAAAATGCACATGGGTTTTTGAGGGTTAATGACCATAATAACAACTCTCCAATCTACTTTCCTCTCTAGCCTTTTAATACTATACATGACCGACCCTCTCTCTAGCCTTCTAATACTATGCAAGTAATGATAAGAAGGTGCATGCATTATAAAATGTATGCATTATAAGCTTTCCATTTATGCACTTTCCTTGGGATGTTACTATTGAATTTATCGTTAAGTGGTGCCTCAAAGTCAATGCAATGAATAAAAGCAAAAAGTAAAGATACACAATATTAGGTATCACATATAATTGATTGACCTTAACTATGAAGACATAAGTGATGCACATAAGCACTAAACTAGGACTATAAAACATATACATCAATCTACCATAAGTGGCGCATAATTAATGTTCTTACAAGACACACATATTTGACACACCATAAGAGAGATAAATAATAAAAATTTCCATTGTACATAGTGGTTGTGATAATGCATGAGAAGATATGTATAATATAATGCATTTTACCAATATACATGATATGGTATGTAAAAGACTTCACTTCTGTTGACATTTGCGGGCAAAACATGAATTTGAAGATCATCAAATAAATAAATTTCCATGCTATGGAGTAATTGGGGGGATGTGAGTTTCTTACACTTTCTTAGGAATATGCACTAGAAATGCACACTTGTTTAGGAATATAGACATTCTAAGAAAATGCACATGGTTTATGAGGTAATGACCACAACAACAACTACCAAATCTACTTTCCTCTCTAACCTTTTAATGCACTATAAGTAATGATAAGAAGGTATACGTTATAAAATGTAATGCTATGCATGACCTACCCTCCTCTAACCTTCTCATGCTAGCAAAGTAATGATAAGAAGGTACATGCGTTATGAAATGTAATGCTATGCAAATAATGATAAGAAAGTGCATGCATTGCAAAATGTCTCAGCGCATAGTTTTGTCTCTATCTTTTTCCCTTGTTTTTAGCTTTCTTGGTAAGAATATTGGAGAAAAAAATCATTAAATACAAAGAAACAAGAAACATCCTTAATATATAGAAACAATAAACATCTTATTATTATAGAAAGCGAGCAACCCTCTTTGTTATAATTTTATTGATGTAATCAAAGATTTACAGATTTACACTCATCATCGTTTTGTTATAATAATGAGTATGTGCTTCTATCTCCCTTCCACTATCATTTCCCTCTCAAGCGAAAATAATGGAATTGAATTGAAATTGTGCATGAAGAAAAGCAACATCCTCCATTATAATTATTTATGTATCTGTAATCAAAGGTCCTTTATATCTGTTGTTGTAATATTGGGTAGCTAGCTGTGACAATCAGTGGACAGAGTGAAGCAGGTGTGGAATAGTTTGTTGAAACGCCTACACTTGGACAGGAAGAGATGTGACGTTTCGCACATTGGTCTTGGTAACGTCCAGGGCCTGATAGCCGGTAAGTGATGGAGGCAGGATGGGTGTATGTTATCTCTCTGTTCCTCATCACCCTGACAGGCTTCGTTTGGTCGATTCTATGACCACTGCCGCAACACTTCCTCCAACATCCTTCAAGAGCAACTGCCTTCCCGCGAAGTCGACCGGTATGAACTGCAGCCTTCTGAAGCTCCTTTGAATTCTCATTACCTTATTATATTCAATCCTGAAAAGGCCCTCCATTCTGAAATATATATATGTCGTTATACTTACTTGTCTAAAATGTTGTGAAGGTTATATACTCCAACCTTCATCCTCTCCTGCTTATGACGACTAAACAGGTGGGAATGACGATGAACGAGCCACCTCTTTCTTTTCATCAAACTGCAACCTCTGCTGATGTCCCCTTCGTTCTCCCTCCCCTCTGGTCACGTACATTATGGCATGCCGGTTCTTCCTCCACAGAAGGAACAAACGATGCTCTGCGTACATGCGAATGATTCAGTAATTCATTCATTCATTGGATTTGAAAACTGTTAAGTGAATTCACATTTAACCATTGGATTTGAAAACATTAACATTAGAATAAGGTTAAATTACTGCGTACCGGGCGGAGAATAACCCTCTCGGCTCTAATCCCAAATACTTGATGCAGGAAGTTTGCCTTGATTGACTGCTACCGTTAGTCTTATCTCTCACCGCCACATCGGCATCCTCAGGATTGTCAGCATTGTGCTTTACACGCATTGGGCACACAGCTCTTCAACACCATTCTCCTCTCCTCTCTACCCCACTGCCTCTGTCTCCCAGCGTAAGGAAGCGGGCGAGATCGAGATCGAGATCGAGGGCAGGTAAGCTAGTCGTCGGCCCCGTTCAACTCTCGCAAAGAATCCCGCGATGCTGATTCTGTTGAAACCTTCTTGCAGTTTCGAGCTCCACGTCCAACGAAGATTGAGGCCAAAGTGCGTGTTAAACCCTGCCAAAATATTATTCCCAACTCCTCTCTTTCTTCCTCTTTCTTCCTCTCTCACTATCCTCGCGACGACCACCACCACCCAATTTGATGACCCTGGCACCCAACCAAGGGAAGGACTGTACATCTCTAGTACACCATCATCATCAATGCTCTGAAAATAATAGTTCCCAGAATAACTGAAAATGCATTGTGATTATTAGCATTAACCGTTAGGATGCTTACGCTGTAATCCCTGCGGTTCTGATTTTGAGGGTTGGATGTGTCGCAATAAAAACACGATTTGCAGAGGGCTCATTCCACCATCGTTGTACGACCAATACGCTGCTCCTGCAAAGATGGCTATTACGTCTCCTCTCCTTATTCGCCTCACCTTCTGGCTTGGGTCTCCTCTCCTCCTCCCTCGTCTTTCTGATGATCTACATCTTGATCGCCGGCCTTGAAACGAAGGTTCGTCTTCTCTGTAAGTCTCGGGACACCCCGGGAACGTGCCTAATGGGCCTCCACATGGTCCTGCATACTCTTTGTAACATGCCAGTAAGTTGTTATGTTGAGAAAATTTGGTACAAACATACATCTGGTAATTAACTCCAGCTGCTGGAACGTCATTACCTCCGGACAACGTAAAACGCTCAGATCAGCGCCAGCATATTGAAGACAACGACGGCGTCCTTTCGATCGTGCTGCTGAAGAAGGCAACGCCTGCGCGCTCTAATTCCTCGTTGTCTTCTTCCAGGGTGGACAACTCGAACGTCGCACGCCTGATCTTATCGACTCTGATTCCGGAACGGTTCGTGGGTGCTCATGCTGCAGCCTCGACATGATGATGATGATTCTTTGTCGCTAACCCCGACCTTCTCTTCTTTCCCTGAAATTGCAGTTGGGTGAAAGAAAAGTAACGCACGCAAAGGCAATTAACACTACTATATTACGCGCTGATCTCGTATTCCGGCTATTATTTCGCTTTTGATCCAGTACTGTACTGGATGCTTCTTAATCAGGTTTCTTCACTCTCAGGATATGTGTCCATTCTACTTTATAGTATGCTGAGGGCGTGGGATTAAGGCTATAGATGCTGAGCGCGCAGGGGTACTCTGGTCATGGCGATGGCGACTCTGGCATGTCATGTAATGTCGACGCTGAAAGCCACGCCAGAGCTGACGCCACAGGGAGTCTTTGATCCGTGTGATGCAACTGCTCTCCGGCGTGTGTCCTAATGCTGTACAGGTTCGCCGGAAAACCATGTTGCTGTTTCCTTATTTCATTTATTATCGAAAATAATTAAGGAATGTGCATTACGGAAAATGGATCTGTGACTTAAAATAACAAACTGTTGATATATTGAAAGTATTAAAACTATTAAA
The DNA here is from genome assembly GCA_034641835.2 of Pinus albicaulis. Classification (NCBI taxonomy): domain Eukaryota; kingdom Viridiplantae; phylum Streptophyta; class Pinopsida; order Pinales; family Pinaceae; genus Pinus; species Pinus albicaulis. The sequence goes on along the minus strand of CM076574.1, from coordinate 459,028,714 downwards.
TTAATTTAGAATATGTAGTGCATAATGTTTCGCACATAATCAATCAATTTAGAGTATCTAGCAATTTGTAGTTTTGCACAATATCTCAATCATTTTATGTAAGACCAGAATAAAATAAATTAATAATAAAAAATCACCCTCAATTATATAAAATACTTGCAGTTACTAATTTGGTTAAATGTTTCTTCTCTTTTGGGTTTAATTGCTTTCTATATCTGACACAGTGTTCGAGAGTGTTAATTGATGATTGGAAATGGAGGGAACTATAAGTTATATAAAGTGCTGTATCAACTTCTTCTAGCAGGGGAATATGTATTGAATGGCCCAATGATTTCCATTCGATGAGTGGTGTTGATGTTGTCTCTGAGGACAGCGATATAATCTTGCACTACTACACAGGGGCATTTTAAGACATTTGTTTAAGACAAAAGAAAATCTTTTGTCTTTTAAAGTCACTTTTATTTTAATTATTTTATGTTAAAATTTAATATCAATTGAATTGTCTTAAATATAAAATTTAAGACAAAAATAGTCTTGAGACAAAGTAATTTGAGACAAAATTTTATATTTAAGACAAAAACAATTTGAATAAAAAAATATTTGAGACAAAATTTTATATTTAAAAGACAAACGAATTTGAACAAAAAAATGTTTTGAGATAAAACTTTAAATTTAAGACAAAAGCGATTTGGAATAAATATATTTAGACAAAAGCAATTTGGAACAAAAATATTTTAAGACAAAATTTTAGATTTAGAGACTAAAGCACTTTGAACAAAAATATTTAAAGACAGAACTTATATTTGGTTATAATGGCGACTTAAGACAATGACAATTAAAATAAAACCTATTTAAGATAAGTTGTATTAAGAACAAAATCATTAGCATTGGGAAGTTTTTAATGAAATATCCATGAGTGGATAGTGGATAAAATTATATTTTTTATTTTCGAAAATCGATATTCAAAACCACATGAAATTTAATCTGTCATATTTATTTCTTTTATATTATTTTCTTTTATTAAACCACATTCTAAAAATTTAATAAATAAATAGATAAAAAAAAAAAAATTGGTTGGCAACTCGAGGGATTTAAACTTTGAATCTAAGTGTTTGCTCATCACATGCTCCAACACTAATATTCTTGGGCATATTATGTTTTCACCTTATTTGCTCAAATACAACCTCTACAGAACTAGTAGGGTCCAGGAAAAGAGCTACAAGTTCACAAATCAGGTACGCATTTTCATGGACAATCACATTTCCCCCAAATGTCCTCCCACATATTGCCTTGGTGTATTGGGTTGAAAAATACATAGGATACCACAAGTAATCCTAATCATGGACTCAACTTTCCTAATGACTGAAGACGCAAAAAAAAAAAAAATAAAAACAAACGAAACAAACGAAGCAAAAAAAAACCAACCATCTTAACTTATGCCTAAAATTACTAAAATTTCCTATCCCAAATATGAAATTAGAAATTCTACTAAGGTATAGAACCTTGAGGAAACCAACTTACTCTTCCAAAAATCTCCTAGACCTTATGGAGGACAAATACAAATTTTGAAATAGGTATTGAAATTAATAACTCTTGCATGTGCTTCCAAATGTATCCTTGTAGGCCACCCCTTCCAACAATATTAATACCCCGATGTCCTTTGACTAGAAGGAACTCCTTACATAATTCTCTTAGATCCCCTTAACTTGATGCAATGATTGTATTTTGATGCTACTGATTTGTGACATTTAAAAACATGCTGCCATATTGTTGGTTGAGGATTTCGATAAAGTATGTGATTTTGTTTGACATATTGTGAGGTGTGCAATCATGTGAGATATATAAAATCTTGGATGCATATGCAGCACAAACATTTATAACATGACAGTATTGCCCATCATCACCGTGTCACTCCACCGCCAGGGAACACACAGAACTCTCCAACACTCAACACATCACACACTCTTATTCATTCATTTATGAATTTTGACCTAGTGCGCCTCTGTTGTGTTTCCTGGCACTCCCCAACACTCCTTAGCACACATTGGCACACTGAGCACTTGGAATAACTTTGTATGCTCCTGTACTCTAACATGCCTTGGCACTTCCTGAACTAATCCTTAAATAAACCTTAACACACAGGAAGAGGCCCAGCTTAACCTTCATTTCACATGCATTTTAAACTGGTGCTCCCTTGTGTTTCACGACACTTAGCACTCACACTCACAACGTATTAATTCATGCCTGCAGCACTTGCCATCTTGGAATGCCTATCATGCCTTAGAGCTGCCTAACATGTCTTAGTACTTATAGAATTACAGCCACCTTGGTATTCCTTAGCTTTCATGTCGTCATAGATAACCTTGCTTTTTTTGTGACTTGGGCCAACCAAGTCATTGGAAAATCGATGTTGTGCCAGGCCAAAATTTCCCTTTGTAAGAAGAACTACTTTGTCCAACCCTTTATGCAACCATGAAACACCTCCTACAAGTCTTATTAAAGCCTTATCCTAACACACTTTATCCTTGAGACACTTGGAATTTTTGACACTACTTGGCACACACTCTTATTTGTTCATTTTCATGCATTTTTTTGACCTAGTTCTCCCTTATGATTTCTGGCACTCCACTAACAGGTCCTCCTTGTCCATTGACCTTTGGCATGTGTTAGCATGCCTTTTCATTCCTTGGCACCACATTGGCAGATCCTTAGTTATCATGCCCTCACGGTACATACTTTTTTGGAACTTGGGAACCCGGCCAGTCTTGCCTTGAATATAACAACTTGACTGAAAATTCTTGGTTACTCTGACTAGATTGTGCAGTCCCCAAGTGAGCTATAACCCTCACCCATTTAACCCTAAACGATAAACCTGTGTTAACCCCTAAACCCTTAACCCCTAACCCCTTGACCTAAATCCAGGCCCCTAACCCATTAACCCTAAACCTAAACCCTAACCATTTAACCCCAAACCTAACCCCTAACCCCCAACCTAATGTAACTGCTAAATCCCCCCAACCCTAAACCTCTAGGCCCTAACACGCCTAAACCTCTAACCCCCTTAACCCCTAACCTAACCCTAAAATACTTAGCGCTAAGTCTAACCTAAACCTCTAAGCCTAAGCCATTTAACCATAAACTTCCTAATCTAACCTTAACCCCTAACCCTTAAGCACATAATTCCCAACCGGCCATTTAACCCCTAAAATAATATTTAACCCACAAAACCTAAACCTCTAAACCCTTAAAACCACCTGAACCACCGCACTAAACCCTAATCACTTAACCCCTAAGCCCAGCGGTTAACGCTTAGCAGATGGCAACTATTAACCCATTAACCCTCGTGACCCTAACCCTAAAATCCTTAGCTACTTAAATCCACTAGCCTAGGCCCCTAATCCATAATCCCTTAACCACTAGCTCATTATTCACTAACCCCTATTGCGCCTAAATCCCCCTAGCTTTCAAACTTCAATCCTAATCACTTATTAACCGCCCATTATTCCTCTAACCCTAAAAATGCGCCTAAATCCCTAACCCTAAACCCCCAATCCGTAACCCCTTAACCACGAACTCATTATTCCCCTAACCCCTAATCCCTAATCATAAATACTAATTCATTGCTAATTAAGCCATAGTCTATTGCTTAGCTAACGAGAATATACCATAGCGGGCATGCATGAAAGAAAGACAAAGAAATCAAATTCATCAAAACCAAACCACATTTTATGAGCTAAAACTATAAAACACATACAAACATGACCAAATCATAAAAGCTTTGGAATTTATCGACCTAATAATTAACTTATAACAATTCAGCAAAGTCAACATGCTACAATTTGTTGAGTCACCCAAATCAATTTGTGGTGTACATGAATGTGCATTTGTTTGTAGTTTTATTTAAAAGGTTGAAATTCTCTCAACATAATATAGAATATATCCAAAAGTTAAAAAAAAAATGGAAATTTTGCTTACTCCATAAGGTATCATCACCGGATAGGTGAAAACATACAGTCTAAATCTTCTACCTCTAAGTCTCAATGGCACTTCAACATGTCAATAACATATAAGCAACAATGCTTGTGAGTTTTTTTTCTGTGGCTAAAGAGATGTACATCCATCATCCATCCAAAAATAAACATCTCAATCAATCCAACATTATAAGTTGACACTAAATAGTTCATCATGTTGTTTCAAATATTGCAATATTTTCTTATATTAGCTCACATGTTCCTTGAATATTTGAAGGCCAAACTACATTAGCACAATATACAGAAAGATTGTACTCTAAAAAGACAAAAAAAGACAACAAACTAAAATGGGAACTTCAACTCTAATCAGGACACTTCATTCTTAGCAACATGATGCTCTGACTGAATATGATATGTGGAAAAAAATACTTCATATATTGTCCATCACATCAATAGGAGTGAACAAACACATGCATAGAAAACATCGAAGCAGGGTTCATAGATCGACATTATATGGTTTCAAACCCTTGTTGTCTCCTTCAAGGGGGTTTCTGCAGTCTTAAAAAAGACTTCCTTTTTTGCTAACTAAATATGGTTTTCTTTCCACATGTATGGAAACATACTTTCCAAATCATATTGTAATAGATTCATAAGGTGATATTATTGGTATTAACTGCATATTTGGGGCAACATCATTTATTATAAGGGTTGGTACCTTTCTATTGGATATTGATTTGGTGATGTAGAAGACTTCTCCAACCTCTAGTAAAAGGTTAGCACTAACTCTAACAAGCTTATGGATGATTTTTTACAAGGAGACCCCTCTAGCTTAACTCATTGGGTTCTTTGTTTGTTCATGCTAATTATTGTTCTCAATTTTCCTTCTCCAAGGGGTTGAGACTATTTGCTTCATTTTATTTTACATGGGTCGAAGAAGAAGAATGAATTTTCTCCACATCTTTTCCATTTCGCTAAGTTACAAAAAAGAGTCAGTCGCCAATGAATAACGGTCTCTTGATACACCTTTGATGAGCCTGCATAGCTCTCACCTATCACGTAGCTCAATGAAATGACATCTAATAGCTCCAAGTGCCATTATAAATGGAGTAGTTGTGAATTTTTTGTTAAATGATCGCCTCCAAATATTCCCGATTCTCATGAATTTTGGGGGAGGGGTCTTTATTTTGTATTGAGCGGGAGCAAGGGGACATAGAGGTATGGATAGGTGGGGTGAGAGGAATAAGGCATGGTGCCTGCGGATCTATAATCCTAACATTGGGGGCTGAGAGAGGAGCCTTAGGGCCTTATGGCATAGGGGCTAGGGGACACAGCAAATAAGCGAGTAGAGAGAAATTGATGGGGAACCCCCAATAGTTGTGACAAAGGGATTAGGAAAGCACATTCTCACAACCCATACACATAACCCATAACCACTGGTCCCTATCCATACAACCCCAAAGCCACAATCCCTTAATCCCTACACCCATAACTCACCAGCAATTAACCTTGATCCCTTAAACCCAAACACATTAACCGAATTAACCCCTAACACTAGCTTAGAATCCTTGAACCCCATAAACCCTAATCCCATATCCTCTTATGAAAACCTTGACCCTTAACCCTTAACCCCTAACCCTAAACTCATTTAACCCTAACCCCTTAACCTTGCGACACCTAAATAACATAACCCTTGGGCACACTTAACCCCTAAAATCCCGCTTGTAAGCCCAACAGTGTGTCATTAACCCCTAAATCCACTTAACCACTAGGGCAACCTCCTAACCCTTAAACCCCCTAACCTCTAAATCCCATAAGCCTAACCCTTTACCTTACCTTAACCGCCGCCTAATATCACGCCATTAACTCCTAGAACCCCTTATCATCTTTGTCCCAAACCATAGGTGCTCCAACGTATGTTATTGGGCATGTAATGCTTTTAAAGCTAATAGCTCCAAATACAACCTCCTAATAACTAGTAGGGTCCAGAAAGAAAGCTGCAGGTTCCCAAAATCCGATCTACATTTGATGGACAATCACATTTCCCCCAATTTCCTCCACATATTTGCCTTGGTGTATTGGAGTTTGAAAAATACATAGGATATTACAAGTAATCCTAATCATAAGACAAACTTTCCTAATGACTAGGAGGCCTTAAAGGCAAGAAATAAAAACATCTTAACTTATGCCCAAAGTCTTTAAAATTTCCTATCCCAAATATGAAGTTAGAAATTCTACAAAAGAATTATGAAACATGAGAAACCAACTTCCTCTTATAAATCTGAACCTTATGGAGTTGATAAAAATTTTGAAATAAATTGCTGAAATTATGCTCTTGCATTAGTAGCTACCAATGTATCCTTGTGTGCTTGTGTAGTAGTAATGCCAATGGCCTTTAGAAGACTCCTTACATAATTCTCTCTTAGATCCCCTTAACATTGTAATGATTGTCGTTGATGCCTAGTTGGCTTACATTAAGAAGCAATGTAGCATATTCTTGGTTGGGGATTTACCGATAAGTATGTGATTTTGTTGACATCTTGCTTGGTATCCCGATATGTTAATTATATAAAATCATTTTTTGTGCCCGGTTTAGGTTGATGCCATCGAAGTGTGTGCTAACATATGGATGGAACACTAACTGCATATTTGTATATATTGCTTAATGTAAATGAATAATCTCTTCTGGAAAAAGGCTCCCTCGCAATGCCATTGTAAAATGCTTGCACTACGGTAATTTTAGTCCAGTTTTAAGGTGCCATGTTCTCGTGAACAAAACTACCCTATCACATCTCTTTAACGCACTCCACATGTTGGCTTGATGTAACTGCTTGTTGTGGAAAAATATTATTTATAGGTGGAACCCCCAAATCAGATTTATTTGGGTTACAGTACACGATTTGAATAGCTGCGAATGACTTAAAATTACCCTTGCCTTGTTGCGCAATCCTCATTGGCATCTCTGATAGATGTGTGATGCTTCAGATGCATCGGCATATTCACAAGCTGATAGTCTGCTTTGCCCTTTCACCTATCTCTCCATTGAGTCTCCACGGAACTCCCCATGCAAGTGATTAGCTATTTGTCTTTGTTCAATTGATTAATGAGTTATTATTTGTGAATTAATTTAACTAATTAATTCACTCACTCACTAATGTATCGATCGGTTAGAAATAGACACAGGTGGTTCACTTGAGTTTAACAAGGATGTAGTTAAGCTAAACAAACTCCATGAACTACTTCACCAACTCCCATCATAACTCTGCCACTTGAGTCACGACTTGAGTCACTCCATGCATGAACACGGTGAACCCTAGGAATTGTGTAATTCCTTCGGCTAGGCCCGATCTACGCGCAGCAAGGCGAAATTAAGTGCTCCCGAGAGAGAATGATTGTTATTTGGGTCTATTTATTATTAAAGGCTAATAATAAGCAATCGACACTTCTATTTTTAGATGGGGCGATCTATAAATAGACTTAGCCCAATGTGTCTAAAAATAAGATATGTTTTCTGCTTGACCAACCATCCACAAATAGCATCATAACCAAAATATGGTCTCCATGTCTAAAAATAGACATAGTCAAATAGACTTACTTAAAAATAGCTGTGAGCCCACTTATTGAAAGGCAACTCTTTTCACTAAGCTCATCATCTTGTTGAATCTCAACACCTAGAACTACTTCTTCTCCCTGTACCTCTTATTCATTTAATTATTAATTTTGACCTTGTGCTATGTTATGTTTTTCTGTGCTCCTAGCACTCCTTGGCACGCATTGGCACACCTTGGCACTTGGAACATCATGCTGTGCTTCCCTAGCACTCTAACATGCCTTAGCCGATTCCTAGATCTTGTGTCACCCCTTCTTGGGACACACAGAGCTGACGGAAGTACTTCATTTCCATGAATTTTAAACTAGTGCTCCTTGTGTTTCCTTGACTTTTAGCCTCACACACTCCTATGGCATGTATTCTGCCACACCTGGCACACCTGCCACATCTTGGCATGCCTATCATGCCCTTGGAGAATTCCCCTAACATGTGTTAGTACTTCTAGGAATTCCACCGACACACCTTGGTATTCATGGCTTTCATCTTTAATCCATAGATAACCTTACTTTTTGCTTGTTTGGAACCCAACAAGTCATTGGAAAATAAATGTTGTGCCCAGCAAAGTTCCCTTAGTCTGAAACCTAATTTGTGCAACCCTTTATGTAACCATGAGCTTACCTCCTACAAGTCTTAGTGCGTGCCCCTAACACACTTTATCCTTGAGACACTTGGATTTCGTTGAAACTACTTCGCACACACTCTTATTCGTTCATTTCCATGCATTTTGACCTAGTTCACCTCCCTTGCGAAGTATCACGGCACTCCCTAACACTCCTCAGCATCCATTGACACTTTCTATCATGTGTTAGCATGCCTTTTCATTCCTTAACTTTTTAACGACACTCCTTAGTTCTCACGCACCTCAAAATTACCCTTACTTTTTGGAACTTGGGAGACAACTGATCCTGGAGTGTCTGGTATGCATAATTCTAGATATCTCTTGAAAATTTTCGTACCACCCTTGTAGTCTTTTTCCACGAGAAGTTGAACGCGATCAGTCGGTTCCATGATCGATGATTAGTGAAGAATTCTGTAACACTATTGTTTCTTCCATTCTTGTAATTAATGTTCAAATGGAACTTTTGGAGGTATGTGGACCATTTCTAATGGTGATCATTGTGCAACTTCCCTTGTGTATGGATGATTGTTCCTTTCCCCATAATACAATGCTTCTATTGTTGAACAGCCGACACAATAGAATACATACCTTTGTGATGTTGAAAAGTGTCTCACTGTGATATTCCACTAGATGCCCCTATGGAGTAAGAACTGCACCAATCACATAGTTAGACACATCTATCTGAATCTCAAATGGTTACTTCACGTTTGGTAATGTGAGCAGTAGCAGAGCAGAGGTGATGCATCAACTCGACAATGCCTTCTGTTGGGACTCAAATGATTTTTATCTTGGTTGGGTCCACATGTACACCTCGATCATCAATGATGTACCATGGATATTGAGCATGTGTCATACCAAAAATGAATTTCCCCAAATTGACACACAACTTGTTTTGTCGAAGGATTTGGAGGACCTGTTGAATATGGTGGACATGTTCTTCCCAACATTGGCTGAGGAAAAGGATGTCATACAAATACACCACCACGAATGAGTTACTGAAGGGTCAAAAGATATCATCCATTAGCCTCATGCATACTTGGAGAGCATTCATAACTCTAAATGCATGACCATCCATTCAAAAAGGTCCTCCTTGGATTTGAAGGAGGTCTTCCACATGTCGAAGGGTTAGATTGGTACTTGGTGATAGTCGGACTTCAAGTCAATATCGCTGAAATATTTAGCCTCCTTGAGTTTGTATAAAAGGTTATCAATTTGTGGGATTGGATAAATATTCCGAAAAATGATATTGTTCAATGAAAAATAGTCAATACAGACTCTCCAGGTAATTCTTCTTATGTACCAACATGATCGACCTTCCATAGGGTAATTAATTTGGCCTAATGTGCCCTTTCTGCAATAACTCTTGAATATGCCTCTTGATTTCATCATTCTGCATAATGAAGCATGGGTATATCAGTCCATTGGGTAGCAACGTGCCCGGGGTCAGATAAATGGAGTGCTTGACCTGAAAATCTAGAGGTACCCCTGTGGGTGAGGTGATGATGTCCTTGTACTCCTCCATGACCTTGTCCATATGTTTCTTCCACGCAAGAGAGCCCTGTTTGGATTTTGTGGACACAATATCCTTCTTTCCCTGAGGGTGAATCATAAGGCAAACAAATTTCCTGATTTGGGAAATGATCTTACTGCATGGCTTCGCAATGATCAAAGATACGCTAGTAGGCGATGCTAGCTACCATATCATGTAAAACTTATTTCCCAAAGTAATAATACCAGTTTGAGGCATAGAATCATACATAACATATAGCTTCCATAAGTTTCGTTGGCCTAATAGTACATCACAAACTTCAAGAGGAGAAACATCAAAAAATGCCACATCTATGAAGGGCTTCATGTTGTAGGGAAGGCGACATTACTGGCTAACGTGGAGATCTCGTCCTTAGTGGAATCACCTGACGGTGTATGTACGTGGGTGTGTCATGGTCCTTATGCCCAACTGCTTCATGATCTCTACTAAAATGAGGTTCTTTTGGCTCCTTCTGTCAATAATGAACTGCAACGAAGAACCCTTCACCCACATCTGGGAATGGAAGAGGCACTCACCCTCCTCTGGGTCTTTGGGCTAATGGTTCTGGATCATGGTGGTAGAAACGATGGCACGGGGATCCGTAATAATAATATTATTCTCTTTTCCATTACCCTTGTTCGGTTTTGAATCAGAGTCAGAACATGCATTAGATTTTGAAGATATCAGCTCAGCCACTAGTGACTTCTTGGCCTAACACTCACTTGTGTTATGAGTGGGGAATTTGTGGAAATCACACCACCTTCTCGTATCCTTCTTTGTCTTCATGGTGTTTTTATTTTCCTGTGTCTTTGTTTTAAGTTATAATGGGTCATGTTTCCTTGGCTTTGTCCTTTTTCTTGTGGTTTGGAGGTGTCTTTCCCTTGCTTCGAATTCATAGATTCAATGTCTCGCTTATTCTGTTTAAATTTATGCTTGATCTTGGTAGAATATCGGTATTTTGTAGAAAACTAGGAGATTTCGAGGAACACCATTTCCTCCTAAATGTGTTTTTGCAAAAAACTACAGTACTTGAGCACCAAATGTTTCTCAGAATATTTGATACCCAACTTTGTGTGTAGGATATGGAGCATATTCGTTAGCTCATGCACATCTTGATCCCTTTTCTTCTACTGTGTAATTCGTTGTATGTACTTATCCTCATAGCTCCCCACAGGGTAATATTGTTCCTTTATAGCATCTCAGAAAGAATTCCAAGTGGGTGCAGCTGAAAAAAGTGTGGGTTCTCTCTCATCCCTTTGTTTGTAGTGGGTTTACCACTAGTCCTTTGTATGAGGTGTGGCTTTGAGAAGCGAAAAAATAATCTTTTCCCTATTGGAAAAAACATGAACTGAAAAATATACTTCCAATAGATTTAACCATCTATATATGCATATTCATCTATATATCCTTCAAATATAGGAATGTCAAAGTAGAATTGTACCTTGAAGGGAGTGCCACCTCTAGAGTGATTTCTATATGAAGATGTGTCGACTGTTGGCATCCGCTGAAGGATCTGGGAAATTTTTTCCATCATCACGCTCCTCTGTCACTCGAGGGATTCTTTGAGAAATATTTTGAAAGGATCTCTTGATTCCTCATATTTATTTTCTTCTTCCAAGGGAGGCCATTAGGGTTTTTGAGGCTGGTCATGGAAAATTTCAACGAGTTTGAGCCCTAATTCCTTATACCCTGACCTCGTTGAGGACATGCAAAGAAAAAAAGAGAAAGAGTAGACCGCAATGATACCATTTATCAGAATTTAAGTAGGAATGCTACATAATACATATATAACCATAAATATAGATATCTAGTATAAATAACACTTCATTTCATTAATATCAAAAAACTGAAATATGATTACAGACAGAAAGTAAATAAACTAGCTCAAGTAATGGTATCTTATCTCTGAGAAGAGATGCGGTGGCTACATGCCTCTGAAATGTGTTATAATTACCCTCAAGGGACTTTTTATTATTTAACAACAAGAGAAAACCCTAAACAACCAAAACCTTAACCCCTGGAGATGGAACGCCAAGATTTCTTGGGCACTCTTGTTGTTAGTTGGGCAACCAACTTCTTGGGGTCATAACTTGGTGAAATTATCTCCGTTTAGTGCATACGATACCTTGATGGAAATATCTCTTCGAATAATAAAATATTTTACATAGCCATGGGCTTGTTGGAGACCTAAAAAAAAACGTCGTTTAGGGGGTCAAAACTTCTCTGAAGTTCAGGACTCGAAAAAATTCTAAAAATAGTAAATGCTCCTATAAACAAGGTAATTAATGAAACCAACTGGAGGTCTATGTGGAATAAGTGGGTGGCCACCAATATCCACCGAGATCAGTCTATCAAGTTTTTTTGTAGCTACTTCAGAGTGAATTAGACGTTCTCGATGATTCATAGCTAAAGAAGAGATATTTACACTCAGATATACATTCACGACTTGTAGCTTACATTTTTACCTTGTCTTTGAGGAATAGCCTAGTATGCTCTTTTATGTCTAGGTCAAGTTTCTAACTCAAGTTTGTAGGTTTAGCCTTGTCATTATGCCATTTATCATTCTGAGAAGCTACATACAGTGGTATGGAAGTTGACCTTGGGTGGTTGAGATCTCAAGATCACACCCTCTGAACTAAAGATATTGGGCTATAACTACACTCAAGAAGTGTTGTGCATGTGATTGGAGGTCTATAACTGGACCATGTCCTTTTCATGCATGTAGTTGGGGTCATAGGTCAGTGAAATAAGGTTCCATCTTAGGGATTGACAACCTGGGGTGTTTATTAAGATCTAGGGTGATCTGTTGTGCCTATAGGATGTCAATTTGTGGCCAATAATTTTTACCTATATGCTCCACTTCCTTGATTTGAAATAGGAGGCAGGGTCATGTCATAGTAGCACTTCCCTTCATATTTCCCCGGAGGGCGTGTAAAAGCAGTTAAATGTCCGAGGGGGTGTGTTACACCATTTCAGTAGGATAAACTAATTGGAACCTCTCAATAATCCCCTTCCAAAATTACATGAGAGATGGAAAAAATCATTCCTATCAATAGTTCTAGTAATAGTTGAGGGCGTTGTAGGGATTAGTAAGAAGGTGATTAGGAAGGACAGTGAGCAACAAAGAATAAAATTGGGATTTAGTGTTTAGAAATGGTTAGGAAAGGTGATGGGTGTAACATAGGTGGAGGATGGATGTAGCATATCACTACTAATGAGATTCCACTCTTATAAAAATTTCCAACATTTTTAATGAGTATATCACATTCTAATGTATATTAAAAATTAATTACATATATAATAAACATATATTTTTATATTAATTACAAATAAATGTGAAATTACATAATTGAAGTAAAAATAAATTGTTGTTTTTGGTATATTTTGATTGAAAGTATGTTTTATATTTTTAAACATCTCACATATCATACATTTAATGTATTATAATTCAATAAAGAAACAAGTTATATCATACATCTATGTTTATTGAATCATAATAATATTTTTAAGTCAATCCAAAAATAATATATCAAAATATGAATATTATTATTTTTAAAGTAAAATCTAATTGAAAACATCAATATAGTCCAAGAAAATCAAACGAAAACAAAGTTGGACTCAAACAGTATGTACAAGTCATGGAATAATAAATTTATAAATTTATAATACTTTATTTTTATTTGTATGAAAAAAACGCTTTGAAATGAAAAGGCAAAGGTTCGTCTCACACCTTGCTCTTCAACCCTTCCATTTATAGATACACCAGTAGTAGTTCAAGCTTTTTCTCTTATTTTCCAAATAGAAACAACATAAAGATAAGTAATGTAAGTAGCTTACCCTGTGGTTTTTGCATCATTCCCATGTAGAAGCTTATCCAAAGAAAATAAACAGTCTGAAGTAAATGTGATACAATATCACATCCCATATTCATTTTCAAGGAGGCCATTTCATGTAACTATCATTGGAAGAATTGCGTAGATATAAATATCATACGATTTCACACACCAGACCATTTTGTTATGAAGGTTGGTTGTCTAGATCCCTTAAATAGAGAAAGGTACATTAAAATTTTAACATAATTATTATAAAGAAAAGTGCATCCTATTACCTATCATTATAATAGAAACATTCCTTCTACAATGGAAAAACCCAGTCGGTTCCCTCACATGATTAAAACAATATTAGTAAAATAAAAACAATGATGTGGTTGTTAATATAGCTAAAAATTTAGCAAACCTTTCTAAGAAATTTAAGATTTAATAAAATATTTCAAAATCAACTTATACACCCTTGAGCTAACCATTCCACCACGTAACTATTTTACTAATTCAAAGTGTTTGCCTCACAATCTGTAAACTTTAAAAAATATGGTGTTTCTATCATCCTACAAGTTTTACCAGAAGTATACTCAAGTCCACTATTCTCTGGAAAATGCAGCATGATGGGATTGCATATAAACTTTGTTTGAGATGTTAATGCCTTCGCCCTTATAAATTCCACCAAATGAGTTTCTTTTACCATGAAATAAACTTGTTTGAATCATATGTAAAACTAGCAGAAGAAGAAGTTTGTGAGGGAATTTATCTTAGACATTAGAGGAAATTTCGGCCTAAAAGTGCCCATGAAATTTTGATGTAATTTCCATGTCATAATGTGTAAACTAATCAAAATCCTTTAAATTTAAGAAGTGGTACATGTAAATATTTTTGATGGAAAAGAAGAAAATTACATTTTTTTAATTGTATTTTTTACTTATATCCTTATAGGTTTACTCAAATTTCAAGTGTATACACCTGTTGGATGCAAAATTAAATACCACATCGAATGAGTACCAATTATGCATGATTTTGAGAATATCAACATTGATAAAAATCTAAGATACATTAAAAGTGCGTTGAACATGTTTTTTTAATGTATCTTCAATTTTTATTAATGTGATTCTTCTCAAAAGAATGAATAATGGGTACTCATTGGATGTGGAATTTAACTCTGCATACACTGAAAATGCGTTGAACATGTTTTTTTAATGTATATTTATTTTTTCTTAATGCGGTTCTTCTCAAAAGCATAAATAATGGGTACTCGTTGGGCATGGAATTTAATTCTGCATCCAACGAGCGTCTACACATGAAATTTTAATAAACCTATAAGGAGATAAGCCAAAAATACATTTAAAAATAAAAATAAAAATCTTCTTTTCCCTCCAAAATTCATAACTCCTATTTTATTATGTTTCCTTAGGATGCCACTTCTAGGTTGGAATTTCCTCTAATGTATCTGCACTATTTTGGATTGGTTCCTGTAAATTGAGGATGGAAAACATCAGTAGAATTATAAAATCTACTTATATTTGTGTAATTAAGGGAGATATTCAAAATAATTAGAATTTAAATTTCACATTCACGTAGATGAGAATGTCTGAAAATATTTCAAAGCCACTGAAAACCATGCATGGTAAAATATATATTTGTGCATATCTTATTTTTCTTTATAACTTTAATTCTTATAATATCCATGTGTTTTCAAGTTTTCTTTCCTATTGGTATAGGCATTGTTGAATAGAAGTGTGTCATAAGGGATTACTTACATTTGTTATAACTGGCTCGAGCTAGGTGAAAGTGACAAGTTGGAGCAACAATCATGGCCAAGGCCATTGGTGCCTACAACAAATCATATGCCAACATTAGAAATGATAAATTCTAAGAACCATGGTGAAAATTAGGATTATAACCCCCCATAATAAATTGGTGCTTTAGAAGGTGATAGATAAAGCTAAAAATTTAATGAAAAAGAAGAAGGTAAAAGACAACTAGAAATCTAATCAAGAAGAAGAAGATGAAGAAGCCCAGTCAATGATCATAGGAAAGAAGAAAACGACCATAAAATTAATGATGAAGAATAAGAAGAAGGAAAATAAGAAGACACTCAGTAGGAGGAAGGAAAAGCAAGGGATTTGAATATTTTTGCTTTTTACAATTGTGTGGAGGAAATTCAGAAATTTTCCTCCCTATTTCTAAAATTATTTAATAATATTAATGTTGTTCAACATCATTTCAGACCATGTAACAAAATTTCAAATTTTTCTCTCTATTAATTCTTTAATAGTATTAATGTTAAAGAACATTTTAAGAAGTTCTCAAATTTTCCATTTTGTTAATTGTTAAGGGTATTATTGTTGTTAAACATAGTTTTAGACCTTGTAAGAAATTCTCATATTCTCCTATGTTTCTATTATTCTTTAATAGTATTAATTTCCTTAAGCATGGTTTTAGACCTTGTAAGAAAATCTCAAATTATCTTGTGTTTCTATAATTATTTAATAGTATTAATTTTCTTCAGCATGGTTTCAGACCTTGTAATAAATTCTCAAATTCTCAGGAATTAGCTTGGGATATTAATTTTAACTATGAATTAAATTGTTCCAGCACTCTTCTTGCATCCCACATTTGGAAGGGTATTGATGAGAGTGAGAAGTGTAGACGACTGGGGTGTTCTATTATTATTGGGAGTTGATCATGCCATGATTTGCAGAAAACTAATCATCACTCACAATTAGCTATTTCCTTGAAGAATCAATCCTTTGGCCATATGTGACTCATATAGGTTGAGATTGCTTAAAACCACAATCACATTGGATGGGAAGCTTCCTGTGAAAGTATTAGAGGGAAGAATTGGAATCCACTTGAGAAAGGATTAGAGGGAATGAAAATGGTGAGATACAAGGAATGCCAGAAAAACAAGGGAATAATAGAAAACCGCACTGTGAATCTGGGTGGAAACATGATGGATGGGTGAATGGACATTATTTTTAGCTGGCATGCGTAAATTTTACAATTCTGAATTGGAAGAACGAGGATTAAAATGAAGTCATGTGATTGACCGAGTGTTGGAGTAGGGTCCCATGGCTAAATAAATTTTGGATAAATTTTGGTTAAGCTTTTTGGTGTAAGTATTGTGCCCAGATATCAAGGGGCTTTAGGGAAGGTCAAAGTCCTCTAATTATTGTAACGGGTAAAAGGGAAGACCATGAGTCTCAAACCATGGTGTGTTTGTGGATTTGGTGCATAAGTGTACCAATCCACAGTTGCTTAAGAGGAGTGGTCATTGCATCTTAATCTTCTGGTCACATGCAGATAAAAATAAGAGTTAAAAGGTTAGTGAACATGATATAAAACGTTAAACACACTAAATAATGATATAGTATGCATATGTAGAGAGAAAACAAGACTAAACTAAAAAAAAAGCCATGAAATCTCATCTAAAGTCAAACAAAACAATAATTCTAACAGTGGCATCAATGTCCCCTCTTATTGTTTTCTATTTGGAAAGAAAGATAGTACATTTACACATTTTCCAAGGGGCCCTTAGAACTATGGAGTTTTAAGACCTGATGCAAGGACATTTTTACCTTGTAACTGCTTGGTGAAAGGTCTCTCTCTCTACTCCAAAGGATTGGAGTTGTTGGATGGCCAACAACCGAATCCCCGCTCTAATTTTGCTCTGGATTACACACTGCTGAATTTCTTGAAATAATTTTTTCCCATCATAACAATGTGCTCTCATTTTTTTCATCTCTTGGTGGAATTTTATAGATGAATTCAAATTATCCTTCCCTCTCTTGGTACATTGATGGATGGTAACCCAAGAGAGGGGGTTGATTCCATTGTGTGCTACTTGATTCCATTGTGTCCTCCCTTGAGGTCCCAAGGAGGCTTAGGAAGTTTTCCTTGGGCGGCCTCAAGTGTGGGATCATTTTTCCTGGAGTGTGCCTTGTGGTCCTAGAAACTCACTTCTACCACTCTTAGGTCCGCGCAGCTTTTTGACGGAAAGCTGTAGAAAGCCGCACCTATCGAAGAAAAATGTGTGCAAAGGCGCAGTCTGCTAGTGTCTTGAGTGCGCAATTTTATTTTCCTCAGGAACTTTGAGATTTTTTAAAATTTTAAAATTCTCCAATGTGCCTCAGCCCTGTAAATTCTTCTGCCTGAAATTTAATAATCTCATCTTTGCTTGTCCGATTTTCTAGTGATAACAAATGGTTTGAGACCATGGTATGTGCATGTTTGAAAGGATATAAATATGTAAGAATCGAGTGAAGAAAGATATAACATGACATGATAGATGAATAGATCGATAGATGCTTATGTTTTGATCTGATTTTTGGGTCGGTCTGGGTAGAAAGGCTCTTACTGGCTGTGTGCACGAAGACCTAGTCTTGAGATGTGTGCAGAGACTCTGTTGTTGTGTGTGCATAAGGGAAATATTGTATTGATTGAAGATATCTTAATAAAGAAGGCAATTTTCGAGAAAATCTGACTTTATATAGTTTTAATAGAGACTGTCCTAGATTTTTTATGCACATTAATATGTTGCTTATTATAGATCTCGATCTGTTCTGTTGAATGTATATGTGTTTCCATACTTAATACTCAAATTGGTACATTTCGATTATGTGTGAGTATTGTTATGATTAAATGTTAGATCTGAATTATAATAATATGTATGTGTAATGGATTATTTTGTAACAATCTGTGAATATGCAAGGGATAAGTCTTTGTAGATGTGTGCAACTACTTCACTTTTTTTTTCTACAATTGAATCTGGTTTTGTGAAATTGCGGACAAGGAAATAGGTATTAGATCTGTTGGATCCACATCAAAAGCACTATTAGGGTGCGTCAACCTAGTTCCAGCACCCCCCTCGCCCCCCATACTGCTTCGGGTGAGACTTTGGTTTGTGCAAACAGATCATTTCCGAAAGGGCCAGTAGTTTGAGGGTTTTATTGGTTGTGCAATTGCTCTGAACCTGATTCAAGACCCCTCAAGCCAACGTTGCGGTGAACAGTGTATTTCCACTCTAATCCTGCAAAGAAACACTTATTGATGTAGGTTTATTTCTAGTGATTAATTTATATTATGTAATCCATAAAATGGATTATATTATCTCCATCATGTTATGGATGTATTAAATAAAGACAATATAAAATTTAATTATAAAAAATGGCTTAGAAATGATAGAGAATAATTATAAAAATGCGTGAATTGAATATTTAAATTGATAATATGATTATAAAAAATGATTCTGTGTTGTATAAAGAAAATTATTATTATTATTTTTGAAATATGCTTATTAATAATAAATTATTATTATAAAATTAATATTTTTATGTTCAAAATGTTTTTTTGTTAAAGACAAAAAGGTAATATTTGTGTTGAAAATAAGTTGTAGTTATATTGGGAAATGTAATAATGAAAATGAATATTGTCTCTCATATAAGTTATTAATTTCATTTTTTTCTCCTCTCTCTCTCTCTCTCTCTCTCTCTATATATATATATATATATATATATATATATATATATATATATATATATATATATATATATATATATATATATATATATATTATACCTAAGATATGAAATGTTAATGAAAATCATTATTTCTAAATATCTCATTTGACAATATTTGTGGGACGCGAATAGTGATTTCCCAACTCGATTTTCAATTATCTGATGAATATTTTCCACTTTCTAGAGATCATCCTCAATAAATTCATTAGAATTTTGTGGTTATAGACAACATTTTGTGGTTTTTTACAAGAGTGAGATTTTTTTAGATTTAAAACCATATTCCTCAACATTGAGCATTCAATTGATGGATTTTCATACAAGGGTGTCCATGAGCACTACATTTTAGGATATCTATTGGTGTTCATTCTGATGAACCTTGGTTGTCATTAATAATATATAAATCCTATTGTTTTTTTATAAAATTCTTGTTCCCACAAAATTCTCCACGCATTTCCTTAATTTTGTTGTAATCAATTTCCTAATTCTTCCATGGATTCCTAAACAACAAGTAGGTAATAAACACCTAAAGGAACATTTTAAAAAGTTTCAGGTGATACTTCTTAATTAGTAGGCATAGCAAGTGCCCAATAGGTTGAAATCCCAACCCAAGAAAAAAATTCATAGCAAACACATGATAATACACCATATTAAGAGAAAAAAGTGGTCATAGGCAAATTTTCCAAATTTCGCTTCTTGAAGTCATTCAGAACTTGAAAAATAGAATGAAAAACCTCTCAGTAACAAAGTCTAACTTGACTCCAATGGGAGAACTTGAGATCCTTGTTTCCCATGGTATTACTAGTGACTCCAAATAAACACCAACACACTAAAGAAGGGTAGGAATATAGCTTCAAACAAACACCAACGTATAGCACTAGAATAGGATATAATCCACCAGAGATTGAGAAAAAACAACTTAGAAAATACCAAGCATCATGAATAGAGTCTGAAAGGGAGATCTTAGCTATAATTTTAGTTGAAACATAGCTAATTAGTATCAATTCTCCTTTTTTAACAAATAACATGCCCTTTGAGTCATAATCCCACTTTTTACATACATATAATCTCTACAAACTTCAAATTTTCAATTGAGCATAAAGACTAACATGTGTGAGGGTGTCATAAGGTTGACGTATAGCGCTTGTTACCTCCATTTAGTTATATTTTGGTAGCTTGAATGTTATGACATATAATTTTTAATTACCTTGATATGCGGTCTCATGCATAACTTGCATTAGAGATGAACTTCTAAGATAGCCACAATGGATTCACATTTTTCACTAATATCTTATCATGTTCACTCTGCACTTCCGCCAACTATGGTCTACGCTCTAGTATCTGACATTTTTCGCTCTGATCTCTATCCTCTAGAAATTTGGCTGCATCAATCTAACCGATCCTTCCTGATACTATTGGGATTCTTGTAGCTAGGTTCGATCCATTAGAAACACCATCTCAATGGACCCTGCTCAATTTTCTTCATGGGATGATATTTACACATCACCCCACCACACACCTGGAGGTATAGCTGTATGTACTCCCTCTTCAATTATGGCTGAAAAATCCACCCTCCTGGAGGTCTCTGATTGAGTGGACTCTTCCACTCAGTTTCCTCTCTACTTCTCCAATTGTGGCTGCTCCAAAATCTTTTGAGACTACTTCTGAGGTTGTATGTTGAGAGATAATTTCTCCCTCTCAACCACCAATTCATTAACTACTAATTTGCTCCTGAAAGCCTTGTATGCATCCTCAACCTCGAGAGCATACAGGTTCTTGACTCTTGAACCAATATGCTTCACATGTCCCGTGGCTATGTGTTTAAGGAACACCTTTCCTTTTATAAACCTCACCTCATAACCACAGTCTTCCAATACCACTACAGAGACAAGATTCTTCCTTAGTCCTAGAACATACAAAACATCTACTAGTCTGAGAGGGGAGCTAGACTCCCTCTAAAAGGTAATTGTACCTATATCGGTCTCGTTATACCTTCCTTCATCTCAAAAATATATGTTCTTCTGGAGGTCCTTCTCCTCCAAGTCACTGAAGAGATCTCTATTCCCCGTCATATGGAATGAGACACTGTAACTTGTCTAGGTATCACATGCATCTCATTACAGTGTTGGCCATGCATGCAATGAGAATAAAATCAAGCTCGAACTTTGAAGCCAATGCTTCACCCGCTAAAAATTCAAGCTCCTTCTTTCTTGCCTTATTCCCTGGACAATTTGAAGCATAGTGCCCATGCTCGTCACAGTGAAAAAATCTAATATTGGGCAAGTATCTCTTACCCTCTTCGCGTTGGAATTTATTTCCCTTGGCCTTATTTTCTTTTCCCACTAATGCAGAATATTATTCTTTGTTGGTGCTGGAGGTTCCATTTCTGGTGCTCCGACTTATCTCTTCTATTACCAAGTCAAACCACAAACACTCCCAGTCTGGTAACTTCTCCCTCCCATTCACAGAGTACTTGTAACTATGCCAGCTCTTGGGAAGGCCTAGAAGTGCTAGGCTCACCAAGTCATCGTCATCTATGGTCACACCAAAACTTCCAAGCTCATCTTGAAATTTAGTGAACTTCGCCAAGTATGTTGGTACCATCTCGCCCTCCTCCTTATTCATCTTTATAAACTTTTCCTTCAACACCAACTTCCTTTGGTCACTGCTCTTCTAAAATAGATCTATCAAGGCCTTCCACATAGCGTATGGAATCACCTTCCCATGGAGACTCGAGAAAATATGGTCTCAAATTCCCTCTAATAAGATCCTTCTCGCCTTTGCTATCTTATTTAGCCATGCATCAAGAAGTTGGGCATCTACTGCTGGGGCCTTGGGAATATCAAGATCTATGAATTACTTCAACACATTGTCTGCCAACACTGCCTCTATCATGTCCTTCCATGCAATATAATTTTAATTTCCCTCGAGTTCATATTCAAGTCTCAAGCCATTGAAAGACAGCTTGATATGTTGCTCGACCCTAAAGAATAAATCTGCAAATTTGAACATGTTCAAGACAGACTCAATTTCTTCTCTTCTATTGTGATTCTTGGCACTCTGACACCATGTATAAAATCTCTAGCATAGCTCCAATACCATGTATAGTTATATAAAAATTCTATATCAATGGCTTCAATCCCATCCTGTAATGTAATAAAACAATACACTGAATCCTTCTACTATACTAGCAGAATATAGAACACGATCGCTCAATCACATGCAAGTAAGCGAAAGGAAATTATCAATCACACAACAGAAGATCTATCTGGGGAAATAACCTTCTCAAACCCCCTCTATCATATATTTTACATAGTCAAATAATCATGAAAAAATACAATTCTTTCTCAGACCGAGAAAATCCTGCACTCTCCTGACTATCTCACTCTGATCGTCCTCAAACCTTACTAGCAATTCTCAAGAAAAAATGATTAACACTTAGCCAATTATCAACCCCTGCTTAGGCCAGCCTTCCACACACAATCACTAGGCAATTAATCCCTGTTAAATAGGATAATAAACCTTCCTTGACTGCACAATCCATCATGAGCCTTCCTCTGACTTTATAATTGCGCCCGAGAAATTCGCTAATAATACAACTAATAGTTTACTTCCCTTTAACATCTATCTCAACTAGGTCATCATTAGAATTGACATGCATGCAACTATTAATAGTGGATCATCAATTACTTGATAGATCACTACTTGTGAATTAAATCTAATTTAATTCACTTGACCTCTCACTAGCTCATCATTTAGTTAGAACTAGTTAAATTGATTGTAACTCAATTAATTTGATTTAACTGATTGCACATGCACTAACCTAGTGCATTGGACCCTTAAAATAATAGAATCACTCTATATGCCTCACATTCTACCCTCAACCTTAAATTCTTGAGCTAACTAAGTCTATATCACTTAGCTTAATGATACAAGTTGTTATGAGATGAAATTACAATTTACTTTCAATTTAATTAAGGGATAATTAAATTAAAAGCCTCACATGGTAGCCATTTATGAGTTCCATTTTATGGATTTTATTTTTGGATGCCAATTTCACTATTTCTTGTTGAAAATTTCAACGCTAACCTCCTCTTATCTTTTTACTTGTTCATTTATGGGAACATTTTCCAAGTTGTGCAGGTGTCGGCACATGAGGATGATGGCCCCAAAAGTGGCAATGGGGCTATCAAAAATGCATGATCATATGAATTCATGCACATTATCAGGAACATGCACAAATTCATGGGGCTCCTCTCTTGTCAAGCCCCAGGCTTCCAGCTAAGTCACCAACCAAATTACTAGCTCATTATGTCTTATGAATGTGCGCATATTCTTAGGAATGTGCATGCACTCCAGGTTTGCACATGTGCTTCTGATAATATTTTTTATTTATACACCCATGGTCCTATTTTTTACCAAATTAGGACCATATGATGTGTTTTTCAGAGACACTGAGAATAATTATTTCTTCCTGAACAATGTTGAGTGCCAAATCAACAGCATGCATTGTCTGTGGAGTCTAGATAAGCATTCTAACATGTTTCTTCTGGTTTTTATTTTTCCTTTTTTTCAAATTTTTGTTTTAAATTTTCAAAAAACAATCAAATTAATACCCTTAACACAATTATTGTATGTAATTGTAGGTAAATTGGATAATATGGAACCGGGGAAAATTTTAAGGATGAAAATTTATCTTAAAGTTTAGAAACCTTGGGGAATATTATTAGTCCATAATACGCAAACTATGAAATATTTAGTGATGTATTTTAAGGATGAAAAATTATCTTAAAGTTTAGAAACCTTGGCGAATATTACTAGTCCTTAATATGCAAACTATAAAATATTTAGTGATGTATTTGTAAAACCACTCAAATTTATAATGATTTTATATTTTTATACTATAAAATTTGAGCGAATAATTTTTAGAAAAAATGGAAATTAGCAATTTTTATTGGAAAAAACATGAAAAAAAATCCCACATGTGAATATTAGCCCCTAGAAATTTCCTAGTATGGAACATAATCAGAACCCAAACCTTCCATCGCCAAACCAAAATTTATAATAAAGAAATAAAAACCAAGAACCAGGAAATCTAAATGATGAAGTTGATATATCCTTCGATACATTGAGGTCATTGCTATATGATCTCAAAAACCCTAGAGAGCCATCATGAGTGTTTCTTTTAAGGTCATTAAACTCAATTATATCATCCATTTTCAATGCTAAAATCTAGATACATAATATTTCTAATTACATGGCTAGAATGTATAAACACTATAGAACTAGTCTAAATAAACACCAAATCAAAGTCCTCAACATTATTAAGCAATATTTGTGGTATATGGTATTTCGTAAACATCCCTGTCTAATAAGAATATGGTATTAGCCTTCCATCCATTTCTAAAAAATTGAATGGATATGTGGTATATGGTATTTGGTAAACTTCCCTGTCTAATAAGGAGGTACCTCTATACTTCTTGAGGTAGTTATGGGAAGGGTTTCAACTAGGAATCCATGTAAACTACTTTGAATTTTTGTGAAGTCCAAGTGGTGGGTTGTGGATTTTCACAAGATAAATAAAATTATAGGAATAACCTAAAAATAGGAATTTTTCCACATAGGCAAAGGCCTAAACCCCCTACCCAACAACTTCTAGTGGTGGGTATAATTGCTGAGACCTGAATGGTGCTAGCTTCATTGAATCACATGCTAGTGTAACATGGAAGATTTTTGGAATAATTTTGCAAGGAGACCAATAACTAGTGTTGTAGGTGGGGTCGCAACACTCAACTCTATAGTAGGTATTTACTAGCAGAGGCCACGTGGAGGCTCACTTTAGCCTTACATATGTACTATCTATGAGAGGAATTTTTATGGATAGATGGAGGGAAACAAGAAAAATAAATTTATGGAGGATGTTACCTTGGCCATGTTTAAATTCTTTATTATATATATTCTAGCCAATGAAGACCTCCCACATCATCTTATTTTGGGGAGTTTGACCACAAGAAGGGGGCACTAACTTTGATTGGTAGTATATATCAAATTGTGAGGAGCCTCACGACATCCAACATAACGTTAGAATAAACATGAAAATAATCATCAAATGAAGGCGATATTAACCCCAAAAGACTTTAATTTCCTTGTCATATTTATCATTAGATATTGGGCTTCTTTTGGTGAAGCTTTGGTTAACATAAATGGAAACCATATTTCAACAAATTGTCACCCACCTCCACCACCTTTGCTAGCTGATCCAACCATAGAGGCTGCATCCAAAGACCATATGAAATCCTTTGAGTAGGTTTTATAGTGGATTGATCCACCTACAAGTGAATCTCCCTGGTTATGGTATATGTTCATGGTGATATTCTTTATTGATGGTTTTTTTTCTTTATGATGAATTGAATTGATTCTAGGAATTTTTGTTTACATTTTATTCTCTAAATGTTGTGACTATAGTAGGATGGTATTACTAATATGTTTGGGACACGGAGGAGAAGAAAACCCTCCTAACTGATTATAACATCTTCAGTGAGTTTTATGGGTTACAATTATAACATGGTAGTTTGTAAATGTGCAATTTATTGTGGAGAAAAAAAATATAATGTGAGTGATGTTTCTTTGTGAAATTCTTAGAGAGATGAAGCATTCCACAAAAGAAAAAAAAGTGTTATTATTCTTCTAGTAGGAGGATAAATATTAACCTCTAAGATCATAAACTTGTTGGCAAGGGTAGAAGCGGTCAATGAGTGACCAGTGACACTGATTTTGTATATATGACATCATATGCCATATGATCATGTTTGGACATGAGATGTTCTTTTTATATTAGTGTCGTTTTCTATATAGGACTCCATATGGCATAATTCCATGTTTAAGCATGTGATGTTGTTTTGAATAATGGGAAAATTGTGCCATTTGTTAAAAATGTATATTTGAGGTACTTTTTAGTTTGTGTGTTTCATGGAACATGTTCTATGAATTGAAGTCTTAGATTGATATGTTGAATTAGCATATATCAAGTGAGAAATAAGACATTTTTTTATTGTTGAAGGTGTTTGGATTAGGTTTTTAAAGACATGCCAATTTGATATATTCATAGTGATACATATGACTGATGATCCCAAACGAATTTCAACAATTTCTATCCTTTAGGGATCACTTCTCCAAGTATATACCAAATCTAAAAATCACTTTTTACAATAATCTATGTAATGAAAATACAATTTTTATCTTCAAGTTATATATTAAACCACTTAATAGTCTCAACACTATGTTACATCAAATAAAAATGAATCATAAATCTTTTAAATTGCTTAATCATGAAGACAATGCGAGAAGAGGTATAAAAGTTTGCAATCACACATTTTTGGATAGCAAGGTAATTTATACCTATATAGAATAAATCAAATACATGCAAACACATTTTTACAATATCTGGATCTCCAAAATATAGCAAGATAAAATCATGAAAAATTTAGCCACCATCAATTATACACACTAAGATAACATCAACACCAACAATACCTCCCTTGCCTTCAACAAGCTTTTATCATATATTCTCTTCACACTAGCATTGTTTTCTTCCCTGGGGTTTACAAACAATATCCATGTCGCATCACATAAGTGTACGGAAAGGAAACTCTAGTCATACTCTTCACATATACTCATCCATCATAGGGTTTGTGTGATCAAATCCCTTACATCCAACTATTACAAAAACATAAACAGAAAAACTTCCGTGAAACATCATTAAAGACATAATAACCAAAATGTAATCTAAGAAAAAAATCATTCCATGCTCAAGAATCATCAATTCCATCTCACCATGATCTTTTTGTAGCCTCATATGCCATAAGAACATGGTTTTAAAATAATTAATGCTATTATCTCCATTTTCCATGTTTTCTAACACACTAGAAAATCTAGTACTACAAAAAGATCCATCATAGTCATCATCATGAATCACACCAACTCCCTGTTAGTTTCTAGGGTGTAAATGCATAGCATAGATGCTAGAATCATATGAGAAACCCTAAAATTCACACAGAATAAATCTCTTCATGGGTTTTCTCATGGACCCTAATGTCCTACTACTAGATTTTCCTCATGAGCCTAATGTATTTCTTCGTGAATCACTTCTCTAAGACAATACAATGAATAGAGTACAATGATGAAAAAATATAAAACAACTCTATCCCCCACTCATATACACAATATATGAGGGAGGATAAAATAATAAGGAAATAATTACATACAAGTGAAACACCCTCCAAGCATGATCCTCTTTTGGATCAACAACCCTCCTCTAATATGGTTCACTCTCCAACAAGTTGTCAGTCCAAACCTTCCTCTTCCATGGTTCACGCTCCAAGTTTCCTCGCAAAATATGATTCTCATATAACAACATGAAACATGTCATCAATGATATTTTCATATAACTAATAAATTTAGAACCACACTTGAGAACTTTTAGAAGCCCCCCATTGTATTTGTTAGCTGTATTATTTACTCGATGCTTATATTCCACATTGCATTTCCATTAACATCATAAAATATATATTACCGTGAACTAGCTAATTTGTCAAAAACTACCCAGATACATGTAATATAAATCCTTGTTGTCAGAGGTGGGGAGTGTTACACTCATCATCCCTCCTCTCGAACAATGGATTCCTTATTATTCTTTATCAAATATGATGATTAATGTATTGTCATAAATCACTTAAGAATAAGTTACAAAAAATTACACCATTTTATGTATTTAAAAGAAGGATAGTAAGTGGGTTTCTCATACACCCTCTCCCATTTGTTTCTAGTCCTTAAGCCTTTTTTTATATGGGCATAAAAACAAAACTAAGTATTGCATATAAGTGATATTCATTAATGTGGTCTTCAAAATCCACCCCTGTGCGAAAAATTTGCATTGGCATCTTCTAAATGAATCCCTAGCTTCGAAGATCCTCAATAAATCATTTTCTAACCTATGGAATTCTAGGAAAGGGGGTTCACATATATTTAACCTAGTGTTAAGAGTCCAAAAGAATCGAATATTTTCACGTATGAGTATTGGTTTGTATTTTATAGCGAGTTGCATCTCAATAGTTAAATCCATTCATGTACATATCGTGATTTTTTTCCATGGTTATAAAACATAGATTGAGCTACAAAAATGAGTTCCATAAGTTCTGTAAATTTTGTCTATAAATGCCCCTTCTCAGCACACTTCCCACAATATCTCAAGTGAGCATTTTGAAAAATCCAACCTCGCAAAATTTTCGTTGATCTTTACTGAACAAAACCCTAGCTTTGAATATCCTCAAATAAATCAATTTTTGACAGATGGAGTCCTAAGAGGGGGATGTCCCTAGGTGTAACATAGTTCCAACAGTAAAATAGAGCCAATTATTTTCCCCTGTGAGTCTCGATTCAAATTTTATGGTGAGTTGCAACTCGCTTCCAAAATCCATTTAGTGAAATATTGTGAATTTTTCCCATGGGTATAAAAACAAAACCAAGTAGTAGAAATGAGTTTTGTAAGTTGAAACATTTGTGTTTGGCCTAGGACCATGCGATCACACTACCCATGATCACTCGAACAATTATTTTGAAAAATACAACCACTTGTGCAAATTTTGCATTGACAAATTTCACTGAACAAAACCTTAGATTTGAAGATCATCAAATAAATCGATTTCCAAGATATCGAGTAATTGTGGGGGGATTTCTTCCACTTTCTTTGGAATATGCACCTAGAAATGCACACTTTTTAGTAGGAATATAGACACATTATAAAAAATGCACATGGGTTTTTGAGGTTAATGACCATAATAACAACTCTCCAATCTACTTTCCTCTCTAGCCTTTTAATGCTATGCATGACCGACCCTCCTCTCTAGCCTTCTAATACTATGCAAGTAATGATAAGAAGGTGCATGCATTATAAAATGTATGCATTATAAGCTTTCCATTTATGCACTTTCCTTGGGATGTTATATTTTTTTATTGAATTTATGAATTAAGTGATGCCTCAAAGTCAATGCAATGAATAAAAGCAAAAAAGTAAAGATACACAATATTAGGTATCACATATAATTGATTGACCTTAACTAACAAGACATAAGTGATGCACATAAGCACTAAACTAGGACTATAAAACATATACATCAATCTACCATAAGTGGCGCATAATTAATGTTCTTACAAGACACACATATTTGACACACCATAAGAGAGATAAATAATAAAAATTTCCATTGTACATAGTGGTTGTGATATACATGAGAAGATATGTAATATATTAGCTGCAATATACATGATATGGTATGTAAGGAACTTCTACCTTCTATTGACATTTACTGAACAAAACCTTAGATTTGAAGATCATCAAATAAATAAATTTCCATGCTATGGAGTAATTGCAGGGGGATGTGCAGTTTCTTACACTTTCTTAGGAATATGCACCTAGAAATGCACACTTGTTCTTAGGAATATAGACACATTCTCAAAAATGCACATGGGTTTATGAGGGTAATGACCACAACAACAACTACCAAATCTACTTTCCTCTCTAACCTTTTAATGCTATAAGTAATGATAAGAAGGTACATGCGTTATAAAATGTAATGCTATGCATGACCTACCCTCCTCTCTAGCCTTCTCATGCTATGCAAGTAATGATAAGAAGGTGCATGCGTTATGAAATGTAATGCTATGCAAATAATGATAAGAAGGTGCATGCATTATAAAATGTGTGCATGGTTTTGTCTCTATCTTTTTCCCTTGTTTTTCGCTTTCTTGGTAAGAATATTGGAGAAAAAATCCATTACGTACAGAAACAAGAAACATCCTTAATATATAGAAACAAGTAAACATCCTTATTATTATAGAAACGAGCAACCCTCTTTATTATAATTTTATTGATGTAATCAAAGATTTACAGATTTACACTCATCATCGTTTTATTGTAATATTGAGTAGCTAGCTATTCTATCTCCCTTCCGCTATCATTTCCCTCTCAAGCGAAAATAATGGAGATTGAATTGAAATTGTGCATATGGAGAAAAGCAACATCCTCATTATAATTATTTATCGTATCTGTAATCAAAGATTGACACCCTTATCATTGTTTTATTGTAATATTGGGTAGCTAGCTATGAAGCAATCAGTGGACAGAGTGAAGCAGGTGTGTGGAATAGATTCATTGAAACGCCCTATGCCACTTGGACGAGAAGAGATGTGACGTTTTGCTGTTGGTCTTGGTAACGTCCAGAGCCTGATAATGATGATGATGGAGGCAGGATGAGTGTGTCGTGCTCTCTGTTCCTCATCACCTGACGGGCTTCGTTTTGGTCGATTCTGTAAGCCGCACGCAACACTTCCTCCGGCATCGCCTTCAAAACTGACTGCCTTCCCGCCAGAGTCGACCGGTATGAACTGCAATACATCACAGAAACAACGCGAATTCCTCATTATATTATATTCAAATCACATGAAAGAAGCCTCCATTCTGAAATATATATATTATAGTTATACTTACTTGTCCGATGTTGTGAAGGTTATATACTCCAACCCGTCCTCTCCTGCTTGCTTGACGACTGCGTAGAATTGGGGAATGACGATGAA
The DNA here is from genome assembly GCA_034641835.2 of Pinus albicaulis. NCBI lineage: Eukaryota > Viridiplantae > Streptophyta > Pinopsida > Pinales > Pinaceae > Pinus > Pinus albicaulis. The sequence goes on along the minus strand of CM076574.1, from coordinate 458,998,012 downwards.
CTGACCCTCTTTCACACGCCCATCAAACACACTTCTCCCTTCGTCTCCCACCACTTCAATTCTCCCCTCCCCTCTGGTCACGTACATTATGGCATGCGCGTTCATCCTCCACGAAGGAACAAACGATGCTCTCTGCATGCATGCAGAATAAATTAAGTAATTCATTCATTCATTGGATTTGAAAACATTAACATTAGAATAAAAGGTTAAGTTACTGCGTACCGGGCGGAGAATAACCCTCTCAGCTCCTAATCCCAAATACTTGAGTGCAGGAAGTTTGTAGCGATTGACTATATTCATTCGTCCCCCATCTCTCACATACACATCGGCATCCTCGGGATTGTCAGCATTGTGCTTTACACGCATTGGGCACACAAGCTCTTCAACGCCATTCTCACTATCCTCTCTACCCCACTGCCTCTGTCTCCCAGCGTAAGGAGAGCGAGATCGAGGGGCGGGTAGGCTGAGTCGTCGGCCCCGTTCAACTCTCGCAAAGAATCGCGAATGCTGATTCTGTTGAAGCCTTCTTGCAGTTTCGAGCTCCACGTCCAACGATTGAGCCAAAGTGCGCGTGTTAAACCCTGCCAAAATGTTATTCCCAACTCCTCTTCTTCCTCTTTCTTCCTCTCCCTCCTCCTCACGACGACCACCACCACCAGACGATGACGCTGGCCCAGCCAAAGGGAAGGACTGTACATCTCTAGTACACCATCATCATCAATAACTATATAAAATAAATAATTACGAATAACTGAAAATGCATGCAGATTATTAGCATTAGCCGTTAGGATGCTTACGCTGTAATCCCTGCGGTTCTGATTTTGAGGGTTGGATGTGTCCGCAATGGCTACGATTTGCAGAGGCTCGTTACCATCGTTGTACGACCAATACGCTGCTCCTGCAAAGATGGCTATTACGTCTCCTCTCCTTATTCGCCTCACCTTCTGGCTTGAGTCCTCCTCCTCCTCCTCCCCTCGTCTTTCTGATGATCTACGTCTTGATCGCCGGCCTTGAAACGAAGGTTCGTCTTCTCTGTAAGTCTCGGGACACCCCGGGAACACAATGCCTAATCGACCCTCACCTGCAATTATACATAACATACATAACATACCAGTAAGTTATTATAATGAGAAATTTAGGTACAAACATACATCTAGTAGTATCAGCTGCTGGAACGTCTAATTACCTCGGACAACGTAAAGCAACAGATCGGCGCCGGCATATTGGGGCAACGACATGGCGTCCCTTTCGATCGTCTTTCTGAAGAAGGCAACGCCTGCGCACTCTAATTCCTCGTTGTCTTCTTCGGTGGACAACTCGAACGTGCCACCTTCTGATCTTATCGACTCTGATTCAGACGGTTCGTGGGTGCTCAGCCGCTGCAGCCTCCGGCACGCTGATGATGATGATTCTTCATCGTAACCCCGACGACCCCTTCCTCTTCTTTCCCCATAAATTGCAGTTACAGGTGAAAGAAAAGTAACGCACGCAAAGGCAATTAACACTACTATATTACGCGCTGATCTCATCGTTCCGGCCTTCAATATTTCGCTTTTGATCCAGTACTGTACTGGATGCTTCTTGATCGGGTTTCTTCACTCTCAGGATATGTGTCCATTCTACTTTATAGTATGCTGAGGGCGATAGGATTAAGGCTATAGATGCCGCTGAACGCCACAGGGAGTACTCTTGATCACGTGTGATGTGGCGACTCTCTGGCATGTCATGTAATGTCGACGCTGAAAGCCACATAGGCTAAACGCCACAGGGAGTCTTGATCACGTGTGATGCGGCTACTCTCCGGCGTGTCATCTAATGCCGTACAGGTTTGCTTAAAACCATGTTGCTGTTTCCTTATTTCATTTTTATTACTCGAAAACAATTGAAGATGTGCATTACACGGAAAATGGATCCATGACTTTGTTGGAAGGTAATTTCAAGCAAGCGGAACGGTTGCGGGCGGCGGCCTACACGGCGAGATCCACGGCGAACGAGGTTGGAACGGCGCGAGTTATGGCGGGGGCGGTTGCGGCAATCAACGGAGTGCGGAGCTTTTCCTGCTCGTAGTTATGATGCCCCAACGCGGTTGACCGCGGTCGCCGGGTTGACCAATGATCGACGGCGGTCGTTGGTGCGGGGGTCACCCATTTGATGGGTACGGCCAAAGCCTGCCCCCGCAACCACCGGCCTTGAGGTGGCTCCGCCACATGTGTTCGAGCGCGCACGGTCCACCACCGAAAGCACCACCGGCGCGAGAATTGTAAATTCTTGCCACGTTCAAAATTGTCATCAATTCAATTTTGAAGCGGTGAAACGGGGTATGGCACCATAAATATTTTTTTTTAAGCGGTGATGTTTTTGGCAAGTTTGTCAACGAATAGCATTTAATTGTTTTAGATATTTTTGTTTATATATAGAACAGAGATATAGTGTAAATTTTTTTTACACACAGAATGTAACGCACAGCAGTGCATTGTTTTTTTTTTAAGACAGAGCTGAATTAAAAAAATATACACAGCAAAGTATATTTTTTGGAAAAACAAAGAGCTGTTTTGTTGTTGTTTTTAATAGACAGAGACAGTGAGTAAAAATACACAGCAGTGTATTATTTTACAGAAAGAGACAGAGAAGAGTGTTTTATTTCTGAACTGTGTTTGCAGCAGTCAGATTTTCATTGTAAATCCCTCTGAGTGAGGAAGAAGAATTGTAACAAGTTTTTTTACTGAATAGAATTTTTTATGAGAAAAATCTGTCACTGTGTCTGCAAATTTTTAAATATTTCTCTTTGTTAGAAGAGGCAGTTTTATTATTTTGGAATTCAGCAAAATTCCAACATGGTATCGGAGCCAATCCAGGCTATTTGAAGGTCAAATACGCTGAAGGAACAGAGTTCGTTTTTGCAGCAGCCTCTCCAGCAGCGTGAAGGTTCAGTCAAAAAGAATTCGAAGGTATTTCTCTATACAGTCTTTGTGTAATTGTTGCAGAACAGTTAGTAATTAAAACACACAGTCAAGTGTTTTTGAGATCATAGTTAAGAGTGCAGAATGGCTGGAGCAGCCAGCACTGGTATGAGTTTGGGAAGTGTCCATCTCCCACAATTTAATGGGAAGAATTATGACTACTGGTCAATAACTATGAGGGCTTTATTTGTCTCCCAAGAGTTATGGGAATTAGTTGAGGATGGCTTTGAAGAGCCAAAAGATGATGCAGAGTTTTTTATGTTAAATCAAGCAGGGAGAGAACAGTTGAAGAACAATAAGAAGAGAGATGCCAAGGCTCTTTTATTTTTGTATCAAGCAGTGCATGAGAGTGTGTTTCCAAGGATAGCAGCAGCCAAGAAATCCAGTGAAGCATGGGAAACTCTCAAGATAGCTTATCAGGGCATGGAGAAAGTGAAGACAGCAAAACTTCAAATGCTGAGGAGAGACTTTGAGACTCTTTGCATGAAGGAGTCAGATAACATTGACTCATTCTTCACTCATGTGATTGGAATGGTCACACAAATCAGATCTCATGGAGAGACTCTTGAGGACAAGAGGATTGTGGAAAAACTCTTGAGAAGCTTACCCTCAAGATTCGATGTGATTGTCACCACCATAGAAGAGACAAGGGATCTCACAAAGTTTTCGGTGGATGAATTACATGCATCACTGATTACCCATGAACAGAGATTGAGTAGGAGTGAAAACTCATCTCTTGAGCAAGCCTTTAAGGCCCAGATGTCTTTCGGAAGAGGAAGAGGGCAAGGCAGAGGAAGAGGAAAAGGCAGAAGCCAGAACAGAGGTGGAAGGAACAGTCCAGCAAATGCTCAAGGAAGGGGCAGCAATCAGCATCAAGGCCAAGGCAGCCAGCAAAGTGGACAGCAGAATGGTCAAGGACAAAGGTATGATAAATCCAATGTTCAATGTTACAATTGTAAGAAATATGGTCATTATGCAAATGAATGTAGAAAGAAGAAACAAGATATGAGAAGTGGAACTAATGCAAATTTCACAAAAGAAAACAACAGCCAAAGTAATTTGTTTTTAGTTTGTAACATGGCTGAAGAAAAGAATGAGGATATATGGTTTCTAGACTCCGGTTGTAGTAACCATATGACAGGAAACTTAGCAATGTTTTCTATGTTAGATGAAAGTGTGCACTCACAAGTCACACTAGGAACTGATAGCAAAGTTTCTGTTATGGGAAAAGAAGATGTAAATGTTTTAACAAGATTAGGTGCAAGGAAAACCATAGCAGATGTTTATTATGTTCCAGGAATGAAGTGTAACCTCTTAAGTGTTGGACAACTTGTCCATAAGGGGTATAATGTTTTCTTTGATAATGATGTTTGTACCATCATGGATAAACCACCCAGCAAACAGTGTATTGCTGAAGTGAAGATGACAAGGAACAGGATGTTCCCTCTCAGAATGAGAGCAGATTTGAAGAATGGTGAAGAGAAAGAAGCAGTTGCACAGGAGACTTTCCAAAGCGAACCAAAGGATGATAATTGGTTATGGCACTTGAGATTTGGTCATCTCAACTTTGGAGGTCTTAACTTGTTGAACAGAAAAGGGATGGTAAGTGGTTTACCATTGATAGAGAAACCGGACAGCCTTTGTGAAGGTTGTATTCTTGGGAAACAACACAGAGAAAGTTTTCCTTCCGGGAAAAGCATAAGGGCAAAAGCACCCTTAGAAATTGTCCACTCGGATGTATGTGGACCGATGCAAACTCCATCACTTGCTAGCAGCCACTATGTCTTAACATTTATAGATGATTTTACAAGAAAAACTTGGGTTTACTTTTTGAAAAAGAAAAGTGAAGTGTTTGAAAAATTCCGCAATTTCAAAGCACTTGTTGAGAACCAGAGTGGGCTGCATATCAAAGTCTTAAGGACTGATAGAGGAGGTGAGTATATATCTAAAGATTTCCTACGTTTTTGTAGAGAAAATGGAATACATAAGCAATTTACAACTAGATATACACCGCAGCAAAATGGAGTGGCCGAAAGGAAGAACCGAACCATAATGGACATGGCGAGGAGTATGCTTAAGGCAAAGCATTTGCCTAATGATTATTGGGCTGAAGCTGTACATTGTGCAGCGTATATTTTGAACAGGTGTCCTACAAAGGAAGTTATGAACAAGGTGCCAGAAGAGGCATGGAGTGGCACAAAGCAAAGTGTCACACATATGAAGGTTTTCGGATGTGTGGCTTATGCACATATTCCGGATCAGCTAAGGAAGAAGTTGGACAGCAAGGGGGAGAAGTGTATTTTCATTGGATACAGTGAGGAATCCAAGGCATACAGGTTATATAACCCATCCAGCAAGAAGTTTCTTGTGAGCAGGGATGTTCAGTTCATTGAAGAGGAAGCTTGGGATGGAAGCATAGAGAAAACAGTGAATGTTAAACACTATTTATCTCATGATGAGAATGATGATGAGGTGGCTGAAATACATCCCCAAACAGCAACACCAACACCGCAAAGCACACCCTTGAGGAGAAATGAAAGTGCTTCTCCAAGCACACCACAAGGAGGAAATTCAAGTGCTTCTTCAAGCACTTGTACACCTATTGAAAGAGGTAAGAAATTCAGAAGTTTGAAAGATATTTATGAACAAGATATAGCTAATGAAGGTATCAATTCTTTGTTTGCTTTATATTGTCATGTTGATGATCCTGTTCATTTCGAAGAAGCCATCAAAGATGAGAAATGGATAGAAGCTATGGATGAGGAAATAAATGCCATAGAGAGGAACAAAACTTGGGATTTGGTTGAACTCCCAAAAGGTAAAGATGTCATAGGTGTTAAGTGGGTCTACAAGACCAAGAGTAATGCTGAAGGCAAAATAGAGAGACACAAGGCAAGGCTTGTGGTCAAAGGCTATAAGCAGAAGCATGGCATAGATTATGAGGAAACTTTTGCACCGGTTGCCAGAATGGAAACCGTGAGAGCAGTGTTGTCCATAGCAGCACAAAACAAATGGAAAGTTTACCAAATGGACGTGAAGTCAGCATTCCTGAATGGAGTGTTAATGGAAGAGGTTTACATTGATCAACCTCTCGGCTATGAGAAGAAAGGCGAAGAGCACAGAGTATGCAAGTTGAAGAAGGCTCTTTATGGGCTGAAGCAAGCGCCAAGAGCGTGGTACAGTAGGATAGATTCCTATCTACTGGAAAATGGTTTTGAGAAGTGTGAGGGAGAACCCACCCTCTACATCAAAGAACAAGACGGTAAAATTTTGATTGTAGTCTTATATGTTGATGATGTTATCTTTACAGGTAATGATGATTGCCTTATTGAACATTTCAAAACAGTCATGAAGGAAGAATTTGAAATGACTGATATGGGTTTGTTGAGATACTTCTTGGGAATAGAAGTAGAACAAGATGAAAGTGGGATTTTTATCTCACAGGCAAAGTATGTTAATGAGGTACTTGAAAGATTTAACATGCAGGAATGCAAAGCAGCAATCACTCCCACAGTGATGGGATTAAAGCTCAGCAGAGAGGACAGCAGTAAGGATTTTGATCCTAGTCTATACAAGAGCATAGTTGGCAGCCTTATGTATTTGACTGCAACTAGGCCGGACATAATGCATGCTGTTAGTTTGATTTCCAGGGTCATGGAAAAGCCAAAAGATACACATTGGCAAGCAGCAAAAAGGATTTTGAGGTATGTTAAAGGTACTAAAAGATTTGGTATTTTTTATACTACTTCAGAATGTTCAGATTTAGTTGGATACACGGACAGTGATTGGGCTGGAAGTGTTGATGATCGGAAGAGCACTTCCGGTTATGTTTTTCACATGGGTTCAGGAGCCATTTCATGGGCTTCTAAGAACCAACCCATTGTAGCATTGTCTACGGCAGAAGCAGAGTATGTGGCAGCTACAGCAGCAGCGTGTCAAGCAGTTTGGATGAGAAAAATGTTGAGAAGCTTATGTCAAGAACAGGTAAAAGGGACAGTGATATTTTGTGACAATAGCTCAGCTATTGCATTGTCTAAAAATTCAGTTTTTCATAAGAGGACTAAACACATTGATACCAAGTTTCACTTCATACGTGAATTGGTTACCAATGGAGAAATCGTTTTGCAGCATTGTAGAACGGAGGATCAGTTTGCAGATATCCTCACAAAGCCACTTGCGCAGAAAAGCTTTGAACATTTCAGGAAATGCATGGGTATGCAAGAAAACCCAGCAGTGGAAATTAAGGGGGAGTGTTGGAATCTAATTTCCACTCGCTCGATCAAAGGAGCGGGCAGCATGGCGATCGAGTTGCAGGCGGAGCACGGCAAACAGTCGATCAGGCGTGGAGTTAAACCAGGAGCAGGTTTGTGGCAATCAACGGTTTGCGGGGGGTCGACCTGCTCGACCGTTAACAATTTGCTACCCCCCGCAGTTGACCAGCCGTGGGGCCGTTGACCGAGAACTTGTGGCTGTGGTTTAGTGCGGGGGGTCACCCATTTGATGGGTACGGCCAAAAGCATACCCCCCCGCAACCACCAGCCTTGAGGTGGCTCCGCCACATGTGTTCAGCGCGCCACCAGTCCACCACCAAAGCACCACCGCCGCGGGAAATTCATAAATTACTGCCACGTTCAAAATTGTCATCAATTCGATTTTGAAGCGGTGAAGCCTGAATTTATGGCACAATAAATTTTATTTCAAGCGGTAGAATTATTGGCAAGTTTGTCAACAAATAGCATTTAATTGTTTTAGATATTTTGTTTATATAAAGGAACAGAATGTATTGTATTTTTTTTAGTTGCTGATTTGAACGCACAGCAGTGCTTTGGATTAAAAAGACAGTGAGAGATATAAAAAAAATACACAGAGCAGATTGTATTTTTTGTAAACAGTGAGAGAGCAGAATTAAATTTTTACACAGCAGTGTAAGATTTATAAAAACACAGTGAGTTTTATTAATAGACAGAGAGCTGTTTATTTTTTTTAATTGAGACAGAGGTCTTAAGTGTGCACTGTGACAACAGCAGTCACAATTGTAAATCCCTTTGCAGAGAGGAAGAAGTTGTAACAAGTTTTTTTACTGAATAGAATTTTTTTTATGTGGAAATTTTGTCACTGTGTATGCAAATTAATTTCTCTGTGTTAAAGAGGAAGAGTTCTGGAATTTTTCAAATTTCCAACACAAATAACAAACTATTGATATATTGAAAGTATTAAAACTATTAAATTAATTTAGAATATGTAGTGCATAATGTTTCGCACATAATCAATCAATTTAGAGTATCTAGTGCATAAAGTTTTGCACAATATCTCAATCATTTTATGGAATGAGGAGAATAAAATAAATTAATAATAAAAAATCCCCCATAAATTATATAAAATACTTACATAGTTATTTAATTTGGTTAAAATATTTCCTTGTATATTTTCGGTTTAATTGCTTTCTATATCCAGCACGAGAGTGTTCGAGAGTGTTAATTGATGATTGGAAATGGAGGAACTATAAATTGCTCTCGAAAGTGCCATATCAACTTCACCATGGGGGAATATGTATTGAATGGCCCAATGATTTCCATTCCAATGAGTGGTGTTGATGTTGTACTACGAGTTCAATGACTACAATATTTGCACTACTACACCAAGGGCATTTTAAGACATTTGTTTAAGACAAAAGAAATCTTTTGTCTTAAAAAGTCACTTTTTATTTTAGTTATTTTATATTAAAATTTAATATCAATTGAATTGTCTTAAATATAAAATTTAAGACAAAAATAGTGTGAGACAAAAATAATTTGAGACAAAATTTTATATTTAAGACAAAAACAATTTGAGACAAAAATATTTGAGACAAAAAATTTAAGAAAAAAAAATTTAAGACAAAAGTATTTTAAGACAAAATTTTATATTTAAGACAAAAATATTTTAAGACAAAATTTTATATTTAAGACAATGGCGACTTAAGACAATGACAATTAAGACGAAACCTATTTAAGATAGTTAGCAATTAAGACAAAATCATTAGCATTGGGAAGTTTGCATTGAAATATCCATGAGTGGATAGTGGATAAAATTATATTTTTTATTTTTGAAAATCGATATTCAAACCACATGAAATTTAATCATGTCATATTTATTTCTTTTATATTATATTTTTCTTTTTTCATTAAACCACATTCTAAAAATTTAATAAATAAATAGATAAAAAAATATTATTTTTAGGTTGGCAATTCAAGGGGATTTGAACTTTGAATCTCGTGTTTTAACCATAACTGCTCCAACACTAATATTCTTGGGCATATTATGTTTTTTCCTGCTAACCGCTCCAAATACAACCTCTAAGAACTAGTAGGGTCCAAGGAAAAGAGCTACAAGTTCCCCAAATCCAATCTACATTTCATGGACAATCACATTTCCCCCAAATGTCCTCCACATATTTGCCTTGGTGTATTGGAGTTTGAAAAATACATAGGATGCCACAAGTAATCCTAATCATAAGACTCAACTTTCCTAATGACTAGAAGGCCTTAAAAAAAAAAAAAAAACAAAAACAAACAAACAAACAAACAAAAAACCAACCATCTTAACTTATGCCTAAAATTACTAAAATTTCCTATCCCAAATATGAAATTAGAAATTCTACAAAATTATAGGGCAACAAGGAAACCAACTTACTCTTCCAAAAATCTCTAAGACCTTATGGAGGACAAATACAAATTTTGAAATAAATTGTTGAAATTATGCTCTTGCATCAATAGCTACAAATGTATCCTTGTAGGCCACCCCCTTTAACAATAGTAATACCAATGTCCTTTACCAGCTAGAAGGAACTCCTTACATAATTCTCTCTTAGATCCCCTTAACCCAGTGCAATGATTGTATTTGATGCCTACCTAGTTGCAAGCACATTAAGAAGCAATGTACCATATTGTTGGTTGAGGATTTCGATAAGTATGTGATTTTGTTGACATATTGTGAGTGTCCCGTATGTGAATATATAAAATCTTGGATGCATGTCGCCCTGACACTATAACATGACTTAGTATTGCTTATCATACCGTGTCACTCCCACCTCGAGACACCTAGAACTCTCTAACACTCACTGTCACACACTCTTATTCATTCATTTATGAATTTTGACCTAGTGCGCCTCTGTTATGTTTTCTTGGCACTCCCTAACACTCCTTAGCACACATTGGCACACCTAGGCACTTGGAACAACTTTGTATGCTTCCCTAGCACTCTAACATGCCTTGGCACTTCCTAGAATACCGTGTCACTCCCTTCTTAACACACCTGGAATTGGCTTATACTTCATTTCCATGCATTTTAAACTAGTGCCCCTTTGTGTTTCGTTGACACTTGGCCCTCACACTCCCTGGCATGTGTTCATGCCACACCCTGGCACTTGCCACATCTTGGCATGCCTATCATGCCTTGGAACTGCCTAACATGTCTTAGTACTTCTAGGAATTCCCTGACACACCTTGGTATTCCTTAGCTTTCATGTCGTCATAGATAACCTTGATTTTTTTGTGACTTGGGAACCCAACCAAGTCATTGGAAAATCGATGTTGTGCCCAGCCCAAAGTTTCCCTTTGTCTGAAACTACTTTGTCCAACCCTTTATGTAACCATAGGCTTACCTCCTACAAGTCTTATTCTGACCTTATCCTAACACACTTTATCCTTGAGACACTTGGAATTTGTTGACACTACTTGGCACACACTCTTATTCATTCATTTCCATGCATTTTGACCTAGTTCTCCCTTGCAATGTCCTGGCACTCCCTAACAGTCCTCAACATCCATTGACACTTTCTGGCATGTGTTAGCATGCCTTTTCATTCCTTGGCACACATTGACACTCCTTAGTTATCATGCCCTCACAATTACCCTTACTTTTTTGGAACTTGGGAACCCAACCAAGTCTTGCCTTGAATATAACAACTTGACCAAGTTACGGTTACTACAACTAGATTGTGCCTTGTTCACCTAAGAAATGACTATAACCCATCACCCATTTAACCCCCTAAACGCTAAACCCATAAACCATTTAACCCCATAAACCCTTAACCCCTAACCCCTTAAACCCTAATTCCCGACCCCTAACCCATTTAAACCCCTAAACCCCTAAAACCCCAACCCATTTAACCCCCAAACCCTAACCCCTAACCCCTAAAATACTTAACTGCTAAATCCCCTAACCCCCTAAACCTCTTAACCCCTAACCCATTTAACCCCCTAAACCTCTAACCCCTTAACCTCTAACCCATTAACCCCTTAACCCCTAACCCCTAACCCCTAAAATCCTTAACTACTAAATCCCCTAACCCCATAAACCTCTAAACCCCTAAACCCATTTAACCCCGTAAACCTTAAACGTCTACCCCTTAACCCCTAAGCCCTTAAGCCCTAATTCCCAACCCCTAACCCATTTAACCCCCTAAACCCCTAAAACCCTAACCCATTTAACTCCTAAACCCTAAACCTCTAAACCCTTAAACCCCTAAACCACTAACACCTAAACCCCTAATCCCTTAACCCCTAAACCCCTAAACCGTTAACGCTTAACCATTAACCCATTAACCCCTCAACCCTAACCCCTAAAATCCTTAACTGCTAAATCCACTAAGCCCTCAGCCCCTAATCCATAATCCCTTAACCACTAGCTCATTATTCACCTAACCCCTAACTGCGCCTAAATCCCCTAACACCTAAGCCCCCAATCCCTAATCCCTTAACCAATAACCCATTATTCCTCTAACCCCTAAATGCGCCTAAATCCCCTAACCCCTAAACCCCCAATCCGTAACCCCTTAACCACGAACTCATTATTCCCCTAACCCCAATCCCTAATCCCTTAAATACTAATTCATTATGCCCCTAACCGTTAAGCCCCCAATCCCTAACCCCTTAACCGCTAACGAGAATATACCATAGCGGGCATGCATGAGAAGAAGAACCAAAGAAATCAAATTCAATAAAGGAAGCACAACCACCGCTGCAAACTCGCTTCTCTAAAACACATACAACTGCAATAAATCCCACTAAAGCTTACAAATTTATCAAGCCCTAATTAACTTACTAACAAATTCAACAAGCCAACATGCTACAATTTGTTGAGTCACCCCCAAATCAATTAGTAATTATTGCATGAATGTACATTTGTTTGTAGTTTTATTTAAAAGGTTGAAATTCTCTCAACATCGTATAGAATATATCCAAAAGTTAAAAAAAATGGAAATTTTGCTTACCTCCATAAGGTATCATCACACCCGGATAGGTGAAAACATACAAGTCTAAATCTTCTACCTCTAAGTCTCAATGGCACTTCAACATGTCAATAACATACTCGCAACAATGCTTAATGAGTTTTTTCTATTGGCTAAAGAGATGTACATCCATCCATCCATCCAAAAATAAACATCTCAATCAATCCAACACCATAAATTGTGCTAAATAGTTCATCATGTTATTTCAAATATTGCAATATTTTCTTATATTAGCTCACATATTCCTTGAATATTTGAAAGCCAAACTACATTAGCACAATATACCAGAAAGATTTGTACTCTAAAAGACAAAAAAAGACAACAAACTAAAATAGGAACTTTAACTCTAATCCAGACACTTCATTCTTAGCAACATGATATCTAATGAATATGATATGTGGAAAAAAATGCTTCATATATTGTCTATCACATGTCAAACCGAGTGAACAAACACATGCATAGAAAACATCAGAAATAGGGTTCATAGATCGACTTGTATTATATGGTTTCAAACCCTTGTTGTCTCCTTCAAGGGGGTTTCTAGAGGTCTTAAAAAAGACTTCCTTTTGCTAACTAAATGGATTTTTTCTTTCACACATGTATGGAAACATACTTTCCAAATAATATTGTAATAGATTCATAAGGTGATATTATTGGTATTAACTACACCTTATTTGGAGACATCATTTTTATTATAGGGGTTGGTACCTTTCTATTGGATGTGGTTGGTGATGTGAAGACTACTCAACCTCTAGTAAAGATTCATACTAACTCTAACAAGCTTATGGATGATTTTTTACAAAGGGAGACCCCTCTAAGCTTAACTCATTGGGTTCTTTGTTTGTTCATGCTAATTATTGTTCTCAATTTTCCTTCTCCAAGGGGTTGAGACTATTTGCTTCATTTATTTTACATGGCCCGGTGAAAGAAGAAGAATGGAGATTTTCTCCACATCTTTTCCATTTCGCTAAGTTACAAAAAAAGAGTCAAATTATATAGCCAATAGACTAATAGTCTCTTGATACACCTTTAGTGAGCTATGCATAGCTCTCACCTATCACTGTAGCTCAATGAAATGACATCTAATAGCTCCAAGACACCATTATAAATGGAGTATTTGTGAAGTTTTTGTTAAATGATCGCCTCCAAATGTTCAATTCTCATGAATTTTGGGGGAGGGGGGTCTTTTGCTGTATTGAGCGGGGCAAGGGGACATAGGGGTAGCATGGATGGGTAGAAGTGAGAGGTTCGAGCATGGTTTACTGAGATCTATAATCCTAACATTAGAGAATGAGAAGGAGCCTTAGGGACTTATGGCATAGGGGCTAGGGGACCTATAGGTAAGGCAATGAGAGAAATTGATAGGGGAACCCCCAATAGTTGTGACAAGGGGATTAGGGGCCACATTATCACAACCCATACGCACTTAACCCATAACCACTAAAGTCCCTATCCCTTTAACCCCAAAGCCACAATCCCTTAATCCCTACACCCATAACTCATAACAAATTAACCCCTTGATCCCTTAAACCCAAACACATTAACCCGTTAACCCCTAACCACTAGCTTAGAATCCTTGAACCCCATAAACCCTAATCCCATATCCTCTTAAACCTTGACCCTTAACCCATAACCCCTAACCCCTAAACTCATTAACCCCTAACCCCTTAACCTTCTGACACCTAAATAACATAACCCATAGGCACTTAACCCCTAAATCCCCTGACATGTAAGCCCTTGATGGTTAATATTAACCCCTAAATCCCTTAACCACTAATCCATTAACCTCTAACCCTTAAACCCCCTAACCTTCAAATCCCATAAGCCCTAACCCTTTACCCTTTACCCTTAACCCCTTGCTCCTAAACCCTTAAAACCATTAACTCCTAGAACCCCTTATCCTTTATCCAAAACCATAGGTGCTCCAACGCTAATATTCTGGGGCATATTATGCTTTTTCCTGCTAACCGCTCCAAATACAACCTCTAAGAACTAGTAGGGTCCAAGGAAAAGAGCTACAAGTTCCCCAAATCTGACCAAATCCGATCTACATTTGATGGACAATCACATTTCCCCCAAATTTCCTCCACATATTTTCCTTGGTGTATTGGAGTTTGAAAAATACATAGGATGCCACAAGTAATCCTAATCATAAGACTCAACTTTCCTAATGACTAGGAGGCCTTAAAAATAAAAATAAAAACATCTTAACTTATGCCCAAAATTACTAAAATTTCCTATCCCAAATATGAAGTTAGAAATTCTACAAAATTATAGGGCAACAAGGAAACCAACTTCCTCTTCTATAAATCTCTAAGACCTTATGGAGGAAAAATACAAATTTTGAAATAAATTGTTGAAATTATGCTCTTGCATCAGTAGCTACCAATGTATCCTTGTAGTCCACCCCCTTTAACGATAGTAATACCAATGGCCTTTACCTAGAAGGAACTCCTTACATAATTCTCTCTTAGTTCCCCTTAACCCATTGTAATGATTGTCATTGATGCCTACCTAGTTGAAAGCACATTAAGAAGCAATGTAGCATATTCCTGGTTGAGGATTTCGATAAGTATGTGATTTTGTTGACATCTTGTGACTGTCCCATATGTGAATATATAAAATCATTTTTTTTGTACCAGTTTAAGGATTGATACCATCAAGTGTGTGCGCTAACATGGATGGAACACTAACTGCATGTTGTATATATTGTAATGTAAATGAATAATCTCTTCTGGAAAAGGCTCCACTCATAATGCCATTTTGCAAATGCTTGCACTTAGTAATCATGGTCAGATTTTAAGATGCCATGTTCTGGTAAGGGTAAACCTACCTATCCATCTCTTTAAACGCACACATCACACATGTTGGCTTGATCTTGTGCTTGTTGTGGGGAAAATGTTGTTGCAGTGGAACCCCCAAATCAGATTTATTTGGGTTGACCCTGATTTGAATAGCTCTGAATGACTTCAAATTACCCTTGCCTTGACCGCGCAATCCTCATTGGAATCTCCAATGGATGTGTGATGCATTGGATGCATCAACATAGTCACAACTGATAGTCACACTGCCCTTTCACCTATCTCTCCACTGAGTCTCCACTGGAACTCCCATGCAAGTAGTTAATTGTTGTCTCTGTTCAGTTGATTAATGAGTTATTATTTGTGAATTAATTTAACTAATTAATTCACTGCACTCCCACTAATGTATCAATCAGTTAGAAATAGACACAATTAGTTCAATTGAGTTTAACTCCAAGGATGTAGTTAAACTGAAACAAACTCCATGAACTACTTCACCAACTCCATCATAACTCTACCACTTGAGCCTGACTTGAGTCCTCCATGCATGAACACCAGTAAACCCTAGGAATTGTGTAATTCCTTCAACTAGCTGATCTACCACACTTGTTAATTGAAATTAAGTGCTCCAAGAGAATAAGTTGTTATTTAGGGTCTAATTATTATTAAGAGCTAATAATAATTGACACTTCTATTTTTAGATCAACGATCTATAAATATACTTTGCCCAATATGTCTAAAAATAGAAATACATCTATTTTTCCAACTTGACCAACCATCCACAAATAGCATCCTGCAACTTCTGAAATATGGTCTCCATGTCTAAAAATAGACATAGTCTAAAAATAGACTTGCGCCAAAAATAGCCTACAGGCCCACTTAGTGAAGGCGACTCTTTTCACTAAGCTCATCATCTTGTTGAATCTCAACACCTAGAACTCGCTAACACTCCCTGTCACACTCTCTTATTCATTCATTTATTAATTTTGACCTAGTGCTATGTTATGTTTTCCTGGCACTCCCTAACACTCCTTAGCACGCATTGGCACACCTTGGCACTTGGAACATCTTTGTATTCTTCCCTAGCACTCTAACATGCCTTGGAAATTCCTAGAATACTGTGTCACTCGCTTCTTAGCACACCTGGAATTGGCTGATACTTCATTTCCATGAATTTTAAACTAGTGCTCCCTTGTGTTTCCTTGACACTTGGCCCTCACACTCCCTAGCATGTATTCATGCCACACCCTGGCACCTGCCACATCTTGGCATGCCTATCATGCCTTGGAACTTCCTAACATGTGTTAGTACTTCTAGGAATTCCCTGACACACCTTGGTATTCCTTAGCTTTCATGTCGTCATAGATAACCTTACTTTTTTTGCGACTTGGGAACCCAACCAAGTCATTGGAAAATAAATGTTGTGCCCAACCCAAAGTTTCCCTTTGTCTAAAACTACTTTGTGCAACCCTTTATGTAACCATAGGATTACCTCCTACAAGTCTTATTCTGGCCTTCCCCTAACACACTTTATACTTGAGACACTTGGATTTCATTGACACTACTTGGCACACACTCTTATTCGTTCATTTCCATGCATTTTGACCTAGTTCTCCCTTGCAATGTCCTGGCACTCCCTAACACTCCTCAACATCCATTGACACTTTCTAGCATGTGTTAGCATGCCTTTTCATTCCTTGACACACACTGACACTCCTTAGTTCTCATGCCCTCACAATTACCCTTACTTTTTTGGAACTTGGGAACCCAACCAAGTCTTGCCTTGACTATAACAACTTGACCAAGTTATGGTTACTACAACTAGATTATGCCTTGTTCACCTAATAAATGGCTATAACCCCTCACCCATTTAACCCCCTAAACCCTAAACCCCTAACCCATTTAACCCCTTAAACCCTAAACCTCTAAACCTTTAACCCCTAACCCCTTAAACCCTAATTCCCGACCCTAACCCATTTAACCCATTAAACCCCTAAAAACCTAACCCATTTAACCCCCAAACCCTAACCCCGAAAACCTAACCCCTAACCCCTTTAACCCCTAACCGCTAAAATCCTTAACTACTAAATCCCCTAACCCCCTAAACCTTTAAACCCCTAACCCATTTAACAACCTAAACATCTAACCCCTTAACCCCTTAACCCCTAACCCCTAAAATACTTAACTGCTAAATCCCCTAACCCCCTAAACCTCTAAACCCCTAAACCCATTTAGCCTCGTAAACCCTAAACATCTAACCCTTAACCCCTTAAGCCCTAATTCCCAACCCCTAACCCATATAACCCCCTAAACCCATAAAACCCTAACCCATTTAACCCCCAAAACCCTAAACCTCTAAACCCTTAAACCCCTAAACCACTAACACCTAAATCCCTAACCCCTTAACCCCTTAACCCCTAAATTGTTAACGCTTAACCATTAACCCATTAACCCCTCACCCCTAACCCCTAAAATCCTTAACTTATAAATCCCCTAAGTCCCTAATCCCTAATCCTTTAACCACTAGCTCATTATTCACCTAACCCCTAACTGTGCCTAAATCCCCTAACCTCTAAGCCCACAATCCCTAATCCCTTAACCACTAACTCATTATTCCCCTAACCCCTAAATGCGCCTAAATCCCCTAACCCCTAACCCCCCAATCCATAACCCCTTAACCACTAACTCATTCTTCCCCTAACCCGAATCCATAATCCCTTAAATACTAACTCATTATGCCCCTAACCCCTAAATGCGCCTAAATCCCCTAACCCTTAAGCCCCCAATCCCTAACCCTTAACCACTAACACATTATTCCCCTAAACCCTAAACCTCTAACCCCTAAGCCCCTATTCCCCTAACCCCTTATTATACCAGGCTCGTGGTGCTTTCTTGAGGCCATACAAGGATTTTACCACTTGCATGCTTTATGTTCCTAACCCTTCACAAAAAATCCTTCTGGTTGGGACACAAAAACATTCTCTTTCATATCTCCATTCAAGAAAGTAGTTTTTACATCCATTTGATGGAATTTCCAACTTTTTGAGTTTCTAGGGCAAAGAATGTCCATATGGCATCCCATTTTGCTATGGGGGAAAAAGTATTCTCATAATAGACCCCTTCTTTTTGTGTAAAACCTTTTTCCACAAGCCTAGATTTATTCTTTTCAAGTGAGCCATCTGCTTTATACTTGTTTTTGAAAAATGTTAGCGCTTAATTTAGCAAGGGTCCTAGGAGGGGTTCCAAAGGGACTACTACTAGATCAAGTGGAAACAATGGGACAAGGACCCATTGTCACCTCATTCAATTTCCCCTGCTCTTTATGAACTTTCATTGATGGAAGGAGTCTCGGTATAGGGAAATTACTAGAATGATGAGACCAATAATGATGCACAATGTGATTTCCAATGCCCATTCAAAGAAGAGGATTAGATAATAGGTTCCCTACTTTAGAAGCAAAAGAAGGACTCTCCAAGAAAGGCTTGAGGGAAAGATGACCTCGGGTTTAGGAATATTAAAAAATGATGAATGCCTAAGATCAAAACTTCCAAAATCCCTCTCTTTTGATTGACGTGTTTATACTAGGCTTCAAAGTGAGGCAAGTAAAAATTCAATTAAAGTATGAGCTTTGGGAGAATCTAGGGTGACTTTCCATGAATTGTTTTTGAGAGAAATACTATAAGAGACTAAGGTTTGGGAGATATATGGTGGTAAAGGCTCATCCAATGATCATTTATAGTTAAGATAATAGGTTTTGAATGATGAACTACAAAGTGCAAACCTTCAAGAAATCCTCAAGTCAAAGGAGCATCAAGGGTTCCCTCTTGGTGTGATAGTTAGGGCATCAATTTATTTGAAATTCCACCATCGTATTTTGTTCAAAATTGGAGGATGCCTAGAGCTCTAATCTAGCCTAGGAAGCAATGCCTTGCTTGAGGGCCTTTTGCTATTTTTATACACCTTATCCTTTTTTATTTTAGCCTCTCTATGCATCATACTAATTTAGAGAAAATAAACCTTTATTCCCACACCTTGCATGTGAGCCTCTTCTTGGAAACTCCACATGATGCAATTCAACCTAGCCATATATGCATGGTTTCTTTTCTTCATGAAGTCAAATTAGACCTATTTTCATCCACACATGTTAATTATTACAATGAGAAAGGTAAATATTGAGAGGTGATGTAGTCAAAATGGATTATTATTGGCATATTTCGTGTTTCAACCATGCAAACGGTGAACAGTCTTGGAGAGGGTGTGCTCAAGGAGGATCATTCTAGGAAATGTTTGTATTTCATCCCTACAAACAAAAATCAATAGATATATATGGTTACTAAAGGAAAAGAACAAGTTATTACAAAGGGGGCACCATACTGAGCTATTTCAAGTAGGTTGGAACTTCATAATAAGAAAAAAATAGATATCATGGAGAAGTAGTGCCACAGTGTTGTGTTGACTTGTTGCTCATACATTTAATGCACTATTCTGAGTATTACGTGCTAAAATAACGCATATTTTAGAAGACATGTGCCTCACTAAAGATACATTAAACACAATTGTCAATTAAAGGGAAAACATTAGCTACAAAGTGTTTTGAGGAGATGTGTGCTTTCAACAAACCTAGTTTTGAAAGAGAGAAAATTCACTAGAGAGATCGATGCTATTTAATGAAAATTCACTAGACTGGCAATTTAGTACCGATTTCAAGGTAGATCGATGCTATTTAATGAAAGTGCCCTAGATTTTGATTGAGGTATAAAGCGCCTGAGTATATTGTGAAAATGGAATGTTGGAGAGGTTTTAATTATGCATTTTATTGTGTAATTACAGTAAAATAATATGAGCAGTGGTTTTACATATCCGCGACTTGTAGCTGACCATTTATGGTTTTATTGGATAAAAACCACAGAATCTTAGAAGTAGAAGTCCATTCCTACGTTGATGAATGAACAGGGGGGTTTTGATGCATGTTCGAAACATTAAAATGTATCACGGTGGAAGACCAAGCAAAGGCACAACACCATTGAAATATTGTAGTGAAGAATTAAAGGCAAAATACGCACAACAAAAATGCTGTGAAAAGGAGAAGTGACTGGTCAAGCAATGACACGGTGGAACTTTGGTCACAACGCAATGAACCAAGAGGTGGCATTAGATATAAGCCAATAGTTGTGTGGTGGATTTTTTTGATAGAACCGGACTGTTCAAATGGTCGAACGAAGGAGTAGCAGTGAATTTATGAGAATGGAATGGAATCCATTCTCCGCGTAACGGTGGTTTAAGCTTGTGGACCTGAGGCGTTAGTAATTGCATTATGGATCAAAGTATAGTGTCGAAGGATTGGATGGGAACCTGGCCCTATTTGGTCGACTGTGTAGAGAGTGAAGGTTTAATGAAACCATAAGTCAAGCAATGGACTGAATGAGGAATCAATGAACAAAAAGCGAGGACGCAGTGAAGTATGAGTCAAGACTCATTCAGTGGCAGAGAATTGAACCATGCAAATCGAAGGTGTAGAATTGAAGGTGAAATTTTGAAGTGAAGCAGTTTGGGAAAACCACATATGGTTTTTACGTGGCTTCCAAATGGTAAGTAGTTTCTTTGAAATAGAACGCGATATCACTCGTTGCTCGACACGTGGTGATAGGCGGTTTTAGAATCCCACTTATGTCACGTAATTTTGGGAAAACAAAGGACGTTCATGTTAGTCGCGCGATTTCTGTCCGATCTTAACCATCAGAGATCAACGGTGTTCGCGTTGTCAAGTTACACAAGGGTTAACAAAGGGTCCAAATGCATGGTTGAGGCGTGAACGAAGTGTACATTTATGAATATTGGTGCGTGGTTAATTAACCAAGGTCAAAGACTTAGGTAATTGAAATGTTACGTGAGCACATTGAATAAAGAGCATATTTGGATTTCAAACATAAGAGTTTGCATCAATTAAAGCGATATTGTTGTGGGAACTGGGTATAATCCTGTTGGTCAGGTTAATGTATGTTTTGACTTGCTGGTGATTTGGTCTCCTTTTAAAACCAAAGCTAAATGTTCCCATATGATGTGAAGGTTCAATTGAGGATTGAATATGGACCAAAGTGAAGAGCGCGCCGAGTAAATACTTTGATTACATGGTGCTTGTCTTCCCCACAAATAAACTTTGATTACATGGTGCTTTGTCAAATAAAATTTGATTAACTATAAAGGGAATAAGTTGTTTGCATAATACACATGAAGCTCCAAGCTTATTTATTAAAACATATTTTTATGTATAAGTGATAGATTTGATTTGTACAATTTTTATATGTGTGGTTGCATGTTTTGGGCACATTGTTGGAGGTTTTATCTCTAGGATTGTGGATGACAAAGGAAACAAGGGTGTATATAAAGGTACAATTTCCTTATTGGAGAAGATTAAAGTTGCAAGTTCTTTCCCTACATTTTAATTTCTTTTTTATATTCTTACCTTCAAGATTAATACATTAGATACTATATCTCTAGCACGGTTCTTTGCTTTTGTAATCTAATCTTTGGTAAGAACCACCATAAACATTTCCCTATGCTCTAAGATCATTAAAGTGACTTGGTTTGTTAAACTGTTCAGGTGTGAATAAAATTAAATTAAAATTGCGGAATTATGGCAAATTTTTAATATTTAAAATCATTGTGGGTTGATAGATCTGGGGTCAAACCCAAAGGTTATCGGCTATATTTGTATGGCAATTTCTCACAACTATTTTACCACTCAAAACTATAGGCCTGCCAGCCTACTAACACATTATGTTAAATTGTACACTGTTCTAATATTATAATGTTGATTACAATGTGACCTGCTAAAAATCAAATCCAAAACAAATTATTGTCAAATAAAATTTGATTAACTATAAAGGGAATAAGTTGTTTGCATAATACACATGAAGCTCCAAGCTTATTTATTAAAACATATTTTTATGTATAAGTGATAGATTTGATTTGTACAATTTTTATATGTGTGGTTGCATGTTTTGGGCACATTGTTGGAGGTTTTATCTCTAGGATTGTGGATGACAAAGGAAACAAGGGTGTATATAAAGGTACAATTTCCTTATTGGAGAAGATTAAAGTTGCAAGTTCTTTCCCTACATTTTAATTTCTTTTTTATATTCTTACCTTCAAGATTAATACATTAGATACTATATCTCTAGCACGGTTCTTTGCTTTTGTAATCTAATCTTTGGTAAGAACCACCATAAACATTTCCCTATGCTCTAAGATCATTAAAGTGACTTGGTTTGTTAAACTGTTCAGGTGTGAATAAAATTAAATTAAAATTGCGGAATTATGGCAAATTTTTAATATTTAAAATCATTGTGGGTTGATAGATCTGGGGTCAAACCCAAAGGTTATCGGCTATATTTGTATGGCAATTTCTCACAACTATTTTACCACTCAAAACTATAGGCCTGCCAGCCTACTAACACATTATGTTAAATT